>JAGPOW010003395.1:22989394-23013086 GCA_030014935.1 Caiman crocodilus
TTGCCCATAAACAGTCTAGGCCCCAGTTCTGCATACGGGTCCACACACAGGCATAGAAGTCAGCCCAAGCTGAAATGCCAGGATTGCTCTTTTAGAGACAACAGAATAGAATTTCCATACACCCTGAAGCCTGACACTAACAAGAAATGCCTATAGACAGCAAACAGACTCACCTACTTTGTCCCCAGAAGGGTCGAGGAACAACTCTAAACAAGTGGAGATCTGCAAGTGTCTAGATGCCAACTGCCAGGAGGAGCCCATTTGGTCAGTTTTGGATTACTATGTAAGTGGCTATTAGGCACTAAGGCACCAATTCTTTGTTTTATTTTATCCAACATAGGAACACAATGCAGTTAATCACAGGGGCTTCCCGTACCACCAGACAGTGACTCCCCCCAACCCAGTGGTTTTGAATGAAGAGGCCTGCTCCCATCTGCTGCTTTCAGTGTAGAAGACAGATAATTTCCTGCCCATCCTTTCCCCACTGTTCTCCTTAGCCCTATACTGCAATTCTACCAGGACTTTGCTATAGAAATATTTACCCACATATAGGACCTCACTTACCTTTTTTCTTTCCCCTCCTTCTATTCTTCCCCTACCCTTTCTCTTGTCATCTTTGCATCCTCACGTTCTACACTTCGCTCTCTCTGCCCCCTAAGCCTTCTTCTTCCCACCTGAATAGAGGTAAATCATTGCAAGGACCACCAGGTACATAGCACAGGAACCAACAGTAGGCCAAGAGACCTGGAAGGTAAGGAGGCATTCTCTGAAATCTGTACCACAACCACGAACACCGCTAGTAGAGAGGTTGCCGGGTAGCCCGTACAGAGGCTGTTAAGTACCACCAGAGCTCAGGGGCAAAATTCAGACTAGTCCCACTCAAATTGGGACAGGCAACAAAATTGCTTCTTTAGCCAAGGTAATTCAGAGGATGGCCATGTCTTTCCTCCTGTTCCTGAACTGCTTGTATGGGAAGTTCAATGGCACATAATTCCTCTCTGACATCCAACTCTACTCTCTTAAGTGATGCAGAGAAAGCCAAATAATAGTTTAATCATCCCTACTACGCTGTTTTACTGAGCAGCAGGTGTGAAACTCAGGCAACAATCAGTCAGTGACAGCAAAGACTGTGGTACTCCATGGCTGTCTGGAGCCTTCTCTATTACGCTCACGTGTCAATGAAGCAATTTTTTATGCAAGTATTTCAAAGCAGCTTTTATGAACAATGAGTCTAAAAACATACACCTTTTCTGGATGCCCATCGAGGATGTGTTTCAAGAGTAGAGAAGGAAACTCACATTTTGCATTTGCATGGGTTTGGAGTCACATTATCAAAAGTCATTTTAAGGAATATGCATATGTGTATATTAAAAATTTGGAAAGCATTGGTAGGCTATGATTCACATAGGCATTGGCTAAAACAACATTATTCCCAATGAAGAGAAGAACATTCCTCTCAGCCATTCAACTCATGAGACAGGCAAACAAATGCACTCGAGCACGTAAACTTTGTCTTCATGAGGGAATTTTTAAAACAATTACCACACCCATGCAGCCTTACACACTCCCTTGGTAACTGATATGTTAAAGTTTCACCCGAATATATATGCAGGACTCTCTTCACTGTCAATCAGGTCGGTCTACAGTTAAAGGCAGGAGATGTGATAGTCATAATTTATCATCATACTGACACTAACTAGGAGAGGGTGTAAGAGCTATTTTGGAATAGGTACAAAAGCATTAATATTGGTATCGCATGCCCTACTACTTTTATACGTTCAGTAGTTCTAAAACTAATATCAGAAGTATAACTTGTGGTGCTTGGTAAAAGTGCACTCTCAGTGTAAAACATTCAGAATAAAACAACAATTCGACTTAACGTACACGAAGTATTATAATTACCAGCTACAGGAGCATGATAAAGAAACCAGAAACATGAGGCTGGACTCTCATCTCACTTAAGAACGAACGTACAGATCCATAAATTCCATTCATCTCAATGCGCTCGTGTCCCATTTACGACCAGTGTAACCAAAACAAACGTTTCATACTTGTGCAAAATATTCAACGTATCTCACAATCTCTGCGTGGAGAAGGCAACTCACTTCAAAGCCAGAAACAACTGCTGCTCAGCAACACTGCCAACAGTGCTTTTTGCTTGTCAGACACAAGCACAAACGGACAGACATATTTGTAATGATTCCCCCCGACCCCAACTAAAATGACTAAAAGGTTAATGAGAAAGTTTCAGTAGTAAGTAACGACATTATGCAGGATTTCATTCATGCACAGGATTTCGCCTCGGGGCCCTTCGCAAACGAGCCTCCATTCAGCCTTCCCCTGTCTGCTTCCAGTTCTAATTAAGCATTCTGTTGAAAGCAACTACTATGCAAACGACTGGCAACAAAAGCTCCTGATTTTACAAACAAATAACACCACGCTGTTACTATTATTTTTTTCAACTCTCATACAAATGATGTTGACAGGGGCAGAACCAAGAATTAAGAGTGTGAAGAAGTCGCTTTAAATATGGAAAATGCAATAGCATCTACACAAAATATGCGGAAAAACATTTTTCCCTTTGGCTTTCATGGGAGTCAGTTCATGAACGTAATTTGTATGCAAATTTGTAGTCAACTCACAGAAAACAAATATGAAGATTTGATTGATTTTCCCCGCTTTCCAAATAAATGAACCAAAAGATACTTTAATGAAAAATAAAGCTTTCAAGATGTGTTACAGTTGTGGGGGTAGAGAGAGGGAGCAAAGGGACAAGGAAGTTTTTAATGTTGCCTCACACAAAACAACACATCCTGATCCACGGGGCCTGGAACGGAAACGGACCACTGAAAGTTCGGGAAAAGCCTGTTAAGACAATTCTTCTGGCAAAAATAAATCTGCATAAGGAAATCATACGTAAATCTATTGTAAAGCATATAGATAGCCTCCTTTATTGGAGTATATTTTACCTATGGAAATTTAAAAAAAAAAAAGAAACTATATATTGTACATTATCAATGAATGATCATGTAAAATTCTCTCTTTTCTGCAGTTAACTTCCCCCTTGTTTTTACAGGAATGTTCCTGTTAGAATAAAATATTTAGAAACTAGAGTGGGTTAGGAAACACAAACACCATCTTTCATTTCTAAAATATGAATGTATTAAAGGAAAAGCGAAATTGTATTACTGTTTCTAGGTTCTTGTGGAACACGTTCAATTTCTAGGATTTTCTAATTATTTGAAAACATAGATTAATTAATCCAACATCATTATGAGGTAGATGAGAGACATTAACTACATTTTATAGTTTCCCTGGATTAGCTACTTATAAGAACCTACTACTCTAGTGCCTAAACTCCTCACAATCTTTAATGTATTTCCCTCACACTACCCTTGTGTGACAGAGAATGCAATTTTACTCGTTTTATAGATGACGAATGAGGCACAGAGAGATAATACCAAGATGCACAAAAAGACTTGAGCATCTAAAGCAGGGGTTAAGCAGAATTGAGGCACCTAAGTCTAGTGATGTCATTCCTAACACCCCATAATCTCCAAGTCCCCTGTGAGTCTAGGCACGAAGGCTTTCACCAATGAAGTTCTCTAGATGACTAATATTCTTCTTCTGTGCATGAGTTATCAAGCTGCTTGTGAATAATTAATTTTACACATAAATCCAGTATGGATCCTCAAATAAACCATTCCTCCACAGGTCTCTTACAAGGAAATAATCCAGCAGCTCCCCTCAGATAGTGTTTACAACACACAATCCCAGTGGTGGTATCCATTTTCGATCAAAAACACAGAGCTGGTCGTGCCAGCTGTAACCCTTTTGATCCAATTTCACAAGGGTTAGAGAACTCACCCAGGATATGGACGATGCACGGTCACTGTTCTGCGCCCAGGGGTGTTAAACACACATTTCTCAACTCCTAGGAGATGCCTGAAGCACCTGGCCAGAGGCTATTCTGCGGCTGGCTGGAGCTCTGCACCCTCCATCATGTTGAAGCTGTGCAGGAAAGAAGTCAAGACTCGTAGGACCACAGAATGGGAACATGCAATTAGTCCATCAATTAGGACACTTATTGGGACATGCGTTACATTCCCATTCAGTAGACAGTGTGTGTGTTTTCAATGACCGCTTAATGTAAAATAAAGGAACAGGCTAGAAGCAAGGACCGGTACTCCCATCTCCCCCTGTTCAGGGAACTACACCAATCACAAGCGTAGAATAGGGGACAGCAGCCTGTGGCATGACTGCTGCAAGTGGCACAGGCAACTTGTGTCTGGCACGTGGCGGAACAGGGAGGGGTCAGGAAGCACAGAGCAGACAGTGCAGGGAGCAGGAAACAGACCGAAACGCAATGGGGAGAAATGCAAAACACATCAGTCAGAGAGCAAAAAGCAGAGAAACGCTAGCCAGGGAGCAGAAAGCAAGGTAGCAAATCAGGCAGAAGGGAATCAGGAGGGTACAGGCTTAATTTACCTGACTAAAAGGTAGGCCCCCACTTCTTAAAACATCAAATTCCTTCTCTTTTGCCCAAAAGAGCTTGAAGTCTTTTCGGCAGAGTGGCAAGAGTGGAGCCTGCCCCACCGCAGAGTAGCGTGTAGTCCGATGGTTGAGGCATTCGCCTGGAAGATGGAAGAAGTGGGTTTGAACCTCATCAGAACGAAAAGGCAACAGAACGGGGTCCTCCCGGCTGCTGCTGGCTCTAGCTGCCAGGCTACGGTCCAGAGGCAGCACCGCCAATACCGTCTCCGTCTCCGCTGTGTTTTAAAGCACAACTCCTCAGACTTTGAGAGGAACACACATAGCGCTCAGCACCAAGACCACTCTCGACTATGAAGTGCAGTCTGACGCACACATCCTCCTGCAGCACGAAATGGGGTGTCTAAGTCACGAGAGGAACAGGAGGCAATGTTTCCCAGCTCTTGGTGACCTCGGAGACCTCCCCGTCAAAATGGTGGTCGCTACAAAAGCAACTGTGAGGCATCTAAAGTGCAGGGAGCTTGCCTGACCGAGCTTCGGGTTCTCCTGCAGGGAGTAAACTCCTGAAAGTTAACATGTGCCAATCTAAAAACCAGTCTAAAAGTTACTTTAACTTTTATTTTTCTGTTATTTTTAGTCAGAAATACTCCTTTTGGGAGGGGGGAGTTGCCATCTTAGAGCCAGAAAAACACAAGTCATGCACTTAAAGTCAAAATCCGACTATAACATATTTTAACTTTATCACAAAAAACATTTTTGTCGTGATTTGTGTTTGTGTATCGAGACGACTGCAGAAAAACTAAAAAATAAGTTTGTAGTCTTTTATATTGTTTGGGAGAGTGTGGTTGGGGGTGTGGTAGGGGTGAGTATGGCGGGAAGGTGGGGGTGTATGGTGGGTGTGGGGGTTATGGTGGGATGTAGAGACGTGCGTGTGGTGGGGGGAGTTTGTAAGCAGGCGTGGCTGTGTGGCATAGCGTAGGGTATGTTGGGGGTGGCATTTGTGGGGTGTGGGTGTGCGGCTCTGGAACACACCGTCCTCTCCTGCAGTCAACACGGGGCGTGTGTGGGGAGGGGCAGTGAGGGAAGGTGGGAGGGGTGTGGAGACCACCCCCATGCACCCCAGGGCGCAGCAGCAGGTATGGGTGCTGTTGCCTGGATCTGCAGCGAGCCCTCGCCAGGCTGTTTGTTTCCCTGGCACTCCCCACATTACGGGGCACAGTAGGGAAGACCAAAGCACTGGATTTCATCGATTTCATAGACATTATGTTTGGAAGGGACCTCGCAAAATCATCAGGTCCAGCCCCTTGCCCAAGGGGCAGGAAGTCAGCTGGGGTCAGACGACCCCAGCAAGATAAGCACCCAGGCATTACTTGAAGGCATCCAACGGTGCTTGCATCACTTCTGGGAGGGAGTCTATTCCAGACTGGAGATTCAGATGGTAAAGTTTTTCCTCATGTCCAGTCTAAAATGGTCTTCCGCCAGTTTGTGACCGATAGACCTTGTCTTCCCCCTGGGGCCCCTGGTGAACAGACGTTCTCCCAGTTCCTGATGCACACCCCTTATATACTTATAGGCTGCCACCAAGTCCCCCTGAGCCTTCTCTTCTCTAGGTTGATGAGTCCTATGCCTCTCAGCCTCTCCTTATACGGCCTGCTCTCCTGGACTCGCTCGAGCTTCTCCACATCTTTTCTAAAGCATGGAGCCCAGAAATAGATACAATACTCCAGCTGTGGCCTCACCAGGGCAAAGTAAAGTGAGAGGTTGACTTCTTGGGTCTTGTTTGAGATGTATTGGTGGACGTAAGCCAGAGTTTTATTTGCTTTGCCAGCTGCAGCATTGCATTGGTGGCTCATGTTCATCTTGTGATCAATCATGACCCCCAAGTCTCTTTTAGTCGTAGTGCTACAGACTATAGCACTGCTGGGCCTATAAGTATGACATAGGTTCTTTCTCCTGAGGTGGACACCTGGTATTTCTCTCTGTCGAATGTCGTCAGGTTTTGCTCTACCCACCTTGCAAGCCTGTCCAGGTTGGCCTGAATTGCCAGCCAATCCTCTAGTGAGACTGCAGTTCCCCATAATTTGGTGTCATCTGTGAACTTAGCCAGACTACTTCTGACACCTGAATCCAGATAATTTATGAATATATTAAAGAGTGCTGGTCAGAGTACTGAGCCGTGGAGGATGGCCCTGGTCACCATGCGCCATCTTGACTTGGTTACATCGACTATCGCTGAGTCCGACCATGGAGCCAGGTCCCCAGCCATCAGACTGTAAGGCTGTGAGGCTGCAGTTCCCCAATTTTAGCATGAGGACATCATGGGAGACCAAGTCAAAGGTAGTTTTGAAATCCAAGTATATGACTTCAACCTCTTTTCCCTTGTCCAGGTGATGTGTCACCTGGCCACAGAAGGAAATGAGGTTGGTCAGGCAAGACCTACCCGCAACAGAGCCATGTCGACTCTCTCTCAGAACGTTGCCTTCGGTTAGCCTGCTGCTGATGGATTCTTTGATATTTTTTCCCAAGATCTTTCCAGGGATTGAGGTCAAACTGATTGGCCTGTAGTTCTCTGGATCTTTCTTCCTTCCTTTCTTGAAGATAGGTGTGAGGAGGAATTAAGGGGGGTAGGGAGGTTAACCCCTGAGTCAAACAGGCCGGGGACAAAAGGGTTCAGGAATGTTTTGCCCTATTACTTCTTTCCCGTCCTGAATAAAAAATCCCAAAGCCGGTGTAAGGAAATAAATGCTTTACTTACAACTTGAACACCGTAGATACACTCCTCCAACACCACTGCGAGGCACTCCAATGCCTCGTATCCACTCCTCCAAACAGCAGCGCGAGGCACTCCGATGCCTTGTACCACCACGAGGCACCTCAACGCCTCGTACCCACTCCGTGCCGGCAGCTCCCTTTAAACTTGGTAATAAACGCCACATCCGAAAACCTCAACCGTAGGGAACCCAAGAGCTCTTGATTATCTATCCACTGCAGACTATCCAATGGGAGCGTCCCGGGGGGAAAAGGAAAACCGTGGACGCAGGACCTCGGTGAGGGTGATCAGGCCTCCCGATGCTATATGTGGTCCTGACTTTCCTTTCCTGGGCCTTTGTTTTTATGCTGCCCCAACAGCCAATCAGCTCAGGTCTTACTTCCACGTGCTTTTCAAGCTGCACGAGCCGGGGATTTTGCTGCATGCATGCTTTGCGCGGCTGATTGGGCTGCACCCACTGTTTCCCCTTCCAGCGAGCACGGTTTGCTGGCGTTTGGTCACTATTCATCAGCAATTATTTATCACAATAGGCACTACACCGGCCCTATTCCAATCTTCTGGGACCTCTCCTGTGAGCCATGAGTTCTAAAATATCGGTGCCACTGGTCATGCTAAGATGTCAGCCAACTCTTTTAGCGCTCTTGGGTGTATTCTATCTAGGCCAGCTGACCTGTGGGTGTCCAGCCTCGCAAGCTGATCCTTCATAAGATCTTTGCCAATTATAGGTGTATGATTGCCCTTACCCTAGTAATGCTGCATCCTGTCAGGCAGGGTGATCCCCGGGGGCTGGTGGAAAACTGATACAAAGTAATCATTGAGGAGATCAGCTTTTTCCTGGGTGTCAGTTGTCATTTGCCTCATGCGGTTCAGCAGGGGGTCAATATTGTCCTTGGTTTTTTTCCAACTTTCCACATACCTGAAGATGGACTTTTTATTGTCCTTGATTCCTGTACCCAGATTAAGTTTGGTTTCACCCTTGGCTTTCTTGGTCTGCTGCCTACAAGTGTGGGCTAGTGCTGCATATTCCTCCTTAGTGGCAGTTCCCAACTTCCATCCCTTATGAGCTTCTCTTTTTTGATTTAGGAGGCCCATAAGTTCCCTATTGAGCTAAGGTGGTCTCCCACCCCTTTTGCTATCTTTCTTATGAACCGGAATGAACTTCCCTTGTGTTCTTAGGATCACACCCTTAAGGAACATCCAAATCATGGACTTCTCTCCCCATCAGATTGTGATTTTTCAGGGCCTCAACAACCAGCTTCCTGAGCTTGTGAAAGTCAGTTGCCCTGAAGTTGAAGATTTCTGCATTGCCGACTGATTTGCCAGCTTTGCAACAGACAGAGAAAGTGATCAGCTCACGATCACTGTCACTTGGCTTTCCTTTCATCCACAGGCCGCTCAGTAGATCATCCCCTTTGGCCAGAACAAGATTCCCGCAGCACCTTACCTCTTGCTGGCCTGCAGATTTCTCGAGTCAAATAGAGCTTGTCAATGCAAATGAGGAAGTTTCACAACTGATCAGATTTGGCTGAATGTTCTTCCCATGAAAAGTCAGGATAGTTGAAGTCACCCGTGGTTGAACTTACCTGGAACCAGCTTCTTTCCCCACCCCAGCCCACTCCAGGGCCTGGAGTTCCCCTTCTGTAAGGGACGCACCAGGGAAGCAAGCAGCCCGGCAGGGGCTGCGCTCCTCAGTGCTGGCCAGAGCCAGGCGGCAGCACCAAGCAGAGCACCACCCCTGCTGGTGCTGCCCTCAGTGCCTGCCAGAGCTACACATCAGGAAGAAGAGCGAGAGAGGGGTCCCCATTCCCCTCCCTCACACCCACACCCTTCTCAGTCAAACGCCATGCTGCTGCTGCCCCCCTGGGTGAGGGCTCTGCACTGCAGCCAGCCCCAGCCCCAAGGCTTGATGCTACTGCCCAGCAGCAGCCCCTCCCCAGCCCCCTTCCCCACCTGCTACCCAAAAGGACCAGGATGCCAGGGAACCCTGCAGCAGCAGCCCAGCTCCATGCTAGCTGGGCAGACCCTTCCACCCATGAGGGGGGAGCAAGGCATAATAGGGTATATGTTGAGGGTGTGTGTAAGTATTTCACTCCCACCCTTGCGAGTGGAAGGGCTGGACAGGGCACAATTTGTTGGCGGGGTGCTGCAAGTTGGAGGAATGTGCCTGGCAGGTTGGATGCAGCCTGCGGCCATATTTTGCATACCCCTGCACTAGAGCACTGGCATGTGATGATTACCACTGTGCTAAGTATGACCACAGATTTGACAGAGATGCAACACAAAGTATGGGTATGTGTACCTCTTTCAGAAAAAAAATAAGTAATCCTAGAACTATTATTTTTGTGCTTTGACCATTCCATGTACTTCCTTTCAACACAAAAATTATGCTCAACTTTTTACAAAGAGTATTCTAGCTTAACTATGACGAGTGATTTTGTATAAATGTCATAGCAAGGAGTATACAGCCATACACTGGATTAACAAAATTTCTAAGAACAAAAAGAATTTACTGTTCTTTACTACTTTTAAAATACCTTGCCTTTCCCGTGCATTCAGACCCTGAATATATTTACCTTTGACCTGCATCATACATCACACTGAACCCCCGCTGGGAAACGTCAGAGAAGTGACAGCTTTCACTGAGACACTAGAGTACTTTGCTTAGTTAAAGAGATAAAGACTCGCATTAGATATACTGAAAATGGCACAAACACTTATTTTCTAAGTGTGTAATTACTGACGCAGATTGAAATCTGCTTACTAATGTAAAAAAGCAGAATTTGTCTTGTGTTTAATAAGGCTGGAAATTTCAAAATATCCTTAAGCAGTTAATTTAACTGTCAGAGATTAAGCTCCTTTGAAAATCCTGTTGTAAATTATACAGCTGCGTATACTGCTATCAATAATCACTGCAACTTTCCTTTAAATGCACAGAGGTACTACTTGGTATCTAATGTATAGCAACTGACAGTCAGTGCTTTTTTTATATTAACCATCCATACGCCAAAACACAACTTCTTTTCTAGGACTTGTTACATTGGAAGGTACAATCTAAAGGACTTCTTGTGTCTCTGAATCACATATCTGCTGCCCACTGATATTTCCTACTGTTCATATTTAGTGTTCCTAATGCACAGTTACAATCTGGGTCAAATTCTGTTCTTAGTTACATCAACATAAACCATAAACAACCGATTTGAATCTCACCCAGTATATTAGCATGAATTAGTCTCTTTCTTTATACTTTTAATGCCAAAAATATTTTTCATCTTTTATCCATGTTCATTCTAATATTACATATTAAAATAGCATCCCTTTAACATGTGCAAACTCCAGTATTTTTAAGCACAAATAAATACCATCACTAGGGCACATATAAACAGTCTTTGTTGAACTATGCAGTGAATGTTTACAATAATAGAAGTACATTAACCATCGGGACGAGTAGTAAAATAGTTGCTCAGCATAAGCTGAATTTATGTTACACGTACAGGAAGTGATTATCATCATCTTTATGCTTGAATTGGCAGAATGTTCTAAAAACAAAGCGAAATCTAATTACCATACATTCTTCAGCTATGATGTACAGAATGTAGCTGTTTGTTCATGTACATTAAGATATATAAACACAATTCCTCAATAAGGGTTTTGATTTTTCTTTAGTTTCCATTAAAAAGCTGGTAAACCAGTGCTTAAAATCTTATTACATATAAAACAACCCCTCACCAACAGAATGAAAATTCAAACACCAAGCAAAAACTCAGTACTTTTACTAACAATTTCAATGCATAAAATTACTGATGTGAAGTGAAACTTTACCTTATAACTCCAACTGTGCTGATGGGTATACACTTCCCCTTTTTTAAAATCACATATCTGCTACCGTTTTAAGAGTAAAGAGGTCTTTTTCCTTTACTTATTTTTTGTTGTTATAATTAATGCTAAGCCATGCTGTCCAAATTAAAGGACTAACTATGCACTTGGACACATTATGTATGATCCATTTATGTCAATCTAATTTGCATTTTTGTTTGATCTGGGTAAACTTTGCTGTAGAAAATTAAGGTTTCAAATTATTACTCACTAATTATATCGGGTAAAAGCAACGGAGGTGAGAGTCCTGAACAGCAGCAAGACTAAAAATGTATTATAATAAAGGCTCTGCACAGTACAGCATGCAGCAGATTTTTTTAAAGTTTTCATTATACTTTTCTTATTGTTAAATCTAATTTTCTAACATGAACCTAATATCTTAAAACATACTGCTCCAACTTCATTGGAAGATACTGGAGTTCTGAGCCTCTGATGAAGTGGCTGTGAAGGAAATGCATCCATCACAAGAACTCTGCTAAAATCTGGGAGTGTGAAAGATCAGTACTTTCTCTCTCACCACACATGTACATGTTCTGTATTTACAGTTTCTATTTTGAGACCTACAAATGAAGAGTTTACTATGAAGCTAGGAAGACCTGCTTCCCTCGAGAGCCTAATACAGGCAAGAATGCCAAGAAAGATGGGGAGAATATATCTATAACAGTCATACTATAAAACTGAGTGCCTCAAAATGTTAACATCACATGTCAAAATGATGTTGATATGACCGTTCTGTATACCATTCTACATACTTAAACAATATGGCTGCCTCCAACAAGAGGACATAAAAACCACGATTTTAATGAGAGAGGCATACAGACAGACAGACAAAGACTGGGGATGTTGATATTACTACTGAAGGAAAGTGTGTACAAATACTCTTGAAAAGGATAGTGAAAATGTATCCTGCTGCACTGTTATATATTAAACATTAAAGCAATTGGCTCTTTCCTGACACAGCACCTTGTCTGCTTTCCAAAAATCATGATTTGTGATGCAGTCAGCAGTATAACATCATTATATTCAAACTAAGCAAACCACAAATAATTCAATTGTTTTCTTTCATTGAAAACTGGTTTCACTCCTGCTCCAGTTTCCTGTGCATCCATCTGTTCAGTTCACTATGTATTTGTTTGCCATATAAAATGTAGTATTATTATTGCACTGTTCTCACTTTTGAACAAGCATGGAGCCATTTTGCATGTTTGAGAGGGTTGGCAGTAGAAACTAAACTGCAGATAATCCAGGAATGCATGTCAAAGTCGAAAAGGATTGTCTCATACTTTAGCTATCACATTTCCCATTATTTTTTAAGCTGGTAATCAATACCATGAGTTTAAATGAAGAGGGAAATAACAGAGAGTACTGTGTACCTTAATGAGTAGCCATTCTGCACACTCTCAATCTGAGTTAACAATCAAGAGCAAAATTTTAAAATTCCTATACTTTAACTGAAATTACACAAGACTTAATTTGGTCCTCTATGTTTTATGGTAAAGGAAAGTATTCTGCTTATGTTATATACCATTAGCATTTTTAGAGTCTAATCTGGAAACAACTACCCAAAATATAATTTTACTGAATTCATACATATGAATAAAATTATGCATGTTTTTATTCCTTCAGGCTCTAAAGATCCTAACCAAAATCCATTGAAGCCAATTGGTCTTGGATGAAATTTAAGAACTTTGCAATGGGATTTTTAAACTCACATTACTCCTTACTGCAGCTATGAATGCTGTTGTGTCAAGGACACATACTTTTCTACTGGATTAAAACAGTCTCAAAAAAGTAAGGTTTTTTAAAATGTCCAGGAGGAAACTGTGGTCTTAAAAAGTCTTCTAATAATTATAACAACTCAGAGGGACAGATTTCCATCTCCAGCTCCCTCTGTGCACAACTGAAGTTTATTTCCTACCTATGGGAACTTTTTACCATCTTATACTATCTACACTTTTCCCAGAACCTGACAAAGGGACTTTGATCCCGAAAGCTTGCAGAGAAGGACAATTTTGCCATTTCTCAGTTGGTCTAATAAAAGGTATAATTTCGGAACCAAAGAGTTCTAGTTTTTTGCGTGTCTTGTCATCTCAGACCAACACGGCTACCAAGTACCCCTCTAATAACTATAACATTAATTAAAAGTAAATATTTAATATAAAAATTTGAATCAATTTACATTAACTGAGGATGAGTAAATCTGAACAAAGATGTTTCCTCTTGGTTTGGTTTCTTTCCTTTTCCTGATATTAAATCACAGTAACTATGCAGCTGGATACATTATCAATTCAGCATACTAGAATAATATAGTAACACTTATAAAACATGGAAATAGACTGTAAAGTGATAACTTGCAAAATCAGTGCATTTAGCTTTTGGTTTACAGTAAAATGGATTAAAATATTCCTAAATTATGGGCTGTTATATAACAACTGGGAACTATTAAGACTGAAAAGGGAAAAGTGAGCATATGATTAGATGTAGCTCACCAAATAATCATGAAGGAAACCATTCATGTTTTATATTCCTTATTAAGTAGTATTAACTACACTGAATTTTGCCCTTTTGAAGGTGGGGGAAGGAGAGAGCTGAAGTTTACCCTGCTGATGCACAGGTAACTTACTAAAGCTAATGGAATAGTTCAGAATATATCTCAACCTGGGAAAAAAAAGAGTACACTGCTACAAAAATTCATATATTTTGGCTGCAACCCAACAAGACTGGAAAGTGCTCCCTGAAATCACTTGTTTAGATTGAAACAAAGGACTGTAAACCCAATGTAATTACAGCAGTGTCTAATTTTGTCTTGAAGGATATGGTAAAATATTGCACTGAAAACAAAATGCTCTTTGGAAGAAAATTGAGCTTTTTTCATCTTCTGGCCCAAAGTTAGTGAATCTTCTCCTTGGTACAAAAATTCCAATATCAGAGGTGTATCAACTGTATGACAGACTCTTAGCAGCCAGCAAATTTATTCCAGAGGCAGAAAAATCCTAATAAGTCTCCATGGAATGCCAAAATCGTTACCTAGACTCAAACAGCTCCATAAACAGCATTATTATTATTTTTTTTTTTTTTACATAAAAATAAAGTGTTTGAATTACTTTACTGCATCTGCAACTGGCCCGATTCAAGTCAAATATTACATTATTTTAGCAAATTAAATAAAAGGTATTTCTTAAAACTGTCAAGCAGAGATATTGTATATGCATCATAGAAAAGAACAGCCTACAGTATGACAAACAGTAAATCAGAAAGATGATAGAAAATATAGGTTTCGGTTTTGGGGTTTTTTTTGTTTTTTCTTTCTCATGATTTTCTTACACCTATTGAACAAGATTGCGTAGACACTTGCATTCACGAAGAAGACCCTTCTTTGGATAAGTCAAGGCGTTGAAGCAGGAGTCACTTTCAGACTGTCAAGTGCTGCATGAATCCTAAAATGTAACCTGGACTCCATGGAGTAATCCTTGTAATTGTTTCTGCAAAGAACAAAATAATTTAATGAGTTAGAAAAATCCAAGCAACGTTCTGTCTCTTTCTCGTCCCTTCATTTCACCTGGTCCTTTTCAACAGTTCTCATCACTTCAGAACATACAAGTCAGGTCTACTGTAAAGACAGGAATTAAAAACCCTGATAGAAAAACAGCCCTACTTACTACACTGCATTCAGGTATGGACACTGGGCACTGCAGAAACAAGTATGTACACTGGACAGCTTTGAATACAGCACCCTGTAAAAGCCTACAGAGATCAACAAAAAACCCCAAACTGCAGCAGACAACAGGAAATGGGAGGATCTAATGATGATAGATTAATTAAAACTTAATATATCACCACTAGAATTTCTTAATTAAACCTTAAATGGTTTTTAAATATTTACAGCTGCACTGTAAACTAATTTTATGCCAACAGTCAGGGGAAAGCTCCAGCATACAGACTGGGCAAATGGCCTGTGCTATACGCAGAATTGCTCCCTTCCTCCCTTCTGCCTGTGGAGGAGAGAGGAAAGTGGCCACTGAATACATGTAGTTCGAAATTCACTAGCTCTTCCAGGTCATTGTTACCACCCATAAACTCCTTCACTACAGCATAATAGGCATCCTGTGAACCTACTTATATGCACAGGAGGTAGGGATCCTTTACACTCTCTCTCCAATTCACCAGCCTCCATGCAGCAAAACCACACCTTCTCTGTGACACACACTTTGAATGGAAAGGAGGTGGGATTTGCCTTTAATACAGCACTCTGCTTGGTTTAGTTCAACATACCATTGAGAGAGGACATGGCATAGTCAACGTAGAATATAAATGTACTTTACAGTGCACTAAAAAGTAGAAAGTATATATGATGCATACGCTTTAAAAAGTAATTTCTACTGGAAAACATTTTCCAAGTATTCTTGTAGTATTACAGGATACTACAGTAGCCGCAGTATTACTTTGAGTTTTACAAAATATAACATAGCATGCAAGAGATCAATCCATCCATCCATTTTTTGTTTGGAGCTTCTCAGTTTTACTCTAGGGAATATTGTACAGAGGCAAATATCAATTTCACTTACTTTGCAGTTTCTATGTATCGTATTGCTTTTTCTCTCTCATCCCGTTGTTTGTACAGAAGTCCCAACTCATATAAGGTAAATGGCACCAAGTAGTTATCATACTTTATCTGTTTTTCACTAAGAAAGCAGACACACATAATTGGCTAAATATCAGTATTAAACATGAAATGCATGTTGTGCTCAAGTTTAATGATTATTAACTTAACTGCAAAGTATATTCCAATTAAGCTAATGTTTTAAACACACAAAATGTTTTAAACACCCTGATGAAGGGTGTTTGTGCACAAAAGCTTGCACTTAAAGAAGTTTTTTGCAAAAATCTTCTTGGTCTAATAAAAGATATCATCTCTACTATGAATTCTGATTGCCTTATAACTAAATTAATGCATTTGACTGATCACTAAAAGTTCTGAGTCCTTAATAGTTTCCATTAACTTCACTGAATTGTCAAGTGATTATTTTTTCATTTCTGAAAATATTCTAAACATATTTTAGAAGTCTAAATTTAAGCTTCTTATTTTGGAGACTCCTGTCTCTAACGTTTTCCACAGGTCAGACAAGACAGCAGTCAGACTCTTCCTCACCACACTTACAGGGAATACAACAAACCTTGTAGGATTATAAATGACTTAACTGCCATAACAGCCAGTACCTTGGACTTAAATGTGTTTGGTTAAACTTAACAATTGCCCTGGTTCATTGACAAGTTTCATGAACGGAAACACATACATCAAAATGTAGAATATTAATTTTATGAATTCCTTTGGACTCGTCAGTTAACAAAATACTCTTATGTGAACACTAAGAAACTTTGATTCTATTTTCTCTATCAAAGCCACAAAACCACACCTGGCAAAGCTGCTATGCATGTTCTAAGCTGTTCTAAGACAATCCAGGCTGTATGTATCCAGCACTGGACCAAACCCTGTGAAGTTCTGAATGTAGAAAAAGCTGTCCATTCATAGGATTAAGTCACCTGCAGAGAAACAGAAATGGACTGGTAACCCTTCTTCTGGTTCTGCCACAGCTCAGACCCTGAATATAAAATATGAAGTGTGACAGGAAAAGCCAAGCAATCATCTCAGTGCCCCTGTGCTTGGTGAATACCAGGAAAGAACAACTGTGCCAAATGTTAATGGAAGCAGTAAAAAGAAAAAATTCTTATCAAAAGGAAATTCAGCAATGAACACGTTTAGTGAAAACCATGAAAGATATCTGAGAACATCCCTCAGGGAGCTACTCGGGGGTTTTATAAATAACAAAAAATCCTGTCATGTCTAAGCAACCAAGACTTACTAAACTATGATAAAAAATGGTCCCGATTCTCAAAGTCCAAAACTGACTTGAAGTGAGGCCCTTTTTCCTTTGGAAGGGTCTGTCTTTGACTTTCACGGTCCCTGTGCATCTCACCTAGTGTCTCTTCTATTACTGTTTCGGTGACAGGATCCGCCAAAGTGGGTAAGCTTCACTCTCCCTCTACCTAAGGTAAATAACTCATTAACTAATCAAATCAAAACCTGTTTAATCTATCGTCTCATTAAGGAGCAGTGAAGAACACAAGGTCTGTGTGAAAAAGTACCACTTTTTTTTTTTTTTTTTTTTTTACCCTTTTCTCTTTTGCCATTTCTGGTTTTCAATGGCATCCAGATGTGATTATGGAGCTTCTTTGCTTTATAGTTCAAGAAAGGAATCAAAGAGAAGCAGGGAAGGGAGTTTTGAGAGAGAGAGAGAGAGAGATGAATGTAGGTTTTGTGCTGATGCTGAGCAAGTAAGCATTTTTTTCTGATAAAGAAGTGGGGGCCAAATGCCCCAACAAGAGGTACAGAAACAACTGCCACGTAGCCACATGGTCTCCATCCATCTTTGGGAGAAACATCAATTCTGTCCTCGCAACCACAAGGACTTCCTAGTGCAAAGTCTGCTTCCTCCAAAGGAATTCCTGTGTGCATGGATGCTGAAGTTTTCACCCAAAACATTTCATCATACTCCACAATGTGAAGTTTACATCTTGAATTACTATCCTTTTTACCTTTGGATAACTTGATTGAAACACAGCTCAGCTTGCAAGAGTCTTCCCAGGTATTTCAGACAGAGGCCTTTTAGTAACTGCAGCAAGCATACATCATCCATGTAGTATTCACTATGATCTTAAAACAGAAACAAAAGACATTTTTTAGACATGCATTATAAAAAGCTCTAGGAATGAGTAAGGGAGTTTAGTTTACCAAAATTTTGCACCAATAAGGACTTAGATGGCCTCTGCTACCAGTTCTGAATTGCTCCCAATAAAGCAACCAAGAACAAAAAATCCCAACATGCCATTACAGTAATTCCTGCAGGCAACTACTCAAAATACACAGGGACTTTTAGTCTACATCATGGAGTCATTAAAACCTGTCCAAAGTAACAAATCTTTATCATGTCAAAATGGAGGCATATTTTTTGCAGAACTAAGATTCTGCCAACAAAGCTGTAAGTGCATTAACACGCGCAGCTCCCCTGTGGGAACAGAACCCCTTCGCTCTGCCAGCAGACCCACACCTGCTCTGTGAGAAACAGAAGGCTTCTGCTGCCACAGAAAAGCTGCTAGGAAGCACTCACACTCTCTGCTGGCAGCCCCCTTAGCAGCTGGTGCTTCCCAGGGTGCACTGCACACCCTGCCGGCACAGCTGTTGCAGTGGAACCACGTGGGGACGTGCTCAGACCGTACCCCTGTGGTGCCAGCTATCTACTGACAGAAGACTTGCTTTACACTGTGAGTCTGCCTACAATATCTTTTCCAAACTAAGGTGCTCCTCCCCCTGGAGAAGCTGCATTAGCAGAGGTGTAACAGCAGGAGAATTTAACAGAAAAAAGGGTTTATGCAGAAGCGGCCTCTGTTCTGTATTACCAAAGACATGAAGGAGCTTTGCAAAGTATTTCAGAATTTCAGTAGTAGTATGTGTGGTCCTTTCTTGTTGGCTTATAACATTAGCTGGTTGCAGCAAAAGAAAGGAAAGAAAACATATGGAGAGACAGATGGCTGCACATACATTAACAATTCGGGAAGCAAAATACCCTCCTTTCAGATCATCTTGTTTACAAGTAATTACCAGCTCTCTTAGGTTACATTCATTTTTTAAAAATAGTCTGCCAAATACAGCTATACAAACAGTTCTGCAAACATGGACAGCTAAAGCATCTTGAAACGTAACTAAATGTTTTGCCAGTTTTGAATGCAGAACGCTTGCCATCTACTTTTAACGTGATTAGTTTCAGTGCTTTTACCAAGAATGCAAAAATCCATTTTTTTATTGATACGTGAAGGTGAAGTGGGCATTTTGCTTTATTCTGGCATACAGAGAAGGAATCAGGAAACAAAGAGACAGATGCCTCCTCAAGGACTGATTTCCTGTAACTGATGTTTTTCAGTCTTTACCTCCTACTTCAACTGCTATGCACCTGACGTTTTCCCCCAGACCTAAAAAACTAGTAAATCACAATGCTACAGTTTGACGATACATTAAAGCTAAACGGAGTTAGTAATCATACTCCCAAACTATAGTCAAGTGCCTTTACCAGGGTTTTGCTGCCTCCAAAAGTGAAAGATTAGCTCTTAATCCATACATTGGTCACAGACTTCCAAGTTTTCCCCTTTTTGCAGACACTGTTTAAAAATATTTTTCCACATTTCATTTTTACACAGGCAGAATGCATCAGATTTCTTTATTGTGATTTCAGTTAGTCTCCTCTCCCTGAACTAAAAACTATTCAAAACATCAGGTTTGCAAAACAGGTATCTATCTGACTAGTATAACCGAGATATAAAACTATCCTCAGTCTGCATTCCATTATGTGGGGGAACCAAGTGATGTGCTGTGTTAAATCTTTTCCAATGTGTCCTTTACATTTTTATTTCAATTCTGGTGGGACATTCCTTTTGTCTATTTGTACTCTGGATAAGACAGTACAAAGTTTGTTGGTCTCTGGATAAAAGAATACATTGTTCAATAATCATGCAGCGTACGACCAAGGTTGGTTTCATTTTATGAGTATGTTCTAACTGGTTAGCAATAGCAAAAGCCTCCAAACCTCACAATAACTTGTTTAAACTCATATGTGCCACAGCCTTCTAGGCTAGGGACAGAAATTACACATAAACTGATATAAGTGATCAGAAACTGTAACACAATAGAAGTTCACTACACAAACTACTTTCAAAATGGACAAAACCAATTTAAGATAAACCTGGATGGATGCAGTATCAGACAATTGATTTAGGTTAACTCAATTTATTGAACTTCTGTTCCAGATCCCCTCCAAATTCAAGTTAACTCACAGTCCCCCAGAATCCCAGGATAAAAGCTCCAGCTGAGCAGGAAGGCATGTTCTAGCAACCCCTGGTTTCTAGCGTGAGCCACTGCAGGCATGTGGCTGCATTTGCTTTTATCAATTCAATCTATAGAGCTTAGACTAACCTGTGAAGATTGAGCTGATTCAGCCTCCGGCTTTTTGACTGTGTGTACTTATACCTAAAGATACAACTCCCCACAGCATCCATGCCCAGACAGCAAACAGAAGACTTATAAAAACAACTCATTATATCGAGATCATTTTGTCAGCAAATATCTTTCTTAAATGTAGATGCATTTCAGCATAACAATGTCATGCAATTAAAAAAAATGAACTGCCCAATTTGACAGGTGCAAGACTGATTTGTTATAAAGTGAAGATTCTGACAATACTGACTAGAATGAAAGATTAATAATGAGCCAAATTTTCATACCTGATATAAATCCACCCTGCCTGGCCTATTATTTTTACTAGATCTTATTTTTTGCAAAACACTTTATTTGTTATATATGCTATTTATGTTATTGATGTGTAATTTTTTACCATCAGTATTCCAATGCATCTAAATTAAATCGACTCAGTAGGTTTGCTACAAATTGCTGACAAAGTATGAAACTTAATTTCACCCTAGCAGATTCATTAAAAGGTTCAAACGTGTTTATAACTTGCAGAGGTTACTTTTTAATGATTCCAGTAATTGTAACCTGTTTGCAACAGGTAAAACAATCCAGGCTAGCCACGTGATATGTTTGCCTGTCCTCCTCCAGATCTTCACCGGATACAGCAGAGCCGAGAAATGGATGCCAGCCACCTACTCAAGTCTTGCTTCAGAGCCAGGATCTCTTTTTAAATGTGAAGTGTATGTTTATAGTAAGGGTCTCGGGAGTTTACTCTCAAGAATGCCCCACCCACCCATTTTAAACCCAGAAAGACAGCAATGAAACCACTCTGAGCATGCTCCCTGACACCTCTCTTATGCATGCTGAACTGATGGATCTTGACAGCAGCAGCCATGTGTGACCTTACTGCAACTGCACCCCTTCACTTATAAGTTTGGCTCACAGAGTAAAAGAGCATGCTCAACTAGCACTTTCAAGACTGCTGCAAAAACAATATAGACATACCAAAAATCCTACAAGGGCATCCCAGTAAGAATTCCCAGGAGAAAAAAGGATGGCTAAATACACTTATAACTCAAGTATACAGAAGACAATTCAGCTGGAAAGAAAATACTCAGCATAAGGAAGAAACAGCTTAGCTCAGAGTGGCAGACACTTGAAAGCAGGAAGATGCGATTGTAAAAGCCTAAAACCTTGGCAGAAGAAATCAAGAACAGGTGCAAGACCTGAAACTTATAGCCTCTATTTTAAAAGAGTAGTTTTGAAGTTAAGAAGATTGCTTCATATGCTAACCATTCCAGTCACATCTTAAATTTGTATTAAAATAATTTAATTCTCTAGTATTAATAGGAATAAGATGTATTCATATACCGTCAATAAAAATAATTGGCAAAGTTAATCTGAATAATTTTGGAGAAGCAAAAAATTAAAATGATAGCTATACATCTGTCACACTAAACTTGCAAGTTTTGTAACATTCTTTACATGTAGGAGTTTTATGCTGATACACTGGGGAAAAAAAGACATGGAAGTGTAATATTCTGCGAAGGAGACTGTGGTGTTAGAGATCAGCTTTCAAGTCATTACTTTAATTTAATTATAGTTGGAAAAAGAGGCAGTTAGGTTTTCTTTGTTCAAACAAATTATTCAGAGATGGGATAGGGACATGCCTTTGGCACATTTTTTGCAATCTATTAGAGAAGGATTTTTGTTTGCATGCCTTTCTTTTCTCTTATTAATTAAAATTAAATGGTCACAAAATAATCATAATTATTATTGATATAATTATATGGATTAGGACCCTTATTATTTTGGGTTTACATGCTGTGTACTCACCTCTTTGATTTTCTTTACTATCCAGGATATTCCATTGCTTCCCTTTCCTGCTTTCAGTTTGTACTGACACCTTTCCTCGATTCTTTCCTGTAGCCCAGATTTCAAAGGATTGTTTACAGGTCTACAAATTATCTTCTACAGATAGGAATTTCAGAGGTTTTGGCAGCTTTACAATAGCCTTAGCCTTGTTGGGGTTTTATATCTTAAAGATGGAGATATTTTGGAATCATTCCTAAAGGCAGGGCATTGTATTAAGAGTAGCAATTAGGGATGGGCCCACACAGAAACCAAGCATTTGAACACTTCTGAGCCATGAGAGTTTAAAAAGATCAAGATAAAATTCTGTGACCTAGGTCCTCTTCTAATATTCTCATAGGCTAGCATTTATATGCTGCTTTCCATTTTCAATTCTCAATGCAAACTTTCATTAAGTATTTATTATTTAACTACACACTTTCATTTGCAGAGGCAATATTTTTCTACTATACATGATAAGTAAATGTGTGATTAAGATGTCAGTATCAAACAGGGATTTTTTTTTAAAGAAGAATTGGAAACTTAATGAAGAAATAAACATTTTGTTTTATTATCTAAGTTTCATGCCCTGGGTTAAGTAAATTCTCCATAAAATAAATTGTAATTGTAAAGCTCAGTAGAGAGATGTACAACTGAGAGTCCTGACTACTATGTATAAACCTGTCAAACCTAAGAAACCTGAGTCAAGAAGAATAAACACATTATTAAAGTGAGTACGTGTCACTTTTATGATATACTTTTCTTCTGATTACTTTTGCCTATAATTTAAGATCATTATTTAATTTAATCTGAAAATACTTACTTTTAATTTCTATGCATTGAAGTTACAAACATTCTCTTTACAGTTATTAATAAATGTTGTTTCTTTTAATGTTCATTGTAATCCTATAATTTCACACTTTATTATTCTATATTTATTGTTCTTGTGGCTATATTAGGTTACTCCCACTGATACTATCCCTGTCTTTTATATTTAACCAAACTCCACTCATCTTTACTCAATAGTCTCAATATTGCACAGTGACAGAGCCTGCCTTGAACGTAAATTAAGTATTTTTTCAGACCTTTCCAGGTCAAATCATTTAGCTCATCTCCTCAGATACTGGATATTATTTAATGACATCTTATTAAATTATGCAAAGTTCTTTAGTCTTCCTATACTCTGATTTGAGCCAATTGAATTTTGATGAAAGATATGTAAATGTCCATAACTTTGCATTGTTGCTCCTAGGGATATTTCATTGGGACCTATAGTTAGCTGTTAAGTGTTAAATTCCATTCACTCCTTATAGAACACATTAATATAGTGCAAAATGAACCAACAGGTTTTTCTGTGTTGCTAGTTATATATTTTCCCTGAAATGACTACTTACTAGCTTCATTCTGTAGAGCAGTTTCTTCTTTTTCAATTGTTATTAATAAACTTTCCGTAAGGTCTGTTCTTTTGCCCACAACTGCAAAACCATTCCAAACATACATCATTTCCTGCCAAAAAGAAACAAAACGCATGCATCAGTTTTATACGTGGCTCAATTTCACTTAAGAATATAATCTGGATAGCTATCCTGAACATTTTCTCAGCACATTAAAGGCACAAGTGTGCATGCACAAACACCCCAACCAACCCACCCAAAATACCAAGTAATCGGAGGAAACGGTAACAACAACAA
>JAGPOW010003395.1:23027524-23047963 GCA_030014935.1 Caiman crocodilus
GGTTTGACAAAGTGCTGGCTGGAATAATAGAGTTGGGGATGGTCCTGCTTCGACCAGGGGGTTGAACTAGATGACCTCGTGAGGTCCCTTCCAACCCTAATCTTCTATAATTCTGTAATTCACAAAGTTAGAACAGATGCAGTCACAGGTTATGGTTTAATGCCGTCTCTGACATGCATAACTGTGACTTACCACTACAGAGCCTGGAGAGCAAGGCACGTGGACAGGAGCCAGGACTCTACCCCTCCTCTGGGATGTGAAAGGAAAGGAGTGGGGAGGATGGCATGTAACTTGGAGGCAGAGAAACCAACATGGGGTCTAAGGCTTCCCTTGCTCTGCAGCCTGCATGAGCCAGCTGGAGCCATGGGTGGGAAGGAAAAAATCTTGGGAAGAAAAAAAAAACATTTGATGTGAATAGGCAGTAGGGAGAAGAAGAGAAGCAAGGAGAAAATAGTGGGGGAAAAAACAAGTTAAAATCAAAAAGGGACAAAATCCTGTATGTTTCAAGGGGAGTTAGGTTACTAATCACATCACAGCAGAGCTGAGGCCCAGTTTGCACCCTGCCTGGTGGTTTTCCATTCTCTGGTTCAGTCTCTTCACAGAGGTATATATAACTGGACAGCTGATATTATTTACATGGGATGCTAGAGCAAGCATAAAACTGATGAGCTGCACCTCGCCCAGACTGGCCAGGTGCACTAAGGTTGCCCCCCCCGGGGGCAGAAGGGGTGTTGGCTTGGGGCCAGTACCAGCTCCCTGGGCAGTAGAGTTCAGGAGGGTTGTAAGTTTGCATGTGGAGCAAAGAAATGGGAAGGGCTGGAAATGGTACATCCTGGGAGAAATTAAAATAGAACATTTTATCTCCCCAGACCAAACTAACAATATCCTGGAATAACCATCACTTGAACTGGCATACTGTAATTTTTAACCATTTAGAGCAGGGGTCAGCAATGTTTTTAGACAGAGTGCCAAAAAACCCACGGTATCTACCTGTAAGATATTCACATGCCAATGAAGCAAAATGGGAGGGCCAGGGTGGTACTTGGCTGGACATACTGCATATTACAGTTAATAACCATGCATGAATGTTGTGGGGGAGGGTTTTTTCTTCCGGGGGGGGAGGCGGGTTGCTTTTTTTGTTTTTACAGTAAATACTGATGCAGCCGCTTGCAGCCTCCCGGATGCCTGCCACAGCTAGCTCAGGCTTTGGGCAGCCCCTGACAGCCACCACCAAACCCAGACTGTTTGCAGCAGATGATGGGGAGGGTGCACACAATTACAATGGAGTCCACAGAGCCCCCGCCCAGCTTGTGGGTGGCGGCAGATGGACATGCAGCTCTGGAAAGACAGCAGGGAAGGGGCCAGGGCTACGCTGGCACCAGAAAGATTGGACCCCACTACCAACCGCCTTGAGGGCTGGAGTGCCAAGCAAAATGTCTTCGTGTGCCATGCTCTGGCACACATGCTCGGGGTTGCCAACCCCTGATTTAGAAGGTACTTGGCACAAGTTAACACCCTTTAACAGGTGAATGTTCCCGTTGTAAATACCTTTATGATGGTTTAAAGGTAGACTTTTAACACCATCCTTATTCATTTTCAAAAGAAAATTCATGAGATTCAATGTAGTTTTCCCTAAGCTTGATCTTCTCAATTTTTCTTGGCAAAAGTGGAACATGCTCAAGCAGAACCTGAAGAATCATCAACATTAAAATAAACATCTAAGCATTATCTGTATGTTGGCAATTGTTTTCATTCTGAAGTTTCACAGCTTTTCCTTGCATATACACCTCAAAATGGTTTATCTTTGCAAGGAAAAGGGTAAATATTTTTTTTCCCCTGAGGCTTAGATCTCCAATAGTCACTTGACCCCTTCTTTTAAATATATAGAAGTGGACAAATTGACTTTGTGGGGGACCAGCAGGTAAAACAATGTTAAGGGGCAAGCAGCATGGGTTCCTGCCTGACTAACCTGATTTATTTTTATGACTGGATCACAAAATGCTTGGATGAAGGAATACAGGTAATGTTATTTGCTTAGATTTTAAAAAAGGCCTTTGACACAGTGTCACACCCAATTCTTATAAATAAACTAAACAGCTGCAATGTAGATTATTGCATAGTCTGGCAGGTGGAAAATTGGCTTATGGGATGCACCCAAAGTGGTGGTGGATGGGTCAGTCTCTACCTGGAGAAATGTGGGCAGCGGAGTCCCCAAGGCTCTGTCCTGGGGCCAGTGCTGTTCAATATCCTCATTAGTGACTTGTATGAGGGAGTAGAAAGCACTCTTTCCAAGTTTGCGGATAAGACCAAACTATGCGGGGAGGTAAACAATCTACAGGGCAGGGAGTGAATCCAGGTGGATTTGGTCAGGCTTGGGAAGGAGACAAAACAGAATAGGATGCAGTTTAACAAAGATAAGTGCCATGTATTGCACCTGGGGAGGAAGACTCATCAACACAACTTTACCTTGAGAGGTACCGTTCTAAGCAGCGCAACTGTGGAAAGGGATCTTGGAGTCATAGTTGACTCCAAAATGAACATGAGTCGCCACTGTGATGAAGTAATAAGTAAAGCTAATCACACTCTCTCTCGCATAAGTAGGTGCACCACAAACAGGTCTAGGGAGGTGATACTTCCCCTCTATGAGGCACTGGTCAGGTCACAGCTGGAGTACTGCATCAAGTTTTGGGCGCCGCACTTCAAGTGGGATGTAAATAACCTGGAAAGGGCTCAGAGGAGGGCCACGCTTCTGGTTAAAAGACCTACAGAAAAAATACTATGAGGACTGATTGAGGGACCTGAATCTCTTCATCCTCCACAAGAGAAGACTGAGAGGTGATCTTGTGGCCATATACAAACTCACTGGGAGGGGCAGCAGGAAATAAGGGATACAGTGCTTACCAGGGCGTCCACTGTAACCAGAAACAATGGTCACAAATTGAAGGAGTATATTTAGACTGGATATGAGGAAAAAATTCTTTACAGAGAGGGTTGCCAAAATATAGAATACACTTCTAAGGGAGGTGCTGCCTCCCTTACTTCCTTGGAGGTATTTAAGAGGAGATTGGACAAACACCTGGCTGCCCAGTGCAAAGGGGGGGGGGGGCAGCCTTGATGATCTAATAGGTTCCTTCTAACCCTAAAAATCTATGACTATTTATTCTCATGTTACTTTTGTTTAAAATTTAACATGTAAAACTTTTAAAATTAGAGTTCATTTGAATTTTGTTCTTACACATGCAGATAAGATTAGATTAGATTGATTTAATCTTCTGCTCAACTTCTATTTCAGACTGGAAGACATGAGCTCACAATTCTTAGGGCATGGAAATTCTGGAACTTACTGTCAATTTAGAACTTTTCTTTCCAAATTTAAAGTAAAATCTCAGATGTAGAGTTAAACTTAGTTCCCTGTTTAAAGATGTTACAGAAAATACAAATTAGATCCATTATAAAAACTGAAATGTGGACTTAACTAGAGAGGCCATTAGCATGGCATAAGCATGTCCACCTGCCCATTTACCTTAGACCACCTGCTCTCTTTGCAGAGCAGGTCTGCATACCGATATGCTTGAAGCCAGTTCTGCTGGAACGTGTAGCACCACATCAACTCCCAGTAACAGAGGTGATGGATCTGTTTCCACTCTTGTTGGGCTGCAATGCATTCTTGGAGTGTTAACTGTGCCTACAATTTAATTCAGCCAAAAATAATGGTGGGGAGTAAAGCAGGGAAGAGAGAGAGAATACTTTAATCAGTTACAGTACAACATAACTATTAGGGGTGCTCTGATTTTAGGGGCCAATACCAATAGCTGATTTTTAAGGAGGCATATTGGCCAAAACCAATCAGATTTCCGACATGCAGCCCTGCAACTGAAGAGCTGCACCCAGCTGGTAAGTCTGTTGTGGGGTGGGGCCTGGGGAGATCCAGATTAAGGCCCCTGTGGTGGAGGAGGAGTAGGGCTGGGGCAGGTGCTGCCCAGCTGGGATGGGCCCAGGATCATTCAAGGGAGCAGTTCCTGCTGCTCTGCACACCCCAGGAGAGCACGGCAAGGGGACATGTGACCACGGATTTGCACGAGGTGGGGAAGGCTGCAGGTGTGGGCTGAGGCTAGGGCTGCGCAGAGCTCTTCCCAGTGGGGGAAAGGCCAAGCTGCACCCAGACCGGGTGGTGGTAGTGGTGCGGGGGGGGCTGGGAGGGGTGCTGCTGAGTTACAGGGTTACAAGCTGCAGCCACCCCAAAATTCACCATAGCCCACCCATAGCTTCCCATCCCAGTGCCACCACTTCCCACCCCAAACTCAGCCCTGACCCAACCACCTGCCCCTAACATGCCAGGAAGAGCCCCATGCAGCTCCAAGCTCGCAACTGCAGTCCACTCCACCCCCCCCACCCACACTCAATGCAGATCCAGGGGCACCCCCCCATACCCTGCCAGAGTGCATGCAGCGGCGGGAGCAGCCCCCGTCCCATGCCCCCAGATGAGCTGCAGCCCCATTCTGCGCCCCACCCCACCCCAGTAGCGCCTGCCTCAGTCTCTGCTCCACTCCCTCCCTCACTGCAGGGGCCTTGATCTGCACCTCCACACCCCTTCCAGCACAACGGACTTACCATCTGCATGCAGCTTTCCACACTACTGGGCTGTGCTCCTTGCCATCTATGGTCATTTATTGGCCACATTTATTAGGCACTTATCATCACGCTGATTTCTGATACAGTAGATATTCCTTATATCAGTGTCAATCCACTATCAGACCAATGTATTGGTGCACCTCTAATAACTATTGTAAATTAAGGAGCCAAATCTTCTCCCCAGCATCTGACACAAACAGATAGGTTAACTGCTGACCTCCCAGACTATTACGTATTTCCTCTTTAGAGGATGAAGTCATTTTTCCACAAACCCAAAAGGGGAGAAGACCAGAAATCAGAGTCCAAATGAAGTCAGTGGAACTACCTAAGTGACATATAAAAGTGAAGTCTATGCTGAAATCTAATACTGTGCATAATCCATAACTATAATATTAATAAAAACCACAAAAAGCAAATACCTTTTCAAAATTTCCTTGCAGTATAGATATTCTGGCAGCATAGAATAAAATAATGGAACCCTTGAGAGGAAAAGAAAAGAAAGTAAAGCAGCAGCCATTCTTTTATTCAGAATCGTTGGTAAACTATATTGAGTACTCACATTTGGAAACTTCTGGAGGTAGGGTTCAAGTAGAGTCTCTGCTTCCTCAAGATTGGCTTCTCCTATACCTATAATCATAATATAAGACTACTTCTGACTCACTAGTACAGCACAGATTTTTAAAAAGGAATTTCCAAGTTATATCACAAATTGAGTAGAACATCAGAGAACAGTCTTGTTTTACCTATGCCATGGAAAAATGTATTTTACTCTATTAAGTTTCAGTAAAAACAAAATTCCATTTTAGGTCTTTAGGATACTAAAGATCCAAGAGAGAAATAAAACAGAGCATATAAGCAACCTTAATATGAAATTCTTAATTATATATTTTAAACAAACAAAAAGCCTTCTTTAATCTGGTCAGGTAGTTTGGAAAGCTATTTTAATGCCTCTTGCTTCCTAATTTTGAGCTTTAGCAGATAATATTGAGAAGAAAACAAGTCTTTCTAAATTTCTTGGCTTCCATAAGCCAAGAAGGGCGAGTATAATATTTGCAAAGAGATGCAAGCATAACTTAAAAACATATGTAGTCCTAAAGCCACCAGTACATTCAAGTGGCCTGACCAACTTTACACGTATCTGAACTTTCATCATCACAGGCATTCCAGACCTTCCAGCAACAGTAGTATCTCAAACCTCTTTGGCTCTACTTTTTAGTTCATTGGTTAACTTGGAATGCCCTAGTAATTTTCTTGATTTTTTCCTGGACAGTTATAAAATCAAAAGCACACCCCAAGGTTGAGGGGAGAGAATCATTCTGGAGTTTCTTCCTCTCCATCTTTGTCTGATCTCTCCTGGTCCAGGGAAAATTTATGCACAGACTAAAAAGTGTGTGCATGAATGCATTCGTATCTTCTGAAAGAGGAAAGTACATAAGTAAATGTTTAAGAGTATATATTCATTTGGCTCATTACTTTCACTCTTCTTAGCACTACATTAAGAACTGGGGCCTCTTCACGCTTAAAAATAGGGTTTGCTGGTACAGACATAATAGTAGAGATATGACAGAAACTTCTTCTTTTGGAAATTCAGTTTATATCAGCAAGAGTTCTTTTTGTATAGTTTAAAACAACCCAAGTGTGTCTACACAAGGGTTTTGCTGGCATAAATAAATTGCTTACTGGTATGATTTTATGAGTGATGTCACCAGCTATATTAAAAGTACAGGCCAAGTTCAGTACCAAGTTCTTACCAAGGATGAAGCAGACAAAAGTGTGATATACCAGCAAGGTGAAAGTACACAGAATGGCCCTCAAACTTGTACCAGAAGCACCTTCCCGTAGCTGGAGGAGGCCTATATCCTAAAGAAATCAGAAATGTTTAGTTATCTACTACAGCACACTGGACATGTAATGTAAGTGATAAGATTAATATAAGTGCCAACAATTTTTTCATTTTTTACTTTTAGAAAAACTCAGTTCCTCCTGGTCAAAATCCAGAGTGTCCTGCTTCTCCTAGACAGAGCTATAAGAAGGAGAAAATGATAGCTCTCAGTGGAAGTATTCACCTCTTTAAATGGATGAATACATTTAAGACCATGGGTGGAACAGAGTACTCAACAGCTTGCAGATCAAGTTTCAGAGATCTGTGCGCCTTCTCACCACTATCCCTTGGCAGGGAACTTCCCGCAGTGTTCTTTGTGGCACCAATACCAAGGGAACGATGCACACATATACAATCAAGAATCCGACATCCCTACCAATTCCACACAGCTATCCACAGCCACTGACCTTCCACGTATGTTCACCTTTATCAACATAATTCTCAGGCAGAAATTCTAATTTCTCTACCATTTGCAACGATTTTTACACAGATCTCCTACCACCCGGATCTTCTTTTAGCCACCAGAAATTATTTTTACAGGCTAGTATTAAATATCTGTTTTCACTGATGCCTTGTTTCTAGACCCTATTGCAGCAGCTCTCCTGGTGTCTACACAGGCAGAAGAGAGGGATGATGGTTCATAGAGACCCCTTCCTGCATAGTGATGCAGGAAGCTCATACGTATAGGAGCTCATATATGTTCATAATATATGAAGTCTGTTTAACTCTCAGAGTCTGTGGACCCTGATCATACAGTTGGAGCAGCTGCTGTGCCCAAGCCATGCAGCTTGAAGTCTTACTTTGGATTAACCAGGTTAGCTCAGATCTTCTTACACAAGTAAAGGCTCTTAGAATTTGGGCACATATGTGAAATGGGAGAGCTGTGCACTCACATCTCCTGCCTCCTAGGGTAGAACAAGTGATATATGAAAGCATATGAAGCTTGACTCCATCCCTAGCCACTGGCATGGAAGATGCATTTATTTGCTGCTGTTACAAGCTAAAGGAGAGTTACAATGCTCTCTACAGAAAGGGGGAGCTGGGAGCTTGTTCTGAGGTGCCTTGCTTCTCTTAGCTGCTCCTGTGAGGGATGTAACTCAGTGTTTTTCAACCCATGAGTCACAACCCAAAAGCGAGTCATAAGAATATTTGAAAGGGTTGCAAACAGTGACAGAAAAATGAAGGCAAGCACAGGTTTCCCCTTGCAGACTGGCAGCTCTTCAGCCTGCAAGGAGCTGCCTGGGGCTGGGGAGGAGATGAGGGAGGGTGATTGGAGGCAGGGGTGCCACATGTGCAAACACACATGGCTGGTACACAGCCAGGGCAGTGGGAGCAGTCCCAAGAGCTTGATGCAGGTTAAGTCTATGGAAGACAGAGGTTGGAGGCCCAGGGCCTGGGGACTATTTGGGTGTGGGGGGGGCAGGGAAGGGCACAGGCAGGGAGAATGGGTGAGGGGGGGGGCAGGTGCCTGCTGCCACTAGAGGAAGGTGTCCAGGTGCTGGGGCAGCAGCAGCACAGGAGAGCAGGGAAAGAGTTTGGGGGGCCCTTTGAGGACAGTGGTGAGCTTCCTGGCCAGGCTTGGCAGCATCAGTGCCCATGCTTGCAGGCGTGAGGCAGCTGGGAGATGCTGCCCAGGGGAAGGGGCATAGCCAGGCTGCCTGGCACTGCACAGGAGCCCCCAACCCAAGGCATGGTGTGCCACAGGCTGTCCCACCTCATCCCAGACCACACCAGGGCCAGACTCGCTCTGCCACTGGTGCAGTCGCCAGAGCCACTGCAGCCACTGCACTGTGGCCCGGCACAGCAGGGGCACCTGGGGGCCCCCCTCCAGCAGGACTATGGGGAAGACAAAGGGCGCAAGTACGAAGTGAGGGGCACAGGCAGGGCCAGGGTGCTGCAAGTCAGGAGTCTGTAATAAATATTTTGGGGCCAAAATACTTGCGTGTTTTCTACTTAAACTATTTACTAGGTCGGAACTGGCTATCAATGTTTACAAATGGGTCCTAATACAAAAAAGGTTGAGAACCAGTGGTGTAGCTTATGATCCACAATTTACTTTGCATGCGTTTAAAGTAGTCTAGTCAGTATTTTATAAAGATATATAAATAAAAATGAAAGCAAACAAGCAAACAAATGAAGCAGAACAAGCAAACAAACAAAAAAAGTAGGCTTAAAAAGAAGATACCTTTCACTTTACAAAAATTATACTGAATCCTTTTGCACTCCAATAGAGAAAAACCTAAAATTTAAAATAAATAAATAAATAAATCTATACCCTGTTGCCAGAAAAGCCAATAAACTCTAGAAGCCGGAGAATCCTTCCTGGTAAAAGGGACAGCAACTGTAATAAACAGCAACAAAAATAAAGAGTTTAATCAGACGTGCAAACCTTATGTAATTCTCAAATGCAAACAGGTTCTAAAAAACTGCTATATGACCATAAACGTGAATTATGGTACCAAATACCATTTTTAACTGGCATGAAAAGGAAATATCAAATTCAAAATATAAATATACAATTTTAAAGATATCAAAATTGATACGCACGATCAATTATTGTACAACCACTCCATGCACATGGCAAAACTGCTCAATCAATTGGTTTTCCAGCCTGAGAACAATGTGAGCTTACTCCCATCATGCTCTAAAAATGTCTCCTTTTCTCAAGCTTACTAACAACATTAACAAATTGTACGTTATTGGAAGTTAAGGCATAATATTTTAATAAGTACAATGCTCACATTATTATTCATACTGTGACAGCATGTAAATAGTCTTTCTTCAAGAAAACCGTTTTAGCATTGCTGATCAGATGTTTAAATCTATTGCCTTGGAAAGCTTTCTTCTTCATTTCTGTTTTGAAAGCATCGGAGTACTTGTTAAGCAATTATGTTACACAGGATTTGTTCACTGGGTTCTTCCATCACTTATCCTATTTACTTCAGACTATACTGCCAACTTGTCAAGATTATTCTGAATTCTAATCCTGCCCTCCAAAGGGCCTGCAATGCTTTCTAACAATGTCTGTATGGTAAACAGTGTAAAACTGAAGTCTAACAAATATTTTTTTCAGTAAAAATACCAAGGACAGTCAGGTTGAAGGTCACTGCTGAAGAGTATCTGTTCAGTTTATACTCATTTGATCTAGAATAGAACTTTTTCCTTCACATTTACTGTTGATAATAGTGCCAGTGTATACAGCCAGTCACCAGTGCCTTGTGTCTTAAAGGATAGTCCTGCTTTAAGTAGGTTGACAACACTCTTGAAGTGTAACCAGTGTACAACAGCACCCCTGCTGTCTTATCCATGAGAGGTAATTTAATGACACAATGCATAAAATAAACTCGTAATGTTAGACAATTGTGGCTCTTGGTAGCCATTACATTAATGGCATGATTAATGAGTTAATCATGCCATGAAATTGTAACATGCCACACATGCAACCAATTTATGGTGTGATAAAATTACAAACCAGTCACAAAGACATTCCACATTAAACATGCAACCTCTTCATGGCTGGTTTTTATCATATATTAGTTTGAATGTGTGGTATGTTAAACCCAACTTCACAGGGCTCCCCTGACCTGGAAAGTTTCAAGCCAAGTGGTACGGCCCCAAGCTGGGCTGAAGCACTCAAATTCACAGGTGCAAAGTGGGTGGAGCTTATGGGTTTTCTCCACCCAAGTTTAAATTCACTTGCAGTTTAGCCCTGCACAGGCTAACCCGAAATTGGGTTTAGAGGTGTTGGACATGGGGTGCTTTATAGGTTAAACTCCCTGGGTGGGCAGAGTCCAAGGTGCCAGGTTCCTCACACCTGCATAGCACCTCTCCACCCATGCATTGGGCAGCCCTTGCATGATATGTGGGTATAAACTTGCTGATAGGCATGGAGCCCAAAAATCAGGATCCCAAGCTCCACGCCCATCAGAAAATCGACAGGGTGGTTACAGGAAGCACAGCAGTAGGGACCAGTACCCCATGCTAACCCCCCTGCACCAGCAGTCACATGCTGGGATCTATCCCTGATACAGGTCCTGCTATGCACATGTGATCTGGGATCAAATCCATTAAATTAACATTTGTTAGAGACCTGTGTGTCTGTCTCACAAACTGCTGTTTCTCTATCTTGCGTGTGATTAACTTTGTCAGTTTATAGAAAAATCAAGCAATCACCGCAGCAAAAAAAAATGACATACACACAAAACAAGTTTGTTTGTGGAACAACAGACATAATAAAATATTCTGTTCTAGTCTAGTTTATGAAGCAGATACCATGATGCATTGTTTTTAATTTGTTAGAAACTACAATACTTCTTCTAAAATATCCTCAGCACATGATGCAAATACAAGTGTTTGCTTTTAGGCTGAACATGGTTTTTAGAGTATGTTAAAAAATTGCAAATAGTAGGCATACAAGAAGTGGGCATCATATACTGTTCCCATATAGAATAAATGATCCACAGGGTCACCACGAGCCTGAAATATCCACCACGTTGCACTACAGGCGTGTCTTGAAGTGATGGTACTATAAACCAACCTTTTCATTTGAGCAAAGAAAGCCTAAATACAGAGTAACATGTACATACAAATATCAGTATGTATGACACTACTTCTGCCTGCAGACATGGAAAAGAAGCGGTGCTTTACTTAAACCTCGAGCACTCCCGCACCAAGCCCAGCACATGCCCAGAAAAGGCAGTGTGTTAGTTGCACCAGGCTCACCCAATGTCCATATACATCAGGCCCTTTAGTGGGGCTTTTCTGGTACTTTTAACTAACAGCTGATTGTCTCAACTTGGGATAAAAATGCCAAAAAACCCTGCTGAAGTGCCTGATCTATACAGATGTTACCAGAGCCAAGTCAAAGTAGTGCACTGCTGCTTCTGGTAAAACATGTTTGTTTCCCCCCACACACACACATCTGTCAGGGCCCTATCTTAATGGTTCTCTTACTGTATGAAAACTAATATCATACCAGATTAAACGCTCCTATTCCAAGCTTTACTCCTCCTTCAAACTGGTGGTAAGTTTCATTTTTGCTTTTGTTGCCCTGAGTCATCTGTAGCACTTGAAGACATTCTCTTATTTTAGGGGAAAAAAGAAAAGAAAACATGACAGAGGTGATAAAAATTAAGTAATACAATTGCCAATATATTTCTTCAAAGAGTTAATAGAATTCATCCTCTATATAGCAGGTCTGAACCTGACTATGTGTTTTATAAGAACTTACTTGTATATTTGGTAACTTGTCCTAATTTTGAGGCCACCCTTGATAAAGTTGATCATATTTTCATCCTGTAAGAAATGTGCTTTATTGTGCAGAAATGTGCAGATTTGTTTCCTTTGCAGTTATATATAAAATGCTCATAAGAAAAATTCTTTTAGCTACACATTTTCTTACCATTAATATTTATTAGATGTTACTTATTTATGATTCATAAAATCACTTTTATAGTTATAAACTTTACTCAGGTAATATTATACAGAAATCAGAACACAGTATCAGAGTGGCCAACTTGTGGCATGGGTGCCACAAGGGCATGAGCAGCTTCACACTGTGCATCACATGGCAGAATGCAGAGGGCACAGGTAGCCTATGGGCTCCTATAGACATGCAGTGAGGCTGCTCCAATGTGCTGTCAATCAAGTCTGCTGGAGCATGGAAATTAACATGCTCTAGCAGCCTCCAGCGTCACGTGCATCAGCGTCCCGTGCTGAAAAATGGCAGCAGGGTGCATTAAACTAAAACTTGTTTGATGAGCTTTAGTTCAAAACATCCCACTGCCATTTTTCAACGTTGGGATATTGATACGCATGATGCTTGGGCACTTTTAATTAGCAGAGCTTGATAATTAAAGTGCCCTGCCTCCCCAGCCTCCTGGACCATGTCTATAAATGCTCTGTGTGCGCACTGGTAGATAGTGCAGGGAGCAGAAAACAGAGCATTAGATCAGGCAGGAAGCTCAGGGCAGGAAAGAGAGCAGAGCAGCAGCTTGGTCAGGGAGCATAAAGCTGAGAAGGAAGTCAGGTATGGGACAGGGATCTTAGTGGTACTTGGGGAAGGTAAATGGTTAAATTGCAACACCCCTGCCAAAAAAGTTTGGCCCCCCACTGCAGTATATGATAAAGTGACAGAGAAACAGTTCTCTGCATGTTTTAAATGACACTTTAAATACAGATTATTAAAAAATAGACAAAAAGATAGAACAAAGAGAAGAAAGTCATCAGCATTTAAGAGATAAATAACAAAAATCTCCACCAGATGGTGGTAGAAGAGCATTTTTAGAGAAAGTTTCCAAATTGTGTCTTGGAAAATGTAGAGGTGTTTTGAAAGAAAACCCCCAAACATCTTCTATTCAGTTGAATTTCAAGTGCTGCTCAATAGCAACTCCAGTTTATCCTGGATTGCAGTAAGGGAGCTAACAGCATATACCTGCCAATTGTATATATGAAAATATCATCTAACAATGTTCTTGTTTGATTTGATCTCTTTATTTAATTACAGGCATTGCCACCAAGCCTGTTATCAAGATTCCCCGACTCTTCAAAGTACAAGGCCATTTTCCAGTTGCTTATAAATTTTCAAACTAAGCATTTTGGCTCAATATTTCCAGGAAGTGTGTATTTGTTAGGCTGATTTGAGTTGAGGGGGGGTGGGAGGGATAAAGTATTTCAGATGAAATTATTCAGCCGCTCCGGAGAACAAACTAATTGTAAAGTATTTTGTTTTTCAATGTTAAAAAATTCTGGTAACCTTTGTTTCAGTGTTCTCATGCTTTGGAGCAGGGACTTGAAACTTGGCAGCAGGTCACAGATGTACTATTTTGCATCTCCATGATAAGCTATTGAAAACATGGATGGCATTGTGGGGCAAGCACAATGAGACGGGAAGCCTAAGAATGGCAGAGATCTGGATTATCTGGGCAAGGAAAATAGGTTTGGGAGTCAAATATGGGAGATGGGGAATAATGGGCGATAAGAGAACTGAAACTAAATGAGGATTTTGGAGAGGTCTGGGTAACTGGGAAAAGGAACTCTTAAATCAGTCAGGATGGGAAGCTTGGCCATGATGAACAAGTTCTGGAAGCTTGTGGGGAATGGCAAGGAAAGGAGAAGAGAACTGCTATTGGCTGGACAAAGACTGGGAGTAAGTGGAAGGAGAGAGACCATAGGAGTGGGATAAAGATTTCTAGGCAAGAAACTGGGATCAAAAGCTGATCTCAATCTCTTCCCTAGACTAGATAAAGAAAATAGAACTATGAGAAGGTGTCAATGGTGGGTACAAAAAAAAGCTTGAAAAAGTTGGGACAGGTCTGAAGAGTTCATACCTAGGGGAGACTGATCAAAAAAAGGGGACCATGCCTACTGAAGCACTCATCCTTCCAGAGCCTGAAACTGAACACAAGAACCCAGAGTTTCACCATCCCACTCCTGTCTACGAATATCTGTGAAATGTACAGTGGGGACTTTAGAAATTATTTTTTTCTGTGCCCGAGTTCACCTGCAATACCCGTTCTTCCCACAGAGGTGTTTTAAAGTAGTAAATGCACTAGTGTTTTAAAGCAATCAATACTGCTGGGATCAGCAACACAGACACACCTATCAGAAAATTAATAATTCTGTTTAAAAAGGGTTTGAATAATAGGTGGTAAATAAGTGAATGGGGTTTATTCAGCAATGATAATGAAAGTAAATAATGAAAAGCTGCTTGTTAAGTGAGTACTGTCTATTCTGTGCATTAAAAGTCACAGAACCTATGAAAACAATTGTACATGATCATATAATTAAAGACTGTATCAGAATACATGCCTGTCAGCAGGCTGAAATAAGGTCTAGAGTGATTTTGGTTCTGGGATAACTTGGAGTGCTAGAATTTGCAACATTAGTAATGTTAATACCACTTTTTATATAGACTTAATATATTTTTTTCAAGTCTTAACCCCACAGAGTTGAGTATGCTTTACTTTATGTATGAGTAGTCCCACTGGAAGCTATTAAAGAAAGCTGTGATAGGAAAAAAGTGACATTTTAACATTAATCCCTCTATGTGGAGGGTTGTGGCCATTTCAACTACTACAATTTTCAGTGAAAAACCAAGGTGGGAGTTTTTCAATGGCTCAAACTAAATTATTTAACGAAGTTAATTAAAACTCACTACTGGATGATGAACTACTTCTGAAATAGCAGTTGGGATTTAGGGGGAAGGCATGGGCCCAAATTACTGTGGGTAAGAATCCCTCCTTCCCCTAGATACATAACAAAATAATAAAGAGAAGGCATTTACAACTTCTAATTTGTGTTCATTGTATTACTTTTCATCATGGAAATTGTGGCATTTCATTGAGAGAAAATAGGCTTGCATTAAAAATGCACTTTTCTGGAGATTTAAAATGACTGGAGAGAAACTAATGATCCATGCTCAAACAGTAAAATACCACTTCCAGGCCTGCTTTAGGCAAGCTTACTTTCAAAACTCTCATTTGGTAAACACAACTGAGCACAACACCCCAGTGCCTCACCAGAACTGCAAAGTGAATAAAAACAACTCCTCCTGAACAGTGGTTGAGGGCATCATTTAAAGTCTATATGGACAGTGACTTTCAATAGAAGAACAAGAAGGATGGCTACCAAAGAAGTCAGCATGAAATGAAATCCTGCATTTTCTACCCATATGCAGCCAAATTCACCCATATACAGCAATGCACTGCTTGACACTTGTGTTCTATATTTCTCTCACTTAAGTAGTACTGGTAAGTATAAGAAGTGGTATGCAGAGCTAAATGAATCATTGTTATGGAACTGTATAGCATAACAGACCCTTGGACAAAGATTAGAAGTTTAATTAAGTATGTTTAGATAGAAAATGTGAATATCACAATGTAGCATAGCATAAATGGCAATTCCAGTCAGTTTCTACAAAATAAACATTGTAAAAAAAATTTGTTTTCAAACATTCAAAACAGTTTTGAGGGAAATAATGCCCTAGTTCGATTACTAATATTTTACACTAAATTGCATATTCACACAGATCTGAAATGAACAGCTGATATTACCTGTACAAATGTAAGTGCTGCTTTCTGCAATAAACATTCAGCATAACAGATTTCAGCATGCATTTCCTCTACAAAAAAGATCAAACAAAAGAAGTCTCAAATTATTAATTGTTAACATAATGTTTATTGGTTCACATTCAAATACAGTACTTGGCAATCCATGAGATAACAATATGTTGCCAGCAAAATCTAACGAGATTTTTATCATTCTTGTTTTGATAACTGTCAAGCCATATATGACACAAACAAAAAAAAAATCCAGTCAAGGACACTAGTTAAGAAGCTATCTAAAAATAGTCTTCCATGTCACTTTTCTGAAGCCAAAAGCCTCAATCAGGCTTCAATTCAGGGCACGTTACTGAGGCAACACTTGTCACTTTTGGTAGACAATCTATTAATGAGTAAAGATAAAGTAAATATGTTCATTCTCAACCTACACCACTAGCTCATCAAACACTCCTGCCACTAAGAGCTGGTACCAGTGAACAGGAATGTGCTCAAATGGCTCAGGGCCTGCTCATGTAAACTTGTCTCTCACACGCATACGCACGCACGCACGCACCCTCTATAAGGTCCAAATCTACCCTGCCTTCTACTTGACTTCAGAGTAACACAACTACCTACGTCTCTAAACTGAAAAGGCCATTATAGACCATTTTTCACAGCAGCACTCGTATTTGCACATTTGACTCAATGGGCCATTGTTCTTCACTCTGCAGGTGTTAACAATCCTTTCTAATGGTCTTGATGTTCCACTAACCAAGCTAACTTCTTCCGCAATTTTGCTGTCTTTCAGTTACTCCCATTCTCTCTCCTTTATTTTACAGCCTTCCAAAATGTTTTTAATGCTTCAAAATCATAGAGGCACTCTTGGAGACCAGTCTTCAGCAGCAGCTCAGGTTTGGTTAAGCAGAAAAGGGAGGAGGGGGATAACACAGCTGAAGATAAGAGTCTGTTGCTGCTTTATAGTCATTAACCCAGAATCCTTCCCATGAATGAAGAACCCAGAGTCTTCATTCTGCCTTCTCCAAAACAAGGTGCATGCCTTTATTTGGGGCATGTGGCTTGTGAGAAAATATGTGGTGCCTTTGAAAACTACAGACTTAGGGCTAGAATCCATTTCCCTTTCACATGCCTAAATGGCACTTACGTAGCCACATAATTGCTGTTTTGAAGACTTATGCTCAGTTTGAGATTCACGGTAGCTACTGTCCCTATACTCTGCTTCTGTCTCTGCTCAGTACACTACACTCTGAGTACTGTAGTTAGGAGGGCAGGGAGTGAAGACAAATGGTGTCAGAAAGAGAAAAGCAACCAGAGGGATGACAATGTCCTGAAAGAAAGGGGGACTTAGGCCCTGATCCAAATGAGGAAGGAACTATGCCAATGCTGTTTATTTTTATTCAATGAATATTAAAATGGAAGGAGCAAGGAGCCAGTTTTAAGGGGAAAGCTGCAGAGAAGTCAGGAATACCTAGTCCATGGACTAGTGATCAGAACACTTTCATAGGAAGCATTTCAAATGCTCTCTGGATGAAGGGGGCCTAAAACCCAAGTCTTCTGCTCCCTGAGCAAGTACACTATAACCACTGCACATTTGGAATAAAAAGTATGAGATTCCTCCCCTTCTTACTCTACTCCCAACAGGTACACATGCAGGGTGATTCTACAGTGCCAAAGGAAACAGAATTCCAAAGTGCCAAAAACTGGTGTTACATTGTGTTAGTGCCACTTAAGGGCGAAAGCCTATTTCCCTTTCACACACCTAACTTCTACAGTTCTGTACGTCCAGGTGTGAAGCTAAATGGTCCATAAAAAGTTCTAGCAAGGTATGAACATGGCACCCCTGGAGGAAAACTCTGAGCTGGTGAAGCCACGTCTAATTTAGGTATGTACACTTAGCAATACAGGCAATTGCTGCAGACAATGACCCTACTATTTTAGTACTGGACTTACTTAAGTAAGTCCCTTGACCCACATGTATTTCAAGTTTTCATAAACAGGTCATGCTAAGAATTAGTATGAAATGACCATGCTCATTTGCTTTTGTAACGTCTGTCAGCAATAATTTGAACTCAGTTATCCTACTATAAAAAGATGGCATATCAAATCACTACAGTAATGCCCTAGAGGGGGGAAAAAAGTGAGCATGAGTTAAAAAACATCAATAATAACTTTCCTCTTTCTAAAGCAGGGGTGAGCAAAATATGGAATGTGAAGCCAGTCTATCTGGCCCACAGGGCCCCTAAAAAATTTAGAAAATTAATATTGATCAAAAAAAAGACAGGAACCAGGGGCAGTAGGACCTGGGGGAAACCCAGCGGGCTCCTGCAACAGCAGGGCCCACCCAGCCCTACCCCCGCAACCTGAAGGCCCAGCAGGGGCTTCTGGCCTAGGACCACATGGCTGCAACCATGCCAGAACCTCAGGTATGTGGGGGGAAAGGGGAAGAGAGAGAAGGGCAGGGGAGGACCCTGGGCAGAGAAGGAGCCTGGGAAAAACCTAAGTCTGGGGAAAAGCAGCCCCTCACCCACCCCGTGGCCTGCATTCCCTGTTGCAGCCGCTCGCAGCCCACGTGGGGCTGTCCTGAGCAGGCACAGGCAGCCCCATTTGGGCTGCGAGTGGCTGCAGCGCAGGGCAACAACCACAGGGCGGGTTAGGGGCCATTTTTCCCCCTGCACTCAGCACCAGCTTGTAACCCAGCCCCTCCTGCCAGCCTGGGCCCCACACCAGCTCCAGACTCACCCATGGGGCTGTGCACGGCAGCCCCCTGGCTTGCCGTGCCAGGCAGTGTTTGCTGCTGCCACCCACCCAGAGCTTGCGCACTGGGCAGCCCAGAGGTGGCAGTGACTAGCTTCAGTCCAGCTGGCAGCCGGGAGTATGATAACAGCTTGGATGCCATCTGGGAGGTATGGGCCACAGTGTATGGAAGGTACACAGCCATGGCTAGTGCCCCTGGCATCAAGGGCATAGAATGGGCAGCCTCCCATATTTACCACCAGTTTATAGTAATAGCAAAGTTGCGGAAGAAGACAGTGGGCGGACTGCCCTATAGACAGGGTAGTGGGTTGGCTTGAGACCTGACCTCGAGCATGCACCCGTAACAGAGAGGTAACGTACTGAATTACTCTAGAGCCAGTATGTCCTATTTCCTATAACTACAAAACAACAAATCCACCTGCCACTATTCCCAATTTTTTTAAATAAAAATTTGTATGGTCAAAAACTATAAAAAAGACTTCAACTACTAAAACTGCACAATGCTCAGACTATTTCTTAAAAATCAGACTTGTTTTTTTAAAATAACATTCTTTGTAAATGCTGTGCATTTATCAACACACAAAATCCTCCTTTTAAAATAACTTCTGAAAATAGCTGCCATTGAACTCTCTCTAATATTTGGAAGGAGAAGAAAACTATGAAAATTAAAAGATGTATGTTAACTTGTCTGTTATGTGAGAAGTCTTCCTATACTGGTATAACTTTTTCAGAAATCCTTTTTCCTATATTTTCAGAAAATACCTTTTATTTCTCTTACCTTCACTCAGCGGATCCACTGACTGTTTAGAAACCAGACTGGACAAAGACTCTACCACTGTGCTTCTTTTTCTGAATCTAAATCAGCCACAATGGAAAAAAGAAACCCACAAGGGATAAACAAATTTAAATAGGCATTTATATTAACCTAATGCATTATGACAATTAACTCCTCCCTCCAAATGTTAGACAAATGTATAGCCATTCCAAAGAAGAAAGGTACAGCTCTGAGTATTCTACCAATATATTATCCCCACTCTTGGTATGTACCTTAATTCAGAAATCTATAAACCTTAATCCAGTCCCCTACTGTGTTATAGATTATGATACAATTTTTAAGTACGTGATCACACAATTTTTTCCCCTTTGCACAATCTTTCTGTAGTCACTGTACAATACGAACTATAGTTTGAGAATGAATCAGGGATGTGAGGAGTGAAGGTGGTTTCTATAAAACCCTCTTCCTCATTTTTGCAGGAATTAGAAAGCTTGTTGCAACTGATGCAGGGAATTGTACAAAGGGAAAGGATGGTCTAATAGCTAAGATTGTATAACGCTCCCCTGGAGAACCATATTCTACCCTTGCCTTTAACACTGAGTTCTCTTGCGATTCTAGAGACGTCACTTAATCAAACTGTTCAAGGGCTGGTCACTAAGGCTAGGAACAGTCATTACACATAAACCAGCTCAAGTGATCAGAAAGTGGTTTAAACCTGAGAACATTCAGTGTACATAAGCTGGTTTGAAAATGGATGAAACCAGTTTGAGGTAAATATGGTTGAAGGTAGGGCCAAACAGGTTGATGTAATGTCTGTCCTAGACCCCTTCCTGGTTTAAGTTGAATCAGAATCCCCCAGCATCCCAGCATGCTCTCTGGGCTAGGTAGGGCTCTCTGCTGCTGAGAGCTGGGCTGGCCCCTCCTCTCTTCTCCCTTGCTGGAGCTCCAGCAGAGACTTGCAGGCACAGCAAGATCTGTCTGGCTTCTCCTGCCACACCCTCCCCTCACTGCTCAACCAGGGATCCCTTCCTCTTCTCTCTGACATCACGGACTATAGCCAGCATGTGGTATGCTAGCTACTGCTGAGAGGTGTCTGTGTAAGGCAAACAGAACCGTGTCTGCTTAGCACTTTTTGGAGCTATTCAACAGGTAGCTGGTAATGTCCCTCCTTGGTATGTTCCCTTCCTTGGAAAAAGTTGTTTAAGAGATTGAGCTAATGAGAGGCTTCATTTTCTGATGGGGTCATAAATGCTGATAACAGAGGTAATAAATGCACTGTTATCAAAGGAGGGAATTCCTCTCTAATCAGGGTCCTGCAGGGGCCTCCCTCAGCTTAG
>JAGPOW010003395.1:23048063-23090397 GCA_030014935.1 Caiman crocodilus
AGCTTAGTACTATGGAAGAGAAGGGAGGGCTGCTCTAGTGCCCCTGGCTTCGGGCCTGAGACACTGCAGGCATGTGCCTGAATTTCTTCAGTCCAGAGGGAATGTCTGTATGGTTACAAACCAGTTTAGCCTAGCCAGGTTAGAATTACCTGCAAAGATTGAAATCAGTTCTGGCTCAGGCTTTTTGAGTATCTGTCCCTAGCCTAAGGAAAGAATCCTATTTCACTTTACCCACCCAAACGACACTTACCCAACTGTTATTTTTGGCACTTAACGCACAGTTTGCAATCTTATTCTGCATGCTGGGTGAACACATAAGCATCCACACAGCTATTGAACATACTCCATAAGCTTCACTCCAAATGGGCATGTACATAAGGACAAATCCCAAGCGATTGTGAGCCATAAATTATAGCCAAGCAGAAACAGAATGCTTGCAGTAGTGGACACGAGAGAAAGAGGATTTTTTTTTTTCCAAATAGGTAGGGCTCATAGGCTACTTGCTCAGGAAGCAGAAAGACGGGTTCTAGGCCCCTTTCATCCAGAGAGCATTTGAAGATGTCTCTCCCGCTTCTTACGAAAGGCTTCTAACTGCTAGTCCATGGGCTAGGAATTTCTAAGACTTCTTCACATCCTTCCCCTTGAAGCTGGCTCATTGCTCCTTCAATTTAATATTCATGAATAAAAATAAACAGCATTGGGATAGTTACTTCCTCATTAGGATCAGGGCTTAGAGTCCCCGTCTTTTAGGACATTGTCATCACAGGCTTTAGGCAAGTAGCTTAGTGGTGAAAGCACTCACCCAGGAAGTGAGTAAACAGGTTCTAAGCTGCGAAGAGCAGGAGATATATGGAGCAAGCTAGATTGTGGGTCTCCAGATGATTGTTGCTTTAAATGGGAGGGGACCTAAGGTGCTAGCAGACACACTTCCCCTCAATTCTTGATACATTTTAACCAATGAATATTAAATGTAAAGGTGCAGTTGCTAGACTAGAAAATGAGTGAAGAGGGGATTGTATAATGCCTAACCTATGACTTTGCGTTAAAGCACTGTGCTGGGAGGTGCCTACAGCTTGGGCCACTTCTTGACTACTCATAAGCTCTTTGGTTAAAACATGGTCATTATGTGATCACTACTAGGCGTGTGAGAAACAGGCTGCATTCAATTCGGATTCGGCCCAAATCAGGGATAATAGTTCGATTCGTTGATTCGGATCAGAGTCCAAATTTGATCTGACCAAATCTGAAGATTCAATGCTGATTAAGAGAATCAGTGATTTGGCCATAGACGCAACTTTAAATGTTTTTTCTACATACCTCAAGGTACCAGGCACTGCTCGTGAACGCTGCAATGGCTCAGCTCGGCGATTGGCTGTGGGGAGACCCTGGGACCTCAGACCCAAAAAGCACTAGTCACTAAACCAGCGGGGCCCTGGGGAGCACCCCCCAGCAGACCCGGAAGGACTTGTGGTTCACTTCTAGGTCTGCTGCCGAACACGTTGGAGACCCCACTGCGTTCCTGTGGGACACTCCATCTGCCCCAGCATCTCAGCATTCACGAGCCACCTGGTGCCTTAAGGCATGTGGAAAACACATTAAGCTGTGTCTACGTCCAAATCGTTGAATCTTTCTGAACCTCTCCAAATTGCTTCAGAGGGTTCCGATTCAATTCAGAGAGATTAAAGGGTCTTCTGATTAGATTCGGAGATTCAGCCATCAAATTGGACCGAATAAAATCAATGAAACTTTGCACTACCTATTTTGTGCACTAAAGTGAGGCAGATGTTGCAGAGTGTAAGATCATGTAATTAGAAGATTGTAATATATTGGAGCTAGATGAGGTTGCATTGGTTTTAGTTCCAATGTAAATCTTAGTTCCAGCATTTCCTAACTTTTGTTCATCTTAGACATCTTAATGTTTTCTATAATGTGATGTGCATGTGTGTGTAAAACAGCATGTAAAATAATGTCCTGAATTCTTATACACTTCAAGAATCATACTGACAATATCTGAAGCTGAATACACAAAACAGTAGTGTAACCTTTCTACTTTTCCCCCGTGTAAAAAAATATGAAATGAGGACTTTTTGTGATGATAGCAGAACTTTTTATTTCACAGTATATACATGCACAACAAAACGTAACAATTGTCAAGGGCAGCTGTCAAAATGCTTTACACTTACTTTGTTTCAAATACAGTGATATGGAAACTCAGAAACAGAGTTTCTATCACAGATTTTCTAACCCTGGACTTTAATTTTGCAAGATTCAGCTTTTGAGTGTTCAACTTTAGATATTGGGAAAAGTCTGATTTTCAGATCTGTTGAACATATACAGCCTCTTATTAATTCAGCTGGTGGTAAGTACAAACATGATATCAGGAGGTTAGGTATTACTTTGGACACCCAAAATTGAGAACATTTGAAAATTAAGGCCTAAAGTATGACTAGCACAAAAGAAAAACAGACTCTTTCCCCAGAAGCACCTTCCTTGGTGACACCAGTTTACTACTGATTTTCCTTAAAACAGACTGCTTCCCTACGGGTACACTTGTCCCAACATGAGGTTCTGGCAGGTGGCCTTTTAAAGTTGGTAAAGGCAATCAGTGGTAGCCTTAGGCTGATCGTTTTGCTATGGATCACTGTATTTTTGCCTCCTTTTCTTGTACACACACAATATATTTCTCTCACTTTTCCTTACTGCTGAGGATGTGGCACACTGTCACACACTAAGGTGTGATTAGCAAACTTATGGCAGAACCAGAAATAGAGCCAAAGTCTTGACTGCTAGTCTGCTGCCGGGGGTAGGGGGGTGTTTTGTTTTGTCTTGTTTTTAACTGAAGTGCAAGCCAAATATTTACATTTCAATACTGTCGAAAAGCTTAGATCTAGATTTGAGAGAAGATTTTGATAAGTTATTTTCCAAAATATTTGACCCATTTTTGAAAGTGACCATACAGAATAACAAATGCTACAATGATACCATGGAAAACAAGGAGTACCAGTTCTTTAAAAAGTTAGAAGCCACAGGCTACATAAGAACATATGCTCAAACTGCACACACAAATACTATAACTGCATGTAGAAATTGGCTCTTTCCATATTAACATGGCTAGCCAGATATCCAACTAGTGTCTTAGTTCACAAATACCTGAGCATGAGTGGGTATTTGACTTCTGCCATAATACAAATAATGTGTAGTAGTATTAATAAGAATAAATTGCCTAATATGCTCTACCCAATTTAAGGGTATGCTCCCATGCTCACTCCATACTGGAGCAGTATTCAGTATATTCCATTTAGATGTCTCACATGTCATTTTCTTAGGCTTACCTTTGGCAAGTTTGTAAAGCTTCCTTCATTGTAGAAATTCCCAGTTGGATATCCTGTTGTTCAAAGGTCATAGCAGCTTGCATAACTAATATTGTGCTATAGCCAAGAGCATGGTACATACTGTCTTTTGACCTGGGAGAAATACATAAATCTCACAGATTACAGTTAAACTAATACACTGGAAAGATAATCCCTATTCTATAGTAACAAAGTACAGATTCTACAGGACATTTTAGAGGTCACAGATGTCAAATTTCCTTGCTTGAGATTTTAGGCGGACTTCCAGCCCTCAGGTAATCAGTTCTCTCTCTTTTCTTTGCAATGACAAAGTCTGTGGCAATTTAAATTCTGTCATAATTCACAAACTGGGAATATGACAGTCATTTGCACTAATTCAGGATTCCCTTATCAAATGTGTAAAAAAAAAAAAAAAAAATTTTATTCTCTCATTATATATTTTTGTGCCACAATGCTCCTCTCTGACATATTTTTAAGTAAACAATCTTCCATGTTTCTGTGTAATATGATCTTTTGTACCTAATGCCAAAAGTATGTTAGGGCACTTACCATTTATACCTGACATCACTTCAACTTGTATGCTACCTGTAACTCCTACTAAATGTAGTCAATTAGATCTTGATAACATTTTTTTCTTCCTACCTTGATTTGAAAAAGGAGGAGGGGAAAGCTAAATAACTTTACTAGTTGAGCCAAATTTCCATGGAACGATAGGCAAATGATTTGTATATGTCACACAAAAGTCACTGCACATAAGCTGCAATCACTTATCAAACACTAAACTTGCTAGCATCTTACTTTAAAAGTAATTTTTAAAAATGAAGGTACCAAGAGAAACAGAATTTGACCCTAAATTTTTATTTCTTGGATATATCAAATAACTGAATTTATTTTTAAAATATGCATATTTGTTCATTATTTACAGAGTCACTTTTTAGGAAAAAGTTTTCAGAAATATGTAAAAAAAACCCAGGCCTAGGAGAGCATTCAGTCAACAACATACATTCATGATACACCTTGAATATGTCCATAGCCCTGAAGTGCATGATCACCTAAGGGCTTCTAAAGTATTAACCTTTTTCTTCATAATATGCATGATGAACTGAAACAGTTGTTTTTATACAAAAGCTATTGCCCTTTTATTCTTCTGGCATAGCAAGAACAAGTGTTATGTATTTTCATTAACAAACATAAAACATGCTTAACTTTATTCACAGCGCTGCTGCTGTTTCTCACCATATTCAGAAAACCTCTTGAAAACCAAGAGATACAGAGTTCAGAACTCTGTTCATAATGTTTGTTCCATATAGCATCACATTGCCTTGTAGATGGTGCGTGTTATTCAGGGAACAAAGCTAAATAAACAGTGTAGTGCTGAGCCTTAAAACACATCTCTTGGCTGATGTAAAACTGTACTGACTAGGACAGGGGCAGACAATTATTTTGGGAGGAGGGCTGCTTACTGAGGAGTTTGGCAAGCCATCAAGGGCCATATGACAGGCAGCCATGAGCAGATAAAGATTAATTTTCTACATTTTGGGGGGGGGGGGGGGGCGGCGCGTGGGTTGGCTAGAATGGCCTGGCAGGCCACATCTGGCCCACAGGCTGCATTTTGCCTGCCCCCGGGCTAGGAGCTAGCTCCATCTACTGTAGTCTGGCACTGAACTCCACAGTACTCCACAAAAACAACTAAATACTTGGTAAATTCTACAGCCAATATCACTCTTCTTTTACAATGCCTTTACACTTACCCTTCAGTAACGTGCTTTTGCTTACCCAGCCTCAACTTCCTGGAGAATCCCCTGCTGACAGTTCCCATAGCAGGAAGACCACTGTGCTGACAATTTATAGAATCCAGTGATGAAATGAGCTCAACTAGATCCCTCAAACACAGGCTCTTCTTGAATGCACAAATGGGTGAAGGGGCACCAAGTGGGGTTCAAATCCCACCCCAATGGACAGGGGCCCCCTGACTGCCTTATCCCATCACAGCTATGCTCAAACTACTCCCCTCAGCAATTCCATCCACAACAAATGCTTCTAGAGTCCATGGAAATGATTCTCCCTGGTAGATGCCAGCTTCAGGGAGGCAGGGTGTGAAGGACATAGAATTAAGGCTACATTGGCAAAGGCCTCAAAACACCATTTCTTGTTTTCAGGCATTTGAGTCTTGCTTGGCATTGCATCTGGAAGGGCAGGGACATTGTAGGCTCTGCATTAACAAAGTTCTTTCTCCGTGAATTTTCTAGACATTTGAGCAGAGAGAGGAGTTGGTCTTCACTTAGGCTATATACATATGTTCCATTTGTGCCAAGAGAGAAGCCTCTCCTGACCACAAAAAGGAGAGCACACAGAAGATTGAGAACAGTCTTGTAATGGCTCTCGTGCAAAAAGTTAAATTGGTTATCTAAAAGGAAGATCTTCCTTCTCATCTAACTTGAACACCTGTGCACTTCGAGAGAGAGAGAGAGAGAGAAAGAAAAGAGATTCAATATCCCACAGTCTTCTGCTCTCCCTTGGAGAGTAAACTGTCAGGCAACTCTGTGGGGACTCTGTCCCAGCAAAGAGCCTCCACCAAATGCACTACTCCCATTCTACTGAAAAGCATGTGGGGAGTGGGAGACAATTCTCCTAGGACTACAAAGCTAACCCAGGCTTGGGCAACCCTGCAGTCATGAATGAACCTTGCAGCCACAGATCTTCTCTTCGCTAGTGGAACCAAAGGCATGCACAGGAGCAGGAGTCAACTGTGCCACGTCATCAAGACTGCCTGGGCTCAGACAACCTTGCAACCGCACGAGATTCCCGAAAACTGGGCTCAGACAACTTTGTAGCCACATGAGATTCCTAAGGACTGGGCTCAGGGAAGCTGTCCACAAGCCCAGTTGCTGGTTCCTGGGCTTTAAATGCAACCCCCACCACCCAGCAGGGTAGGGATTGCTAAGCCCTGAGGACTAGGACCTGTGATTGGGAAAGCTTTTTCCACCCCAGTCTGTGGCTCTATAGGCTTTAAATGATACATGTGCCACTCAGCTGGGTGACATGCATGGCTATTAAAGACTGGGGAATCAGGTCAAAGGGTCAGGAAAAATCTTTCCAGCACTACTTTTCTGACCCATCTACTTTTCTACCTTAAAATCACCCTGTGTGCATCCCATTGGATGCCTACTGACAGCATGCCCCCTGGGTCCCAAGCAGAGGGCATCCCTAAGAGTGGGGGTGGCCCAGGAAGTAGCCCTCTGAGCTCTTCAGCCAGGGGGACCCATCTGGGCAGCTCTCCAGCCAGAGGGCAGGAACATATGTATATTCCAGCTCCTGGTCTGATTTTCTACCAATAAGAACTTCTGAGAAATTCTTACCAATAGAAATGCAAGTTTGTATGCAGCCTTAGGTAAGGGGTGTCTGGCCCCCTGAGTTGGTTCTGGCCCAGGGGGCTTCTCACAGGCCAGACAAGCCATTTTCAGCAGCAAGGCAGCAGCTTGTCAGTGAAGCTGCCAGAGCCACTGCATCAGTATGGTGCAGGTGTACACTGCAGCTTCTTGCCCACTCTCCTTTCCCCTTGCTGGTTTGGGTCACCAATGGTGATCAAAGACCCCAAATTCTCTGGCAAGCAAAGGTGAAAACAGCTGCAGTGTTCACCTCTCTAGGTTTTGCACAAGCAAGCCATAGTGTAACCTCTCATTGTCTACATATGGTCCACAGACTGCCACCTGGACAGGTACCCTGACTTCGAGAGTTGTAATTATAGTTTTGCAGGAGAGGCAGAGGTTACTAGCTGAGAGGATTGTTTAAGAACCCCCCACCTGCTGTGCAGTTGGTTGCAGCACAGTGGTGATAATGACTGTGATGTGAAATGCCTGGAGGGAGTGATGACAGTGCAGAGAGAGACGTCTCAAACAAGGTCTACCCCTTGACAGCTGTGCAGGCAGTCCTCAGACTTACAATGCAATTGGTGTCTGAAAACCACATCTTAAGTCAAAACATTGCAACTTGGAACCAACTTTCTCATAAGAAACAATGTTATAAATGGAGGATTGGTTCCTGAACCAAGGCCCAATACTCTATTTTCACCAAAAATACCCCAGAATTTTGTACTCAATTATAGATGAATAATACAGCTACTTTAATGTATTTATATTGTAAATAGCAGCCATATTGATTTGGAAGGACTTTGAGGTGATTTTGCTGGACTTTTTGAAGGGCTCTTGGTTGGACTTTTTGAATGGTTTTCGGCTGGAGTCTTCTCAGGAGTCTTAGCTGCAGGTTTTACTGGATTCTTGTCTGCTTTCTTAAAGAAAGTGTCCAAAGCAGTTTGGACACACATTCTCCAGGGAGATGAGCGATGCAGCAAACTTGCTCACTGGCATGGCGTCGCATTGGATCAAGCATTGTAAAGTCAAAGCTGACATCAGAAAGCTGAAACAGCGCGTCGATTTATAAACACTGCAAGTGTGAAACACTAAGCCAAGGACTGCCCGTATTCCATTTGTTTACAGTAACTTCAAGCCCGCAAGAAGAGGCGGTCACCTGTGATCACTTATAGCATACGACTCATCCAACAGACTTCCAGCCAGTCCTCCTCTACCTACAAACCATTGTCACTATAAATTATTAACACATAAAAAAAATTTTAACACCCCCACCCCACCCCAGCTCCAGCCTGCTCCCCATCACTGCATAAGGAAGGACAGACAGCATATACAGATGCTGCCACATACACAGGGCAAGACAACCACTGCTAGAGGCTGGCTCCCTGGATGGCACTTGTATGGAAGGACAAACAATCATTCTAACCTACCATTGCAGCCTCTGAAGTGTCATTCCTTATATTTCAGGAAATACCTTCAGTCTCTTAAATTAGGCAGAAGGCAGGGCAAGGTAGCTTTTTAGATTAGCTTGAGGAATTAGCAGGACAAAAAGAGTAAAGGTTTCTACAACTACATCAGCAATAAGAGGAAGATCAGGGAATGTGTGGATCCCTCACAAGGCAACCTAATGACAGACAATACAGAAAAAGCTGAAGTACTCAATGCCTTTTTTTACCTCAGTCTTCAAAGGCAACGTCAGCTCCTAGACTATGGCAAGTGGCAGCACAATTTGGGAAGGAGATGAGCAGCCAACAGTGGCAAAAGAACAGGATAGGGACTATTTAAAAAAGCTGGACATGACAAGTGTAAGGAGCAAAGCCAAAAGGTGATGCACCCAAGAGTGCTGACTGATGTAATAGCAGAGCTGCTGGGCATGATCTCTGAAAACTCTCATGGATTGGGAGAGGTCCTAGATGATTGCAAAAGAGCAGATACAGTACCCATCTTTATTAAAGAGAAGAAGGAGGATCCAAGAAGCTACAGACTGAGCAGCCTCACCCCAGTCCCTGGAAAAATCATGGAGCAGGTCCTCAAGGAATCCATTTCCAAGCACTTGGAGGAGAAGGTCACAAGGAACAGCCTTGGTGTGGATTCACCAAGGGCATATCTTGCCTGAGCAACCTGATCTTAGTAAGGCTTTTGATAAGGTCTCCCACAACACTGTCAAGCATACCAGGGAAGGATGGGTTGGATTAATGAACTATAAGGTAGACAGAAAACTGGCTGAGTCATTGGGCTCAAAAGATAGTAATTAATGGTGTGATGTCTAGCTGCAGCCCATAACAAGTGGAGCGCCCAAGGGATTGGTCCTGGGGTCAATTTTGTCCAATATCTTCATCAATAAGCTGAAAGATGGGATGGAGTGCACCCTCACCAAGTTTGCAGATGACACCAAGCTGTGGAGAGTAGCAGATACACTGGAGGGCAGAGCAAGGCTTCAGAGAGACCGCAACAAATGGAGGATTGAACCAAAGAAGTGTCATGAGGTTCAATAAGGACAAGTGCAAAGTCCTGCACTTGGGACAGAGCAATTTTATGTACTGGTACATTCTGGGGAATGCAGCAGCTCTACAGAAAAGGACTTATGGGTCACAGCAGACAATAAGTTGAATATGAGCCAATAGTATGCCCCCGTTGCAAAGAAGATTAATGGCATACTGAATGGTGTTACTTGGAGAGTTGCTAGCAGACCAAGGGAAATGATTATTCCCCTATATTCAGCACCGGAGAGACCACTTCTGGAGTACTGTGTCCAGTTTTAGGCCCCCCACTACAAAAAGGATGTGGACAAACTGGAGAGGGAGTCCAGCAGCAGAGCGCAATGAAAATGGTTAGAGGGCTGGGGCACTTGACTTCTGAGGAGAGGCTGAGGGAACAAGGCTTATTCAGTCTGAAGAAGAGAGACTGAGGGGGGAATTAATAGCACCTTCAACTACCTGAAGTGGGCTTGCAAAGAGCATGGAGCTGGGCTGTTCTCAGTGGTGGCAGATGACAGAACAAGGAGCAACGGTCTCAAGTTGCAGCAAGGGAAGTTTAGGTTGAATATTAGGAAAAACTCTCTCACTAGGAAAGAGCACTGAACACTGTAAAGCACTGAACAGATTACCCAGAGAGGTTGTAAAATTTCCATCCTTGGGGGTTTTTAAAAGCCAGCTATACAAAGCCTTGGCCAGGATGATAGAGTTGGGGATGGTCCTCCTCTGAGCAAGGGGTTGGATTAATGACCTCCTGAGGTCCCATCCAAGCCTAATTTTCTATGATTCTGCGATATCCCCAAAGTAAAAATCAGGTCATATCACTCCTACAAGGTTCAGCAATTTTCAAAACAATGCGAGTAAACAAAGCACTTCTAGAATACTCCTTAGACAGAGGGGACTTCAACCTGAACCAGAAACAGAGCAGGTGTGCCTTCATAACGTACAGGTAAAAAGTTAGATCACCTAACCATGATTCGGGAAAATAAAAATTCACTAATCGTTCAAAGATTCCTTTCTATTCAAAAGAAATTGTTCTCTCCTATTACTAAAGAGGGACTGGTACAGAGAAAGTATCATAATACTGAAATAAAAATATTAAACACAAAGATGTTTCCATTAATCAAGCCTTTCTTATTCTGATTTCATGCCCATTTCCATTGTGGACAAAAGGTACCAGAAAAGGGCAGAAAGAATCTTGAGGGAAGATAAATTTATTAGAGCTGCACCAATATATTAGTACATCTCAAATCAGCAAGGATAAAAGGCAAATTGACATTATCAGCAATCAGATATTTTTGGCCAATGTAGCCGATAACATCACCAATAAATGCTGCACGCATGCATGTAGCCACAGAATGCACACAGCCAGGAATGAGGCCTGGCAGTGTGGAGAGCAGCATCTGACCAGTAAGTCTGTGGGGGAGAAAGGGATGCGAGGGAAGTGAGGAAGATCACGATCCCCATGGTGAGGGAGGGAGTGGAGCTGGAGATGCAGAGATGGTGGGAGGCTCCCCACCGCTGTGAGCACCCCCAGGGGAGGCATGAAGGGGTGTGCCCTCTGGATTTGTGCTCAGACCAAGGGCAGACTGCCTGCTGCAGGCCGGCATCTTGCCCAGTTGAGGGGCTAGACTGGGGCTGTGCTCAGGGTGGACGGTGACAGTGCTAGGAGAGGTGGCTACAGGGTGAGCAATAGCCACCTCAAAATTTCCTGTAGCCCACTGTAGCCACTACTCTCACACTGCTGCTACCTGCCCTAAGCATAACTCAAGGATTAGCTCCCAGCCCCCCACTGAGAAGAGGCTAGTGCAGCCCCTGGCCCTGAGCCCACAACAGGCAGTCCACCCTTGCTCCGTGCACAGATCCAGTGGGGCACATGCTCCCCATGCCTCCCCCAAGAATATGCCCACAACTCTGTCCTGCACCCTGCCCTGCCCGAGCAGTGCCAGCCTCTGCCCCAGCCCCATTCCCTCACCACAGGGGCCTCGATCTACAGGTACAGATCTGAGCACAGCCCGCATCTTCCTTCCAATATGCTTGGTCAAAATTTGGGGGTTTTGTGAATGACTTACTAGACAGACTTAGTCTTTGCCCATCTCCCCATTGAACCTGCAAAGACTTCACCTTGATTTTAAAAGACTGAAATAAAACAGCCCATGAATCAACTGATGGTACTTGTGATAAATGCATTCAAAGAGTAAGTGTATGCACTGTTAAGGGCAACTGGGTCAAACTGCCTTTTGGACAAAAGAGAATAAATACAATTAATGGAAGTGAAGGCCTAAATAAGTTCAGTGCCATTGCACATTCTTCCAGAGAACACTTGAGATCCATTTTAGATGCCCTAGTAAAAACAGAAAAAATATAAGAGAAAAAATTAGTATTGGGGATTAGAATCCATAGTGTTCTTTATCTGCGAAGTGAAACTGAAAAAAACACTGCACAAAAATCTTGCCTATTTCGACCTTAAACATAAGTACTTTTTCTAATATCACTGTTTTACGAATGTTGCCTTCAGTGGATTTTGCTTCAGGCCTAAAGACTCTCAGTGTCTATCTGCCTATCAAGCCCCTTGACAATGTGGTAGATTACTGACAAGATACAACACAGTTTTTTACGTAAGCGTTGCTCCAACATACCTAGAAATTACAGTTCACACGATAAAACTTGTGATGTCTACTACAGTATTTGTGTATGATGAAAAAATTAGAAATATTTTCCAAAGATATTTATCATAAGCTTGTAACATCCAACTGCTTTTGCTTCTTCATTGTCAGCTACTAATATTGTGCACATCATTTTAATGCATTACATTTAGGGGTGTCAAGATCACTTGCACCTATGAGCCAAATCCAAACTGCTGGGCTTCTCATGGCCCAGGTTTTGCTCACAAGGTACCCTCACAGGCTGGATCTGGACCTGGCAGTGGAGCATGACTTAATGCAACTGTTGCTGTCCCTATTGCTGGCTCTGTAGCAAGAAACTTAGCAGTAGGCAACACCATGCCCCCACCCACCAGCAGCTCTGGGAGCCAGGTAAAAGAGGATATGCAATACAGGGGTTTTTCAGGATTTTTTTATTTTCTTGTGGAGCCTTATTTTGATTAAGGTGAAAATTTTCACACAACTTCATGAACTACTACATCCCCTCCTCCACAGCCACTCCCCTAAGAAATTAAAATCTTCCTCTGTATTATGCAAGTACATATAATTGCTCTGATATAGGAAAGAATTTGTCCCTGTACATTTGTTATCACCAGCATGTGGGTAAAGTTGGAAGAAAGAGTGGAAAAGCTGAAAAATATACAGACTGGTACAAACAGTTCTTTCCACTGTCCTACTACATTTGTCATGATGGACTCATTCGGACTAACTCCATCGACTAGAAGCTCAGCCTCACGCGCCATGTACCTCAGGTATTAATTATGTGCTCTAATTACCATAACACCTATGCTTCTCACGTTTTTTTATGTAGCACAGCAGTACTACTCTCCCCCTCTTACAAATAAGGAACAGAGGTGCAGGTACGATGCATCATTTGTGCAAGGTCACAGCACTCTGTGCTGAAGCAAGGAACTGAAGCCCTAGTCTTTTAAATTGCAGGATTCATGTCCTGAGCACTGGATATTTCATCTCACATTAGGTTCTTTTAGGCCTTCTTGCCTGGGCCTTTAGGATGTTCTTGCTTCATATTTTAGGCTGTGAAATAAGGTAGGCCTAGAAACATATTTTTAAAACAACAAAAGCTGGGATTCTCATTTAATATTGTGATTTGTGCAGTTAGATCTTGAAGCAAAACCTTCAAAAAAAAGATAGACTCACAATAAAATCATAGAAACTAGGACACTTAAAAAAAAAACAGCTTAGCTTTCAGCAGAGGGAGCTGGTAGTGATGTTTATAGGCCTGGAGAGCTACACTAAGCCCAGCTCTGGGAACACCAAAGCAATTGTGATGCTATAAAAAGGTCTTGCTGATACCCAGAAGGGCTGAGCTCGGTTTGCATCTTTTGAAACAAAAGACAGCAAGTTAGCAATGTACAGGGAGCTTAAAGTGCAAGAGCTCAACTCTGTAAACTGTGCGTCACCCATGCAGAATTTACAGAAGTTACTTATGCGAATAAAGAGTACACAGGAAAAAAGACGGCAAAATTAGGCTCTAAAATAAGATTAAGTGAGATGCTTAAAAGGATGTGCATCCAGAATTAGGGCCAATAAAAGAAAACTATGCACAGCAAACAGCAACTCTGACTGCCACTTATTATGGTGCTTTAAAAAGGGAGAGGAGCACTCTGAAAAAAAAAAAATCAGACGCCAATTCTGGATAGTAAGGTCTTTTAGACATTTAAGAAGTATGGGGGATAAAAGTAACCACATGCTGTGGTTTGGTACATATGTAGTAAATTCAAAATTTAATGTTCTTTGTCTGCACGCAAAGTATGTATTGATTTGTATTTAAGGCAACAGGGAAGGGTGGCAGCCACGGAGCATTTGGAATATAATAGACTCCGTTGGAGTCTAGTCCTGTTGCGTATGCACACAATTAAACTCAAGTTTTGCATGACTGAAGGCTGCAGCAAGTAATTGAGGTAAGCATCAAGCAGCTTGTCCTCAGTCAAAAAACTGCTGTTCTCATTACAATAAAGGAGAACTTTAACAGGGACTTCAATGGAAGATGGGCACTCTGAGGTGAGTGATTAACCACCAAGAAGGGCTTCATTCTGGAAAGTGCTTTTCAAGTCCAGTTCAAATTCAACTCTAAAAAAGTGCTTATATAAAGATAAAATGCAGTGAGATTTTTGCTTTTTCCATAAATCTTTACTGGGAAAAAACCATGTTTATTAAGACAGTGCAAGTTAGACTGTTATATTTGTTTAAACCCTTGTTAAACATACTTTATAAATCATCTAAAATGCAAGACATCACATTCTGAAACTGTCCAAAGATTCACAGCACTAACTCCAATTCAGCGTCATGATTAGATGACACAAGTTCTATGGGAAGCAATCAAAGAGTCCACCCCATGTAAACGACAGGTAAAGCAGGGCCGAATACTCTCCATGGTGCTGTTTTTCATCATTCCCTGGATTCCATAGATAATTTTTCTTTTCTTAGAAATGTAAGACTCCACTACATGGCAAATCATAGAAAGCATCCTAATCAGAATTAAGTTCCCTGTGCTAAAATGCTCTATCCTTAATTTAGGAGAGAACAAAAAAGGGTTTCTGAGATCTGGTAGTTTTCGCACATCCAAGTCGTAAGAAAAAACAGAAGTCCTTTAAAGTGCAGATGTTTATTGAACCTGGAAAATGGGGACACACCAGATAAGAAATAACAGGATTTATACTCAGCACTGTTTTATTCAGTGTCTCACCAATGTAAAAAAATCAATTGTTAAAAGCCTGTCTCAAAATATAACTGTATTAGTCATTGCAATGTTTAAATTAAGAAATTGTGTTTTGAAATTTATCATCAGTGCACGAAACTCCTTCCTGTTGCTGTATTCATCAATAAGCCCCATGAACAGGGAACAGTTGCAAAGATTTAGGTTCAGTGTCCTATAAGATGTATTAGACCAGCAATGTCAAGTACTACATACAATGGAATGAAGTAATGAAGTGCCATATTGCAATACACATGCACAAAAACAGGGGCAGAGTTACAGTTGCTTTTTAATAATCAGATTTTCAACTGAGATTACTTTAATTGCAAAGTTTATTAGCATTAATAAAGAATTTGCATCTGAAAAAAAATTAAGAGATCAATTAAATCATTTACACCAAGTAACACAATGTTACACTGTTAGATTTCCCCTTTTTATCATGTCCTAAATTTATCATTTAGAGGGGCATTTTAAAAACAGAAAAGAAAAGGTTGTAAAGAGTTTAAAGTATTTAGCTTTCACTTAGGGCAATGCAATTTATGAAAACCCATATCCTAATAATTTATAACAAAAACTTACTTTTAAGAAGAGCAGAAGATATGCATAGAATAAGCTAATTGAAGGTTTACAACAAATACTGATTTCCTAAGAAACAAATCTCAGATAACTTGGAGGAAGTCTTGTAAAGTTAACAGAGAACATACCCCACCCTTTTGTTTAATCTACTTAATATACTATAATGTATATACTTTCTAACTGTATTACGTGAGTTCCCGGAAAAGAGATTAAATTAGCATTAGTTTGAGAATGTGTGCCAATAAATTTACAGATTATCCCAAATTTTGTGGCTACCTCAAAATTAAGTCCTAAAAAAACAACAAAATGTCTTGGAGTTAAGCTTAAATTCAAGTAATCTAACTACAATAAACCTTAGAAAATTATATTTAAGGCACCTACATGACCTTAGGCCCACTAATACCATTCCCTGAAGAACTGGTTCCGCCACAGAAAATAGTCATCACACCCACAGTTTCCCATCAGTAGCAGAACTCCTTCATGCTTCCAGCAGAGCAACACAGCGCTGTTTGCAAATGGCAGAAAGCTTTTGCTGTCATAGGGAAGCTGCCAGAAGTGGGTATAGACTACCAGTCCTTCCTGTAGGCAGCCACAGCCCTTTTAAGAGATGGTGCCTCCCAGGGCGCACCATGAGTCCTGATGGCACACCTAGTATAAGTGTGGTCACCTTGAACTGCCAGAAGTTGAGACAGTGGCAGCACATTCGAGAATAGCTGCCTGCACAGGGAAGGCTTGTAATGTCAACAAGCCCTTAACACTACCATACAATAAACATGACATTTAGGAAGGTGCAAAATTTTGGCAGCCATTTTGTTTCAGATGTGTTTCAGCATATTTCAGGCACCTGAAACACCAAATCTAAAACTAAATGACACCATCCGAAAGGCTGTGTATGAAGCCTTTCTCTGCCTTTTGTGAGCTTTCTGCCTGGAAGCAACAGCATGCGAAAGGTACTGGCTGGCTGCAACGACTGGCTTCCTAGTGGTCAGTCTCTTCCTAGTCTCTATTCTTGGAAAGGACTGGACACACCTTTCCGATACATTATAGATAGAAGATATATTGCACATAGATATATTACACCTTGTACCCGCTTGGCCTCGCGTAGGCAGTCCCTTGCCGCCTTGGAGTGTGCACCTAGTGTCAGCCATGACGGTTGTTCCTGTGGCCTTGACGCTGGGTCACATTCACCCCGAGGAAGACCCCGATACTCGCCTGCCATGACTTGGTCTTTCCTTTCAGTGGCGAGGCTCCTTGCAGGTCGGGCACTACCCCTAGCAGGTACTTTTGAGGCTCCACCTCCCCTACGCACCAGTCATACAGCAGCCTCTAGGACGGCCAAATGACAGGCAGTCAGCTCACCCTCCGATGTCATCACCCACGCTCTCTTCACCTACTTGTATAGGGGAAGACTGAAGCCAAGATGATTCTGGGACATTGGGCCATCCCTGGTAATACACTGGGGTCTCCCCTGCTGCACTGCTACCCGCTGTGCTGTCCCAGCTCCTACAGGTCTATGAGGGCTGCTCATGGTCCCTATCCCTATGCTAAAGCCCCAGGATAACAAAACAAATTAGCATACCAAAGGAAAAAAAAGGGGGAACGAGGCTTCAGCCTGTCCCACTCACAAGCATCTGTGGCTCCTACGTCCCTCAATGCTGTTCTCCCTCATCTGGCTTCGCTGCCGGCCGACAGTGGCCCCTTTAACTGTCCCTGGACCCCTCTGACGTGTTCTCCCTCAGGCTCTCTTCTGGCTGCCGGGGCACCCCATGTTCAACTTGGGGATCAGTCCTGCCATCTGCCTCCCGCAATGCTCCCCCTGCCATTTCCCACCACTGGCTTTGATTTTACCCAGACTGTTTTCTGATGATGTCATCCATCCATGCCGCTCCCAGCCAAAAATAAAAGCTGCTGACGAACTATGTGGGTGTAGTTCATCCAGCTTATCCCTCCCTAAAAAAAGGTACGTTCACCCTGTCATCAGCTTTTTTCTTTCTTGTCCCGGTGGGTCGGCTCTGCTCTGGGTCCCTCTGCAGAACGGGTCTCCAGGCCCTCCACCTGCGTCCCCCCAGGACGCACACATTATTAAACGGATAGAAGATATATTGCACATATAAGACATATTACACACACACACTTTCCAGCACAGCAAACATTATGAAGCATGCTGAAAAGGCAGCTGCCAGATCTTCTGGCACTTATATGCATCCTCTTCACTTTCAGCCATTAGACTTCTACTGCTAGCGGCAGCAAGGAGATGGGAGCAGTGTCTGCACCTATCCCACCTCCACTAACAGAAGCAATAATAATAACCCACAGCACCACCATTATGACAAGCACCACCATGGCAGTGTCCTCCACCCCAATTTCAGTTTCCAACCTGAGCTTCCAGTGCCAGAGGAGGAGCTGGATCTGGAACCAGGGGAGTTCAGTGTCATAGCCAGAGAAGTTCTGGGGAAGGAAGAAGAATCTGAGTTTCTGCTCCACGCCCCTCAAACTTCCGAGAGTCACGTCTTCTTCTCCAGAAGGCACCTCGGAGGAGGTTGCAGTTGTGGAGGCAAGTTGTTCAGCTGAGTTAACTCTTCCTGTTGTTGTGCCTCTGCCTGCTGTGGAAAGGGATAAGGCAATATCCCCACCCGCATCTCAGAAGCGAGAAGGTAGCGTAGTGTGCGATCATTTTGTGGTGGCAGATGATCCCAGGCATGCTATCTGCATGCACTGCTGATGCAAGACCAACCGGGGCAAGGATAAGGAACACTTCAGCACCATGCGGATGCTGATGCATATCAGAAGGCACCATCTCCTTGCCTTTGCTCCTCTTCAGCCTGGCACCAGTGGGAGTATGCCCAAAGAGAAGTCCCTCATCTCACTCCAAAGCCCCCACGTCCCAGAAGCAGGCCACCCTGGACCAGTGAGGGAAAAGCAGAGGAAAAGGGGGGCACCTTCCCAAGGTGAGTGAGGTCACCCAGAACACTAGGGAGATGTTTGCTCTGGATGACCAGCCCTTCTCTGTAATTGAGCGGCCAGGGTTCAGGCAGCTCATGGCACTCGTGGCCCTGTCACACTGCATGCCTATACGCACCACCTTCAGCAAAAGATGGTGGTGACCTCCCCTGTATGAGGCATGCTGGGAGTACTTGAAGGAAGAGCTGCACAGGGCAGATCTGCAGGTGGCCTTACACTTCACCTTGGACATCTGGAGCAGCCAGGGTGGAGGTCATGCCTACCTCCCCCTCACAGGGCACTGGTGCAATTAGTCAGACCACTGGTGGGCTCTCCTTCAAGCAGAGGTGATTGATGAGTCCCACATAGCAACAGAGACCAGGAGGGCCATGACCTGCATTGTGCATGGGCAGGACAAGCTCACCTGCAGGTTCAGGGTCACCAACAACAGCGCCAATATGGTCAAGGTGGTCTGTGATGCCAACTTTGTTGGCATCTGCTGTGTGGCACACAAGTTCCACCTTATAGTCAGGGATGCCATGGAAGGGGACAGGGCTGCCAGTGAGGGTGCCATTACAACCAGCCGCTCATTTTAAATTCCAGAAGGTGGTAGGTTACTTCCACCGGAGCATCAAGGGGGGCAAGATGCTGTGGGACAAGTAGGAAGAGTAGAGCATCCCACAGCACAAAATCACGCAGGATGTAGACACTTGGTGGAACTCCACATACAAGAGCTAAGTGTAATACCATCTCAGATATTGATGGTCCTCAAGCCATTCCTCGAGGCCACCAAAACCCTTGGTGATGCCCCCACTTAGCCAGGTGATCCCCATAGTGAGGGAGCTTTAGAACCAAACGGAGAAGTTCCAGGGGACTGATGTTCCTGGCTGGGGCCAGAGGTTCAGACAGCTGAAGGAAGGCATCAAAAAAGATCTGAATCTGTTGTGGTCCAGTATGGTCCACATGCTGGTGCGTATGTGCAACCCAAAGGTGAAGGGTAGCATGTGTGATCACCGGACAGAGTGCTGGTGAACGTGGTCAGGGAGGCAGAAGGGCAGAGGCAGGGGGACATGGAAGAGGGGAATCCACTGTCCCATGGCAGCACTTCATCCACCAGTTATGGTATCAGGGTAGCTTGTCATATTTTATGCTTTAAATTTGCACTGGCTTATAGAGTGGTGAATTACAGTATTGTTTATATTTAAGCCTTATTTAATAATTGCTTAAGATTTGTAGAACCTCATTAGCTTTTTATTTTATTACCTGGCCTTGAGTTGTTTTTGTAGAGCTCATAATGCCCAAAGTAAGACACCAGACAAAAGCCAAATTAAGAGGTGTGCTTGTAATGTGTCTGTTGAACAAAGGAATATGCTGACAGGACAACACATGGCCAGTATGCTGACCGCAGAGAGAATAATCCAAAAGCAAAGAGTCATTGAAGGAGTGATGTTGAAGAAAACCAGAAAAGAAGGCAGCAAGAAAGTTAGGTGCCATCATCATAAATCCAACCCTGAACACCCCTCTGGACTGTTCCAGCCAACAACATACCCTTTGCTTCCAGGAACTGAGAGGCCATGTCTTCTGTTGAGCAAAGTAATATCTGGGATTGGGTGTGATCTTTGTACTGAATGTTTTTCTCTCTCTGTATAGAGACACTGCTAAGATAACATTTGTTGTATTTATAAAGTTAGACTTTGATTGTAGGACACTGAATTATCTTCATTCATATTTCACATTCCATATAAGGGTTAATTATGCTTGAATGATCTCTTAGCACTATCTGGGAGACAGCAGCGCTAACAATGGCAGCCCTTATCTGAAGCCTGCTTTTATATCATGGGCCAAAGTTGCAGCAAAGCAGATTTAGACTGGATATTAGGGACAAAATACTTTGCTGTTCTACTTCTTGCTTGTTTTAACAGACTGCCTAGGGAACTTGTTGACTCTCCATCACTGGAGGTGTTCAAGAAGCTGGACACCCATTGGTTGAGGATGAGACAGGCGTAGCTATGCTTACATTCTACTTTGGGCATTGCCCATACTTCCGGGCTTTGCCGAGTGACACACAGGGCTGAGCAGGAATCCTTCTCTCCTGCCAACGCTTTTCTGCTACAAGTGTCAGGTTTTGTTTGGTATTTTGGCCTTCCTCAGAAGCACTGGGTATTGACTGCAGCCAAGTCAGGGTTTTTACTCTGGCATGTCAATGCTCCTGCTGGGACTTAAACCCAGATGTTACTGGCTAAAGCATCTTGACCCTCCATTCAGGGTCAGACCAAGTGCCACATCTGGGGTCAGAAAGGAATTCTATCCCATGCTCGAATTGGTATGGAGTGCAGCGAGCGCCGACTTCCTCTGGAGCAAAGGGCATGGCCCTCTACCTGGAATCTCTTGACCATATATTAACAAAGGAGGACTTTGGCTGCCATGGTGCCCCTGCTCTACCTGTGGGAAGTTAAGGTGTTATGTCTGGTATTGTGTCAAGGTTGATGGAAGTTTTACTAAGAGTTTTGACTGGATTTGTATAGGATAATTTGGATAGGGATGATCCTGCCTCAGGCAGGGAGTTGGACTAAGTAATCTAGGGAAGTCCCTTCTAACTTTACTTCTCTTGCACTGATTTAAGAGTTAACAATAACAACAGGTCAGTGAGCTTGAATGTCTTTTTCCATTTATTCTCTATCCAACTCGCACTGATCTAGAGTTGTAACATTAATAGCATTAAATATTTCCTCAGACAACATGGAATACAAGTCTTAGTGGCTGTATAAAGTGACAAGTCTGGGATGGCAGCACCTGGCTCAACTTCACAATATAGCATCTTGAAGAGAGGACACTAAGCCAGAAAGTAAACAAAAGAAGGATGTTTTGTTACATGAAATTCATAGCGACTTTGTACGCACTCATACACAATAAAACTGTCAGACAACCAGTTGGGCTACCTGAGAGAGGAGGAGGAACAGGGACGTAGGGAGGAAAAGAAGAAAGCTCAGAGGGAGGAAGGTAGGTTTGATAAACATGGTACCTCAAGCACCAGAACTGAACATGGAAAAGCTGTGCGAGCAACTGCTCCCTCCAGTGACAACTTGAGCATCGCTCTCAGCTCCAACAGCATCCCAGTGCCCTAGACCAGGCACATCAAACTCGGGCCCGTGTAGGGCCAGTCCTGCAGGATGAAGCCAGAGCATGGAGCGGTCATATGGCCCGCAAGGCTGCCTCTGGAGCTGCAACTTTGGCAGGAGCCGTGTTAATTGTCCCAGCTTCTAGAGCTGTTGGAGCCACCATTCCTCCCACCACCCAATTTCTAGCAGGAGGAGTGGCAGCAATATTAACTGCCACAGCTTCAGGAGCCATTGCAATTCATGCTGCCACAGCTCCACCTCCTACCAGTTTCTGTCCCTATGGTGAACCCCACAGGCCAGATCTCACTGCTTCACAAGCTGTGCCCTTGATACCTTTTCCCTAGACTGATCTCCTGAACTGGGCTACAAACCATAACACAAAATGTAATACGCAGATACTATTCTACCACTTCACACATCCAAACATAAAAAGGACAGATATGCTTCTGACACCCAGTTTTGCTATGCTAAGTTTACAGTTTGCACTTAACAGTACTATGTTGCACATTTAAATTAATTTGTGCATATGCAGGTAAGATGCCTAGAAGGTTTTTTTCCTCGAATATTAATATGTTAAAAATAAAGTGCAACAACAAATTCATTGTTTAACATGTGAGCATGACTGGTTGGAAAGAAGGTAGAATCAGGAAGTTCTGCCCAAAGTTTCTCGTAAAAGTATCCAACTCCGGTAGTCCCAAGAAGCACTCACAAAAGCTGACATGAACACTGCCACAACATAGATGGCAGTTCCCATCACAGTACCACATTCCCTCTTGCATATCCCCTTGCAATAAAAAGATAAAATATGCAAGACATTCTTAAATTTTTTTTGCTTGCCAGGACTCAGTCCCAGATGCTTTCTAGTGGAAAATGTTTTACTCAACAGGGATTTTTAATCCCATACCACTACTAGCTTTCATTTTAAACTCTGATTTAAAATTCTGTCCCTTCTATATATAATTTCAGGGCTCAGCAGCTTCCTTTTGGACATCCACTTTCCTTTTGGACTCAACAATAGAGGGACAAGCCAGGAGCTTGACTAATTCTGTTTATGCTTGTGATAACAACTAGTAAAGATGATTCTTCTCTTTTAAAAGTTTCTTGGATGTTGCTCTTGCCCTCCCTGCATCTGCTTGCTTTCTATCCAAGTGTCTAAGAGAGCACAGGATAGAGAAGCTTGCTCAAAAAAATAAACAAACAAACCCAAAACCTGACTGTAGCCCTTTATATAACTTTTTTAAATAAAGTGTTTGGTTCTCAGATTAAAAAAGTTTGATGTTGATGCCCTGTGGCTAACATCCCCATTTTGGAGGGGGGGGGCGACATGATACATCTTCTAGATTAACCAAGTAGAAATAATCAGCCACAGAAAAAGCAATATCTTCATTTTTAAGACATTGTTTGTTGAGATGTAACAGCAAGGTACTGAATTTCTCAAATACTTTAACAGGAAGTTTTTCTTCCAGGAGATGAATTTATCTCACCAACCTATCAGAATCCACCCTAGCACTCTGGAAGCTGTAGAAGTCAGGTCTCTTAGCAAAACAGAAGTGCTGTAGCGCTCAGGGTGTCAATTAGCTTGTGAGGATCTCAAGGAGCCAACAATGAAGTCATTCCATGAGTCAGATGCTTTAAAAGGAGAGTTCTGCATTTTCAGAGGTCAAGGATTACTTTGCCACATCTAGGAACAGCAGTCCTACAAATGCACAGTGAACAGGACCCATATGTTTTCTAAATGAACCAAACACATGGGGGGGGGGGGGAAAATCGAGACATGCTGACTGCATAGGTTACAATCACATTATGTAAAAACGCAATATGCATCATCCATCCGTGGTTTAAGTCAGGGGCGGGCAATTATTTTGGGCAGAGGACTGCTTACCGAGTTCCGGCAAGCCAGAGGGCCGCATGACAGGCAGCCCAGGGCAGATTAGTAGTAATTTTCTAAATTTTTAGGGGCCCTGCGGGTTGGATAGAACGGCCTGACAGGCCGCAGCCAGCCCCCGGGCTGCATTTTGCCCACCCCTGATTTAAGACCACTGAAGTGATTTTATTTGGGGAATAGTAATGCCAAAGTAAAGTTGATTTCCGTAAGACATGACTTTAACGTAACATCTGTAATTTATATTTACCACCAGCATTGTAGTTTCCAAACACAGGAGCTACGTTCAGATCAGCACTATTTGGAACAACCAAACATTAAAGAGGGAAAAAATGACTGGCATTGGTCTGCAGGTTTGGGGGGGCGGGGGTGAGGGAGGATATTTGACAGTTAATGAACCTGTCAGGATACATAATAAACCAATATAAAAAACAGAAACCTAGTGTTTTAATTAGACTTGTTTAGGAATAAACAAGCTCAATAATTTAACTTTACAGTTATATTCTAATGGTTCATTTTTATAATTGAACAGGAAATTTACAGGAAACATTTCCATGATCCTGAAGGGAAATCTTCACATATACATGCAGATACACACATACACGCGTGTATGGTTACGTGCTAGTACACAAATTTGTTTTGTCACTTACTCTGAGTGAAGATGTGGATAAGGCACATAGTAAGTTTAACACTGCATCAGAATCTGGCCAAAAAGATTTTCTTCAAGAGCTCCCAATACTGTATTGTGCAATTACATTGTTTTGTGCAGTAAGATAATATTCTAAAGGAGGCAAACAAAAAACCTGGCTTTTTACCTTTAGAATCATGGAAATATTTTTTTATTATTTTTATATACATACGTTAAAAATACAACAGGTACTGAAAAACAGAAACAAAGAAAACAGAAAATAAAAGTACACTAATGTGCACAGATATTGATACGACATTTCTTGGGCTAACATTTTTAACAAAATGCAGTACATTTAAAAATTTCTTTAGGAAAACATACAGATCCTTCAGCATAAGACACTAAATCAGGCCAAATGTTTGCGGGACTATGACTGCGTCACACATGCTGGCCCAGATCCAAGATCACAATTAGGACAGAATGGTCCTATTGCCAAGACCCTTCTTCCCAACTTCACAATTTACAGTGTGAGTCCATGTAGCTAATGCTGCAGATCTTAAAATTATCAATCATCCTCTCAAAAAATCTAACTATCCTAACAGGTCCTTTAAAGCAAATTATTATAATTAACTGAACATAACTACATAAATGCTTTCATGATCACTGCTGCCACAGAGGGAGAAACTCAGCAAATGCAGTAAGTCACCATAACGTTGATGCTGTCCTTTGTATTGCCGCATTTTCAAAAGAAGCTTCACAAAATATCCACCTGCAGTATTGCTACAACCAGCAACATCCTAACCGATTAATTACTGACATCAGCACAGAAACTGCTGCTTGCTAGGAGCAACATTCACCACTGCAAAGTACATAGGAAAAACAATTACTTCATAAAGCACCCTGAATACATAATTTTTCTCCCTTTAAACAAAGCATGCAGAATGAACTGCCTATAAACCACAGCTTTTCTGTTGTACATTTCTACAAAAGCAGATTTTTCCAACATAAGCATTCATAAATTTAATATGACTACTGCAATCATGATTTCAGGGACAACAAAGCAGACACAATATACTTACAGGATGAAGTCAGCAGTTAAGTTTAGATGAAAAAATGCAGTTCCTATTTAAAAAAAAAAAAAAAGAGAGAGAGAGAGAGAGAGAGAGAGAGACACTCTCTCTCACTTGTCCTCTTTTCCACTAGACACAAAAATGCCAGCAAAGAGCATATAGAGAAAAATGAATAGTCTGTTTTATTTCTCAATACCCACGGGGTTCTTATTAATTAGTTATCAAGCAAAAAAAAAAAAAAAAAAAAAAGAGAGAGATAAAAGTTCACAAGGCAGCGGCTGGCATTACAGGAGCTCTCCATATCAGAATTTAAAAGAAATGTCAATTAGAGTGGCAGCAGCTACAGTCAATGCTGGCTGCTGCTGCCTCTGCAGGAAGAGGATGCTGGGAGATTTTCCCAATCCATGCTGCAGCCTATTCTAATCCATCAATGCCTAACTGCAACAAGAAAACGGAGACAAGAGAAATATAAATTTAAAGGACAAAATAATTACTTCACTGTTTCACATCTAAATAATTGGACTATAATTACTTTAAAAAAAAAAAATTAAACCAAAAGGAAGTGCACAAATGTAGTTGCAGATTGTAGTTGCAATAGCTTTTAGTAAAATGGAACAGAACACAACACAAGAGTTAATGGCAATAACTGGATTAACAGATAGGCTAACAGATAGATTTGGCTTTCATCTTTCCCATTCCATATAGTCCTAAAAAAAGGGGGGAAAAAAATCACTATAAAATATCAACTGTTAATTAAAATACATGGTAGATTGCAAGGGGTTAATAAAAACACTTTTCTAATAATCTTATTTGTTAATAACAAGTCACAAGCCAGGAAAGCATATAAATATACTATGTTGGGTATGTCCTAATATCCATAGAAGGCACAAGTCAGCTGTAAGAAAGCTAGAACAATAAATTAATTCCAGTTATTTGGGTGGTCAGCTTCACTGTTTTCTATGTCCTCTAAAACCTCCCTAGCAGGGAGCATAGCTAGCCAGAAGCCTTCTGTTTTAACAGACAAAGAGATCCAGAGCTTTCTTCACAAGAACGGGCATGGTAAGGGGTACTGGAGCCTCCTCCAATCAAAAAACAAATTCCTTTTGGACTCCTGTTTCCTGCAAAGATTGTCTTTTTCAAAAAGACAGTGACTTAAGATATTTCCCTTCAAGTAGTAAGGATTTTAGCGATGAACACAAGAATTCTAAAACATATTAAACATCACTCCTAGCAACTGGTTTTAACGAGACTAGCAAATCAAAAGGGAAAAAAAAAAAGAAAGAAAGAAATCAGTGTTCTCTTAGTTTTAGGGAGAAAAATATTTCCAAAACTGTAAGGAGTACCCACATGGTGGGAGGAAAAGACAAAAGAATAGAATTAAAAGAAAATGTTCAAAGCACGAATGAGTCACCAAAGCAGATATTGGCTGCAATTTGCAGAGCCCACCTACAACAGTTCCTGTAGCAGATCCAGGAAGAGGACAAAGGCCCTCTACTTTGGCGGCTCTGTACCTAAGTGAGCTGTGAACTCTGTGCCTAGTAATCACGGACTCCAGCCAGAGCCCTGCGTGAGCAGTGAGCTCTGAGCTCACCAGCTGATCATAGCAGGTCTGGCCAACACCTCTGCTTTCCCACTGCTCCACAGCCCAGGGAGTGAATGTTGCTGCTGTTCACTCTCCCCGTCCCTCCCCACTCAAATTAACCCCAGGGAAAAGAAAGGGAACAGTAGCAAGGGCAACACATACCCCTTGGGCTCCATGAGCCACACAAAAGCAGGGCTTCCTGGCAGACCTCACATCAAAAGCTCATGTGCAACATGGTTAAATAAAGATGTAGCTACACTGCCCCTGAACACCTGCCATCTCATTCATTTCAGTGATAATGATGATACACTAAATGTGAAGGTACTTGCATTTGCTGCTCAAAATATGTAAGAAAAACTAGTATCTTATGCAGGTTTAGACAAATAGAGGAGGAAGCAAAGAACTAAACTAGCCTTGGGCTGGTTGGGCAGTGTGTAATAAGTATTCAAATTAATGTATTGAGGCCTTTATCAGCACAGGACAGATATAAAGGGGGCAGTATCACAAAACTGGTGTCATATTTTTTGAAGGGATTCAAGTTTTTTAAAAGTTTTGGAAAAACTGTTATACAGTTTAAGAATAAAGTTCTTTTGTAACATTTTTAGTCTTGCTGTCAAAGTTAAGACCTGTCCCTAGACTCCTCATTTAGGCAATGTTCCCACTTAACGTAACAAGAATTTGCTAGGAGTGAGGACTGTAGAATCAGGACAAACAGTTATAACAACACAGCAGACACAACGGTATTATGTTCTGTGCCATTTTCACAGACTCCAAACCCAAAATAGGCCATTTCATAATACCTCTGGATAACAGCTTCAGTTGTGGTAACACTGGCTGGAATCGAAGAGCAGCTGTGGGCTACTTGGCAGTCAGATCTGCTGTAGGCTGCTGCTGCTGCTACGATTAACCGGACTACCCAACACAGCCAAACACTGTTGTCAGTTGCTCCAAAAGTAGGGCCTACTTTAAATCGTGGACCCAGCTCACAAATCTTATGGCCTATTCGTGGCAGGGGCCATCATTTTCACACCCAGATCATGGCATCCCCTCCGCCCCCACCACATACATGCCCCCTGACTGATTGAGGGTGCAGGTTTAGGGTCCTCTGGCTGGCTGAGCCCAGCCCTCAGTGCCAGACTGTGGGCAAGGATCAGGAGCATCTAGTGGAGAAAGGGGAAGGGAATAAAGCCTCTGACCCACCTGGCATCACACCCAGCACCAGGTGGTGAGAGGCATGCTGGAGGCAACTCCAGTACCCCGTCTCTGTGCCTGCCTCCTCCCTGCAGCAATGGTGGTGAAGATAGGTGATAGTGACAGCAGAGCAGAACCCTTCAAAAGGAGACGGTGGCAGCATGCAGCAGGTAGAGGGCAAGTTACGTGCCAGCGTGGAGTGGCGGCAGGGACGGGGCATGGCTCCTGTGGAACAAACTGCATGGTGGGGGAACCTGCTCCCACGTAGGCATCTAGCATGTGCCTGCATGAACCTTGCAGGGTGAGCTCCTGAACTCTCTCTCAAACAGCCCTTCCCCTCCCCAGTGCATTGGCACTGGGTAGGAGACGGGTATTAGCACTGGGGAGGGGAGGGGCTGTTTGAGACGCAGCTCAGGGGTTCACCCCTCACGGTTCAGGCAGGTGCACACGCAAATAGCATTTTGTGTGAAAAAAAAAAAAAAAAAATCACTTAATTTCCTGATTTTCATGGAAGATTGCTATTTAAACCAGGCCCTGTCCATTAGGATAGTCCATGGTCTCCAACCAGCTATACTACAGTTGGTAGCTAAGTTTTACTCTTTTTTTAATCTAATCAAGCAATAATGAAAGCACAAGGACATCACAAGACACACAAACAGCTGGAACCTCCTGTCTGTAGACAGACTGATCAAACAGCTTTGTTAGACCCCCTCACATCACAGCACCTGCAGTCTAACTCCCAAAAGCAGCAGCTGCAAGCAACCTACCCTGAAGTCTCTCTTCTGCCCAAGCAGCTCACCTGTTGCACCTCCTCAACCTTAAGTAAAGGAGAGTTCATCAGAGGTGCTGCTTTTATAGTGAGAAGTTAGGGATGCAAAATGGAATTAGCAAGGAAAACCAACATCACAAACTCGGGCAGACCTAACTGGGAAGAGAAGGAACAAGAAGTTACTTGGGAAGCACTTTTGCAGAAGGAAGAAGCTGAGTATATATTGAGAGAAACAGGGAAAGAGAATTATGTTTACTCCCACAGCTCCACTGAAGTACAAGATCCACTCAAGCCTAGTGGGTTAGTGCAGTGAAGGCATGCCAGTTATGTCCACCAGCAGCACACAAAAGCAGTGAAGCAGTTACCACCACACCTAGCTGCCTTCGACTCCCCAACCCAAATGAGCAGGAACCATTCACAACTATGCCAAGCAGGAGCTGACTTAACACGGGTCCAGAGCCAGGCTTGACCTCACCTCGAGCTGTAGTAAGATATCCTACATGCTCCATCACTCTCTCTCACCACAAACACCTCCTTCATCCATTCTGCAAATACATCCAGGGCCTCATTTCTTTCACCAGCAACTACAAAGCATTAATTTATGGGACCATGCCACTAAAAGGCCGAGCAATGAATCCACTGAAAAGCTGGAATTTACATAGCTCCCTCAACATTCATTCTATTGGGAATGGAGGATGTTTGGCACCTTTATTCCTCTCCTGAACGAGCCTATTCCATGAGAGAGTTCTGACATGTTTAAACTGCTGTGCATTTGTTTATTTGGCCCTCCGAATTACCCAGGGCAGGTTTGATCCTAGAAAGCTGCTGGATAAAGAACAGGGTTTCCCATGGGCAGACCCAAGAGGAGTTTCAGGCAGCAGGGGAGAAGCAAGCGGTGCACGCTCCAGCAGTAGCCATGCTAACAAGCTAGTGAGGTCAGAGAACTCACTGTACATGAGCCACATCGGCCAAAAGCAGGGTGCAAGTACAGCTCACACACTGCCTTAAGATCTGCCCTTGTTTTTTCCTCTATATTTATTTTAACAGAGATAACCAAAGAGCTACTCTCAGCCTGCATATATAGTAACTTGTTAATAAATATATCATCATATATTTCACTGTAGAAGTTAATTGTGAAATTCTCTCTTCAAATAATGATTATAGAAAAGAATATCATCATTTGGATTTCTCTCTTACTTTTTAAAGCTTTATTCTCATCCTATTCACTTATCTGTGTTGGTTTCTTGCAGACACCCAGGTATATCACGACCTACAATACGTACTTTAGTCCGCTTATCTGTAAACATTCCAAGGTCTTCCCTTACGAATTACCAGTAACGTTAAAGCAGGTAATGGCATCTTTACAGTAGAGAACCACCCCACCTATCATTCCCAAGTGGGGTACAATCCAATGATTAAAATGCCACCTACCAATTATCCCTTCAGCTTTCAGTTAAGACCAGTCATCTCAGCTTGGTTTGCATAAAGTAGTATCTTCAAGTCCTTTCCTTTATTACTCAGACATCTAGCTTTCATAAACAGGAAACCAAACAGTTTACTTTCCATCCCTTGATGCTTTACGTGCGTGCTCTCCTCGAGTCCTATATTTATGTTTAATACCTCCTCTTAGCACCATTCCCTTTAGATGGTGGTTGAAAGCTGACATGTCTGCTACACAGCAGATGGATTCTCCTTCTAACAAAACTTGGGCAGTGCAAACCATCTCTCACAAGACGGAGAGAAAGAGCAAGGGAGAGAATTCCTCAAGTTACACAAAGCCAAAACATTATACCTCAATACCTAGCCAACAGTTTACTTCCAAAATCTATTGCTTTCCATCTTCCCTCTCATGTTACAGGAAGGAGATCATCAGTATTTTTCTGTTTTGCTACACCAAAAGCAATTTACCCAGAAACAGAACTGTGTAGGGACATCTCCTTTCTGCCAACCTCCACCCCACCTTTGAGAGAGACAATAATTTATTTTGATCCATTTTTTCACCTTGCTAAATAACATCTGCAGCACAAATAACAGTTCTCTTTCTACAGACCTGATTCTTACCATCCTTTACTAAGGGTTAATATAAGCATTTACGTTAGGCTAGTTGTTTTCAACCTGGGGACCGCAGACCATGTCTAAGAAGGGGTCTACAAAAGATGAATGCAATCAATCACAAGTATGTGAATACCCACACTTACAATTCAAAGGGGTCTGCAAATGAAAAAAGGCTGAAAAACTGCACTAGGACAGTTTGTATTTTAAAGTATTTTAACAGGTGTAATGTGTCTATTCCTATCCCACGGCAGCTATTTGCACTGTGCAAACAGGCTATTACAGGGGTCGGCAAAATACAGCCCACTAAATCATCTTATTCAGCCCAGGCATGTCCCTCAGCCCCATGCAGCCCGAACGCAGGGGCAGGCTGGGCTGTGCGGCATGCAGCCAGTCCCACCACCCCTGGATACAAGGGTGCTGCCTGGCGTGGAACGCAGCCTGCCCCGTCCCCATGCACAGCTCTTGGGCACAACTGGACTAGGGACATTAGTTGCACGTAAACTGGTTTAAGCGACTAGAAACTGTCCTGCTCCCTGCTGGGGCCCTGCAGCTGCCCATTGTGGCCTAGGCCCTCAAGCCCCAACCAGCTGGGCAGCAGCCTCAGCCTGCGCCTGCCCCAGGTACAGATCTGGGGGGTGCAGGTGTCCCCTGCAAGTGCACACAGCAGTGGGGAGCCACCCCACCCAAGCCCACAGCGGGGGGAGAGGGGGACCGGGAGCAGGGGGCCGAGGACCTGGATCCATACCCCTGGTAGCTAGGGGCCTCCTCTGGCAGGGCTGGGGGAGCAAGGGCTGTGGGGGCTCTAAACTTTAATCACAGATTTTGTAGTTTTTAGTAGAGAATTTTGTGGTAGTTTTTATCTGGGAAAGCCAAGATCCTTGGTGATGAGCAATGGCAGAGTGCTGCTGTCGTAAGTCTGGACTACAAATTCCAGAGACCTCGGGGGCAGCAGGAAGAGGAAGTCAACACAGCCACCAGAGAGCTGTACGCTAGCACCCCCCCACCCCCGGCTTGAATGACTGCAAGCATGTGGCTACATTTACTGAATCAAAGGTAACATACCTGTTCACTTCTGTTTCAGTGTAATCTGTGCAGCTTGAACTAACCTGCAAAGACTGAAGTGATTCAGCCTCAGGCTTTTTGACTGCCTGTACCTAGCCCAGGAGCTATAGTCTATGGGGCTGGATTCGGCTTCCCAGCAGCCCCCATGGCAGCAGATCGCTCTTGCCCTTGCACTTCGGCTGCCACTGCCAGGGTCTCCACTGCCACCACTGGACGTGGCCCCGGCCCCAGCTGCTCAGGCACCTCAGCCCATACGCCCTGTACCCCGCGCCAGGGGCACTGGACAGAACAGGCAGGCAGAACAGAAAGGTCCAAGACTAGCACATATACACTCACCCCCTCCAAACAGGGGTTTTGGGAGTGGCTGAATGCACTGCCACTTCTTTGCCATTGTTTCAGTGATGCAATCCCAGGATATCTGTTCAGATACACTTAATGATGTCCTAGAACAAACTGTTAGTGCTTCTTATCCTGTTGAACCCTTCTGGGATTTGGCCCAGGAATAAAGGACAAAGATAGATGAACAACTGCACTTTGTCCCAGAAAAAAGATGGTTTCTCATGGGATAAATGCAACATCTGTCTGTAACCTTAGTCATCTAGATACCCTGGACCAATGTAATTTACAGGAGCTGGCATGGGTTTGGTCTAATAATATTAAAGTGTTCTGCCTCTATGAGCTTGGGTTCGAAGCCACTTTGCATTTAGGCATTTTTGTCACTTCAGGTCTTTGAACCAGATGTTCAAAGACTAATGACTAATATTTCAGACTTGGAGATGGGTTGTAAGAAAAGGTTTAAGTCAGCCTCTTCCAGCTGGAAGAGGCTCTCTCAACAAACAGTCCAAGACTGGTAGAGAAGCCCTGAGAAGCAAGCAAGGAAGCACTGCCCCCAGCACACTTACTTATGGTAACTAAATGAACGGTCACCTGTAGTAGATTAGGCAAGCCTTTATGAACATGATCCTCCTCCTGTTCGCTTACAAGTTTTGATGAGCAAAGGAGTAGTCAATATGTGAAACATCAAATTAAATATCATTGGGTAACTGAACTAATGTCTACTGACACAAACAGAATGAATATTTCATACATTATTGTTTCAGATTCCACAAACACAGACAGAAGTTAACATTTCAGTTGTATTTGGTTCCTGCTTCTAAGGCTAGCAACGAGACCAGGAGCCGGTCAGAAGACGAAGGCCTAATACAGGTGTTCAGTTTCTACCAGTCGAACAGCCTCTCCTCCCAGTAAAAACCGCAGAAGAACTTGGAACGTCTGCACTTCTCTCACAGAGCAAAAATGGCTGCTTTGAAAAAAACACCCAGACTACAAGGGACAGTTTGTCCCAGGAGACCAAATGCCTGCACACTTTCCTTTGGCTTAACAGGAGGAATAAAGCTGCAGAAAGGCTCCGGTACTTACTACAGACTAGGGTCACCCTGGCTTGGCAGGGGAAGGAAGGAAGGAAGGAAGGACGGACGAAGGGAGAGGAGGACAGTTGCTTCTGCACTTCCCATAGACCAGGGGACGAGGGGAGTGGATGGGTGGAGCACCTGGCAGCTGCTCCCAACCTGCTTCTCTCTCTCTCTCTCGAGTTCCCAGAGTGAGAAACAGGCAAGGGGCTTTTCCCCATTGCTTTCTCCACTCAGCTCCCAGACACTTTTGAAATGGTTTTGTTCCAAGCTGGAAGCAAATAAATAGGCATATATACCCGAGACATTTACTGCAGAGTAGACTAATTAGCTCCACAATAAAAAATCAGTGTCTATACATGCAGCCCTATTAAGCCACAGGAAACTAAAAACCTCCACAGCAAGGCAGTACTTGTAAGTACAAGTATGATCCCACTGCAGAGCTATCTACCGCATAGCAACACATACGTGGACACTGACAATAACTTTAAAAAACAAAAATGGGGGTGGGGGGGTGACATTTTTGGAATTAAAATATACCTCACTTAACAGTTTCAAAGAATATTAAACCAATATAAAAATATCTGAAAAGTCCAAATGAAATTAACTGAATGATTAAGTCAAAATGCAATGCTTTGATATTACTGAAACAAAATGTATATGCAATGAGTTTTGATTTCTACAGCGTGGGTTTTCTTTTGTTCTTATCAAAACGACATTTGATAGAAAACGCACGCGCACACATGCTTTTACCAGCTCAACCAAAGAAAAGCTGTGGAATCTCCATCTCTGGAAATTGTGAAGAGCACACACTTGGCTGGAATGGTTTAGTCAGGAATTACCCTGCCTTGAGCACGGGACCTTTACTATGATCTATGAGACAGACCCACAGAAACTTTATTTTTTAATTGACAGCTAGTCTTCCATACTTCTGACCTACTTTCCAGATATCTTGATATAAGGATATCAGACGACTGTGGCCCCTTCTACAAGAGCACTTAAAAGGTGCAATGGGATCTAATGTGCAATCCATGCAGCTGTGCATTAGATTCCATCATACCTTACTGCCAAAGCAGAGGGAGTCTGATTGCTTACACTGAGAAAAAGCAAGCTCCTACAACAGAGAGCCCCCTCAGCTGAGCATCCCACACACCATCATGGCTGGAGGTTCATGGCAGCCACAATCCTCAGGCCTGAGAGGGTACGCAAAAACCCCAGGCCCAGAGGACTGCAGCTACCTTTGATTCCAAGGATCCAGGGTTTCACACTGGGCATGAGGCATCAGTCAACAGAGCTCCCAGCCACAGGGGAGACCATGCTACGTGTTAAAATTAAAGCTCGATAACAACTAGCTATAAAGTTAGTATACATTTTTAAGATCTAACTTTTTAGCTGGTTGGAGCTTCCCCCCCCCATGCAGTAAGCAGTTTGCACAAGTAGCTGGTCTTGAGGTAATTGTGCAATAAGGTATCTGTGCAAACTGTGTAGTACCTTTAAACTGTGCAATACCTGTAACATGTAGAGAGGACCTGAGTTACAAAGATTTTTCTTCAGCACAGTCCCTGTTATAGAGGACAAAGATTTAGAGCGGGCCCTATGGAAATGTTTTTTTCCCCATTTGCTGTAATGTTTGATTACATTACACACTACATTACCCCCTTTTGTTTCCAGTGACACTAAAACTACACTGAGACAGATCACAGCCAATATCCTGCGACTTCCTACATCAGGACTAGCCTAGCTTCTACTTCCAGAGCCCGAGATTTCCTAGCATCTTAAAATGAACTTCTGTTGAAAAATCCCTTGAATTACTTTGTGCTGCTATTAGCTATGAGAAAGAAACCTACTGCTCACAGAGAAGAAGTCAAGAAAAGTGAAATAAATCTTCTTAACAGTACACACGCTTCCCCAAAGGTAAGCAGAGTCTAAAAACCCAGTAACACACAACTCTTACTGAGGGCAAAGTTACTGCAGTTTAGCTTCCATTTATCATGGGGCAAGATGTATACTGTACACCAGCTAACAAACAAAGCCCACACCCATTATTACTGTTAATGCATCCATAGCCAAAGAGGCAAAATTGGTCTGCACAGGGTCTAGCACTAAGTAACCTTAATATATAAGCCGGCTGAGGCAAGACCTAAACACCACAGCCTGGGGAGTATCCATGACCTTGAATCAAAAGCCAAGATCCTCTGCCCAGAATACTAGCGAAAATCAGTGCTGCTGCTTTGCGATTGGGGAAGAGGGGCAGTGAGTGGGAGTTCACAAGTAAACTAAAGTTAAGGACTTGATGATGGAGATAACTGCATAATTCCGGATGTCTGTTCCATCAGGAGACAGGCAGTGGAACCAGACATTTCAAATACTTATTTCACTCTTACTAAACTCATTGACAGTACCAGACAAATTATTCATGTTGCATTTCTCACGACTTAATGGTGGTAGCAGTTCTTCCTTGGTTCAAAGTAGCACAACCTTGCCCCATCTGGACTCTCAAAGGTATCATCTTCTCTGATCTATTAAGGATGAGTCAAAGGCTCAAGCTATGACTTCTCAGACTTTTGTGCATCCCCGTGAAAAAGCTGGCTTTGGGATGGTGACTGTGGTAGAACTGGTTGACAGTGTAACTGCACAGTACTAAAAATTACCAAAAAGCTACTGTCAAACATTGTTTATTCAGCACCTAGAACAAATATTAGTGAGAACATTGTTTTTCCATTCTTTTCATTATCTCATAGGAAAACTAAACATTTGTTCTTTGTTTCTCCTGCAGGAAATTCAATTAGCATGAAATTACGCTGTCTTACATTTATTTAAAAAGTGCCCCTATGTGAGAGCTGGGGCAAGGAGGAAAGGAGAGACGCCCAAGACTTAAAAATAAATAGCATGACTCTTACATAATTATGCTTCTCTGGTTGTCAGCTGGCAACGCCAACCCCATTCCTACAACCGTACAGATAAGTGCTATGTGAGTTCACTTCCAACACTACTAGCATCAAGGAAAAAAATGTATACAAGTCATAATTTATTTAATGGAAAATAAGAAGTGAGCAAAAGATTTTCATGAAATAATGGACAATAGAGAAAAATACTAAAAGGATTAACAGCCCTTATTTACTACAGAAGAGGGAGAAAAGGGCTTCCTCATACACAGGAAAAGCAGCAAGAAAAATTCCACCACTTAATTCTCAAGGAGTCTCCTTTTAATGATTTAGCACTTGAGTCTCTCTCTGTTTTATGTGTACACAATACAACGGGACCCACTCAAGGGTTAAGACTCAAGAGTCAGTGATAGGACTCACCCTAAGCATACCCCCTTACAGATTCAAACCTTCAAAATCTATGAAGATCTTTGTAAACTACTGTAGTGCAAGACCATCCAAATAAAGCCCCTGTGTTTCTGCACTGGCTTGGACTATCTGCAGACATTCATAAAAACACTACATTTAATAGGGTGCCACTGCACAAAAGTTATCTACATAAGAGTTAATACAGATGAAAATTGTAATTATTTTACTGTAATTCCTATGGTTTTGGTAGGACGACAACTGCCTTTCCTGCTATGATATTATGGAAACTTAGAACAAAACTTAGTACCAGTGAGGTAAGTGACTCCACTCCCAAGCACTTCCATATCTGCATAGGGAAGAGATCTCCCCATGCATGTTTGTGCAGAAAAGTGAAGTATCTGATTTTACCAAAACATTTCAACATCTTTATCAATTATCTGGATGGGGGAGTGAAAAGCTCACTGGCCAAGTTTATAGACAACACCAAGTTATAGGGCAGTGTGGTCACGTCAGAAAATAGGTTGCAGATACAGGCGGACCTGAACAGGCTAGAGAGTTGAGTTGGGCAGACCGGAACCAGATAAAGTTTAACACTTCCAAGTGTAGGGTGCTCCATCTGGGGGCAAAAAACCCTCAACATACATGCAGGCTCAGTGGCGACAGCTTGACTTGCACCACGGCTGAAAGGGACCGAGGGGTAACGATCGACCACTGCATGACTATAAGCTGTCAGTACGATGTGATGACCAGCAGGGCAAACAACATGCTGGCATGCATCAACCTATGAATCTCATGTAAAACTAAGGAAGTGATACTCCTGGTGTACTCAGCACTGGTGAGACCACAGCTGAAGTATTGCGTCCAGTTATTGAAACGTGGCACCCAGAACGACACGGAAGAACTTAAGAGGGTCCAGAAAAGAGCCACAGAAAAGATCAGGGACTTGCAAGGCAAGCCGTATGAGGAAAGACTGAGGGATCTGGACCTCTTTAGCCTAAAAAAAAGAGAAGGTTGAGAGAAGACTTGATAGTGACTTGCCGCTATATTGGAGGAGTGCATCAGGAGCTTAATGAACAATTGTTCACTAGGGCACCCCTGGGGAAGACCAGAACCAATGGATATAAACTCTTGGAAGGCCTCTTCAGGCTTAATATCAGGAAAAACTCTTTCACAGTCAGGGTGTCCAGACTGTGGAATAAACTTCATCCAGAGGTGGGAGTTGGTGATGCAGTCACCTACCCTGGCAGAGGTTTCAAGAGGAGAATGGACAGTCACCTCGCTGGGGTCACTTGACCTCAGTTGTTTTCCTGCCTAGAGCGGGGGGGCTGGACCTGATGATCTGCAAGGTCCCTTCCATCCCTAACAATCTATGAACCTATCTATACATGTGTGTGGAATGCATCAGACTGATTTATTGCTTTATATGAATTTATGTTTACCAAATGGAAAACCACATTTATACAAAAAGAAAAAAAAAAGTTTACTTACACTGGGATGTTTTCAAAGGCATCTTCAAAATTCTCCTGCAAAACAAGCCAAAATCAGTTTAATAAACACAAAATAGACAGGATGTCGGGGTTTTTTGTTGCTGTTGTTCATGTTTTGCTTTGTTTTATTTTTCTTAAATGGTGACAGAATTGCACAATTACAGAACTAGATTGGTTTGCTTGCCCTTTTTTAAAAATAACTTCTAGAAATAATTCACATGTATTAAATTTGTAGGCTATCAGTGTTTGGTTACATCATCAGCTACCCAGGACTAAAGCTGCCATTTCAATGCACATCTCTTTCTTGGAAAACTATACAGGAGATGGATATCCAAGATAAATAGCCCTTCTGCCATTTTTATAATAATAGTTGGAGCTGCAAGTAGAAGCCAGATCCATTAGCTAGTGAAGAAGCAATTTAAAAACTTTCAGCCTCCCAGTCATTCCTCTTTCACTCCATTTTTCCTATTGCCTCTTCCCTCTTCTCCACCCCAGCCTATTAAATCAAGCCAAGTCCCCATCTCCAGTCCAGACATCATACCCCACAGTCTACCACTGTTAGGAAACAATTCAAAGCAGCAACCAAGCAGCAAAGTCTTCTTCCATTGCAGGTTTTGAGACACTACCAAAACCAGCAGTCTGGCTAGATCACAACCCTGATACTAATGTACCAAGTACATGCTTCTCCGAGTCTTTTCTAAACATATTCATTGCTAAGGTATTAAGGGAAGGTAAGAGAGGAAAAGTGAGAGGAAAGGACTACTACCCAGCTTTGTAAAATAATTCAAAAGCAACACGACCACTGTCATGCAGTTATCACAGTGTTTGAGAGGCAACAGCTATCTTAAGGTCAACCTGAGCAAGAAAATAGCAATACAGGTAAGAAGGAAACTTGGCACACCTTACTAAAATTATGAAAGCAACTTCAACAATACCCTATTCAATTATTAAAGTAATGTACAAACATATATTCTTAGAATGAACTGCAAGGAAATGAGTAGTATTTTAGATTCATACTACTGTCTAGACCTACCATCACTAATGGAAATTATTGAATACTAAAAATGAAGGAAATCATGGGTCTAACAGCATGGACTTTTGATTTTTCTGTAAACTTACCAGAGGTGTAACTGATAAATACCTTCAAATATTATAATAAATTATTAGTAGTCTTCAATTACTATGTGACAACTAATTTGCCTTTGAAAAATAGGTTAGGTTAACGTCTTACAGCATTATAAACACAGGCTCATACGATACATTTTTACTTATAGAAAATTATCTGTGGCTTGTGGAAGGCAAAATTTGAGGTAAAGAAACTAATTTTATCACTCTATTTTTCAAATCTGTTGCTCTATCAGTTTTCGAAGTACAAAAATGTTGCAAACATCGTCCAAACTCTGGGAAGTAACAGAGGAAATATACTGTGAAGAAGTTTCCTGATGAATTATTTGCAATCTACTTGAATTTTCTGGCTGCCATGGCACTGGAAGAAAAGAAAGAACAGAATACAATCCTATGTCTAAGGGGTCAAGCGAAATACCTACACTTACAATTCAAATGGGTCCGCACCTCCGTTTAACATTTTTTAGGGGGTCCCCAAACAAATAAAAGGTTGAAAACCACCATTTTACATAATTCAGGAAGCAAGCAGAGAAAGGACCCCTGAGGAAGCAGATACAGGGTCTTGGCACAAAACATTAGCGCTAACATTAAAGTATGTGTATGCTGAAAGAAAGGGAAATGTACTCTGTTCTCTTATCAAGTTGCTTCACTTTTCATTCCCACATTTGAGAGTTTTAATCATGCGTTGCGTTGAAAATCCATGTTCACAAAGGTTTCTTTTGTGTACTGCAGTACATTCTTGCATATTTGATTCGCACTTATTTCAACGTCAATTTTGTAATATGCCAAAATTGAAGCTGTAGGAGAACTATATGGAGTTAGTCTTTAAAAAACAAAACAACCCTCTCCCCACCCCAACCCGCAATAGCTTATTTTGGTATTTAAAAAAAATAGCTAAATAGAGTTTCTTCAAATAGTTTGTATCAAAGTGCTAAATAATTAACAACCCTCTCACTTCACCCCAATAAGGATTATAGAAAAATGTGAACACATATGTGATGGTTGCACTTAGGATGTCTCCTTTTACCACTGTCTATAGTCACCCAATGATGCGTCGGTACCACAACTTTCCCGCCTGCCATGTCTTGGATGTTATTATTCTATGCTCAAATTTTTTGATGTCACTAGTCAGGAGGGTTGTTTCAAAAGAAAGGTTTTTTTGTTGGTTTTTTTTTGGTCTCTACTAGGGTTCCACGGGTACTATTGGTAAGTTATCTCGTTGACTCCTCTGGATATTCACACCCACTCGACAGTATAGATAATCGTAGTCCGATTCAGATCAAAACTTGTATTTATTTATTTAGATCAACTTGGTGGTTCTATTTATATATTGTTCTTATGCTATTACTGCCAATTTGACTGAACAGAACCTAGTTTTCTTAAACAAAGTATCTTTCTTATTTGTCCATATTGCAATTCTGTCCTTTTCATGGATTTTTATCCATTGTCAAACCCCACTACATACTCTCCTTTTACTTCGTTTGCCGATAAGTCTATTCCTCTTTGTTTTTGCGTGTATCTGATGCCTCGGGTCCTTTCGATGGGCATTCAGACACTGTTTCCACAGCTGAATAATCATAGGTCAATTGCTTTTCTTTTCCTTTGCTTTCTTTCCAGGTCAGCAGTGCAATATGCGTCCCATAGTGTTTATCTACTTCTGGATCTGCCCCTCACTCCCGGAGCTCCGTTCCTCCCACTGATGCCGTGAGAGATATTCGGGTAAGTTACTGATCCCCTGGGGACCCTTTTTCCTCTCTCTTTCTCCCCTCTTTCCTCTCTCCTTTCATCTCATTGAGACTCCCTTTTCTGCTGTCGCCGCTGAGCTCCGATCTTGGAGCTTCTAGTCTTATATGGTATCGGCTAGGGAAGTGGCATTCTCCAGGTCCTTTCACTGCCGCCATGCTTACTCTTCCACAACATACCAAATTATTGTGCAAAAATTCAATGTTAGTATACTCAGGGTGTCTTTACACATCCCGGAGTTGGGGACATCACCATTTGCATTCAGCATCCCATGCTTCAAAACAGTGGTGGGGGCACTTTAATTAAAGCTCATTCAGTGAGCTTTAAAAACACCCCCACTGCCATTTTGAAGTGCAGGGATGCTGAATACATGTGATGCAAAGGCTGCTGGAGCATGTTAATCAGCATACTCCAGCAGTGTGTTAATTGAGTCTGCTCCATGTGCTAATTAGCACATGTAAGAACAGACATCCAGCATGTATATAGGTGCCCTATGTGCTTAAAGTGTCTTACAAGGAAGCTGAATGTTCTACTAGAAATGACTTCCTTTCTGTGTAGCAGAATTATTGATATCCTTTGAACAACCTGTAGAAGAACAGAACTTGAGGATGCCCAGGACAATTTATTTATCAGTTTCACTGATGGATGGCAGGATGCAAGACTGAAATTTACACCTAATAATGACTTATACCCTGCTGCTTTAAAACACTGATGTTCACCAATTATTCTTCAGTTAAAAAAAGAAAATGACAGAAAACAAAGGCAACGAGTGTGTGGTTTAGTGTCTGAAGCTAGGAATGGTTAGGTTTAATGCCGCTTGGTTGAGAAATAGTGTATTTTCTTCTACGCAACATGCCCCCAAATAAAATCACACCTTCTTTTGAAAGGCCGGCCGGGAAGGGGAGCGACACAGTGGCGGCTAGGTTCTTTTCCAGAGTCGCAGCTGACCGGCAGAGTAAAGCCTTCTGGGTACACAGAGTATCCAGGAAACGTGGCACCAGGAGCTTCCTGGAAGCAGCTGCTTCACTCAGACTGCTTACTAGGAGTCTATACCAAGACAGCTTTTCTTGCCTAAAAACACATCCCCCAAGGGGGAGAGAGGGAGGGAGGGAATGCATGTGGTAAGAGAGAAATATATGGTACTAAATTAAAACATTCAATCCAGGTTGGGATTCATTCTTGTGTTTAAAACGACAAGAATGGAATAATGCATATCTATACATTATTATGACTCCAATGAATTTCTTAGGAACTTAGGATAAAAGCCATTACAGACTAAAGGCGGTGGCAATATTAAAAACAGTCTATTTATGCAATTTATATGAAACATTATCCACTATTAATACATTTCCTATGTGCTATCAATCAAGTTATCACTGAAAATATATTATTAAATGCAAAGGGTCAAGAAATCATGGAATTCATGGTTTTTGTTTAATCATCAAAAAATAAACACCAAGGATCAATTTGCCACGTATAGAACAGTAGTGTTTTGGTCCCATACACTGTACATTTCCAAGTTCTTGATGCATCTTAATGAGATTTTACTACAGAGTAATTTCAAAGTTATTTAAATTTTGATCGTTATTTCAGTTAACTTCAATCTTTAAGTTATTTTGCTTGCTAACATCTCTTGCATTTATAGTTTTATACATTTCCTAATACACCTTCCTGCTTGTCTATACAGGCACTAACAATGCTGCCAGGAATGACACTGAACATAGTAGAGGCGACACAGTTAGGGTGGCTAGGACGTGGAACCGGCTTCCTAGGGAAGTTGTTCTTGCTCCTACCTTGGGTGTCTTCAAGAGTAGATTAGATAGGTACTTGGC
>JAGPOW010003395.1:23099883-23109890 GCA_030014935.1 Caiman crocodilus
CCCCCCCCCCCCAGCCCTCCCCCCAGCCCGCCCCAGCGCCCCGCCCCCCCGGGTCAGGCCCCCCCCCCCACCGCCACCCCCGCCGGGGCCGCCCCCCCCCCCCCCCCCACTTCACGCCCACAGCCACAAACCCCCAGGCCCCGCGGGCGCCGCCCCCCCCCCCCCCCCCCCGCACACAAAGGGGAAGTGCATAGCTAGGAGGCACATAACCAAGCCCTCAGGTACCACTACCTTCCTCAGCAGAGATCTGAGGAAGGATGGAATGGTACCTAAAAGCCTGTCAATGTCCCTTCTAATTATATACAGTAAAATCTCTGTTATCAAGCATCCCCAGGGTAGGGGGATTGCTGGTTATGTAAAAACTCTGCTCATCTGAAATAACCCAGCAGGGTTTTCAGGTGATGCGGAGCTGTGGGGGGTGGCAACAGCTGCACACAGAGCAGGGGTAGCTGCAGGATGCAGCACAGAGCGGTGGCAGAGCAGCAGCAGTGCAAGGCATTGCATGCAGAGTGGCAGAGCAGCAGCAACACGACTGCTACATGCAAGCTTTGTCCTGTCCTATCCCAGAGTCCAGCTGGAAATTCCACTTCGTAAAGTCTTCCGGTTATTTGAATGCTGGATAGTAGAGATTTTACCGTACTCAATTCATTAAGAAATCACCCACAAAAAGTCCTTGCCTCTCACCATTTCTCCTGGACCATCATGGCTACATCATCACTTTAATGTTAGGACAAGGCAGGGGCAGAGAGTTATTTTTTATTTTACATCAAATGTTTTCTGCAGCTACATATCAGTCTGTACAGTATAATTACACTAAAAGAAATGGCTTCTACTGAACCTGTTTCCCACAGTTTAAGCTCAGCAGAACAGAGTGCGATAGTTCCAATTACTTCAGTGTTAAGTATCACCTATAAGCAATTTAGTGTGTTCTAAATAAAAGGTTTTCAAAGTTGCATGTGTGTTTTTGCTGGAGAGTTGGTCTCAACTTACTATAACAATGCTTTAAGGCATGTAAACATTTGCTTAGCTTTTCATAGGGCCTGTTTTGCTTCTAAGGCATTTAATGCAGTTTCTAAACTTTTTTAAGCAAATCTGATAAAGAAAGATTTCTGGGGCTTATTTTTTTTTTTTTAACTAAACATAATATAATTATTTAAAATACCACTAAATTCTCTCCTCATGGGGGTAAGGAACCAAACACTGGACTATAGTCTGTTCTACAACAGGTCAACCTTCTTGTGCAGGGGTGCTCAATCCTTAAGTCCAGAAGTTTGGCAGTGGAGGAACAGTGCCAATGGTTCCCCACTGTTAAGTTTCCAGACCATGGGGAGCCCCAGGCCCTTGCACTTAAGCAGGCTCCTGCTCCCAGTGCACAAGGCTGACCAGGAGTGGTGCTGGGCCCTAGTGCACAATCACAGGGGGAAGTGGTAGTGCCAAGCCTCTAAGATCCAATTCCAGTGCAAAGGGGCAAGAAAGGGTAGTGCAAAGCACCAGGTCACAACCCTGGTATGTGGGGCTCAAATCCGGCCCGCAGACTGGCCATGCCCTGCTAATCTGGCCTATGGAGCCAGAAGTTTGAACATCACTGTCTTTGTCAGTTGATTTTGGGTTCTGTAACCATAAGAGACCACTTCTTATTTCAAAAGTATTTTAATATTCAATTGGAGAAACCTGCCTTTTCTCCTTTTTGCAGGCAGGAACCAGCACCACACGGTGGGAGATTTTTACATCATAACTGGAATGTATAAAGGAACTTAATCATCGTAATCAATAAAGACTTCCTAAGCAACAATTAAAACTAGTCAAAACAACAGAAGATCTAGATTTCTGCAGCACAAGCCCTGCGTAAGACTGAGGTTAAGCATAACTGTTATTTCACCCCAGCTTTAATGCAAAAAGGAACATCAACACCATGCCTTCCCCCTTTAAAAAGAAATAATGTAAAGTATGCTGGAAAATTTTGGCCAAAATTAAGGGTTCAGTTTGTTGCATCTTTGGAACTCTGGATATGAAGCAGTTGTCGAAGACCCTACATGTTTGTAAATAGCACTCTTTCAACGTGTGAGGATGCCCTGTGCCTGGTAAACCCAGCACCACCAGAGATCATAATTCCAATAGTGCCTTACTTCTGACAGTTTTCCCCCACGAGACTGTCATGACTGGTAATATAATTGTAATGCAACTTAGAAGTGTTGGTATTGGAACGAGTTGTTTGACAATACTATGTACTTCATTTTTGAATGAGTTACTTGACAATTACTTGACAAAGACCCAAGAAGTTCTCAGTCTTCTTGAGAGTGTTTTTTGTAAGTTTTATTTACAGTAGTCACAGAAGCTTAAAACAGTGTTCTTTACAAAAGCAGCACATCAGGGTGACTCCAACTAGCGTGCACGCCAGACCTACCTTGTACATGCTAACTAATATGACTAACATGTCCCAGACCCTGCTCCCCCTAGTCTCTGCAAAGTAGAAACTTGAAGTGCTCCTTACAGTCTACCATTAGCAAACGTAACTTATAAAACTACTAAAGTATTACCCCACCTGCCCCCAGATGACACTTTGTAAAAGTAATCTCCTTTTTCTTTTTTTGTGGCTACCCAATACTCTGATCAGTTAGAACTAAGATAATTCCTCCTCATCTTCCAAGCTTTAAGAACTCTTTAACCTGCACCTTCCTTAGCTTCACAAATATACTGCCAGCACGACTTCTTGCGCTCAATCAGGAAAGCCATAAGATCCATACTATCAGCCTGCTGGTTAGAGATGTGAAGGCCCGAGGGAACAAAACCAAACAAACCTCACAGAAAAATTTGGGGGAAAAATGTTTCCCTGCCTTCCCCCCCCCCCCAACCACATTTTTCTGGGACTTTGGTTTTTCTGAAATTGGAACAATTGAAAGCTTTTTTGGGGAAAAAAAATTAAAATAAAACACTTATTCATCATTCTAAAAGAAAATATTTCATAAAATGTTTGAAAAAAGACAAGGTGTTTATAGATTGCTACCCTTTATTCCCAAAAAACATTTTCTAATAACTATGCAATAGGAAAACTACCCACAGTATCAGAGCATTACAATTCCTGTACGCAGATGACAAGCAGTACTGTACAACTCTCAAATGCAAGAGCAAGATGCATTTCTGCCCCAAGGCGGCACTGCCATTTTCACAAAAGAAAGGAGGATTCAGTGCCTTCTTTGCTTGCAGACTTCCTCTGTTGCTGACTTCTGATCTAGAGGTCGGTGGATTTGCTCCCATCCTCCTGACTAGGCCTCAAAGGAGTGGGAGTGGAAGTGGACACTGGCAGCAGCATCCATTTGTCCCTGTAGAGATTAGAAACATGGAGCTTATTGCCCTGCTTACTCAAAAGCCTCAGGGAGAGGAGACAGAAAGAGTCTAACAGTTTTGGAGTTGGAAGGAAACTGCCTCCTCCTGTATTTCTATAGCTCAAGGCAACAGGGCCAAAAACAGCACAAGGAGCTGAAAGAAAGTATATATTTTTTTTTTTATTGAAAAGGTAAGAGTTTAAGTTTCTCTGAATTCAGTATATTAAGCTATATTTTAGCTGCATTAGTATATTTTCATAACCTATGTAATTCATAATTAGTTGGTAAGAATTTCAAGCTGATGTTTTGTGACATATCACCCAGCCTTAGCAGCGAGTTGAGGCCCGCAGGGCAGGAAAGTTGTTCACAGTTAACCTTGAGGAGGTCTCTTCTCCATCCATTACTATATTTGTACATGCTGTAGCTTAGTGTTTATATACACAAGCTAGCCACCAAGTTATACTTTTCTCCTTCAGCAAAATGGTGATCATATTCTAGCATATGAAAGCATTTCCACACTGCAAGTTATTCTGAGAAAAGAAAATAGTTTGCAAATACTATCAAGTGAAATATGCATTTCCAAATGCTACTAGGATGACTAAACACATCTTTGTAAGCAAGAAGTGTCCTGCAAACATTAAAAAAAAAAATATCCTTGATGGGTATAAGCGCGGAGGAGGTAGATCACAATGATGAGACTGCAAGTACCTCTGTCTAATGTTCTTGATCCAGAAATCCTCCTACTGCTGCTTCTTCTATAAAGATCAGCATCACAAAGGGTTGCTGAATCAACATCCTCAAGTAACCAAATATTGCAGCCAACTTTATACAGAAGACAACTCTCAGTAGCTCCATTTGTAGACAAAAGGACACCCAGAGATCAGGTAAAAGTTGACCAAGCTCTTGCAAGAGCAATATATTCACTGTCAATAACAGAAAATGCATACTGGCAGGAAGCTTTTAAAATTACCAAGACTATCATATAGTTTACTCAGCAAGACACTCTTTGAACAAGCCTTTTTTAGACTCAAAATATGAATGTGTAATGCAATCCATGCAAGGGGGGGGGTGGAAAAGAACAAGACAAACAGACCAACAAAAAAAAAACTCCCATCCAGTGCTGTAGTGTCTTGCAGTACTTACAGATGGATGGACAACATATGCAGGGGGAAGGAATTATAAGCTTTATGATAACCTGATTGATGCGTTTTCAAAGAAGCATTAAAAACAGGAAAGAACAGGTATACTGCAGAATATATCAGTAGTAAAAATATGTGAAGTCCTACAGAAGATTGGGAGTGATAAAGTATTTGCTTCGCTGACAATGCATGTAACAAAAGCAGCATGGGAGCTCATAGCGGCTAAATATCTGTATATTACTAAATTAGACGTGTATCCCACAGGCTAAAACTTGCTTCTTAAAGTGACATCATGAAATTGGACACACTGCAAAAGAAGTTATAAAACTTGTAAAAGCTACTTATATTATAGCTGCTGTCTTTAAGCAGCAGCAGGAAGAAAAGAATGCAAAGAATAAAATAGTTTTATTACAAAGTTTGAGTATCACTAGATGAGATGGAGCGGTGATCTCATTTAAAAAGTTTACTAAAAAACAAAGACGCTCTTCAAGAAATGATAGAGGATCTTAAAAGTACCCAGAAGTGCAAGGAACACTGTACTTGATGAGGCAGTCTTCTGGGTTCAGCTGCAGAACTCCCTGAAGATTTTAAAGCCAATTTTTTTTCAGCAGTCACTGCATCTTAATTGGACGGTGCACTTCTATTAGACATTCCTTACCAAATAGCCCAGATAAAAACAAAACAAAACAAAACAAAAAAAACCCAAAAACCAACTTTTTTTCAGAATTTAAGTGCATCTCCACTTACAAGTAAAGAAGAAAGAAAAGTGAAAGACTTTATTAACAGATGGGAAGAATTTTGGTTTCTCCTGGATCCAAGATTCAAAGGCAGAAATGTTAGTGATGATAGCACCACTACTGCATTTGATTGCATCACAAAACAAGCAACACACTTAAAGATTTGATGTTGGAGAGGTATTTTCAAATGTTGCAGAATACAGAGCATCTTCAGGTATTTGGTCCAGGAATGCAGTCTGGGACTCTACCAAGCATATCCTTCCTGCAATATGGTGGCAAGGCCTTTGCACAACAGCTTCCAACTCCTCTTGCCTGCTTCCAATTCCTCCATCTTCTGCAGCATGTGAAAGAAGCTGGTTGATACTCACACCAAAGAAAAACTAATATGTGAAAGAGTAGAGAAAAGTTTGTCTCAATCCAGGCAAAACTTCAAGTTTTTAGAAGTCCATGAAAATGATAGAAACGAAGGTTTAGAAGCAGAAACTGCCGATGGCGACAGCTCAGAAAGCGAGACTAATTAAACAAAAGTTTCATGTAGCAAAGTTTGTATTCAACAAGTCTTAGTCCTGTGTGCGTGTCCCCCCACTTTCAAAAAAACAAAAAACAAAAAAAACCCCAGAAGGCACTTGACTTTTTCATCTCCTTGATACTATGAAGGAGACTAAGTCCAGCATATATAACAATATTCTTTGTTTTACTACAATGTTGATGGTTTCTTTTATTTTCAAAAGAAATTTTTGCCTGCTTCTCATAAACTAGCAAAAACTATGAGATGCTAGGTTCCTTAGAGTTCAGCTTGTAGCTGCATTTGTAACAAAAAAAAAAATTAACACATTTTAAAGTAAATTCATTTTAAAAATTTGTAATTATGCTCTGAAAAAAATCACTTTTAAAACATGATAATTTTATGAGCAAACCAAGATACAAATTGTATTGTGTATGTTCTTAAAAGTAAGAAAGTGAATTGAGAGCTGGAAAGTATTACATACATTTCAATTTTTTCCAAAGTTTGTTCCCCCCATCCCCCTCCAAAAAAAAATGGTTTATTTCCATGGCTTCAAAATTTACGTAAGTTTTACATCTTTGCTGCTGGTGCTAGTTGCCATAATTCCAAATATAACAAAACCAAGTCTTCCATTTTACCACTGCTTTCCCTCTTCTTTCCATCTGCCACCTTTTCTGTATCAGAAACCAAGAAAGTCTTCTCACTTTTCAACCTGGCAAACTAACTGGGTTAGGCTACAAATGCTTGTTATTTTTTCCATTAAAGCAAAACAATCAGCTCACATGGCCAACTTGCTTGGCCACTCTGCAGGTAGGGTGCAATTAAGCTTTTCACTATCCAATTTCTTAGTGAGCACTATTTTGGCCTGGCCTGTTCCCTTTTCCTTTGCAGCAACTTTGCTGTACATCTAGTTGCCTGTTGACTAGTTTGCCAGTTCAAAAACTGAATCTGAAAGACTTTAATCCTACATTAACATACATAAAGGAAAAAAAACCCTCACTGTTTTGCTGCATAAATATAAAAGCCACTCCAAGCTTTTAAAGCTCGCAGAGCATTACTACGCAAGCAAAGAGCTTCGAGAAGCTTCAAGAGCTCCACTCAGGCCACTAGCTCTCTTCATCCCAAGCCAATCCTAAGCATTTACAGGAAATAAGTAAAGTAACAGATCTGCTGTGCCAGATTACAATTTAACAAAAAAAAGTCATACCTGAAACAGTCTTTAAAACAGAAGACAAGTAGCTTACTTAGGAAGCTTCCATTAAGTTACTTTGCAGCTCTGATGCTGTTTTGTCACAATAAACAGAGATCTCAAAAAAGTTAACAAATATGGGAAAAAGGCAAAATAAGTCCCCTCAGTTATGAGCATTTCCTCTGCATTCAGCTGTCTTGATATTATTTTATTGCCCTGCAACTTGTACAGATTTCCCTACTGTTGATTGCTTGATAGTTGCAATGGGACACCGTGCACCGGGTGTCCGCAAAGGAAAAGTGTAAATTTTACTCATCTGAAGTGAGTATTTGGTGTTCTTCAAAGTAAGTAAGTAAGTATTCCTTTCTGAAATGGACGCTCTTTACTGGTTAGAATTTATTTTCTGCCTTCAAACCTTGACCAGCAGTCAGCTGGAAGTCAGAGAGGTAGTCATTTCTCTAAACCAGTTCACCTGTGAGCTGTGCATCACAAAGCAGCTTCTTTTTTTTTGGAAGACTAGAAAATCTCTTTGAAAAGGAGGAGAAGGAACAACTGATCAAACAGGCTGTATCATAAAAGCAGTTACAGGCAGTTCTCCGACTTGTAGTTTTCAGGAACCAATTCTGTTGCATCTTAAGTCGAAACGTAACTCAGAACCAGTTTTCTCATAAGAAGATGTTAGTTCAGGAACAATCCCCCATTTATAATGCCCAATATCCTATTCTCACCAAACACACCCCAGAATTTTGTACTCAATTATAGATGAGTAATATAGCTACATTGATATGATTGCTGTTTACAATATGAATACATTAATTTGGAAGAACTTTTGGAGGTGACTTTGCTGGACATTTTGAAGGGTTCTTGGCTGGAGTCTTCTCAGGAATCTTGGCTGCTTTGTTAAAGAAAGTGTCCAAGGAAGTTTGAACGGATGTGCTTCAGGGAGAGATGGGCAACACAGCAAAGTTGTTTGCTGGTGTGGCATCACATTGGATCAAGCGTTGTAAAGTAGAAACCAACATCAGGAAATTGAAACATGGCATCAATTTATAAACATTGTATGTGCAAAACTTAAGTCGAGGACTGTTTCCCTGCTGTCATCCTTCAGTTCACTTCCCCACCTCCCTGTCCCATCCCATCCCATCCCTCCCCCCTGCCCCCCAGTAGGTTCTTGCCTGTTCTCTGCTGCAGCTCTGTAGTAAGAGCCAGCCTTGTCATTGCCAAGGTCTCTTGAAAGTACTGCTGGTAAGCATGGTCCTGCACACCTGTAAGTGCAGATATGGAAAAACAAAACCAAACCCAGTGATGCCTTCCTGGGGCAACCCTTGCTACATCAAGATCTCTGTGGCCTACCCGAGAACGGTGGCAGAAGATACTTGTGGGGCAGGTTTCCCCATCTCAGGTTTGGCACAAGTGGAGGAGCAGCTGCAGAGTAAAGCCATGTTACTCAGCAACACCCCAGCAAATGCTGCAAAAGCAGGAAAGAGATGCATCCATCTAAAGGTTACGTCAACAGGACAGACAAACCAAAAGTATAACCTTCATAGGTGATGGAGTAGCTCCTCAAAGAATCCATTTTAAAAGCACCAAAACAGGATGATCAGGAATGGTCAGCAGGGATTCACCAAGAGCAAGTCATGCCTTCAATAGTAAGGCAAAAGGCTCTGTAGAACAGAGGAGGGGCCAAAAAAAGCCAAGAATCAGAAGGTAGGGTGCAAATGCACCTACCCTGGATCTGCTCTGGTCCTAGAAGATGTACAGGACTAGGAGCAGTGGCCTTGAGCTGCAGCACAAGAAGTTAGAGATTAGGAAGGACCGACTTGGAGGGAGGTCAAGCATTGGAACAGGCTGTGCTTAGTGAAGCTGTGGCTTCTTCATCCCTGGAAACTTTCAAGAGCAAGCTAGGCAGACACTTGACTGGGATGGTTTAGTCAAGAAAGTTACTACTTTAAGCCAGGAGCTGAACTAAAAAAAAAAATACACCCACCTCACGTGGTCCCTTCTACCCCACATTCCCATGAGGCCCTGACCTTTGAGAGTAGCCCCAACGGTTTGAATTCAGAACTGCAACAAAGAAAGTCCCACTCCCCAGAGTTAAGGGGGACCTGCAACAATACAAAACCCATCTGATCAGCAGCTTTGGTAAGCATCTCTCCTGTGGCGAAAGAAAGCACAGGTGGCCCCTCTATCTAACCCCACTTTTTCCCCAGGTAAGAGAAATCCTACAGAGAGATTGAGAAAATAGAAATGAGCTGTGACAGTCGATTTCTCACCCTGAGCAACCAAGTGGCCTTGACAATAAGCATATGAAAGCTTGCAGTAGCTTATGTGTGTGTTAAGACAGAAAGGGTTTTATAGAGCATCAGCTGCTCTGCAGCAACTACCCTGATCAGAGGGTAAGAAAGACTACTAGAAGTTTAAGACGAGCAAACTACTATCAGTTTACTTTTAGGTAAGAATGTGCTGCAAATCCCCATGTCCCAAGGAAGAGAAAAAAGGACAAAGAAGGGTTTCACTACTTCCACCACTCCATTTTAAATTAAAGAAAGCAGCCACATCAGCAGGACCTTTACAATACCTGCTACTGCACCCAGACAATAGATATTAGGTAACGTTCCCCATTTAGCCCATTGTGGTTTCAGAGGCAACTTCAACATGTATAGAAAAGCAAACAACTTTATTCAACAACTAGTCCATGTAGCACATCTGTATTGATACACCCTGCTTCATTTGGACTTTATGCCCTCCCAGATCACCCCGATGAGGTAAATCACACCACTCATTAAGAGCTAACCCCAGAGTACTGAGTAGTACTCTGGGGGGGGGTCCTTTGGAGCCACAAGTACAGCTGCAAATCCACCTTTATAGCAGTCTACTCAAGTCCCTATGACTGCTAACAGATTACAGAAGCCAGACGTTTCCTGACCACACTTTTGCTGGAGTATCCTCCACTACCCCCTTGCCCCCAGACAAGGATTAAGATGTCCAATTAAACTGTCTTTAACGTTCTTGCAAAGCCAGGCTAACTAACACTTTATTGGGGGCAAATTTGACCTAATAGTTTAAAGTTTCTGAATGGTAAAACACACTTAAAAAGTGTGATTCTTTCACAGT
>JAGPOW010003395.1:23120769-23134624 GCA_030014935.1 Caiman crocodilus
GGGCTGCAGGTCAGGAATGAGGGGGAGCTGCAGGTTGGGAGTGAGGGGCACTAGCATAGCCTAGGGGAGCAAGGGACTGTGGGTCAGTAATAAGGGGCGGCAGCAGGGACCGGGGCCTGTGGGTTGGGAGTGAGGTGTCCCCCAGCGAATGTCCTCTTTTTTTGAAACTGGAAATATGGTAACCCTACTACTTGAGGTAGTTTGAACATAGCCCCTTCAAAGTGAAAAACTGACGCTCAAAATAACTAGGCACACTTGAAAGTTCAGTCCTACATCTCCCCTTTAATATGTGCTATGCCTTAAAGAGATCTTAAAGTAAGTTCATGTATATTCAGGGTAAGTCAGTACCCATCATTAACAAATGGTGGCATTTCTTAATAGGCTAAAAAAGGTCTGGGTAATTTCCCATTATTAACGCCAATAAATTAAAGCTGATAAATGTGCACACAGTACGTTACTGAGTGGTTAGCCAGAGACTCCGGGCAATAAAGCAAACCCTCTGGGTCAAGTAGGAGGCTAGTTAGGTACTCTAGCTGGATACAGGTTTAGGTAGCAATTTCAGAGGGACAACAACCCCTAGACCTTCCCATGCCTCAGAAAGGTCTTGGAAGCCCTTTCCATGTAACAAACTATATACTTGATATACCACTAGCAAAAATCAGTCCATTCCCCTTAGGGAGAGTGAACTGATCGTGCTTTCTTCTAAACCAGTTTTGTTTTCCAAACATCTTCCTTCCCAAATAAAGCTACCCACTGGCTGGCCTGTCTTTCTATTTATATTTCTACTCGCTTTTGGTCACTGATTTAAGATGGAGCAGTTCTAGCAAGTGTACAAGGGAGGAGTGACCGGGGCTTCCTGCTTGTAGGTCAAATGATTAATTCCTGCCCTAACCAATGTAGGATTTGTACATCCTTACATCACTTCCTCCTCCAGTTTCTTCCATTCTCGTCTTTTCACAGCAAGCACAATCCTACAAGTTTTCTTCCACTGCTCTTTGTCCTCCTCGTTCTCATTCTATGATTTTTTTCCCATTCTCTTTATGCTTCAGCTTCACTTGCTTTCAAATACTGGTGATATCTAAAAGCTCCTCTATCTGGCTCCTTTAAAATTCATTTTTCCATGAAGCAGAAGCAAGCTATACGAGTAGGAAATTAAATATGTTTTTAAAAACATTGCTATATCAACCTATAATTAATCCATTTTCTATCGGCACGGTACTTTCTGTCTCAGAGATGTGCTGTCTACTTAGAATTTCATTCATTTCATCACACAATAATTTTATTGTCACAAATGGATCTGTGAATCAGTGATACTCAGGGTGACTAAGGGCTGCAGGTTGAGGCCTTTCGACTGCCTGACTTTTAGGGACAGGATCACCTCTTTGCACCTTCCATAAAAAACCTGAGCAGACTATTGCTACTCAATAAACAATTTCTGACCAGAAACAGATCCCCTTTTTATGCACTGATCCTCAGCCAGAATGCTGTGGTAACCTGGGATGCCTTCAGATCCTTTCGAGGGTGCCGCAGGGTGTCACATAATGTTAGCACTGGCAGGTGTGAAAACATGATTCCTAAAATAAATCCAGATATTTCAAATAGGCACCCATAGCACCAAAGCGTTCTGACCAGTTGTGATCTTTCTGAATTTGTTGTAACAGAAGTAATTTCTATTATTTTTATTATAATTTAATAATAATAGTAATTTCTATTGTTTTTTCTATAATATTATTTTTCTGTATTCAAAAAATAAGTGAAAACTAAGAGCTGGCATTTTTTGAGGGGCACCTTGAGTCTAACAAGGTATACCTTGAGTCTAAAAAGGTTGGGAACCACTGATTTAGTGTGATGGGAATGCTTTAGCATGGTCCTCTTGCAAAAACACAGTTAACTGCATCGCTTCAATGTTGCCTGTTGCATGCAACTGTTTTACGGTCACGCTCCTTTGTTTACCTTCTCTTCCATTTCTATTGTCTTCTCATACATTGCTCATCTACTGGAAATATCCTGGTATATGAAAACATGGCACCATTTTTAAACAACCTTAGCACCTAGTGTACTCAGACAGTTGTTATGCAAGTGTGACACCCTCAGCTGGTGTTGTGAGTTATCTCCCTGCTCCCTGGGCCAGGCACCCTGACCTGTCTGCCACAACTTGATGGAAACATAATTGAAGGAGGGGTTCAGTGGTGTTCCTGCTTTGCCCCAGAAACAGCAATACTTACTGAATTGGTGTGACTGGTCCTGGGACTTACCTCCCCTATACCCCAGTCCACTCGCCAACGGTGAGGGCTGTCGTGCCGCCATTCCCAATTGCTGGCTCCAGTCCCTTATGGTCTCCTGTTGGACCTCGACCCCGTCGACCTCAGTGTGAAGGGCAGTGCATAGTTGCAGCGTGGCACTAGTGCCTAATCCTTGGTCCTGCTCTGTCCCTTCCCTGGGCCTGTAACTGCCGTACCCTCTGTGGAATCGAGGATGGCTGTACCAATCAAGGGCTCCCTGGGCAGTGACAGAGCCAAAACCCTTGTTGGGGAGCTTTGTGCTGGGGAGTCGCTTCTGGCTCCCTTACACTGCTCCCACCTCTGGTGGGACAGCGTTGTGGGGGAGTTCCAGGGACACGGGCCCTACATGTATATGCATGAATGCTGTGTGCCCCCGGAGCATGTGGGGGAGCACGGCAAACTCCCACAAGTGGCAGCAGTGCTGTTGGCAGCAGGACCGTGGTCGTGGCAAGCGGGAGTGGGGGTGGGGATAAGCTGCCTGGCGAGGAGGCAAGCTGACACCCTGGCAGCATCAGCAGACATCAGTGGCAACAGAGGACCGCCCACAGATGCTGCCGGCAGTGTCAGTGGTGAAATGGGGTGGGGGGACTGGCGAGCGGCGACCACCCACAGGCACCGCTGGCAGTGTCAGTGGCACTTTTTACAGGGGGTGCACCGGCAATCTCAGGAGGTGCATGTGCACCCCCTACACATCGGCAATGTGTATGTGTGCACACACGCAGATGCATGTGGCTAGCAATACAGCCAGAAAGCAGTGGAGAGCACCTGCCTATAGTAGGGAGGCACAGGTGACACATTAGGGGGCAGATTGGGTTGGCCACAGCAAGGGAGGGAGTGGGGCAGGGTTGGTGGCTGAGGCTGTGGGTACTGCCCAGCCAGGGTGGGGCCCAGGGCCAGAGTGGGAATGCATGGCCACAGGGCCTGGCTGGTGGAGCAGGACAGAGCCACAGGTGGCTTGTCTGGTGGGCTGATTGCTAGCTCCCTGCCGCTGCCCCCCTGGGCAGGGTCTATGTGAGGCTTGTGCCCCTCCAGATTTGTGAATGGGGTAGCGGAGGAGGCAGGCTGCCTGCTGCAGGGCTCAGGGCTCCCCACCCTGCTGCCCTCCCCGCAGGGCCTCCGCAGCTCAGCGGGCAGGACCCAGTGTGAGATGAAAAAGCAGGGCAGGGAGGATTGGTGCTGCTGCAGCCGCTAGGAGCCCGGCCCCAGCCACGGTGCCAAGGCGAGGCACCTCCTGCCCACCCCGCAGCAGCGGAGGAGTACAGCTCTACTGCACTGCTACTGCCCCTGCTGCTGCCAGTCAGGGAAGGGGGCAGTTACGGCTGGCTCCGTGTCACTGCTGAGCGAAGGGGGCAGGAGGCACTTTGGTTTTACATGATCATAAAACCAAACGCAAATGCCAAAATATACAGGTATTTAGAATGTACTTGATTGTAACGATTGCGGCACTGGTAGGCCTCCGAATTCCTTTAAAATTGTAAATATATCAGTAAAACATTATGCTCAACTGATACCAATAGAGTGGCGTCTTATTTTAATTATGGAAAAACAAGAACAGTGGGTTTGTAAATCAGAGAATTTGGGATTTTTTCTCAGAGCAGACTGGACAGTTGCCTTGCTGGGGTCACATGACTCCCAGTTATCTTTCCTGCTTGTGCAGGGGCCTGGACCCAATGATCGTCCAAGGTCCCTTCTGGACTTACAATCTATGAATCAGAGAATTTGGCATTTTTAAACAAAGAAACCTAAGATCCCTGATGATGACCTGCAAACATCATATGAATTCAATGATTTTTTTTTTTTTTTTTTTGTGGGTGGGAAAAGGAAGAAGAGAATCACTTAAAATCAAGGGAACAGAAAGGTGGGAGAGAACCACTCTTCCTTTCTACCACTCGGTTCCTGCAACAAATGACCCTTGCTGAACTTGACGGTCTGGAAATGTAAGAACTTGAATTCTAGTGTGTAACTGTAACAAAGTATGTTGCATAATATAATGTAGTGAATGAATACTATCAGCAATATCTGAAAGAGAAAGATATGTGCACTGGGTTTAAAAGCAACCTAAATCTGAAGTGAATACAATTCTATGCCTCTGAAATGTACACCATCTTTTAAAAATCAATTATCACACCATTAGGAATTTGCAATGCTAACGCTACCTGACTCTGTGAAATTGGAAACCTCTAAAAATTAATTATTGACAAAAGTGAAATTTAATTAGTCTAGTTACACATTTACCTTTGTAAAATAACCTCAGCTTGACCAAAAGTGTAGTTTTACATTTTCACTTAATGACTTAATATACTGTCAGTTACATGATGGAAGAAATTGTCACTTAGTTTGCACGTGTGAGTGTCAAATACTACCCTTTCAAAGCATTCTGGTGCCACTCCGTAAAAGGCTACGGGATGAAAGTGTGCCCATATGTTATAAACATTTAAAGATTTGGGTGGATGTTGTTGTTTTTAGCAAAGTTTATTTTGAAGTAACAGAATCACTTTGAGTCTTATGAAAAAATCCTGTTTCTGTTTATGAGAAAGGGAGCTGTAATTTCTGTTATTTCCCCCATAGTGGAAGTTGATAGTATCTTTGAAACAACTTACTTATTTAGCTGAATCCTTTCTCTGTGTATTTGTCCTTCTTTCGTTATACTGTTTTCAATCAAAACAAAGCAAGAAAAGGAATTTAAGCTATGTTCAGTTGATTGGAATTTTCTGGACAGCAATAATCAAAAAACAGTTTGACAGGAAATAGCTACTCTGCCTCCTGGCTTTGTTGTGTTTTGTTATTTCCATTCAGTCCTCTCTTACAGAGCATATTCTGGGTAAAATAATCTGCACAGATGTTTGCTGGATCTCCCCAGCCATCAAGGAAAGAAAATGCCTGAATGGGAAAAAGAGGATAAACGGGCTCAGTATTTTATAACTATGCAACAATGTTCTACTTTCCACAAGGCAAATGCCATTCACGTGTAGCAGGCTTACCTTTCAGAGCTTGGGTGAGTCTAGGCTTGAGATTGTTTTGATTGGTGGAGCCCATCCACCAATCAGGAAGCAGCAAGAGGAGTGAAGTCATGCCCCTTTCCTGAGGGGAGGGGGAGAGGAGCTGCCCCCTGACCTGACTGGACCCTGCAACGCTGTCGGGTCTGGAAGACTTCGGGGCGGACGTCTGGAGAGTATACAAGGGGTTGCATGCCCAGTATAAGGGGGATCCATCTGGGACAGAGGAGAGAGAAGAGCAGGGCTTGGAAGAGCTGAAGAGAGCTGGTCAGCAGGGTGAAGCAGTGGCCTGGAAGTGCCCTTGACCACTTGCATTGGCGGGGAACGGCGGAGAGCTCCAGCAGTTAGCCTCCCGGCGCGCAGCAAGGCACATGGTGTCCAGACCCTGGAAGCTGCATGAGGTGGCTTGGGTCTACAACTTCTGGCATGGGACCAGAGACATAGTGCACGGAGCAGGATCTTTGGAGCACTTGGGCAGCTCAGGTCCACAACCTCCAGCATGAGGCTGGGAGCTCGGTGCAGGAGGTGCTGCATGGAGAGTCCAGGAGTGGACCGAGCCCCGGTGCTGCACAAGGTGGCCCAGGCCTCCAACCCATAGCAAACGGTTGAGTCCAGGGAGCCAGACAGTGTTTGAGCTACTGAGCCAGTGGGCATGGCCAAGACAGAGGCCCCAGAAGCCCTGCATAGTGGAGCCCTGTTCCAGGGGACAGCAACCCCTGAAGCCCACCGCAGGTGAGAGAGCAGCTTGGCGCAGAGGATGAGGGCCACCCTCCAGGCCTGGGACCATGAGTTGTAGGGGAAAAGGATTCCCACAGGGGAGGGAGAGTCCCCCTTGGTTAGTTAAGGGCTCCTGAAAGTGGAGATCCTATTGGGAGGGCCCCCCTGAAGTTACCAGCTTACTTGTAGGGTTTGGGAAAAGGCCCAAGAGCACTGTGGTTTCCCCTTGGTTTTAAGTTTATCTTTGAGGTTCTTGCGCTGTAAGTGGTATGATGTCATGCCTTATATATTTGTAAACTCTCATGTTTGAAAATTAGTAGATGAGTAGAGTCTTACATTTATAACTTTGACTAGGGCACTACTGGGGCCTCCTTTTGCTATTATTCACCTGTTGTTTATTTGTATTTATTTGTAGCTTATTTATTGTTCACCTATACTTACCTATAGTTTATCTGTTGGTTATCTATATTTATTTTGTGGTTTATCTGTTTCAGATCAGATACTTATCTGTATCTGAAGCACTGATATAAGGTTTTATGGCAATTATACCGACTGGAATCTAATGATAAAATGCTGCATCTGCCCGGAGGATGAGGCCTGGTGTGTAAATCCATGTGTGTAGAGCCAAACGAATGGGTATAAAAGAGTTGGTACTTTCTTACATTCTCACTCATTCTAATATTTTGTTTCAATAAGTAAAATTAACAACACAACATTAGAATAGCCTGAACTTTCACACTGCCCCTGAATATGATTACATGATAGTTATAAGTAATATTTACTAATAACTGTGCTTACTTAAGTAAAGCATATGTAACCTCTGGGCCTCAAACATCTTACCTCGGGCTTCCTTGCTCTGAGGGTTTGCTGATATCCAGCTTGCCATCGCAGGTAGCCTTCAGGTGGTCTCGCCACACGCCGCAGCCCGCCCCTTTCTCGCCTGCCACGACTTTGATCTTTCAGTGGGTGGGGCTTCGTGTAGCGCAATTACTCTCTTCAGCTACCTGCGCTGTAGGTGTCTTCTGTGAGGCTCCTCCTCCCCTACACCTCACCCTTACCCTGCCTGGTGGATCTTGGGCATTTCTGTTGGTGCTTGCGTACTCCCTCAGGCACGCTGCTAACAAGCTCACCCTTCGCTCAGTCTCCCTATTGATACGCCTCAGCCCCTTCTGACCTGGGGTAACACAAAAGAAACACAACTCCTTCAAACTTAACTACGGCTCACTGAGCCTAATGGGGAACATACCCCGCCCCTGTAAAACTCCCTAGCGGGGTCTGTGGCCCTGCTGCCCCTCAGCTTATCAACCGGGTCACTGCCCGTGACCTGGTCTGCTAGCCCTCTCTTCACGTGCCTGCTACCCGACACTCTTTGCCTGGTATATCCCGGAGCGACCCCCTCTCTGGGTTTTCCCTGACTTGCAGCTCTCTCTCTGAGTCTATCCTGGCTTGCAGCCTTCCTTCTGGGTCTTCGCCAGACCACAGTCCTCTCTCTGGGTCTTCCCCGGCCCGCAGCCCTCTCTCTGGGTCTTCCTTGGGTCACTGGCCCCTCCGCGTCGCCAAGGCTCTTAGCCCACTCTTCCCCGGCTCACCCGCAGCAGCCGCGCTGTCCTCCGGCATTGGTTCGTCTCCAGGCTCTTTCACTTTTCCACTTTGCATGCTGGCAGTCGGCTCAGGCGTTTCGCACCTCCAGTGACTTCCCTGGCCTGGCGTTCTCCCTGAGCAGCCACGTGTGCGCCCTGCTCCTCGCCGTGGTCGGCTCTTTAATCCCCACCGGCCGGTAATTCGTGATGACGTCACCCGCCATCCACAGGTGTCTTGAAGCGTCGTCCTGGCCATGCATGGGCTTCTCCGGCCGGCCGTGTTCCTCCTCACATCCTGCGGTGAGTAATTTGTTTGTTTCCTTTTCTTTACCCTCCACTCTGCCCTCTGGCTCTGGCTCTGGGGCTCTCTCCCTGAGCTTGGGGGTTTCCTCAGCCTTTCTCCACCTGTGACACATAACTAATCAAATATATCTATTGCCATAATTTTCCATGCTTTCTACATATATTTAAGGTTCAATGAACTAATATCAAAATATTTGTTGGCTTAAAGTGTCTAAAACATGATACTCAAATACCAAGCAATTTTTAAATAATGTACAAGACTTATTTTTATTGCCTTGTTGAATTAAAGTTTAATTCCCAGATGCGGTTGAACTCCCTCCCAGTTGCCACACATGCTAGAACACTTTGCCGACATACATTAAAATATCTGAGCTGCAGAAAAAAGCTAAGTATTGAGCAGTAGGATTAAAGTGTTTGGAAGACAAGACTGTGGTAGGCTCCAACTATTACTACTAGTGTCTTCAATCGTCCAGTCCCTTCTGTCTCTTCAATTAACATGTTAGGTAGAGGTAACTCAAATGTCATTCATCTCAAGGAAACAAAGGCAAATATCTTTGGAGCAATCAACCCAGACCTTACATAGTGACAGTTTTCAAATTATTGATATATCCATAAAACAAGGAGAAGGAAATATAGGTAATTTTCAGTCATAACAGTCATTTCCATCGACAGCAAACCTGTGTGATAGTTAATAGTCCAATATTATTTCATTTGTGCTGTGACCTTCCTAAAACAAGCCTTCCAAAATATACTCACTTTCATCAATACAGCTATATACCTTAACACTTTCAATAACACAACTTGTAGATTCCTAGAGTTCAAGGCCAGAAAAAGCCATAAGAAAATCTCATCTCAACTTCTGTTCATCATATGCCAGTGTTTTTACCCTGACATCTTTGTATTGAGCTCACTGACTTATGTTTCATTTAAGCATAACTCCCAGAAAGGCATAAATCTTGATCTGAAGGCTTCCACTAGATTAAGAAGCCCTTTGGCACAAAGAGTTATCTTCCTACAAACGTTCTTATACTACAGCGTGATCAAATCATGTCTTAATCTTTTACATAAAGCCCAATAGATTGAGCTCTGTAAGTCTCTCACAGCAAAACACTTTCCATGCCTTGATTAATTTTTGTGGGTCTTTTCTGTACCCTCTTCAGACATCAGACTAGAACTCCATTCACTATAACCTTCTCAATCTCACCCATGTTATATAAAAAGGTAAATTTACCATGCTACCCCTACTCACTACTCTCCTGATTTTTCATGAAAAGGTCATATTAGCCTTTTTACCACAGTATCACGCTGGGAGCTCATGCTCAATTACTTGTCCACTATGATCCCTAAATCCTTTCCAGAAGCACAAGGTGCCGGTATACAATCAATCCCCTGTTCTGTGTAGCCTGTGTTCCTTATTCCAATATGTACAACTATTAAGCTGAATAAAATATAAATATATATTGTAGTAGGACTTGCTTATCAAGGAATCCCGTTCACTTTTTATAACTACTGCATCCTCACACCGTCATTTACCATAATCTGTGTCATCCACAGATAGAATCAACAATGATTTTTATTTCCTGATCACTAATTAAAATGTTGAAGGGCATTCAGTCTAGCACCATTCCCCCTAAAAACACCCCAACCAAGGACAATTCCCCATCTAAATTACTTTTTGAGATCTCTTCTCAGTCCATTTAGTTCTTCACCCATTTTACAAGAGTTTTATTGATAATGCTCAATACTAAGTTTGCTGGGTGTTTGATTGTAGCTGTGTTGGTCTTAGGACATAGGCAGGCAAGCTTCTTTGAGTAGATGTGATATCTTTTATTAGAGTATTAACTGAGTAGTTTTATTAACTGAGTAGTTGGTCTAATAAAAGATGACATCTACTCAAAAAACCTTGCCTGCCTATGTCCTAAGACCAACACGGCTACAACCAAACACCCAGCAAACTTAGTATTGAGCATTATCAATAAAACTCTTGTAAAATGGGTGAACCAACCAACAACCCAGCAGCATGGAAGATATAAAATTTTGTCAGTTGAAATGGAAACTTCACAACATGAAGAAAAAATAAGCCAACCTCAACAGCAACATATACCTTCTAAGCCTATGCAAGAAACACAATCTCATTCCCAAAGGACTGAACATCTACAATCCTCTAACCACACACAACTCCAAATATGCTTCACAGCTTTGCAGAACTTCAGAAAAACTTACAAACCATCTCCTTCACATACTCTACTCCAAAAGAAATCACCTCAAGAAGGAAATCAAGACATGTTACAAGCACTTACAAGAGATGAACCCACATATCTCCCCACATATTATACAATGTATACAGCAAGACTACAAAGGATTTATTGCAGCATCCATCCAGCACCAATACTAACTTTGGAATCAGAATGTCATGTAATACTAAGTCAAACACCATCCGAAAACCTGAACATATTACTTTTAAAGCTTCAATTCAAGTTTCTTGTCTACCAAAATTGCAGTCTCTGCAAACAATGCAAATAAATCAGGAGTGTTTCTCAAGGCTTATTGTGAAAAAAAAAATAATATTGGTGGGGGTTTAGAAATCCACGAGTTCTGACTTAGTAGGCTGTTCTCCAAGGGATGTTTGAATGTAATTCCTATTAATATTAGTACATTAGTGAATAATAGTTCCTCTAGAACATATACAAGCAACCCTAACTAGGTATTTTAACAGAGTACAGAAGGTATTGTAGGAGAAGAGGAACCATGGATTCTTCTATGCTGGGATAAAAGAAAACTGGAATGAATATATTAGCATAATAACATTTAGGGGCGTACCGATAGAGATTTTTGGGGCCGATACCGATAGCTGATTTTTAAGGAGGTATATCGACGGATACCTATCCAATTTCTTATACAGCATGGAGAGCAGCATGCAGCTGGTAAGTATGCTCTAGTGGAAGGGAAGTGCAAAAGGAAGGGGTGTGAGAGGGCAGATCAAGGCTCCTGGGGTGAGGGAGGAGTGGGGCTGAGGCTGGGGCAAGCTCAGGGTGGGGCATGGGATAGAGCTATGGCTCATCCGGGGGATGTGGGGAGAGGGGGCTCTTGCCACTGTGTGCACCCCGGGAGGGCATGGCAGGGGACCCTGTGCCCCCAGATTTGTGCAGGGCATGGGTGGGGTGAGCTGCAGTTATGGGCTGGCGCCGGGACTGTATCAGGCTGTGCTCAGGGTGGGCGATGATGGCACTGGGAGGGGGCTACAGAGGGACTGCGTCTCCCCACAAAGTTGCCATAGCCCCCCCATAGCCTCCCTCCCAATCCCATCACTGCTTGCCCCAAGTGCAACCGCAGCCCAACCCATCCATCCCTCTTGCCTCCCCCCCTCCCCCCAGCACCAGGAAGAGCCCAGTGCAGCTCTAGCTCTAGCTCTAGCCCACAGCTGCAGCCCATCCCACTGACACCCCGCACAGATCTGGGGGGGACACTTCCCCCCTATGCCCTCATGGGGTGCGCACAGCGGCAGGAGCTGCCCTCCCAACCCATGCTTCCCAGATGAGCTGTGTCTGTGTCCTGCACCCCGCCCTGCTCCAGCCCCACCCTGGGGGGTGCTGATCTGTCCCCCCATGCCCCTTCCCTCCCCCCTCCCCTTCCACCACAACACACTTACCAGCTGTACATGGCTCTCCAAGTTGCTGGGCTGCACTTCTTGCTGCCTAGGTGCTGCGTTGTTGTTGCACTCATGCATTTATCAGCCAAATGATCAGCCACAAGCTGATTTCTGATACAGTCAATTTTCTTTTTATTGGTACTGATCCAATATTGGACTGATGTATTGGTGCACCTCTAATACAATGTCATTTGTTAACTTACAAATCTGTCGTCTGTTAACAGATAAGGATGCTCAGAATTGTGATCTGATTGAGGAACAAATAAATCATTTGGTTACTTGATCAAAGTACTTATGATCTCAATTCTCTGCCTTCCAAAGATTTCAGGACAGCATCAAGTTAGAAATATTTCCAGCAGTTTCTTGGAAATGCAAGATTTCTTCATTCTAATTTCTTCAGAAATAAGTTCTGTCATTAAATTGCATTAAGCCTTCCATATGGCTACTCATAAGACTTTACAGCATTTTCAAGAGGATGCATTTACAGCCCAATGCATTTCACATCCTAAAATACTAATGAAGTTCCCCAATACAGTACTTCTAAAACCTGCACTGTTGATAGTGTCTGTGCATAATGGTTAAGAGATGCCCTGGCACAGCTTGTGTTGAGCACATTATAAGCACAGGAGCAGGGAGTTTCCCCTGTAGCGCGGGAAAAGTTTCGGTGCAAGATCAGAGCCCACCAAAACCTTGCAGCTGCACGTTAAATTATGCATATGTGTTGGTCGGTAATTGGCTAGCTGACCGAATAAGAGGCTTGAGCGATGCCCGCCAGGACGGAGGAGGAGAGCTAGGATGCGCATGTGAAAACATCCATGTGCGTTTCCAAGCCACACGCAAGGCCTGATCAGCCGACATCGACTCCCTGCCGGATTCATCCCACGCCCCATACCTTGCGTGAGTGTGAGCTTTTGTGTGCCTGAGTTCCTACTTGAGTTTTGCAACTTCAAGGAACGTGCCTACAGCCTACGGACTGTCAGTAAAGTTTTTCTGCTTCCAACAACCCGCGTGTCTAGCTCTCTAATTCCACGCTCCATCAGCAGCCCCATTCCCCCAGCGTTTCTCGGCCCCCACATAGCGTCACGAACAAGATTATCAGTAAGCCAGGAAGACGCGATGGAGCTGGACTTAGTTGAGGGTTGTCCCTGGTGCGTTGGAAAACACCACGTGCTAGACGCCGCAGATTTGGAAGCGCACATCGCTTACCATCAAGCGGGTGGAACAGGTGGAAGAGTTGTGAGTGGTTGCCTTTCGCTCAAGGGAGAAGGGGACCCAGCGAAAGAGTGGAAAGCGAGCCTCCACCCGAGAGCCTTCGGATGTGTAAAGGGGAGCGAGCGGGTTCGGTGTAAACCCCGGGAGCAAGGGGGAGCAAGTCCTCAGCCGAGCAGGAGCCGAGCGAGGAAGATGCGGCTCTCAGTCGGGAGTTCACTCGCTGTATGCGCTGCGTGTGGGAGAGCAAAGGACCGGCGCTGACAGATGTGGACACGCTGTTACCGGAATCGGGGCAACTGGAGCTTTCGGAGCGCCACGGAGAAGCGGAGGAAACCCGCTTCGTATCTGAAGGGATTGGCAGTGTTAGAGAAGGGGAGAATGCTGTGAGTAATGTTCAGCACGGTCACAACCCTTATTCGGGAAAGGACTGAGTTGGAAGCCCGACTGCGTGCCGTACACGCGGTTAAGCGGGTTGCAGCTGTGGAAAGCCAGAGTCTCCCGTCATCGCAAGATGGTGGTGAGACGGAAGGGGGCCGCCACGGAGGGGTCGAGAAGGAGGGCGGAGTTCCCCACGGCGAGGCGGAAATAGTGACACCACCCCAGAAATACCGCCACGGCTGGGAAAAAGAAAAAGGCGGAGCTAACTGCGGGGCGGAAGTAACAACTCCACCCCAGAGCATCGGGGCGGAAGTAGCGACTCCATCCCGAGGCATTCCCCCGGGCCTACCCCGGGCTGCAACCAGGAACCAATGAAAAGCATCCTGCAACTGAGCCTCTCACCAGATGCAGCGACAGCTTGAGCAGCCACGTCCCCTGTGACGACGGAGGGTCAGGTGATGAGCGCGGCCTGCACTACTGCCAGCACCTGTCATGTTCGGACCTGGACTGAGAGTCAGGCCTTGTGTAAAAGGTCTAGAATAAGGACAGCGGAGACGCTGGCTATGTGGATCGGACGTCTGGTTGTGGAGTTTGGATCCGATTTTGTGAATTGGAATGAGGCAAGCTCTTTAGTTAGATGGGCCTGGTGGAGCGGAGGACATGCTGCTGATGTCAGCATGGTCAAGTACAATGTTTACTGGCCAATCTTGCTTCCAGCACTTGTTGCAGGTCAAGCCA
>JAGPOW010003395.1:23134724-23149790 GCA_030014935.1 Caiman crocodilus
CCCTGCGTGAGTGTGAGCTTTTGTGTGCCTGAGTTCCTGCTTGAGTTTTGTAACTTCAAGGAACGTGCCTACAGCCTACGGACTGTCAGTAAAGTTTTTCTGCTTCCAACAACCCGCGTGTCTAGCTCTCTAATCCCACCCTCCATCAGCGGCCCTGTCCCGCCAGTGCTTCTTGGCCCCCACAGATAGAAGAGCCTACACCCTCCCATTTTCCCAGGATCCACGGGCATTTCAAGTATCGCATATTTTATTCACAGGTTTCCTGGAGTCATTATGACCATAGTATCTAAGTGCTTCACACACGTTAATGGACTTATATGGATTTATTCTCAACACCCCTGAGGCAGGGAAGTGCTATTATTCTGAAACACAAAAAGGTTGTCATAAACTGAGTTTGAGCAAGCACAATAGGAAGCCTGTGGTAGAGCAGGAAATAGAGTCCAAATCATTCTGATGTTTGGCCAGTGTTTAACAGTGGACTCATGGGAGAGCTGCTTATCAGCAAAACAAGTGTGGATACACAAGTTGGTGGAAGCTGGCATAGTGGCTCTGCTATGCTCTTTTGCGCTTCCACCATGTACACATAAACAAATACTGCAGAGCTGTGCTGCACCAGTTCTTCTTTTGGCTCTCACGACCATCAATCCACAGAATTTGGCTCTCATGACTACCAATCCACAGATCAAACCTCTGGCCATAGGAGAGGTTTGGGAAGTAGCTAAGCAGGTGTCTCCTGTGGCCTGAGGAGATGCAGAGCTTCCATGATCCTTGTCTTTGAGTCCTCTTCTTTGGGTCAGAACTGTTTCCCCCTACTTGGTACAGGGATTGTCTAGAAACTAACAGTTACTGATCTAGCCACATTAGCAGAGACAGCTCAGCATCAGCTAACTACCTGAGTATTTACTTTGCTTCTTGAGTGGGTTTTTCACCCTTTGTTTAGCTTTGAGACACAACTAGACTACTTAGGTGTACCTGAACAACCTACCATATTTCATGGTGTGCTGATCAACTCAGTATATAAGTCAACTCAATTTTTTTGATCCAAAAAGATAGGCGTTTCATAGATCCGGTATACAAGACAACCTAAATTTTTGGATCACAAATATGGGCTTGACTTAGGGGGGGCACACATGCCGCAGTGCTGCTTGCAGGAGTTGGGGCCTGGGTCTGCACTTGCCTGGCATGGTTCAGGAAGCACCACTTGCAGGGGATGGGGCTGCACCATCTGACTACTAAGTCCAGCTCTATCCCCTGCAAGCAGTGCCGAGCCAGGCCCTGCCCCCTGTGAGTGGTGCTGCCTGGGCTGTACTAGCCAAGCACTGAGCCTGGTCCCATCCCCTGCAAACAGTGCTGGGTTTGGTGCTCAGCTGGCATGGCCCCATTTCCCGTGAGTGCACTCTGGAGATGCCGCTTGGCTGGGCACTAAGCCCAACCCGATCCCCTGTGAGCCGTGCTGTCTGGGCCGCACCAGCCGAGGGCCGACCCTGGCACCACACACAGGGTCCGGGGCCAAGCTCAGCACTCAGCTGGCATGACCCAGGAAGCACCTCTCATAAGGGGTGGGGATGGGCTCAGTGCCTATCTGAGTGGCAAGATCCTGTGTGATGGCAAGACCCGCAGGCCATTCTCAACCAGGTTCAGGCCTTGCCTGCAGGGATAGTGATTCTCTTGGTAAGTGAAGAAGGTCGGGTCAGGGCCAAGCCAGGGTTTGGCTGGGGCCGGGCCAGGGCAGCACTGCTGTGGGGGTCAAAAGTATTGAGATGGTGTATAAATCGAGGTGGAAATGTAAAGGTAAATATTTTGGCTCCAAACTTTGACTTATACCCTGCAAGTATGGGCTTATAGGTTTACATTGAAGCCAAGCATGCTTTGCCTGGCTTCAAGCTGTCCTGTATATATAACTATAGAAAAAAACGATCCTAGTCGGCCCTAGTTTTAGTGAATGAAGTTAAAATAATAAGGGTGAGTACATAGAAGTGTTAGAAATAGCCATCATTACTGTCACCATTGTTATTAAGACACTTACGTAAATACTCTGATTAATCTATCAGTCGTGATTTGTCTTGGTTAGACTCTATAACAGATATTTACTATACATAACTGGTTGTAATTCAGTGTTAGAAGCCGTGTCTGCCACATGGAGACCTGGGTCTGATTCCTGGACGTCCATATAACTCAGTCTGGCCTTTGGATTCTGTCGTGGTGATCTAACAGGGGAGGAAGGCCCAGGTAACCTTCACACTCCTGCCTAGGTGTGTGTGTGTCGAAGATCCTGGTGACCCTTCACACATACACCATGATTCAGAAGGAGCAATGGTTGCATAATACTATTTACTATACATTTTCTGCACATAAGGATGCTCAATTGAGGCTTTTATTTTCATGGGCACTTAGATCTAAATATAAGCAGCTGTGTCCAACAAACTCCACTTTCTGTCACCCAAAATATAGGTCTGCTTTTTTCCCCTTTTTCATAGTCTCTTTTCTTAAGTATCAACTTCCAGATTTAAGTTCAGTGGCAGATTTAAAATCTAGTGCCAATATTATTCAATCTCAGATTAAATGTACTGTATTTTTCTTCTAAGGCCATAAAGACAATTTTCTAACACCCTAATATCAGCTGGGAGAAAAAAAACAGAGGGTTCCCAGTTCCAAGCAGAGACATACATAGTTTGTACGTCACAACAGCTTCAAAACCAAACCTACGGGGAACTCGAGAGCTCTTCCTACATCTGAATGATGTATTCGGTTGCGATGGGGGCGTCTGGGGGGAGAAGGGATACCGTGGACGCAGGACCTCCGGGGAGGGTGATTGGGCCTCTTCCATGTTGTGTGGGTCTCATGCTGGTTCCAGAAATTTCTCCCCTTTTATAAGCTAGAGAGCCAATCAGAATGTGCCAGACCTAAAATGTGAGCAATATAAACATCTATACATAGAGGGAGATGCCTTAAGAATGCAACTGATCTCTGCTAGAACGAGGGAAAAAAGCTTCGATTTTTCAGTGCAGTTTGCAGATTAACACCAGTGGGCGAGTTCGTACTGTAAACACAGATGGCTGCGAGCCACAACTGGTCACACTCAGAAGTCAAGGATGTATTCGCTGGGTCCCATTTCCTAGTGAAGCAAGGATTAGTCACAGGAGAAGTATATGTTTATAGTTTTTAAATTAAGACCTTTGAGTGTGAAGCATTAGGTCCAGAAAGTCAAACCTTGCTGGCGATACTGTGCCTGCACCTCTTACTTTTACCAGCAGGGCATATTTACGTGCACAATGCAATCCAGGGAAATAGGATTTATTTATTTCATATTTACTGTTAGTGTAAATGCTAATGAAAGGTTTGTGTCTGCAGAGCCATCCCTAGGGGTATGCCGGGCCCAGGGCACGTCAGTCTGTGCGGTGCTAGGGTGAGGTGGTGACCGCCTGCAGAAGCCGCTGGTGGCAGCAGGGTCTGCAGGGCCCCCCAAAGCATGGGGCCCCGGGGTGGTTGCCCCAATTTGCCCCCCTAGGGACGGCTCTGTGTGTCTGTATAAGAAAGGTCACTAGGGACACAAACTAGGGCAGGAAACTAGAATGCGGCAGCCCACAATAACCAGGTAAATGGAGAAGGATGGTTCAGTAGTCAGCCTGGGGCTTGAGAGACTGTAGTTCAGTTCTCTACTTTGCCACAGACTTCAGACGATCTTGGACTGAACAATTAGGCCCAGCTTTACAAAGAAACGCTGGCATGGACACATAGGGAAGCTCAACATTGTCATTCCTCCTGGGTGGAATCACAAGGAGTCTGTTTCCCTTCCTAAATGGCAGTTTTCTAGCCAGGTACCTGAGCATTTTGGGTGCCTTGCCAGGCACTATGGAGGCAAAATGAGTATCCACAACAGGCTACACACCTGCTCAGCACACACGTATGTATTTGAACATAAGTCGAGTGGGGAGGGGGAACCCAGGGGGAAGAGGAAAGCAGCAAGGATCATAGCTAGAGCCCACAGCACCTTTATGTCAGAGCAGCAGGCCTGTTTTCTTCCTGACACCTGACTCTTTTGGTTGCCCATGGGGCCAGCTTCAAAAGGAGCACTGGAGAGGGAGTTGATTAAATGTCTATCCTGTAGTGTGGTGGTTTGAGCACTGTCCTGGTAAATGACAGAGATGCTGATTTCCTGCTTCCTCTTGGGCCTCCTGCAGCCTAGGGTGGGCATGTGTAGCCTGGCCAGTGTGTAAGTGATTGCACATGCTCAGCGTATAAACAGAACTTTTGGGGAGGTGATATCTTTTATTAAACCAAATAGGAAGCTGCAAAAAAAAAAGTCTTTATTTGCAAACTTTCAGGCACATGTACCTTTCCTCAGGCAGAGGAGAGTGCAAGGAAATTGTAAAATTTCTCCCAGGTGGAAATGAAAATTCATATTTCACAGGAGAGCTGAAAGGTGGTGTAAGATCTCCTGGTTAGAAAAGTTCATTTTATGCAAAATAGGCTCAGATAACAGTTATAGCAGTCTATTTACCTCAGAGTTGTCTGATGGCAAGTAGGATGTTGAATTATGCTTGTTTCTTGTTCTGATATGTTTCCTTCTTGTTACGTTTCATATTTCACAGGAAGATGGTGGTGGAAGGCTCTCCTGGGCAAGGAATTTCTCTGGTGTTGAGACTGCTCTGTGAGCATGCAAATCACTTGAGACCTGAAAGGAAGTCAAATTCAACACCTTGAGACCTGAAAGCTGACACTCTTGCTCCAGCCTTTTCTTCTGAGCCAAATTTGCAGTCATAACACAAGATAAATTGCAAGGATATTGTGAGGATAAACACTTTAAAATGTATTATTAAACACTCAGCTACTATACTAATGGGGTCATATAAGGACCTGGGAAACCCTGAAACACAGAAGATGGGTAAGTAGCTTCTTTTCTCCATAGAGATCCCTCTCTTCCCCTCTCTATTGAACATAGGAGTTAGATATTGATTATGGGAGCTAGGGGTGCAACATCTGCATCACAGCTTCTTAGACCTTAAATGCTGGAGGACGCAAGTAGGAGATAAATGAGAGAAAACCCTAGTCATACTCTGTTCACACTCCCTTTCAGCATCCAGTTTCTACCATTGTACGACACAGGATACTGGGCAAGAAGGACCTATGGTCTGACCGAATATGTTCTTATGTTCTCACTGGTCACTTAAGAGGGATTGATATGGCTTCCAATTTATTTAAGACCAAAGTTGTTTTATTCGGATAATGGGGGAAAAAAGGAAAGAAGGCAGCTGACAAGGCAGTAAAGTCTCAATTGTCCCCCCTTCCCCCTACTTAATTTGGACAATAGGTCAGAGGGAGATGGAGGGGTCAAGATTATATAAGGAACCTGTGATGATGCAGAAGCAATCAGAGAGCCAACTGCTGCAAACTGGCGTGTTGCCATTGGGAACACCAAAAGAGGGTTCAGCAAGAAGCAACCAGAGAAAACAGGGTAGCGCCAGACGGCCTGGGAGCCTCAGAAGAGACAATGCTATTTCAGCCAAGGGAGCCAGTATCTAGATGGCAGAATCAGAGCAGTCCCCTGAGCGTATAAACCCATCTGCAGTTCCCTTGTGCGTTATTCCAGTTTCTTCAGCAGTGACTATATATATCAATGAGGTATGAAATCCCAGCTGCCCCACTGTAATAGGCTTATAACAGTATTCAGCATGCTGCTTACATGTTGGGATTTTTCTCTTGAGCTTTAAAAGGTTAGTTACATAGTCTATTAAAGTTGGGTCACAAAAACATTGCCTTTGCAAACTAACAATACATGCATTGTTAGTTATTACTCTTGAAAATAAAGACCTGATCAATTATTACTTCTCTCTGTAGGCTTTTGGGTTTTTCATTGTAGCCGTGTTAGTCTAAGTACATAGCCAGGCCAGGTTCTTTGGGTAGATGTGATATCTTTTATTAGACCAACTCAGTTGTCGGAATACAGTTATTTGCAAGTTTTCGGGGGCAATCTCCCTTCTACTCAGTTGGTCTAATAAAAAATATGACATTTACCAAATAACCTTGCCTGCCTTCTCTCTGTAGGTGCTTTTTAACACATGGCTATAATTTTTTACTAATATTTCCTGTGAAGTACTGTCCACAATAGCATGCTGTCGGCAGACTCCAACCTCTCCATTGCAAAAGGCAGAAATGAGTGAGTTGTGTAAGTTGTTGTGCCCATTACTAACATTAGCAGAAGTATTACATATCTATGAATGGGTTGGCCAAAGCCAATGAGAATGCCTGATTGCCAAAAAGGAGGCGTACATCCAGTGGAAGGGAGGGGCTATCACCAAAGAGGAGTATACCTCCATCGCTTGGGTCTGTAGTGGGGCTGTTAGGAAAGCTAAGGCAGCTACGGAGCTAAGGCTAGCATCAAGGACAACAAAAAGTCCTTCTTTAAATACATAGGGAGTATGAAGAAGGCACCGGATAATGTGGGGCCCTTGCAGGATATGCTATGCAATCTGGTGGTTGCACCAGAGGAAAAAGTGGACCTTTTTAACAATTTCTTTGCCTCCCTTTCTTTGTGCAGGGACCGGCACTCCCCCACTGAGATTTGGGATAGACTCAGGAGAGGCTCTGTCAGGCCTAGGGTCAGGGAGGACTGAGTTAGAGAACTTCTGGGGCCTCAGCCCCAGTGGCTGGATGTGTTCATATCAGCAAGTCCAGATGCTCTCCACCCCAGGGTGTTGAGGGACTTGGCAGGGGTTATCACGGGGCTCCTGTCTTGGCTTTATGAGCATTCATGGTGCTCTGGCCAGGTGCCAGATGACTGGTAGAGGGCCAATGCAGCCCTCATCTTCAAAAAAGGGAGAAGGGAGGATGCGGGCAACTATAGGCCAGTTAATCTTACTTTGATCCTGAGGAAGCTCTTTGAGAAGATTATCCAGGAGCACATCTGTGAAGGGCCAGCAGTGGAGATGATGCTCAGGGGCAACCAGCATGGTTTCATTAGGGGCGGGTCCTGTCAGACCAACCTAATTGTCTTCTATGATCAGGTCACAAAATCACTGGATGTAGGTGTCGCGGTGGATGTAGTCTTTGACCCTGTCTTCCTTTGACACTGAAGGCCTTTGACACTGTCTTTCAGCCCATTCTCATTAGAAAGCTAGGCAACTGTAGCATTGATGACTACACAGTCAGATGGATAGCAAATTGGCTGAGGGGCCGCACTCAGAGAATGGTGGTGGACGGTTCATATTTGACCTGGAGGGATGTGAGCAGTGGAGTCCCGAGGGCTCGGTCCTTGGGCTTGCACTGTTCAGTTTCATCAGCAACTTGGATGAGGGGGTGAAAAGCACCCTGTTTAAATTCATGGATGACCCCAAGATTTGGGGTGAAGTGGGCACGCCAGAAGGGGGGGACAGGATACAGCTGGACCAGGACAGGTTACAGGGGTGGGCAAATGAGACTAGGATGGGATTCAATACTGACAAGTGCAGGGTGCTGCACTTGGGCAGTAAGAGCCAGCTGTATACCTATAGGCTGGGGAACTCTCTTCTCAAAAGCACAGTGGCAGAAAAAGATCTTGGAGTCATTATCAACTCCAAGATGAACATGAGCCACCAATGTGAGGACACGGTTAGTAGGGCTAACCACACCTTGTTGTGCATCCACAGATGCATCACAAGCAGGGCCAAGGACGTGATCCTCCCCCTCCATGCTACACTGGTCAGGCCACAGTTGGAGTACTGCGTCCAGTTCTGGGTGCTGCACTTCAGGAGGAATGCAGACAGTATTGAGAGGGTCCAAAGGAGGGTCCACTCGCATGATCTGGGAACAGCAGGGCAGACCCTAGGAGGAGAGGCTACGAGACCTTAACCTGTTTAGCCTTCACAAGAGAAGGCTGAGAGGGGACCTGATGGCCGTCTATAAACTTACTAGGGGGGACCAGCAGAGAATGGGAGAGACCTTGTTCCCCTGAGCGCCTCCCGGAGCAACAAGAAATAATGGCCATAAGTTATTAGAGAGTAGGTTCAGACCAGACATTAGAAGGCACTACTTCACAGTCAGGGCGGCTAGGATCTGGAACCAACTTCCATGGGAAGTAGTGCTGGCTCCTACCTTGGGGGTCTTTAAGAGGAGGCTTGACGATTACCTAGCTGCGGTCATTTGAGTCCAGTTTTCTCTCCTGCCCAGGGCAGGGGGTTGGACTAGAAGATCTGCAAGGTCCCTTCTGATCCTGCATCTATGCTATGCAATGCTAAAGCACAGGGTAGTCGGCAATGTACGTGCTACTTCCTTTCAATACTTTTGATGACTATGACCCAAAGATAGAGTTTATTTAAATGCAATTGAATTCAACCCAATAAACCAGCTGAGAAACAGAAAACAATAACAACATCAAAACAAGGCAAAGGCCACATGTAGAAGCATCCCAAGGACAAATTATCTGAGGGCACAAGCATTTTGCACTGGATGAGAATGACCAAAATGCAATGTCTTGGTTAATTATGACTATTCTATTAAACAGCAGAACATGACGGCAATCATAGAATATGCAGCAGACTGGCTTATCTTTGCAGGCTAAGAAGCATTTCAGGGTCCAAATAAATTTATCTCAGTTTCAAAACGAGGGAATCAGATGCGGGGATTAGAATAAATGATGTTCTGCAATTAATCCAACAAGGAAGGGAATCTGGAGTTAAGGATGGGGTAATCCTTATTAAGAAGGTCCTCTGAAGTGCTTGCTTACCCTGACATAGAACACTCAAAAAAAAAAAAGGTAAATGAAGGGCAGTCTTTATTTTCCCTGGTCCTTTGACTTGTTCTTCAGTGGCAAAAGCAATTACATTCTTTTTTCAATAGCTGTTAGTCAACAGCTTTCCTTCCCTTAAAGGTCAATTTATTTTCAAACTGAAATAACACATATATACTCCAGACATCAAAATGGATCGTAGACTATATGCAGTCTGTGGAATCCCAGACTTTTCTTTGCAGAAGGCTACAACTATGAATTAAAGTGAAAAAGTTAGCCTGAATATCCAGGAAAAACTCCTGACTGTCGGATCTATTAGGCTATTAGTCACCCAAGAGAAGCAAAGGAAGCCTGTGCTTTGTTGTGTTTATAGACTGGTCTATCAAATCACTAGTTATTGCAAAATAGGAACTAATCCTACATCGGTGCCCATCAAATATGCCTAGATGCTTACATGCCTCTCACCCCTGTGCTCATCTAAGCACAGGTCAAAATTGTTTTAGTATACCAAGATATATTTACACCTTTCCTTCCATTAGTAGCAGCTGGATTTTATCTGGGGGCTTGGAGATTTTTTCCATCACTTTTTCCAGTGCTGTAAGAGGTTCTGAAGAAATCTGACTTGTTTTTATCCTGTTCTTTGTACATATAAGATGAAGATTAGCAGGCTGATGAGTGTGAGAGATGTGTCTCTGGCGTGTTCCAGTTTCATTCTTAGAACCTGACATTTCTATGAAGTCAGTGTGAAATGAGCTGTAATGACAGCTCGGGATGATACGGGATATGGAGATCCCTCCAGGAGTTTGGCCCAGTCTCATGAAGCAATATGCAAGTGATAGCCAAAACCTTGAGGCTGACCCACTATTTCCACAGAGAAGCAAAGACTAAGGGAAGCTAGTTAGAGTCAGCAGCCTCTTGAGGAACTTGCCAACCTCAATTATGTCACCTTCCACTGACGGCATCTGCCTTCTAATAGTGAAACCAGTCTGCAGCCATGGTATTTATGTAGATTCCTTGCTGCCTGGATACCAGAAGTAACCACTGCCACAACACCTCCCCTTCTTAGGTATGGCTTCCAAGTGAGCTGCGTGTGCTCCTGTGGACTTCTGATATCCTGCGTAGTCTTGGCTACTCAGCTTGATTTTTCTAACTCCGTACACCAGGGTTTGAGACTATTGCCCTAAAAGTAAGTTTTGACAAGCTCAGGACATGGCCTCTTATGCAAACATAACCTAGAGCTGGATCATTTGTGCATATTGCTGGCATTTCAGTTTGTGCTGTCCATGCTGTTCCAGTGGACCAAAGTAATCTTTTTCTCTTAAGAATGAATTATTTTTGAGCTGTGCATTTGTACAAAAAAAGTCATCTATTGCTGGGGGTGGAACTCGTTACAGGTAACCTAGAAAATTCTTATTTTCCACTTTGGTGTACAAACAAAGACCAAATTTCTTTCATTTTTTTTACATTAGAAATCCAAGTCCTGCCTAGTGTGAACAAGTTGTTGTAAATCAGTAGTTCCCAATCTGTGTTACAGGTACCACCAGTGGTACACAGACAACCTGTCTGTGGTACATGTTAATCGATTTATTATAATTACTATATATGACACAGGTTTTGCTGGTGGTACTTAAGGTTGTATTGTTTTAAATTGGTGGTGTGCGATCTGTTAGAACTGTAAATGGTAATTTCACAAGCAATGAGTATACAGTCCATGCAACAGACAAATTAGACTGTCAAAGTTAATTCCCAAAAACCTAGTCTTCAACAGCAAACTCCTGTCTCCTTCAGCCTTTCTCCACTCCCAACACACATCCACAGGAAATACTTGGTAGAACAGACAGTTCATGCAGACGCTGGCTTGTACCAACTGCAGTCGAAGACACACGACGGTGAATAGAGGCTTTCCAGAACTCTTCATTCCCCTAAAGTAGATCCATAGCATCTAGGCTTAAAGTTCAGCTGTCTCCCTGCCCCTATTCCACATACGGAGCAGCAAAGTGTGCGCCATGGAAATCTCCAGTCTCAGAACTATTCCCCAAAGCAGTGAAACACAGCTACAGATGTTCACCGGGGCAGGTCAGTCTGGGATAAGACTTCTTAGTGGAATGTGGGATTTCTTCTTTGGCTTTCATTATGTGAATTGGTTCTATACCTACTCACCACACTGAACAGCCATGTCTTCCACCTGCTCTTTCTCTATACTGGGGCAGGGACATTCTTTTTGCTCTGCCTCTGCATACAGGGCTTATCACAACTGGATCATAGTTCAGGCAGAGGGTTCAAGAAGCAATACAATAAATAATTAGTTATCTAGCAAATGATGGTTTTACCTTGGAACACCAAACATGACTGTTTAAAAATTTTGCTGATGAACTCAATATGGCCAAAATGTTTTTTGTTTGTTGGTTTTTCAGTTTTGGGGTGGCTGAGACTGTTGAGGCCCAAGAAGTGAGGAAGCCAGTCTAGGGCTGAGCATCGTGCTGGCAGGGAAAAGCTATATTTGTGGCTGCCTGTGGTTACTTGTTGAGGGGCATGCAGCTGTCCATCAAAGCACTGAATTTTTTTTTAAAATTGTTATTTAAGTGTGGTATGTGCATATGTACATACATGTGTGCAGTGCTGGTCTAGGTAGAGAAGTTGGGACAGAGCATGTGCTGGTGTTGTTGTGTGGCCCAGAGGCAGACATGGGAAAAGTTTATGAAAAATGTAACTAGTTAAAGTTAAAAGCTAGTAGCCTTTAAAATGAACTTGAGTGAAGTTAAAAGTTAAATATTTACACTTTCAACTTGTTAAAAGGTATGTTAAAAAGAGAGTAACTAGTTAAAAGTTAAGTTGATTTGTAAGAAATGCATGAAACACAGTGAATTGCTTCTTAGCATCATTTTTAATTTTCAAATGCAACGAGTGGGTTCCTTTTCCATAAGCCCACAGAAGCACACTAATTTACTTGGAACTCACCCTGCTTTACCTGAAAACAATGTTATACTTGTCATATCGTTTTCAGAATAACAATTTGCCAATACCTGTGTAATATCGATCCTTCTCACCCTTTTCATGTGAAGTACTTTGTAAAAGTCAATGCATCATATAGGTATATCAAAATAACAGAAAGGAGCTATTCATAGCCAGGTGACAAATGAAAGCTGTTTCCACAGAAAACCTCTGTTGTTACAATGTTTATTGCAAGTAAAAAAAGGTATGAAATACATCTAAATTAGAAATAATGGAAGTGTCTAAAAATTAAAATTAGACTGAAATGAGAAAATCAGTTTAAATGAGAAAAAGACTGTTCAGTTGCATAGCGGACACTGTTTAAACATGCTTCAGCAAAAGCTGCATTTCAAAATTTACATCTCACAATTTTTCTCTTATATATATCTTAAATATGGGCATCTCTGCCCTTTTTCAATCGACATGGGCAGATGAGGGAATGCTTGTGTTATAACGAATGAATATTTTTTTCATAGTAGGTGACATCTCAGGTAAGTTTCTCACAGATAAGAAGTAATGCTCAATTTCTTGGGTCCTGAGCTACTGGTTCTGATCTTCATTAAAATTAAAAAAGTCATTACCTGCTTCACCCTCATTACTTGCTCTCACTCTTACTGGGATCAATATCCCCATTTGCTTGTACTTGTTCCTTCTCCGGCAGCCAACTGGCTGCCCTGTTGACTTCTGCAAATGCACAGAAAATGCCAGCATGAACTAAGAAACTCTGGGACTTGTAGTTCTTAAGAGACCATATCGCATAGGAAGGCACATTACTTTTTGTCTCTCAAACAAGAAGTCCTAGCGTTTCAATAAAGAAATATTGTTCCGTGTAAGTCCTAGAGAGTGGCTATATCAGGAAAAACTCTGGGAAAGCCAGATTTCATTTTTTTTAAACTTTTAACTTATACTTTAAAGAAGAGGTAAAGTTAACCTTTTTTTTAACTAGTTAAAGGTAAAAGTTGACAGCTGAAAAATGTAACTAGTTAAAGTTAGCCACTTTTTTAACTTTTCAACTAGTTAATTAACTAGTTAATTCCCATGACTGCCCAGAGGGTTCTGTGCTTTGCTCCTCATAGGACGATTATGAGTTCAAGTCTTGGTGTGCACCCAGACAGGAAGACCAGTCCTGGGCCCTTCCTGACCTCCCTGTCTAGACCAGCATCACACATACAGTTTTACAGATGCACACACAGAGCTACACAGATGAGCACCACCACCCTACACTTAAAAAAAAAATCAATAACCTCATCAATGGCCCAAAAGCGTTTCAGCATGCCATGTAGAGCCCTGCAGCCTTGAAGATACAACACAAGGCTCCAGGCCTGCTGGCTTCCTCACTGCTCAGGCCTCAACTGTTTTGCCAGCCCTAAAATTGAAAAAGAAAAAAAAATATTTTGGCCACACCAATTTCCCCTTATTTTTTTAATGTAACGTATCTCAGGTGGTTGTATACATATATATGTATGTGTGTGTGGTGCTTGTCTAGGCAGGACAGTTGGGAAGGGACAAAGCTTAGTCTTGTGTAGCTTGGACGTTTGCATGCTGAGCTTTTACTGGAAAAGTCAAGATTTCAAGTCTTGGCACTGACCCCGAGGCTTCATTGGGATGGTTGTGCCTGCCTGTGGCCTGTTCTTGAGGGGCATAAGGCTGTCCATCAGGGCACTGAAAGTAATTAATTTTTTAAGTGTGGGGTGGTGGTGTTTATATGTACATATATGTGTGTGGTATTGGTCTAGGCAGGGAGGTTGGAAAGTAACAGGTACTGGGCTTGTTGTATGGCTCAGGGTTTGTGTGCTGAGATCCATTAGTCTTCTTGGCAATGGCATACTGCTGGCTCATATTTAGCTTATGGTCCATTGTGACCCCCTAGGTCCATGAATGACTGGTGCCTCCTGAGACTGGGGGACACAATTTGTAGGCAGAAGCTGGCATCGGCAGTGGCCAATCTCAGTGGGGGCACATGCCTCCTCTATGCATCACCTATGCCCAGGTCCTTTTCTGCAGAGCTGCTGCCCAGCCAGCTAGTCCACAGCCTGTACTGATGCTTGGGATTGTCCTGTCCTGAATGCAGGGCTTTGCACTTGTCCTTGTTGAACCTCATGAGATTCCTTTTGGCCCAATCCTCTAATTTGTCTAGGTCACTTTGAATCCTAACTCTGCCCTCCAGCATATCTACTACTGTCCCCAGCTTGGTATCATCTGCAGACTTGCTGCACATATACTCTATGCCTCTTCTAAGTCATTGATGAAACTATTGAACAAAACAGGCCCCATGGCTGACCCTTGGGGCACTCCACTTGATACCAGCTGCCAACTAGACATTGAGACATTGATTGTTACTCTGAGCCTGATGCTCCAGTCAATTTTCTATCCATCCTATAGTCCATTCATCAAGCCCATACTTCCTTAGCTTGCCTAGGTGACTGTTGTAGGAGACTGTATCAAAAGCCTTGCTAAAATCAAGATGCACCACATCCATGGGTCTCCCTGCAGCCACAGAGCCGGTCACCTCATCATAGAAGGTAATCAAGTTAGTCAGGCATGAGTTGCCCTTGGTGAATCCATGTTGACTGTTCCTAATCAGCCTTTTCTCCTCCCAAGTGCTTACAAATGGATTTCTTGAGGATCTGCTCCATGATTTTTCCAAGGACTGAGGTGAGGCTGACTGGTCTGTAGTTCCCTGGCTCTTCCTTTTTCCCCTTCCTAAATATGGGCATCTCTGCCCTTTTTCAATCATCCGAAAGATGTTCCAGTGCCCTATTTGAAAAAGCATGTTCATTCAAGCCTTGGTAACGTAATGAAGAGGGGGTGACCAAGGCACCAGCCCTGGGCACTGATTCTAGGGAGGGGAGGGAAACAGCAGCAGCTGCACTGCTGGCAGAGTCACCACCACACTACCAGCAACACAGCCACTGACACACCCCTGTGCACTGGTGCCACCCAGAGCGCTCAAGTGCCCAGTTATGCCCCTGCTAAGTCATAAAAATAAACAACCCCATTTGTACTTGAGAGGATTTTCCTTGAGTAGAAGTGCTTTAACATGTTCAACTGTGTAAGAGTAAAGGTGGGAAATGAAACACAAAAACACACAACCCACTCATGGTTTAACACTCTGTGTTTTGGTATTTTGCAACTGTTGCTTCATCAGCTGGAACCCCAACCTGCCTGAAGGTGAGGATTATAAGGTAATTTATTTTCCACTGTATTCTTTGCAACTAAGAAACTCAATGAGAAAACACTGTGGAGATCAGGAGAACTCTTAATATATTCTTGGCTGCAATAACCCTCATGAGACCATTCCAGCAGCCAAGAATAATTGGAGCACAAGCTCCAACAACAAACCTCTTTTCTGTCCACACTCCCCAGGAACA
>JAGPOW010003395.1:23159993-23183436 GCA_030014935.1 Caiman crocodilus
TTTTTTTTTTTTTTAATTTTGTAACTGTTTGAGCTGGTCCTGGGGTTGCAGGATAAACTCAAGGAAAAGAAAAAACCCTGTTTCAGTGTTGAATATCATTCGTAGTTACACTTACCTAACATTGCTGGTTCTGATAAATCATTACAGTTTTTCAGAGTTTAATTGCGTTGTTTCACAATGACAGTTAAATTTTTGTTGTAATTAGCATAAGTATCTAATCTATTGAAGATTAAAATATCTTTCTTCACTGTTCTAATAAGTTAATGATTAAAATATTTGACTGTTACTTGGCCGATCAGTGGACTTGAGTACACAACCCTAGACTCTGCAGGAAAATAGACATGCCTATGTCTTGAAAAGTGTGGTAGAGATGTAGAAATATGGTATGATTGAGAAGCAGTATGCTTTTCCTTGTAGGTTCCTTGGTTGGGGGAGGGTTTAACATCTACATCTCCCTCCTTTTTCTTTTGGCTTAAGTGAGACTGAAAATAAATAGCATGGATTTCTGATTTGGTCTGATATATACACAGCAAGCTGTTAAAACAATCATGAAGGAAAGTAGTTTGGTAAGAGAGACTGCCATCATCAGTCAGTGTCACTTAAAGCCACATAAGGTTTCTGTCTGTACCTAGGTGTTATTGGATAGTACTCGACCAACAGCAACACTGAGGTGCCTGGGAAGAAAGAAGCTTATGATGTTCTTCCAGAATCCTTTTTAACTCTTCCTTTTTTAACAGTGAGACTGTCCAGTGTAATTACCTGACTTGAATATAGCATCTAACTGAGTGACTTGTATTAAGGAAAATTGTATAGTTTGAATAGTCATGGTTTGTTCTAGTTGATCAGGTTGATTGCAAAGACGGTGGGGTTATGCTGCTCAGCAAATTTCTGACAATCAATATAATGATACATACCTAGACTCCTGGAATATGAAGGAAGGTAAAGAAAACTCTTAAATCCTCAGGTCTGTGATTTTGTTGAATTTAACTAGTAATTCTTGCTTAAAACAATATTAGAGTAGCAGTTCCCAAATAGGTAGAAAATAATGGTTCCACTTTCGGTTTCATAGCTGTCTCAAAACTCATACTTTTGGCTACTCTACATTTGTGCAATTTGAGGGATAAGGGAATTCATTTGAAGCTGTCTTCTTTCTGCATACACTGATCACTTATTGGCCTTGCGAAGGAGGAGGTGTTCAGGTGCAAACAAAATAGCAGGCTCATGTTAGCTCCAAGGTGGCCATTGCTTATTGATACAGTGGGCAAGGGAAAAAAGCATATGTAATTTCTTTAGTTAAGAGGCATAGGAAAAGGTCTTGGGGAGAGTTCTTTTTCTTTAATTTTTCTTTCTGTAGGCCAAATACTAGGTTGTGCTAAGTATATGCTTTTGCCAGTCACGTTTAGGGAAGTTATGATTGATTATCTCAATGCCAGTCAGTTTAACACTTTGCTTTATATTATCCTTTCCCTTCTAGAATTAGAAAGAAGGCACTGGATAAGCGAGAGGAAAGCATAATTATAGATCGTGCTTGCAGAACAGAAACATTTATTTATGAAATGGTAAGATTGCTTTCCATTTGTTATGAACATAGCCACTGGGAACCCCAGGAGGCTCTGTGCTGCTCTTGCTCCAAGGAACAGACTGAGATTGCCCTGAAGTAGCTCCTTAGTTCCTTTGTTGCTATACTGGATTCTTCAGCTGCAATGAGGCATCTCTGCTAGCCACTAATGGCATTCACTTATAGGTTATGGAAGAAATGATGGGTCCCCCTCTCTGTTGAGAGAGTCAGCTTGGAATTTCACTCGCCTAGAAATGTATTCCTTTAGCTGGCAATCATAAGGAGACAAACAGCAAAAAGGATTTATTGCATGGGCTGAAAGAGATATGCAAACAAAACAGACCATAGGGTTGGAGATAAAAAGAAAACAAGTACAGTCTTACCCTCATGGCCTCTGCTAGCTTCCGTAAGAGTCATTGCCAGAGTTCTGGATATTGGCTTTTATGCCAACTCAACCAGTCCTGGTAGAGCCAGTGAACCTGAAAGTCTGAGATTCAAAGTTGAATATTCTAGCCTATCCAGGCTCTAACAGACTGGAAGCCAGCTGCCCCCCCTCTGCCCCCTGCCATTAATGCTATTCGAATGCTCATGAGTCACCAGGATCCTTCAGGAAGTTCTGGTGTGTTTGAAATACCTGGAGTTCTGCTGGCTTGGTGGGCCATCACTTCCAGATCCCTTTGCTATTGTAGAGTTGATTGCATCATAAACGGAAAGGATGCAGGGGGCGGTGCCCATCCTACCAGTGGCCTCTTCTGTCTGCAGTTGTAAATAGTCATTGTCTTGACCCTGGACCACAGGGGCAAGGGATAATTAGCAGTTCTGTCCAGTCCCTGAGTAGTACCCTGACTAGACCATATCCCAATTCATAAAGATATACATGGACCATAACATGGGCTTTATGATGAAACCACACATGCCATATCAATACAGTAAAGCACAAGGAAACAATTACGACATGCCACAAACTCCAAAACACAACAGGGTTTGTGACACCCTTTTTCTAGAGTTGCAAGACAATGAAAGGGTTTCTATTTCTGTGCTGTGAAGCCAAGTATACCATTCCAACTAAACTAAGTTTGTAAACAATGATTCCATTGACACTTCCTTAGGTGAGGTGGTAGTTTGTTCTGAAAGTGTTTCTAGGTCCATAACTTTTTCTCTCATTGTGTTGGAGCAGTATCTAATATACTCCAATATTGTCCTTCACACCATCACAGTACAGCAGTTCCCATATGGTCCCAATATGTTGGGTGCTGTTCAAACATATGGTAAGATTAGACAAAGGAAATACTGAAAGTTCACTCCTAGAAACCTGTGATATTGCCAAAATCTCAGCTTCTGTTTAAAAACATGCATATCAGGGAGTGCAGAGACATGGCTCTGGCTTCATCAGTCAGATCTCCTGAGCCAAGTTACCAGTATTGCCACCCCAGGTTTTCAAGAGCCATGAGATTGGCTTTAAAATAATAAATTTATCATCAACTCCCCCTGCCCCAAACTTAGTATTTTTAATTTGTCTGGTTGACCCACTGAAACATTGGTTCTCACCTTTTAGGACTTGAGGCACCCATCCATATCTTTTTTGCATTGAGTGGTACCCAATTAAAAATAAATATATAAATTATATATTACAGTGCGTATCTCCCGGGACTCTGCAGTAGGGGTGAAGAATCATCTATGCATGGACAAGCCTGAGCCTGCCCTTATTTCTTTAGCTTATCTGCTTTTTTTTCCTCACATCTCTCTTAGTTCCTCATACCTCATGGTACCCTTCATAGCATCTAGCGGCACCACAGGATACCCCAACACCCTAGTTGAGAATCACTGCATTAAGGTTTGCTTTTAAGCATTCCTCTGTTCATCAGAGGTAATTTTTTTTAGTTGAAGGATTTAATTTGTAAATCTCCAGCTCCTTGGGACAAATGCTTACAAAAGAAAGACACCAAATACTGTGAAAGTTAGAGCTGCACAGCACGCACACAACTGTCCTTTGGAACAGAGGCTAATAGCTGCTCAGCAGTCTTGGGGTCAGCCTGTTTAAGAAGAGAGCTTGTGTATCGTAACAGATGCTTTGGAATTCTGCTTTGTCTGTAGTTGTAATGGGACTTAAAGTAAAACTTAAAACGCATTAGAAAGCTTTTGTTTATTGTCACTAGGAAAAGAGAGTAGTGTTAGAGTCCATTTAGCTTGAACGCCAAAGAATTGCCCTCATCCTTCCACTGAGATCCAACAGCAGCAAGCATCTTTATTCCTAAGGCTAAAAGACCAGTTTGTACTGGCCAGAGTGCCAAAACTGCGTTTTTGCAGCATTCTGTCTTGGTTTGTGTGTGTTTGTGCGGGCAGAGTTGAGGCAGGCTGACTGTAACAAAAGGGAGACATTACTTCCTCTGTCTCTGGCAGCTGGGATTTCCTCTGAAGGGAAGAGCATGACGGATGCTTTCAGTTCATCTCCAGAAGGTAGCAGTCAGTGCCACAAAAGGCCTGGCTCTGCTGGATTTTTGGTTTGGAGATTTTTGGCAGTTGTAAAGGGGAAAGAAGCTTCAGGACCCATACATTATTAACAAGAGGCAATATTGTGAAGGAATGTGTTTTCACACACTTTCTCCTTGTGTGTTTTTTGCACAAGCAGCAATAAAATATACTCTGACACAGTTATATCACTTTATATCTTCTAGGAGTCTCAACCTGTTGGAAAGAGGCCTAACAATCCAGAAGATCTAGTTGAAGAGGGAGACCTGCTTTTAACTTTGAACATCTACTGTCCTGTCATATTTGAAAAGGTTAGTGTTAAATTCTCCAGGTTAGGTTTTGGTACCTTTATCCAGCTTGAAGAGTGCCATGCTCCACCAGTAGCTCTGCTGAAATCACTCAAGCAGTGTGATGCTATAAAAAGTGAGCTACTGAACACTACAATTGTGTTGGCATCATCTATCTGTAGCCCTGTTATGTTGGGCACCGTGTAAGAATAGTGGCCAGGGTGGCTTTTGATGATTCTAGGTTGCAGTTGAAGAGACAAACATTTGCAGCAGTTTGGTAAGAACTCTGCTTTACAGAAGAATCAGAATATGTAGTATCTGAACTTAAAGTACTATGTTTGTACATAGCTGTTAGGTCAGGCCCAAGCTACTTGCTACTACAAGGAGTTTAGCATTTGTGCTTCCAAATGACTCTCTTGCTCTAAAGAGTAACTGTAGAAGGCAAGCTTTTGTCAGCTTTGTTTGGAGGGACATTGGGCCTTCTGCTGTTTGTATTGGCCTCATACTGGAACAGCATTTGTACCAAAGATGTTCTGCTACTTGGTTTAACTGAAGCCATCTCCCTTTTTGCTTTCCAGCATAAAGAAAACAAACCATATCAGACAGTCCTTGTGTTAGGGAGTCAAAAACTCACTGAACTAAGAGACTCCATTTCCTGTGTCAGTGACTTCCAGATTGGTGGTGAGTTCAGCAGCCAGCCTGACCAGGCTCCGGACCACATCAGCAAGGTATGGTCATCTGATTTAAAGGCACCAAGGCATGGGAAAATGTGTGTAGTCCTTCCCTCTACCCACATACCCCAGGAGAAGGTGTGACTGTACTGTCTGACAGTGGTCAAGTTCTGTAACGATGATTCTCAACCTTTTAGATTTGAGGCACCCTTTGGAAAATGCTCGTTCTTAGTTTTCACTCATTTTTTGCCTATAGAAAAACAATAGAGCTTTTTTTTCTGTTGCAAAGAACTCAGAAAGACCACAACAGTGGACTTCTACTTGAAATCTCTGAGTTTATCTTGCAAATCATGTTTGCATATCTAAAAGGATATCACTCTCAAAAGGATCTCAAGGCAACCTGGTTGAGAATCACTGTTCCATCATGTGAGTAAGGCTCAGTTGTGTTCAGCCCTTTGCCAAAATGACCTGGTTTGAACAGAGCTAGATGATGTGGTAATGTTCTGTTTACACTGACATTGGAATTACAACAGCCTGCTAGTTTTACCCAGAAGTTCACTTTATTCTTTCTACCTTATGTAATGCACTCTAAGAGCCCTCTCCTCTCTGACCTCGTGCTGAACAAGGAAACATTTTCTTTTCTAAATTCCCTGTCTTTTGGTAGAGTGACTGACCCCTGGTTTGTTATACTTTAAGCTATCAAAAATATAACAGAAACTTAATGTGTTTAATGAAGAAAAGTGGTCATATATTTAAGCTACTGAGTTCAGTTCCTGGCTCTGCTTACATAATGATTGTGCAGTCCCTTCACCCTTTTGATCCTAACCTTTAGCATGCTTTTAACAGCACTCCCCACAGCATTCTTCCACCCTTTCTCTGACTTCTGCGTTAAGGTTGTAAGCTCTCTTGTGGATCTGGATTGTCTCTGGAGGTATGACTCCATGGCAGCTCCTGCAGTAAAATGCTGTGGCTGAATGTACAGTTAGCCCCCTAGAGAATCTGTGGGTAAGGCTCTTTCTGCAGCAGGATTTTGGTGACAAAACAGAATGACAAAATTGAGCAGAATCCCTAACAGAGGCCAACCATCACCACCCTGATTGCATGGCTTCAAAAATTTGGTCTTTGCATTTTCATGATGATAACCTTGGCCATTTGCTTATGTTAATGGCTGACAGCCAGCAGAGTGTACAACATGCAGGGTAATTAGAGGGAAGGATGGAGAGATTTCAGATTGTTCTTACTGAATTAGAATTACACAGTTTTGTTAAACTTTGGATGTTGTGGTAGGGATACTAGGATATACTTGCACATCATGTTCACTGATTTTTTTTTTTTTGTCAAATACCTTGAGATGTACGTATGCTTTAAAGACGATCAGGTTTTCATGGTATTAGGTAGTGTGAAGCACCTCATGCTTCTAAGTACAGAATAACTTCAGCTCAAGTTAATTGCCCAAAGTCAGCAGATTCCAGAGGGAAAGATCAACTCTCTTATTTTACATTGCAGTTAAAAAATAAGGAGAAGCTCATGCTCTGGATTTGCAATGTCCTTTTATTACAGTAAAACTGTGTATATACCGTGTATGCGTACAGTATAATGACGCACAGCATACGTAAGACGTGTTCCTAAACAGAAGGGTTCTTTACAGAAGTGTTACGTTCTACGACGTTTCCGTGTGGAGCTCAGCTCCTGTTCTAAAGCGTTCTTTCGCTTTTTTTTTTCTGCTTTGAGTGCTTGTCTGCCTAGACAAGGTTCCTTAGGTGAGTTTGATATCTTTTATTAGACCAACCCAAATGGTTGGAGAATAGTTATTAAACAAGCTTTCAAGTTCAAACACCCTTCGTCAGGCTAAGGAAGCTGCAGCAGTCGTTGTGTGCTCTTCCTGGATGGGATGAAAAGTAAAGAAGCCAGGGGCTGGGCTGGGGAGTCAGTCGCCCGGCAGGTTATAATGTATCAGCTTACACCCCAGTCTTCATATAAGACAGTCGGCCAGTTTCCCTGGTCAAAGAAGGACTTGCTGTCTGGAATCCTAAGTCTGTTTCGGGGTACATTTTCTTCTTCCACAGGTTGTATAGGGCAGGGGTTCTCAGTCCCTGGGCTGTGGCCTGGTGCCAGGCTGCAGCAGGTTGGCGGCTGGACCACAAGTGGCTGCACACCGCCAAACTGTGGTCCGCCAACGCCGAGTGGAGAGACCAGGGCTCCTTCTGCAGAGCCCGCGGCAGCGCGGGGTCCCCCGTCCCCCAAGGGTGGGGTATCACGACCTGTCTGCCGGCTGGAAAGTCTGGCTGCAGTCAGCTGTGACTGCTGGGCCATGGCATAAAAACTTTGGGAACCCCTGGTATAGCGAATACCTGAGAGCTGTCACATAGGGCTGGGTACCTGTATACAGCTAGCTGGCCCTTGGCTCTGAAATGGATAGACTGTCCTGTAGCATTTAAAAATAAAACCACCTTGCACCTTTTAAAGGTGGGGAGGTAGGGGAGAAGTGTGGGGGGAAAAAGCAGTTCAGTGTTTAAAGTTCTTGAATATGGGTGAAAGTTTCTTCTGTTCTCTGTCTGCCTTCAAATTTACTTCCTTTTTGGAGAAACTGGAGGATGTTATTTAAATAACTTGTAATTGTTAGAGTTTTCTAATAGTCAGTGTTCGTCTTAACTAAGTAATAGGTTCCCACAGTTACTTTATATTATTTAAAACCTGATGTGTGTATATATGTACATGTGAGAAAAACAAACCATCTATAGGTCCTTTGATAACATGTAGGTCTATATTTGTTAAGTTCATCTGTTCTTTTTTTTTTCCTATTGCTTTAAGTTCTGATAAGGACAATTAAAATTTGTTTTTTTCATTTGAAGAAATACTGTTTGCCTCTCCTTTTAGCTTTGTAACAAGAACAGTCCTTTAAATGTCATGGTAAAAGCAGTGGAGATGAAAGTGACTCTTGGTTATTGTGCTTCCCTTCCCTCCATCCCAGCATTGTTCCTTCCTTGATGATGCAAAGAGAGTTTCATAAGAGGGATATGCTTACCCTTTTGTGTTGTGGAAGAAAAGGGGGGAGAGAAGAGATATTTTATATAGAGCTATATAACTTTGCATGAATAATGGCAACTTAGTGGTTAGAGTCAATAATTTCTTGATGTAGAATTCTGTGCCCAGGTCATGCTAATACGAAGATCATAAAGTGTTAATTATTTTGGTAGGGACATGTTTGGTTGAGATGACCTGTCTTTCTGTAACAAATTATGCAATTACAAGATTAAAGAGGGCATTTTTTTGGAATATTGAATCTCTTCTGAGTCTCCAAAAGGGAAGGGGGGATGCTTTGACCTTCTAAAACAGCACATTTATCTTTTTTTTTTCGTCGATGTGAGCATTTGCCTTTGCCACATGGCCACCTCGAGTTTGTGTTTTGATGCAGGATTACAACAGAATTGGCATCCTGAGGAACAGTGCACCTTGCTGCCCAGGTTTCTCTGACCTTGCTGATTTTTTTTTTTTTTTCAGTACTTTGCAGTAAAATTTTGCCTAAATGCCATGGAATGATGCTCCTGATTTTTAGAAAATAGGGATCAATGGCAGAAGGGAGGGAAGAAAAAAGAATATGTATGAGTAAGATCAGCATGTCCTTAGGAGAGTAATACTGCATAGCCACGGACAGTAAAAGAAGCCACATTATTTCATCCCCACGTAAGCTGAAACCAGTAAGGTCCAAAACCGACAGTATATGACTCAATACAACCATGTACACAAACTGCATGTTTTCCTCATAGGCTTCATTTTGCAAGGTTTCTGGTGTTTTAATGTATTGTTTTGTATTAGTAAATCCTTATTTTTCTCTCTCTATCCAAGGATCTGTACAAAGCTGCCTTCTTTTATTTTGAAGGAGTTTTTTACAATGATAAAAGGCATCCAGAGTGCAGAGATCTGAGCAGGTATAGTATTTATAGACCTTGTTTTGGAGGGAACTCTTTTTGGGGAGAAGGAAAATTTGACCCGGTCTCCTGATGATCTGGTGTGTTTCTGAAGCAGGAACGTTTAATAGCTGGGTGAAGGTCATTCAGACTTGTTCCGTTCCGTATCGCCTGACTTCTTTTCCTCAGCCCGCTCCTTACATTCAAGGTTTCTGAAAAAAGGGAAGATTTCTCTCCTTGTCTGTACGCTTTTCCAGCACCGGGCAGAACCTCTCCTGCACCTCTGACGTGGTAGCAGTTGGGGGTGATTTACTTCTTGGCAGTTGACAGCTGTGAAGGGGAAAGGCTGGGTAGTTGCAGTTTGGCCTGGAATAGATTGTAAAATGGCCCATTAATAGCATCTTCTACAAGGTGTCTTACGTGAGGAAGAAGCATAGACGGATGTAGGCCCAGGATCTCTCAGCTCCTGCGGGTCGTGCAGTTCCTCAGATCCTTCATTCTGCTCGGGTTTACGACCACAGATCTGAATTGTTCGTTAAGTGTTTTGATTGGCTGCGTTCAGATTTCTGTGCTTCACTGAAACTTTAGAAACGGGACTGAACCAGTTCTCGTGTGGGTGTGGATGTGGGAATTACGTTTTCGTGCAGGTTACGATTCTGAAATGGAGGATTCTGTAGCTATCTTTCACTATCGTGAAATGTTATTTTTCACCATTCTGGTTTTTCTTGTTACCTCCTTTATGGTTTTTATTGATAAGGCTGCTTTGATTTTACTTCTAAGGAACCTAATACAAATGCATCTATCATAAACTAAACTATATCTATACATCTACACGTGGGCCATGGCCCGCATTTATTTACTGGCACGTTGGGCTCTGATCTCTGATCCCAACAATCACACCTCCTGCCCTGCCACACGTTCGGATCCAGTGGTGCTATTGCTACGTTCGCAGACCCTTCTGGACTGTCAAGTTGAAAGCCGGGTTGCCTGTGTGCATTGGAGTGGTCCCAGGCCTGGGACCGACAAGCAGCTGGTTGTTACTCCCAGTCCCGGGACCACACGTGGTCTAGCACTGCTTCATCTTGTTGCTACCCTACCCCACATTCAGTTTAAGATGTGATGGAAACCAGCCACAGAAGTACTGTATGTCTTTTGTGGAATATTTTTGTGGCTGGCTTACTGTTTTGTTATACCATTAATTTCTTGAACATGTGAGGGAACAGATTTACTAAACCCAGGTTCTTGTATAACAACGCTGACACTCTTTTCCTCCTTTTAGAACAGTAATTGAGTGGTCAAAATCTCATGACAGAGGCTATGGGAATCTTCAGGCTGTTGATATGGAAGGTTATACCTTCAATGACTTGTCCCTCAAAATTGGTTTTCCATATCTGTACTGTCACCAAGGTGATTGTGAACACATTGTTACCATCACAGACATAAGGTAAGTTATTACAGTTTGAGAGTTCACATAGTTATGTAAGTGCTTTGTCTTTCCTAACTTCCTCACTAGTAGAACGCCTCACACAGTTTATTGTGTCACGGGGAATGCACCCAGGAGAAGGTTCTGTGCCTAATCCTCTGCAGCCGAAAGAAGATGCCTCTTCTCCCACTTCCCTTCCCTCTGATATTGTATCGCTCCATATTCTCCATGTATCTCACTAGCATTCATTTAAACAGCCTGATCCTGGGAAAAGTTGGGCCCCTTGAGTACTCAGCTACTTGTGACTATCGTAGGTCTCCTCAGCGGATAGAAGGTAGAAACACTCTTTCGCGTCGACTTCTTCTGCAGCTGGAACCAAAAAACAACTTGCCTTTTTTGAGCCTGTTGCACTTCGGGCTTTCATGGCACGCTGCACGTTCTAGGAGAAGGGATTACACGACTAATATAAAATACTAGTAAACATAGTGAACGAATCTCCAGTATGTTGCAGTTAGTATTGTTTTGCAGATTACATTTGTGTTAAGCCACGTTGAATATGATTTGTCCTGACTTAAACTGGCCTTTAAATCATGGTAAGTGCCATCATTTTACGTCATTATCTGGGGTGATGTTTTGCAATATAGTTAAGTCTTATTCTCTCCTTCTTTCTGTGAGGCTTATTCATCGTGATGATTGTCTGGACAGAACTCGTTACCCCCTGCTAATCAAGAAGCCTTGGCTATATACCAGAAAATGCTTTGTGTGCAAAATGTATATAGCTAGGTAAGTGATCAAACTTATTTGGTTATCCAGGTTGCTTCACCCCACTAAAGCGTCTACTTGTGGAAGTCTCTTTCCTTTTTATATACGCTGTGCACGTGTGCACGCGTGGCTTTTTTTTAATTGTCTGTGATTATAACTAGTTCAAGCTATTAATAGTGCAACCCAGCATGATTCTCAGTGCATAACTGTGTGCTTTTTGATCTTGTTCTTTGTGAAAAATGTGCTCTATGGTCCTTATAATATGCCCATCTCATAAACTAACTGATGCCAGGACAGCCAAAAGAGTTGAAATCGTAGTGGTGCCAGATCTTTGGAGAGTGTTCTGCTCAGTGCGTAGAATCAGCATAGGACTTAGAGCAGTTCGTTTTCCTGAGTTTGACAGTGAATTCTGGATTAAATTTGTTGTTATTACAAAAATGTAACATGGTATTCCCCCCTCCTTTCAGGAGAAATATTGCATATTTCTTAAATCCAATATATTAAGGGGTGGTGGTGGGGTGTATGGTTACAGAGGAAGGGAGTAAAGCCTAGAATAGTAGTTGTTGGTAAATGTTAAAATACCAAAATATAGCTTCTCTTGGGAGTCTGATGTTTTTGTCCATGCACCCCAGTAGGATTCCTTTTTGGTTCCACATGCACAAATGTACGTCTTTTGTTTTCTACACTGTGCATGAATTGATATCTTGGAATACCGCAAACAAGCTTTCCTGGTTGAATAGTCAGGTTAAAGAGCGAGAAGGGAACCATTCATTTGGCGGTAGGAAAAATTCATCTATTGTCATTGTATAAATCTTTGTAGCAGGAAAATAAACCAGTCTCAAAAAGCAATGTATAAATTCCTATGTTTCAAGAAGATTTGGCTTGGTTGTTCTCAAAAACAAGTTCGTGCCCCTTTTCCCACTCTGGCACAAGACCTGTGCTCTTTTATATCTTGAGGGATTTGATTTCAGCTCACTTAGGATGGAATGCCAGCACCCATCGTGCCGGGACAGTCCAGCCCAGCATTTTTATTTGAGCTCCCTAGATGCCATTTTGAAAATAGGGCTTATAATCATGTGAGATGCCCATGGGTGATCCAGGATTTTGTGAAGATAGGGTGCACCGCAGGGGGGACTGCAACTCGCAGGCCTCCCCTCCCCAACAAGCAGACCATATCACATGAGCAGCAGCATCTCTTATTTATTTATTTATAAGCCCCAAATCAGTTAAGAAGCCCATCCACCATTCCCTGCACACTTGGCACCCTGTCCTTTCTCCTCTACCCTCAGCTGCACATCTCCATCCCTTCCATTCAGGATGGAAGGATGGGGAAGGCAGTGTCAAAGGTGATAGTCTCCAGTGACATTAAGTTTAAATCCAGGACTAGCACTTAGTTGGGAGATGTTGAATCATGGTTGACCAGAGCTGCTCTGAGTGCATATTGTGCACGTTTTGTTCTATGCTGAAATAGCAGTGTTTGTAGTCACTAGAGGACTTGATTTGTTGGGGCATTTAAAGACTATCATAAAGAAAATTATTAGTCGGCTTCCCCCACTTTACTCTGGCAGTGCCAGTGGTGTCAACTTCTACTGTAACTAATACCCTCCCTTGGTAATCTTCTGTTTTGCCTGACTCATTTCAGCCTATGATTTAAAAGAAAGGGGGGGGGGTGCGCGCACGCACGCTCCTGAGTTGAAACAAATTCAGAAGTGATCAGACAGTAATTAAAATTGTTGCAAACTCTGCTTTTTAATTAACAAACAATAATGAAAACTTACTAATGCCTCTGTGTAATAGTAAGACAGCTTAGACCCTACTAAATCTTCATGCTAATAACACTGGGGGAAAGCCTTCAACTCTTTAAGAGCAGCATTAAATACCGGTGCCTGTGGTCAGGCCATTTTTCGTGTAATTGTATCTCCCTGCTCAGTTATTTGTCAGTTTTCTGAATTAATTTGGTGGTTGCTCAGGCTGTTCAGATCACTCAGGAATCTATTTTTTGTCTAAAGCAGTGGTTCTCAGTTGGGTGGGGGCATGACTGTCGGGTGGTCCTGTCTCATTCTGGCTATGCACGAGGCACATGGGGCCCTTTTACCTGGCAGCAGTGGTGGCATGGCCCCAGTTGAGAACTATTAAGCTAAGCTGAAGTAGTATAACAGTGGTTTTCAACTGGGGTGACAGTAAATTAAAAAAAGTTATGGAAGGGTGCCCTAAATCTAAAACGTTTGAGGACCACTTGTCTAAGGCACAGCCTGGGAAATAGGGGAAAATGGAGCTTTAACTGGTGTTCCTTAAGTTGTTTGGCAGGAAATGGGAGTTTCATATTATAATCTGAATAACCAGAGTTGTGCTAATAGCAGGATAGACCCAAGAAATCCCTACCACACGTTGCTGCAGAATGTGGCTGGCGAGTGGGTGTTTGGGAAACCTGTCTTTGGAGAAGAGCTTTGCCTCTAGGAGTGGCATGAAGATGATGGCAGTGATAATTAAATTAGCTAGTTGATTACTGTGTGTTTTATACATCCCTGTATTTATAGGTATTAAATGCAATCTGTCTAAGAATAGGTTTTTCTTGGGTGTGTTTCCTATACCTGCTAGATATGAAACCAGTAATATGAAACACCTGTACTTTGAAACCTACAGATGGGTGACCAATGAGGACAGTCTTGCTCCAGAGGACCCCTGCTTCTTCTGTGATGTTTGTTTCCGAATGCTCCATTATGATGCAGAAGGCAACAAACTGGGAGAGTTCCTTGCTTACCCTTACGTTGATCCTGGGACTTTCAACTAAGGCGGGCCTTCACCGGGATGAATTCAGTGACCTGGATCAGTGGATCTACTGCTATGGCTGTTTGGTTGTTACAATCAGCAGTCCTTCCAATGCTGTGTGGCTTGTGTTTTGGGGGGTAATTTTGAAAAGGACAGTTTGATTTCAGAGGAAGGGCCAGTGTGGAAGGAACTTCCTCACCCATGCATCTTCTTTTAATTTTAAAAGTATTATGTCTTCAAGTTAAAAAAAATTAGCAGTGCCTGTGGTGAATTTATTTGGGGACAAGAAACTTCTAGGCATAAAGGCCAACATTTTAAAATCTGGGTATCTAAAGCTGAGGTACTGAGAAAAAGAACTTGTAAGAGGCTGAATCTTTTTCTATGGCTCCCATGAATGTCAAACGGACTTTTCTTTTTCCAGATGAGTGCCTAATACATCTTCTTGCAAATACATTTTTTTTTTTTTTTTTTTTTTTTTTTTTTTTTTGAAAGCATCCTGATTTGGAAATTTTGGCTATAGTGTTTTTTGCCCAAGAGCTGACAGTAGGTACCCAGATCAGTTGAAGGAGAGTATGCGTTAAGAAACTAGAGAGAACAGTTATGCATTTCCAGGTGTTTTCTTCAAGCAGGGGTTACTTGTCATTTGCCATACGTTGTCCTTTCAGTTTTCCCTCTGTGAGGGAAGAGGTGTTTGTGAACTGTACAGTTACGCACGGGACTGATCTGTGCTCTGTGCTTCAAAAGTGGTTAATTGTATGTGTGGGGCATAAATGATTTAAAGTTAATGGGCATTACGTGTTGCAAGTATTTTTAAATGGTGCTTGAATTCTCTTTATAAAGCACTGTGGAATTATTAAAAGTTACCTCTCTAGTATTTATTCTGTTTAATAATTAATAGAAGTTAATCCTATGTATCAATATTAACAGAAGTTGATCCCATGCACCAGCACAGGCTGGGGGCTGACTGGCCGGGCAACAACTCTGCGGAAAAGGACCTGGGAGTTACAGGGGACAATAAGCTGAATATGAGCCAGCAGTGTGCCCTTGTTGTCAAGAAGACTAATAGCATCCTGGGCTGCATTGGTAGGAGTGTTGCCTTTGGGTCCAGAGAAGTGATTCTTCCCCCTCTATGCAGCGCTAGTGAGGCCGCATCTGGACTATTGTGTTCAGTTTTGGGCCCACAACTGCAGAAAAGATGTGGACCGATTGGAGAGAGTCCAGCAGAGAGCGATAAAAATGGTGCTGGGGGACATGACTTATGGGTAAAGGCTAGGGAGCAGAAGGGCAGTTTGAAAGAGAACGGAGCTAGACTGTTCTCAGTGGGGGCAGATGACAGAACAAGGAGCAGCGGCCTCAGGCTGCAGCAAGGGCAGTTAGGTATTAGGAAGAATTTTCTCACGAGGAAGGTGGCGAAGCGCTGGCACGGGTCACCCAGACAGCTGGCAGAATCTCCATCCTTGGAGGTTTTCAGAACCCGGCTAGACAAAGCTGTGGCTGGGATGAGCTGGTTGGGGATGGCCCTGCTTTGAGCAGGGGGTTGGACTGGATGAGGTCCCTTCCAACCTTTATTTTGTGTGATTCTGGTGAGAGTACCTCTGCTCGCTGAGATGCTCTGCATCCTCCCAGTAGCTTAGCTCTAGTGTCTCGTTTCTGAACGGATCAGGAATTCACCAAAGCAGGTCTTGGCTGGTTAGTTGTAGTGATACCGTGAACTGCTTTTCTCATGTAAATTTAAAAGAAAGCACATTGTCTTTCAAAAAGTTCGTTTGTTAGGGGCCCTGTGGCACACATTGCTGTGGTACTTGCCTTGCAGGGTGTAGTAAATGAGTAGATGGTTCTTTGTCCCAGGAAGAAAGATCTGTGAGGTTTTGTTTTGCTTTTTCAAACTCTTGTCACCTCCTATTGTGTGTCCTCTTTTTGAAGACTGGGTCAGAGGAAATGTTTTTGGCACTCAGATGGGAAGGTGGTGAGTTTCATGGTGTATTTTTTTTTTTTTTTTTTTTTTACACCCCTCAGGAATTTTTTGGAGCATTCAAGCAGTGATCCACCTAATACAAACAGGTCCTAGCTTAGATTATAGTTTAGGTATTAGGGAAATGCCAGTCTTGGACAGCAAGCCTAAAGAAAAGAGGCCCCCGTTGCCAATGGGGTATTGATTCAGCGTTCCAGCACCGCCACCCTTTTAAAGCCTTTCAGTTGTGGGAGTATGGATATGGCTGGTATCTAGAAGGCAAAAGATACAGGTAGGGATGTATGTGGCAGCCATGAGGTCTGAGACAAAAAGGTGCAAAAATCTACCAGTCTTGGTTCCAAAATGATACCTTTTATTATATCTTTTTCTGCAAGCTTTCGGGCTCGCGTGCCCTCCGTCAGGCTCCTGTGGTTCATCAAGGTTTAAGTAGAACACTGCTTAAAAGTATTTGTGTCCTAGAGAACAGCAAGCGGATCTACAGCTCATGTACTCTATGAAACCATTTCCAAAAATCCCCCCTAGACTGATTCTTACTGCAATGCCAAATGTTTCCCTCGTTATTTGTTAGAACACTCTTCGTTACCTTCCCCAACCCCCTTTTCCTTGGCTGCTTTCTCCTGACATGCTGGCTTTGCAGTCCTCTTCAGTACTGCAGCTGTGATCAAGACAGCTGGTATCACTTTTGAGCCTACTGCTTGGTTGTGTGATAGCTTATAATGCTGAATACTAAGAGGATAATCAGTATGGTTGTCTACTAGAAGGAACAGAAGAGCTCCGAGATGTGGAGAAAGACACCATCAAAATTGTATAGCTTAAAACAGCCTTGTTAGGGCCATACTCATGTGTATTTGAGGATGCCAAAAAGTAAAACCTGGAACTCTTATGTGAGAGAATTGAATCTATCCGTGCAAATTTCTGTTGGAGAGATGAAGAGTTGGTGTTCTCTGGCCCCGTTGCATACCAAATAATGCGACTTAATGTGACTCAAATGCTACACATCACAAAAAAAAAAAAAAATGTAATAAAGGAGTTTTAAAAGCTACAGTTTAACTTTTTAAGTCCCAAGAGCTGTCACAGTGCGTCTGGGTCTAGTTTTGGTTTAGTGTTTTCTTTTGAATGAGTCCTTGGAGTCCAATCAGTATTAGATTCAGCTGTCCACTCATAATTAAGTGTCTATGACACCAGCTGTGTGCTTGTGTTTTGGCTACTTGTTAAATGCTCTTGGCATTTAAATGATCACAGCTTCAGAGTCTTTTTAATGCCCCACAATGATCAGCGAGCAAAGATCACCTTATACTCACTGCCTGATTTTTTTCATTGAGAACAGCAGAGTAATGCCGGAATGAAATGAAGCTAACTTAGTGCTTGTAGCCAGTAACTATTTAATTTAGGCTTTTATAAGAAAAACTAGAATGAAAAATGCAAGTGTGGAGGTCTAGAAAAAATTGAATTTAAGGCACCTGCTTTTGGATGCACAGAAGCTTACCTTGTTTCAGCACTTCAGTTCCTGCTAGGAAGTGTAGTTGGTATTTAAAATGGTAGGTGAGGGTAGCTATCTGTTCTCATAGGGATCACTAGAAAGTGTATAGAGTGACCTTACCTTTCATCTATTACAACAATTTTCCTTTAAGGGAAAGCAAATTTGGTGCTTAACATAACTCATAACCTGAGACTTTGAAAGCACTTCACTTCAAAGCATGTGATTAACTAAGTTTTCATCCCCATCATGCTGCATAAATGATACCACTTGTAGAAGTGCATAATAGGAATCCAAGACAATGAAGCAAAATCCAGCAGCATTACAGTAGGCTTAGCATCCCCTCATTAATAATTGTTTGCCTTTGGTTAGTGCTATGGTGAAACAGAATGTTATTTCATGCTCGAAGGAAACCTGACTAATTTCCAAGTTTCTCCTTTAGTTTAGTGCCAGGTACACAGCCAAAGGAACAAGTAACATGAGCAGGAAACAGCTCTCACACTGCCTGGGCATGCCTGAGATTACGCCACAGGAGCATCCCTTGCATTGCAAAATGCCTCTTGGTATTGTTCAGCTGCCTGAATTCTAGTAAGCTTGATTTTGAAAGTAAGGTGTAACCTGTAATGAAGCTAATCTTGGATTCAATTGCAGTGGGAATCTCTTCCATTAACCATGCTTTGATTCCTGCCTTCTATTTTGTGATAAGGGTTTAGGAATTGATGCCATTTGTTGGAGGACAGATAGAAGGTTGAACTTTTTGCTCCACAACTTTCCTGGACTCTGCTGAAAGGACTTTGCACTTAAAACCATGGGATCAGTATCCAGGGTACATCCATCTCCAAAGTACATGGATGTATAGCAGATATACATAGGTAGTGTTTCTACAGTGCATTGTTCAGCTTTTACTGGTTCTTGTCCATTTGAGTGAAGATTTAGTTTGCTAGTGTAAATGGCAGCCAGAGATTCAAGGGAAAGGATATATATGCATGCAATTGTAATGTATGGTATAAAAATTTGGGATATGAAGGGGGGAAAAAGGGTCATACATGCTGCACTGCATGATTGATTAATTATCAAGGAGTATTGATTTATCATTATCCAGAAGTATTAATTTTCAAGGTTGTCTTGGTCCCTTTATGACTACTGAGCCATCCTGCTTTTAAAGAAGTCCAGGAATGGTTAACTGGTGGAGTGGGATAGAATCGCTCCATATTTGTAAAGCTAACAGTACATCGGGACAGAAGCCTTCAAACAGTTAAGTGTTTACGTTGGTATACGGTATGGCAGCATGTTGGACTGGAGAGCGGATAATTGATATGGAGTTAGTTTACGTTTTCCTAAATCTCTTATTGGTCGAAAAGGTGTTTGCAGAAACAATTCAGATGAAAATAAGTTTATTATAAAAATTTCTATTTATTCAAAAAAACCCCAAACAGCCAAATCGAAGACCCCACTGCTGTCCTAGGCAATGAAACATTGTGGGTATTATGCAAATCCTTGGTCAGGGCTACTTTTTGTGGTTGCTAAGGTGAATGTGAACATTTTCTTTGTGGCAGAAATAGCACCACAACCTCTTTTGTGTCCCCTCTATATGTAACTGTTGTAATACTTTCGCACAAGGCTACCTCTGGAGATAACCAGAATGCTGAATGCACTGAATTTGGATTCTACCAGCACGCAGCAGTACATCTACTTGGCAAAGTGGTGGTTTTAATAGCTGTGAATAAGATTCACTTAATTTGATTTTATTTTCGTATGCAACTACACTTTAATTTTTTTTTTAATAAAGTATGCAAAGGTAAGCGTCTATCTCTGCATTTGATCTACCATTAAGTTTTTTAATTGCTTGTATCAACACCAGGAATGCAAATGGTTTGTGTATATTTTACTGTTTGTCTAAAGGAAAGAATTCCCTTTGTAGATATTTTGATGTGTACTAGAACTTCTTCCTATAATGGTTTTATCTTTCAAGTGGTTCCTTTAAATGGATTTTAGTATATAGCTATATGATAGTGAGTGAGTGTTGACACTATTCCTAAATCCTGTGCTTGGGTTCTGGGCTGGCTTTCAGGAAACTTTCTCCATCTGACATGATACTGTAATGCAGTGGTTTAGCATTATCGTTGCTCCACCAGTTATACTTGGCTTACATACGGACACAATTGTGTGGAATAGTTTGCGGGATGGAGGCCAGCAATTGATTTGTAGTTTCCTTCAAGCAAAGAACACTTTCCAGTTAGTGTCTTTATGGATTTGTGTCTTCTATATCTTGAGTTAAACTAGAAAGATCTGCTGAATGAGTTAAGTCCAAGCTTCTGATTAGTAAAATAAATGGAGGCTTCCCCTGGATACTGCGTACAAGACATTTTCTATTAAAGTGAGGAAGAAAAGGACTTCAGAGAGAAAGCACACTACATGCTTGCCAGCATTCAGATAACATTGAGACTAGGTAAGAAAGTTAAGGCATAAAGAAAAAAAAAAGTAAATGCTACTAACAAAACTAAAATTCTGAGCAAAATAGCTATGTAAGAGTACAAGCAGAGATATCTGTATCCTTTACTGGCATCTGAAGGAATCAGTAAGCTCTCATGAGACTAATCTTGGGTGTGAATTAGAACCTAATTTTCAGGCCTTTGATTTGCAGGACAGTCAAATAATGTAGAAACTTAATGTGTAGATGTAAGCAAAGTAAGAAGTGTAAGTGCAGTCAGCAAACGGTACGAGTTAAAATTTAATCAGTACTTCAGTGTAAAGAAGTGCCTTCTTTACAGAGTGTACTAAATTGCAGTAATGATTTTGAAACTTTCTACCTATACCCCAGGAAAAGTTACAACACCACAAAGTCTTGTGATTAGGGCATTTAAAATGTTAAAAGTGACACAGTTTGTAAAAAGCTAATTTACTATTTCATGTATATCAGTGGTTTGGATTGTGCTACATCTGGTTTAAATATTGAAAATTGTTTTTGCCACTGGATTTTCCATGCTGCACCACCTATCCTGTTGGTTAAACCAGTGGGAGCTTTTTGGCAGACGTGGCACCAGTTTAAAACCTGCCTCCTCTGCAAGTACTGCTCCAGTCCTGTCCCTTACCTGATGCAGCACTGGGCTTTCTGCTCCCTGCCTGATCAGCTGCTGCCAACCTCCTCTCCAGTCGGTCACATGCTGTACGCGGAGGCTGCCTGTGCCACAGGCTGGCCACCCTTCTGTTAAGCCGGTCTCAGAGCAGTGGCAGTTCGGTGTTGGGTAACAAACGACCAGAGTCAATGAGATGTATTGTTGAAAACCAGGTCTAGTTCTTGGCAGAACAGCATGCGAGTTCATGGCTACTGTGTTGCCCAAAGCATAGCACTCTGCTCCACAAATGCCAAATTAAAATAAGTGATGGAAAGTTTAAGAATATTCACGTAACACGAGCGTATCTCAGGGGTGGCAAACCAATGGCATGTGCCACAAGTGGTGTGTGCAGACCTAGCAGGGAGCAGAGAGAGCTCTGGCACACCAGGCAGGGAAAGGAACTGAGGAAGAGGCAGGTCTTAAGTTGTGGTGCACCTGCCAAAAAGGATTGGCCTCCACTGGTATATCTGCATCATCAGCATCCTAGTGCTGAATAAAGTCTTGGCTGAGGATATGGAGACAGCTGGATATGGATGAAAAATGTACGTAACAAGAAAAATAAACCCTGAAGTTAGGTAAACCTAATAGCCAGAGTAAGCTAGTGGAATGGCACAGACCAGGAAAGTCAGTGTTGCTGACTGAAACTCAGAGGACACTTTCTGTTCAGACCATAATGGTAATGAGAGTGCAATCAATGAAGCTCTGACTTGCCCAAAGGCCTCTTTCGTTTCCTCTGCTTGCACCTCTTCCAATTGGATTTACTTCACCATTTAGTATTTTGTAAACCTTGTGTCCCTCCTCAGGCACCTCTTCCGCAAACAACAGACCTAGCCTCTTTAGTCTCTCCTCATATGGAAGCCTCTCCATACTGCTAATCGTTCTTGTTGCCCTTCTCTGTACCGGCTCCATTCCTCTATGTCCTTTCTAAGATGTGGGGACCAAAACTGGGGCAATTTTCAAGGTATGAACACACCATGGATTTATAAAGGGATTTATAATGAATGAAACTTCCTGTTTTGTTCACAATTCCTGACATGGTTTGCCTTTTTGATGGCTGCTGAACATTGAGCTGATATTTTTAGCAAACTGTCCACAATGACTCCCAGCTCCCTCTCTTTCCTGTGTGGTAACAGTCAAAGTAGAGCCCACCATAATGTACATATACTTTGAGTAATTTTTGCCCATGTGAATCACTCCTTACACTTACCTACATACTATTTCATCTGCCAATTAGTTGCCCATTAACTCAGTAGCTTAAGATCCTTCTGTAGTTCCTTAGTCTGCCTTGGTCTTTACCACTGACTCAGTTTTCTACCATTAAATCAATTTCTAATCCAGAAGTAGATCTTCCCTGTAATCCAGGAGTGGTCAACCTCCTGGCCTGTGGGCCTCTACAGGCTGGGAGACCTGGTAGCGAAAAGCAGTAGCAGTTGATACTGCCACCCCTCGCCCACTGCCAAATTCCCCAAGTCCCATGTGGATTGGGCCCCTACTATGCCAGCCCTATGCACCAGATCTGACTAGGTACTTGCCTATGGGGCAACATGGTTGGGCATCACTGCTGTAATGCCATGACTTCCCAACTTCATTAAGGGCCTTTATGGGGGATGTTGTTAAAAGCTTTTTAGAAGCTCAGATGCACGATCAGCTGCATCCCCCTGACCCACCTACTTAATAGGCGGGTGCAGCATGATTTCCCTTGGGTGGAACCGTGCTGACGCCGCCTCAGGAAGTCACGTTCATTCATGGGCTCAACAATTCTTTTATTGTTTCTACCAGTTTTCCATGAACAGAAGTTAGACTTACCAGCATATTAGTTTGTTGGGTCTCCTTCAGAGCCTTTTAAAAATAGTTGAGTCACCCTGGCAACCCTCCAGTCCTCTGGGACTGAGGCTATTTATAGTGATAGGTTACATGCTACAGTTGGGAGTTTGGCAGTTTCCAATCTAAGCTCTTTTAGGACTCTAGGGTGAATGCTATTAGACCCTGGTGATTTGCTACTTGGTCCATCAGTTTCCTCTACAAACTCATCTACTGAAACATTGATTTGGGTTAGCTCCACAGCCTTGTCTCTAGGGAGGACTGGATCCGATGAAGGAATCCACACCACAAAACCCTGAAGCTTGTATTAAGCTACAAGGAATGATTGGTTTAGCAATTCAGGAGTTACAGCTACAGCTCAAACTAGATACATCTGCCCACTACTTTCCTACCTTGTGTTGTCAACAACCGAGCACCCGCCTGGCCCCCACCCACGAGCAGTCTCCCTTCTTGCCCCTCCAGTGTTGTGTGAATAGGAATTGGATAATAGCCAGCTCAAGTTTATCTCAAGGCAATGCACGTCAGTGGATCGGTGCTGAAAGACAGGATCACCCAATACCTAGACCATTCCTAATTACGGTCTTGCATATTCTTAAAAACTTTCAGTGATGGGGATGGCAAACATCCTACTGTCCGACCTCAATCTCTTGATTGTAAATTTTAAGTCTATTGCCGTGTTAAGACAAAAAAGGCATGCAATGATGTAGGAATCCCATCTCAAGACTAGTCTGAGGACAGAGCAAGAGATTCAGGGTTAGTACAAAAAACCCCCATGGGTTTGCCTCATCTGTCACTGACAAGACCAGTACTAAAGAATACAGTTATTCCATATTCCTGCTGTATCCATAGTATTAGTAACTATCAATGGAAGCAATGCCCCTAGTTAGAGCATTAAGTTTGTTTTGGCAACCCAGATATACATTCATATTAATTTAGCAAAATGTGAAGTTAGCATCAATAATGCAACTTCCATGCTACCAAAAATATAAAGAAAACAAGACATTGCACAATAAATAGCCTTCCCAAACTCTATTTGCCCAAGACCACGTGTTTACAGTAAAGTTTCATAGTTGGTAGGGTTGGAAGGGACCTGAGCAGATCATCAAATCCAACCCCCTGCCATGGCAGGAAAGAGTACTGGGGTCAAGTGACCCCAGCAAGGTGTTCATCCAGCCTCCTCTTAAAGACCCCCAGGGTAGGAGCCAGCACC
>JAGPOW010003395.1:23183536-23206828 GCA_030014935.1 Caiman crocodilus
AAACCCATCCTGTTCTCATCTGCCCACCCCTGTAACCTGTCTAGGTCCAATTGCAGCCTATTCCTCCCTTCTAGTGTGCCCACATCCCCCCACATCTTAAGTGGCATCAGCAAATTTGAACAGCGTGTTTTTTACCCCCCTCATCACTGATGAAGATGAACAGCGCGGGTCCAAGGACCGAGCCCTGGGGGACCCTACTGCCCACATCCCTCCAGGTTGAACACGACCTATCCACCACCACTCTCTGGGTGCGGCCCTCCAGCCAGTTAGTGACCCATTTGACTCAACACCACAGTCCTCTCATTTTTTAATGAGAATGGGATGAGAGACAGCATTGAAGGCCTTCCTAAAGTCCAGAAAGACTATGTCCACTGCTATCCATGTCTAAGAATTTTGTGACCTGGTCATAGAAGGCCACCAGGGTGATCTGACTGGACCCTCCTCTAATAGGCGTGTTGATTGCCCCTAAGCATGACCTCCCCCGCTGGCCCCTCATGGACATACACCAGAATAATTCTCTCAAAAAACTTACCCAGGATCAAGGTAAGACTTACTGGCCTATGGTTTCCTGGGTCCTCCTTCCTCCCTTTTTTGATAATGGGGACCACACTGGCCCTTTTCCAGTCCTCTGGTACCACACCAGAGCACGAGTACTCGGAAAGCCATGCCAGAGGTCACGCAATGACCTCACTGACCCTAGGCCTGGGTGCACCTCCCCTGGGGCCTGAGGTTTCCCTGCTCAGGAAAATGGAGGCAAAGAAGTTGTTAAATAGATCAGCCTTGTCATCTTGTGTGACGACCAGATTTCCTAGCATGTCTTGCAGAGGCCCCATGTTACCCGGTACCTTTTGTCCCATATGTATTTAAAAAAGGACTTCTTGTTGTCTTTGATCTAGGTAGCTAGCCCCAGTTCCACCTCTGCCTTGGCCTTCCTGACCGCCCCCCTGCAGCCCCGAGTAACTGAGGTATAGCCCTCTGTGGTGATGGCCCCTCCCTTCCATTGGGTGTACGGCTCCCTTTTAGCTACGAGACATTCCCGTATGCTTTTGGCGAGCCATGGGGGATTTTGCACCCTTTGATCTATGTTGGGATTACCTCCCTTTGGGCTTGGAGGATAGTTTCCTTAAGGAACAACCACTCCTCTTGGACACCCGCCTCCCCTCCCCTCCGGGACCTCAGTACCTCCGACTTCTCCTTACCCCATCGAAGTCTGCTCTCCTGAAGTCCAGGGCTGCTGTCTTGCTGCAGGCCTTTGACACCCCGCACTGGATGGTGAATTCTAGCGGGTGATGATCGTTGTTGCCCAGGTGGTTGAGTACCTGCAGCCCCCTCATGAAGTTATCGCCTGTGGCCAGCACCAGGTCCAACAAGTCCCTGGTGGGACTATGCACCTGGGTTAGATGGAGGTCCTGTATTTTTGCTAGAAACTTATGCGAGTGGTCAGACCTGGCTGACTGCTCTTCCCAGCAGATATCTGGAAAGTTCAGGTCACCCATGTCTTAATTAGAACCCAAGCTCTAGTTTCTTTTTTTTCTAAACAAGTAGTTTTCAATCTGTGGTGCATGGACCCCTGTGGGTCTGCAGACTGTCTAAGGGATCCATGAAAGATGACCATGATCAATCGAAAGTATGTGCATATCCACACTTACAATGGAAATTCCAAATGGAAGTGCATTTTGAAGAGGCCCACAATCCCATTTAACATTTTTTGGAGGTCTACAAAATGAGTAGAGGTTGAAAACCACTGTTATAAACCATGGCTGTCTAACTGAAGGCCCCAAGAAGTTAAAATTATGGCCCCCAGGCTCTCACCGCAGCCACTGTTCCACTCAGCCAGAGTCTCCAGCCTCTGTTTGCTACACCCTGCCCTAATTGCGGGTAGTGGGGGAATGTAGTGTGGTATAGTCCAGGGAGCTGAGGGTAAGTGGGTCACACGTGGGGTTGGAGAGGAAAGAGGGGCTGATGCAGCAGGGGGGAGTGTGTTCAGCATAGTGGCCCATGGCTCTTTTGGTGCTGCCCATGCTTTGTGTGGCCCTTGGGAGCTTAGAAGCTGGGCAACCCTGTTCTAAACTCTAGAAGAGGGAGAGCAGATTGTCTTTGAAGTTTTCAGGGAAATCTTACAAGATGGTAAAACAATTAAATTTCCCAGTACTAGAAACCTTACTTTCTGTAAGATACTAATGGAAAATCCAAACTTACTTCTCTTTAGCCTTCTTGGTGGAATGGCACCACCTGCTGCCTTCAATCCTACATTTATTTCTGTATTAGCATTTAGTGTAGAAAAAAACAACACAATTGCACATGGTGTAAAGAAATTCAAGTAACTGGATTTTGTAGACAGGAAGTCCCTGCTGAGTTTTTGGCCAACTACAAGTAACTATAAATCTGATGCAATGCTTAGCAACAATATTTAGGTATGACTCCATAGACAACCATAGATAGCTTAAATCTAGCATCAGAATCAAAGAACACATTTCACAAAATACACTGAAAAACCAAAAACTATTTATATAATTTTGGGTTTGTTTTCAAAATTAGTCCAAAAGAGTGTGTTTCCATTTACACAACTCACAAAATACGCAGAACCACGTGTTTCTGTATCAGTTGGAATTCTTTAATTTTTAGAAATGTTCAAGACAGTGTTTTCTGATCAGTGTGCATCAATAGGTTCTGTGGAAACACCGGTTCAGTTTTTCCCCTAGTATGACATCTATCATACCAAAAGCATATTATGGAAAGTCACATAGCATAAGTTGGCACAATGAGTTTGCAAGAACAAAACTAAACCTCTGTATTAAAAAATGAGTGATTAAGTATACTCAGACATTAACATTTCAACTGCTATAAAAGTGTTGCTTTCAATTCTACAAAACACAGTGAAAAGACACTCTGACAAATATCTGTTTTGAAAACTATGCACAAATAGGTCAGTATTTTAGGAAGAGACTAGGTTTATACAAATAAAGCATTTGGGCAGTTTAAGAAGTGTCACTCTTTTCAACAAGACAAACATACAGTAGTCAGATAAAAATATACTACAGTTCTAACTCCTGCAACACAAGCATTCATTTCCTAAATGGATTTTTTCACACTTGAACTGTGTATTGCCTGTTAATACTGGACAAAACTATCAGCAAGGATGTTTAAATACTTTTAAAACCAAGATTAAAGGGGGCTTTATTCCACAAAATTTTTAACATTAAAATACTATGCTTATAAAATTATTTAAAACTTTCAGCAGTCTATAGATTTTAAATGCAAAACATAACAATCCTCTGTAATTTGTACTTTAAAAAAATTCCAGTGGCATCATTTATTTTCAGAGGCGGATTCTTTTGCTGTTTTCTCAGACTCTCTTTCTTCACCAGATGTTCTAGAAGAATAAAAGCAGTGAGGGTTAATGCTACCTACACAAAGAACACTTAAATTTCCCCCTGTAGAAATACGTAAAGTATGTTAGATCCTATTTTTAAAATGAACAGCTTCAGTAGGAAGCACATGCTGATTTGGTAAACAACTTCTAATAGTTGTAACTTAATACTGCTCTACTGCCATTGAATTACTCATTGCACCCAGAACTTTTCCAAGATATACATGTTTGCAATCTAACTCAATAATCAACAAATTAAAGGTTTCTTCATAATCTTTGCAAAGCATCCATGCATATAAAATTATACAAAACAACTGTCTTTTCTAAAGCTGCTAACACAGCACAGCTTCAAAGGGAATGAAAATAGATGCTACCACAATTTCCAGCCACCAAATAGGTTGATACGTTGTCAGTGCTTCATTCTAAAGGAACTAACTGTTTAAACTGGTATCACTATCCATTATATTTCAGTATAAATTCAGAAAGAAAATTTATGCATTCTTATGCTCAGACAGACATGCCCCATTCCTTGAACTGTTTACACAAGAATGTTTAGGTAATAAACGGGGTGAAAAGAAATTAGTAGTTGATGAATGTCTTTTAGTAGGTATTATGTATGTAATTGGTTTTTTTAAACAAGAAATTTCACTCAATTGTTTGAATAACACTCAAATATGTAGTGTGAAAACGGATTGTCAAACAGAGCAGCTCTGCAGGCTGTATTGGGCCCACTGGACAACCAGTATGGCAGGGGATAAACTGCCTGCTGCAGAACTGAGGGCCCTTGGGCCTTCGTGGACTTGCCAACTGGCAGCAGGAGGGCAACTGAGGACTGACAAAGCCTAATTGTTTCTCCAGTTGCTTCTCCCATCTGCACTTTGTGGCCACATGTTGCCAGCCCTCACCCTTATGCCTGTGCTGAAGCCACTGGTGTGCCACGGAACATGCAACACTAGCAACAGCTCTAGAACAGTGCATGTAGTAAAGGCAATCACTGCCATGTGCTCTGCATCATAACCAGAGCAAGAACTGCTGCACTACCGCACACTCCAGCTTGGGACTGGAGATGAAGCCATCGCCTCCTCGTGCCCTGGGTTGAGATCTGACCTGGAGTATATAGCAAGTTTGACACCTTGGTCAAAGGCCTTCTCCACAGGAGAGTTTCACCATTTTTAATAAAGATTGTAAAAACTTTAAATTGAAATTGGTTCAGCCTTCAATAGTGGGGCTGCATAAACACTTATTTAGGTTTAACCAAACTAAATCAGGATTGATCAAATTGAGAAGAGGTTTAAGCTAAATACAATAAAGCTCCCTTTAAGAGCCTATATTTGTTCAAATAAATCTGGTGATTTAAATCTGGGTTATTAAACCACATTGTGTTAGTACGCTGACACAGCAAACACTAGCATCTCCTAACCAGACTGTTTAAAGTTCAGGCCCACGCTGCTAGAATGACCAGTTTCATTCCGCTGTAGGCTGAAGGGAATCCCTCCACATATTCAGCTACATTCATAAAGCAGGACTATACCAGGTGAGACAGATACCAAAAGCTAAGAATCTACAATAGAGAAAAATCTAGCAACAAAACTTGCTCATTTTCAGAAATGTGCTGATCACACATGCTGGGGTTTTAAAAGGGCAATGAGACAAGTAGGGAATGAGGGATGATGGGTCAAGCAGCAGAGGGTCAGACTACATCCTCCCTCTCTCCCCAGCCAGCGCTTTCCCTGCAGCAGTGGTAGGGAGAGGGTGAATGATATTCCAATAACTATACTCTAGACATTGAAAATTGTAAAATAGATTAAGAGATTAGTGTTTTTTCACAATGACATAATGCAGTGGGTGCAGGTGTGCCACAAACTAGCTCCACACCTTCCCCAAGTACCACTTCAAATCCCTTCCCTGATCTGTTGCTGCTCTGCTTTCTGCCCTGTCTCTTGCTGCCTTGTTTCCTCCCAAGTCGGATGCGTGCCACATAGTGGCTGCTTACGATCTCAAGTTGCAGCAAGGAAGGTTTAGGTTAGACATTAGGAATACTATTCTCACTAGGAGGGTAGTAAAGCACTGGGAAAGGTTACCCAGAGAGGTTTTGTAAGCTCTGTCCTTGGAGGTTCTCTGGCCACAGAGCTTTGGCTGGGATGATCTAGCTGGGAATGGTTCTGCTTTGAGCAGGGCTTGGACTAGATGACCTCCTGAGGTCCCTTCAACCCTAACTTTCTATGATGTGTTACTTGCAGCACACATACTGCAGATTGCCCACCCTGACACAATAAAGCCCCAATTAGCTGTCCAGTACTTCAAAGCATGGGATTTTTTTTTTTGTTTTAATTAAAAGTGCAAGAGATTGGTTTACGTTTGAGAAAAAATAAATAAAACCCAGTGGTCCAATAATGGTGGTCCTACATTGGCTAATGCAGAGTTCAGTGAAAGCAGAGATCCAATATGTAAGGTCTAGAAGTGGCCTGAACTTTCACTTGTCCTTCAGGCTGTTCAAAGTTTATGGAGATGCTGGCTTAACGTTATCTTGGGGGAAGAGAGATAGTGAATGAGTGCACATACCATAAAAGATTTAGCCCTTTCGTTCTAAGATTAGAACTATGCTCACTTTTTCTTGGTGCTGACTTCATGCTTGTCTCTCTTTTCTTCAGTGCTGTCTCCATTGTGTTGCAACTGGTTGGTGTCTTGAGAATCAGGCCCTCCATTCAGCATCTTTGAACCTTTTAATGTTACAAAGACAAAAAGTTGGTGCTGCAATAGGTAAGCAGAAACAAAACTTAATAAAAAAGATGCAGAATCTTTTTTGCCTTTGATGTCAACAGCTGCATTGTGAAAGTTTGCTACCCCTAATCCTAACATTTAACAGCAGAGAGAATATAATGGGAAAGCAAAAACACTGTATCTACCTAGCTCAGCCTCACAATTTCCTTGAGTATTTAAATAAAACAAGCAGGCATTCTCCTTTTTACAAAGAATACTTAAGAAGCTAAAACCAACAATGGTATAAAATGCTGTTGAAATCCATCGCTTGCAAGTCAATCGGTGTTCTAACTATTTGCAACACATTCCATACAAATGCAAGTACTGGATAAGTTAAGTCAAGTCTGTTTAAGTTAAAAAAGCACATGGCTTATAAAAAACCCCCAAACCAAAACAGACAGGAAATACAATGTGGTCAGCTTCAAGAGATTTTCAGTTCCTCTGGGGTATGGCCAGGCCGGAGACATAAAGGGGACTCTTGTGCAACTGTAGCAGCTCTCCCTCGCCTGTGAAACAAAGGCCACTTCAGGGATGTACTAAGAGACTACAGGAGGAAAGGGGACTGTGCATATTGTGCTACAATGGTTTAAAAATCTCAATTTTCCATATCTGAAGACCCATTATCTTATATATAATACGATGTGGCAGTATTTTACTGGAAGTTAAGAAAACAAAAAACTAAAAAGTATGATTAAGTAGTCTAGTACTCCATTTGTGTCAGTTACTGGGAGTAATGGACTGAACAGTGATCCAAGAAAGTTAAACTGCTCCGCAAGTATTACCACAAATCTAACTATATGTATATGCATTATAAAAAAAAGGGAATGGTAAAATAGATTAAATTAACAAGCACTTCGACACTTAGATGTTATAGGCTTTAGTTTATACTTCAGGTACAAAAAAAACAAACTGAACAGGGACAAGTTTTTCCTCCTGTCACTACAGGAAAAAAAGTCTCGTGTTGCAAGTGGAGTTTCTAATCAAAGATGCTATGGGTTATTTAACTGAAGTCACTAAAAATATATCCCATTTTCACAGACACAAACTTTTCTACTTCTCCCCTCAATTCTATGTTCTAATTAAGAAGCATATGGATTCAAACCAATAATGGTATAATTGTCCCAATACCTAAAGATTATCTTCTATCAATCCCTTTGAGAGGGTGATACTAGAAGGCAGAAGACGACCCATCTTAAAACAATATTTTTCATAAAAAAAATAGGAGCCCAATCCTGATTCAGAGCACATACAAGGTCAGATTTTCAGGAAAACACTTGAGCAGCAGCCTCATTTTCTTGCTAGAGGCAACAAATATACAAGTTTCCCTTCCTTTATGCTGTACATTAGGCCTGTGTGAAGTGGCTAGTATTCACTTTAGATTTGGCCGATACAAGGGACAGTAAATTTGATTTGGCGATTTGACCAAATCTCTGAATCAAACAGCCCCATTTCCTGCCTGGTCTCCCACCCCGTCAATGGCTGCCCCACCCAGCCCCGGGATCCCACGACTTGAAAATAAACAGCCAGGCCCTGCCAGGCAGGGGGCGACCCCTAGTGCATGGGGGGGCTCTGCCACAAGCCCTGCCGACTGCTACACCAGCTGGTGAGTGCAAGGGAGTTTTTTTGTTTTTAAAAGTGCTGGGATGCTGGGGCCAGGCAAGGCAGCCATTGACAGGGCTGGGAGAGTGGGAGGGGGTCAGGGGGTAGGGGTCCCCCTATGGTTCCCTCCTCCAACTCCCCCTCCCCCCCCCCCCGACCAACTTACCAGCAGAGTTGTGGCTGCCTGAATCACCAAATCTCCAAAGCTTTTCTGAATCGTTTTGAACCTTTTTAGTGATCTCCCAGTTCAATTTGGATTTGGAGGTTTGGTCGCTGAATTGAGCCAAATCTCCTCTGAACTGAATTGGTAACCAAAGCTTCTCACAGCCCTACTGTACATGTGCTCCTGGAAAACGGCGCATAACCTGAATTTGCATATGGGGAACACATTAACCCATTTTACAATGTAACAAATAGGGATACATTCCAAGACCTCAACTTTACTGATTCCCAGACCCATTTCTACCACTTTTACAAAACAATATTGGTATTTATCAATAGCAGACAGTACACACAAACACCATCATAATGGGGATGGTAACTACAGAAACACGTGTTGCAGACAGCAAGTAAGGAGCACGCATCCACACAGGCATGCGTAACTCCCACAAAGCAGCTAATTTGTGGGCTTCCACCATGCTGACTGCATAAGAGTGAATTTACTTGGAATATAATGAATTTTTGGTATAAAAAGTGTCATCGCATAAGAGCAAATTTGCACATACAGAACCTGCATAAAGCGAGGGAAACCCATATGTATATTTTACTGCTAGAATGCATACAGATTAATTTGTTCTTTGATAACCTCTTTCCATTTAAATCCAGCAGCCAAGAAAAATCTAAACACATTCAGTTACTTTCAAAGAAAATGTGTGGGTACTGGTACCAAAAGCTGCTCAAAGGTGGGAGAAATAACACTCTCTTCCAGTTACCAAATAGCAAGAACCCTTATTATTGCATGCCAATCTTTAATTAATTTTATAATTTTTTTTATTGTAATGTCCCAAAAGTTATTCTCTCATTTTCTGCAAAATAAAGGCCCCGAGCACTACCAGGAGTGACTAGAAATAACGGTCACAAGCTGGCAGAGGGTAGATTTAGACTAGACATTGGGAGGTGCTACTTCACTGTCAGGACAGCTAGGGTCTGGAACCAACTTCCAAGGGAAGTGGTCCTCACTCCTACCCTGTAGGTCTTTAAGAGGAGGCTAGATAGACATCTTGCCAGGGTCGTCTGACCCCTGTACGCTTTCCTGCCCGTGGCAGGAGGTCAGACTTGATGATCTGCTCAGATCCCTTCTGACCCTACTATGAAACTGTGATATTCCTTCAGCCAGTTCCGTCTGCATCCTAGGATGAACTTCATCAGTCTGCTTTTTTTAATTCCTTCCAGTTAGTCAGGAGCACTCTCACCTGCTCTTTACTTACAAAGAAGAAGAGCTGTAGATTGTATTCATTTGTTTTATTTTCCTTTACTATAAACTGTGCAGGAGAGGGGGGAACTTTCCCATGAAGGCCATGTGGAAGTGCTAATGTAGTAGGAAGCTACTTAAGAGTGCTTACACAAACCTTTGCTGCACACTCTTTAGTAGCTACTTAATCCACTTCTAGTCATATTCCATCATGATGCATTTAAGTGGTTAGGAGATTCAGAAATTACCTCTCTTTTTACACTCTCAAAAATCAAGTGCTCAGTAACATTTTGCAGCAGGGATCTACCTGGCTCTGGGTACAAACTGCTTCCAACCTGGGTTGTGCTGCCAGAGCTGGAGCTACCAGTACCCTGGCAGTACCATTGCTTCTCCCCCCTGCCTAGGTAAAGCCCCCAGATGCTAAAACTCCATATAAGCCCCTTGGCTCTGAAGGCTGTAGATTGCTAACCCCTGATTTGGTAGGTACCCATCTTCCTGACAGTCTGCCGGCCATCCCAAAGGAGTTGAATACAACTTCTTTTGGTTACTTTGTATAGTGTTTTGGCCTCAAAATCCATTCCTACTGAAATTCCTTTCAAGTTCACCCTGACCATTTTCAGGGTTGTATTTAATACTTAATTCTATCTCTACCTTTCCAGAAGTTATTAAATGTTAAAATTCCCCTGATATTTAATCTTCTGGATGTTAATTGCAGTTTAAGATCTCTAGCAAAACAGCCAGCTGCAGGCAATAGCATGTGAAATATGTCCACCCTATTATTGACATTTTGCTTTAGCTAGGACAGAACTCCTACAGAAAATACGATAATTGCTTTCAGTGTTTGAAGACACGAACAGTAACAGGTAACTAAATTTCTCTTAACACTTACCTTGCTGTTCAAAAAAATATAACTCAGCAGTATTGAATGTATGGGGTGAAGACACAACTCTGCCCAAAATAATTGCCTGCCCTTGTACAAGACGAATGTTTGTAGCTTGGTTCTATGTTGTTAGCATATGGGCAGATTTTGCAGCAAGACATCCTTATAACCTACCTAATGAAGTCCAGGACTTGTTTCAAAATAATAATAAAAAAGAAACCTATTAGATTACATAACATTTGGACTACTGTAATCTGGAATCAAGTTGCTTAAGATGGAGATGGTGGGGAGTGCATTTGAGGAAGCCACTACATACCTGTTTGCTCTTTCTCTTTGTCCGTTTTCTTATTTGTGCCTTTCTTCCATTGTTCTTTGGTTTTGTTTGCTTCTTCATGCTGTTTCTGCTCAGCAAGTGATTTATTCAGCACTTGAGAGAGGACAGAATCTCCTTCCCCAACCAGAAACATGGTCTTAAACTTGTTGTACAGCATGGTAGATTTCTCCATAATAACTTGGCTAACCTTGAACTTTCGTATCTGAAGATTCACAAATGAAATGTAACCAGACCTATATGCATATCTGCTTTTTAATTTTAAGTTATACTCATCTTCCTTTATTAAAGGATACACAAATTGCTTAATCCAGTAAAATTCATTCACAATTTTAAAAGAAATAAACAAAAATTTTCACAAACTAAAGATAAATAAGCTTAAAAACAATGACTAAAAAACATAATCCATTGAACTTTTGAAAGTTTTTAGGGTAAAGCAACATCTTACTTTCTTGAGTGTCAGAATCATCTCTGTGTGCTTCTGAGCTTGTTGCATTGTGACTTGAAGTGAAGCAAGCTCATCTAGGGCCTCAATGCATCTGTTCACATCCTATACAAAAAAGAAGCAGTCGGTTTCAACTTTTAACTTTTGGTCCAGGATCGAATAAATATTTGGGGGGTAGGAAAGGAAAGGGAATCAAGACTTGATTAGTCTGAATGCATATTTTTACACTGATAAAAAAAAAAAAAAAAATACTGGCAGCTAGAAAACCTTAGTAGCACATGGAAATGATCAACACACCCAGATCTACAGATGAGAACACTGGATAACTTCAACTCATTCTTACCATATACCAAAGAAACAGTACTTCATAATTTCATAGAAGAGACATACAGTAATTAAGTTTAACTCAAACACTTCAGCATTTGGTTTCAACACACAGCAGTTGGTTCAAAGTGTCAAACCTAAGTTCTCTTCTGTAACCCATGCTAAAGTTACACATGGCTTGGTACAAAGAAAATACTAAAAATAAAACTCACTTTGCACTTTCTGCTACTTCTGTGAGTTCACATTTTTAATACTCAGTGTGAATACTGGGCTTAAGGTTACTCCACAAGTTCAGCTATCCCCAAGACTTCACCAGAGAAGCCCTCTTCCTCAGCCCTTTCTTCCCTCTTCCTCAGATACTTTTGATATAATTTAATATCATGGTTAAAATCAGTAAGATCCACATATCCATGTATGCCAAGTTCTAATACCAACTTTCAAGGTGAAAAAAATCCTACTACAGTCCTTCTCTTGCTCTCACTATTCTCCTTCAACAAGCTGTTTCCTAGGTCTCTCCAACCAAACTGGATCTCAGTCACATATACATGGATGTTATTAATTGCCAAGATTTAACTTAAGGAAGGCAGCAAGGAAAGAGTTGGGACTAACACCTTATGTTTGCTTAATGATAAAGCACGATCAGTTGGGACACGCTGGATGAATGGTGTGCTTCTACCCTGCAACCAATTTTTTTCTTGTTATGACTGCATGCTGCAGAGATGTCAATATTATGGTGTGTCATGTGGCAACATGTGCTGGAGGTGGGGGTGAGCAATGGCTGCATCAACTCCCACTGCCTCCATTTGCTTTGCTACCATATCTGGATCTGGCAAGGGGCAGGTCAGGAAGAAAGGAGGGGGGAAGTTTGACTTACTTGGTATACTGTGTAACCACTACAAACCCATAAGAAAGACTCCCCACTACTGCTAATATCTTTTAGTGTTAAACCATTAATACAAATTTAAAAAAAATAGTAGTAAGAGTTTTTGTTCTTTTTTTAAAAATCTTAATGACAATTAAACCTCATTTTTGGATTTCAGTGTTACCAGCTCTTGGACATTTTCTGTGCATGAGTTCTGGGACTGATGACTGATAGCATTTGACAGCTCTGGATTCCTAATTGATGAAGGATGGTGCCGTAGGTCTGGCTTCAGCCAGTAGCTGCCAGAATGAACTCCCAAGTACTGAGTTATAGTTCAGGCTGCCACCCATCAGGGGCTGCTGAAATGTCTGCTGCTTTTTGGGTCTAGAAACAGCACAAGGGGCAGAGGCATGAGTAGCAGGTGGTCACGTTTCCTTGCATCATTTGCCATATGATGGGTGGAGAAATGCCAACACAAGCAATTAGGCAAGCAGCGACCTAAAAAGTGTCCCACTCCTTCCTTCCCCCCACCCACCAGCCAACTCACCCTAACAATTTGCTTCTTCACTGCTGTTAAAACAGGGGTGGGCAAAGTCCAGCCCATGGGCTGGATCTGGCCAGCAGCCAGACTCCATTTCCCAGGAGCCCCTGCCTGCATGGCTTGGGACCAGTCTCAATGAGATACTGTGGTAGCACAAGGCCAGGGTTGCATGGAGGCCAGCCCCAGCTGCGCTGGCACGGCAGGGCAGGGAAGGGCTGCTCCAGAGCCACTGGGATCTTGCGGTGGGGCAACTTGGTCTGGGGCCAGAGTAGAGCCACAATTTGACCAAGCTGCCCAGGGGCAGCAGCTCCCCACCCTGCACCCTGCCAGTGCAGCTGAAACTGGTCTCCATGACAACCTCAGCCTTATGCTATCACAGCACAGCAGCTAGGGTCTCCATGGAGACCATCCCGAGCCACGCAGGCAAGGGTCCTGGGAAATGGAGTCCAGCCACTGGCCAGATCCACCTTTTCACCCACCCCTGTGTTAGGATATCACATAATGGCAGGAGAGAGGCAGACTGAGAACAACACGTCCAATAAGGAAGCAGATGGAAATGTATCCTTCTCTCAATCCTAAACTGTAACCAAGAGAGAAAAATCCATAGTTTGTCTCATTTCTGTACATTTCAGGAAGTTTCTCCAAACATGCACACTCAAAATCCATCCAAGTGCTCAAAATCAGAAAACAAGTTCGTTTTTTTTAAAACAAAAGCAGAACACGCTTGTATGTTCATCATTAATTAAATTTGAAGACTGGCAACGTAAGGAAAATAATAGAATTTAAGCAGTCCCCTACATAGCTTGATGTTGTGAGGTTTTAGTTGTATGCAAATGCACCACTTCTAGAAATCGTGTACATAAGAAATGCGCATGTTCAAAATGTCTATTGTCTTTGTCCAAGATGAGCGAACAATTTTAAACAACTGATAACATGGTGAAAAGTAAAATAACATTTTAGAACCCAGTTTGAAGTCTTGTTGTTTTGGTTGTTTTTTAAACAGATGCTTACCCAAGGTCTCTTTGTACGTCTATAGTGCTCTCATTCAAGTAGAATGAATGGTCACTCTGTAAACAGCAGGAATTCTTTCCCCTTTCAAAGCATCCACAGGATCAGATCTCAACTATACATTCCAAACCGTATTAGCTAAAGGCACTATGCATGTACACCAACTAACACAGCATACTCACAAGATTATCTATTTTGAGTGAATTTTTAATTTCTGCATGTATCCTTTGAAGCCGAGAATCCATTGATGTTTCTGTAAGATTAAAAATAATATTTTGACTGTTTGATCCATTGAACCAGAATGCTACCCCCAAAAATTCTACAAACTTGATTTCCTAGCATAGAAAAGGTTTTTTAAAAAGAGCTGTGGCTAAGCAGTCTATAGTAGCTACCCATACAAAATGTACTATTTTGATCATAAGCATTATGGAGCATTTAGAAAGGAACTGGTTCACCAACACTGTTGTTATTGTTAAAAAAATTAGACAGTAGTTGACAAGCTATCTCTTTTCAGCATATGCTATGGTAGGAGACAGAAATAAGCTTTCAGTTTTTCATAGCTATAGCCAACTGTTACTCTGGATTTGGAATATGATCATTAACCCCAGGATTAGAAGCAAAAGATAAACATTTAGATCCCCATCTGAAGGCTTTTCTAAATGTCGTTAGCTGGGTTCCTAGAAACTTAGCGGTAACGTCTCACTTAATTGTAGTCCAGTTTTGTCAAATATAACATCTGGTAAAATACAATGCACTTGTTTTCCCATAACAGAAAGTAAAGGCAAATGGAAGTAGTCAGTCCTTTAAATTCACATGCTGAATTATTTTGGAAAATAGCATCCTGGGAACTGAAAAAAAATATCTGGCCAGATGCATTTAGGCAAAAGCTCCCACCCTGCAAACATTGATGCTCAGATTTGTCACAATCTGTCAATCTTCTCCTGGTTCAGATTGAAAGGTCTCCAAAACAGCAACGCTTCACTCATTCCTATTATTGCATCCTGAGCAGGCTACTACATAGAAGCACTCAAAGGGCTGCTCAGGGGAGTGACTAACTGAAAGACTCAGTTTCAAAAGAACTAGGGCAGCTGCTTCTCCACTGTGGATCCTGAGCCTTCCACTAAAAATAATAGAGACAGAGAAAGAAAAGCTACTAACGGGAAAAGAGTAAAAGAGTATGGCATTAAAAAAAGTGATCTGGATTGCTCCCAGGGCCAACCCAGTTCCAAAGACAATAGTATTAAATAACGCAGAGAGGTAAAAGGGAGTGACATGCCCTGCAAAAGTTTCATTAAGAGTCTGGGCTGGTGTATGAAGATGCAGAGGCTATATCAACTGTCTGGAATAGGAGGCCCTTCTTCTGGCAGAGTTAAGTGTTTTCAGTAGAGGATTACTTTAAAAGCTAAGCACCTCTTGACCTTTTCTGCTATTATGAGACAACAAGGGGGACCAAACAACACCTATCGCAGTCCTACTCAGAGTGCAGAGAACTAGAACCTTTGGTTCCTTTAGGAGAAAGATTCTGTTCACTGCTGTCCAGCTGAAATACTGTCAAAAAAAAAAAAAAGTCTGAACAGCTTCTTCAAACTAACCTCGCTTCTTCTCCATCTTCTTAACTTCTGGTTTCTTGCCTTCCTCTTTACTCTGCCTATCAAAAATGTTAAAGATTTTACAACAATTGACATCTTTTAAAAGCTGTATGTAAAACATCTTTTAATGAGATGTGTTTTAGAGATGCTTTAGTGAAACATTAGCAAAAGGGAAAAGGCAATCCCTGATCTTGTATAACTAATGGTTACATTTTATTTAAAGAAGATCCTGTAGGCAGAAGACTGTAGTCCATTTTTGTCAAATATAAAACTTCAGAGGATTGTAGTCACTTAATTGTAGTCTATTTTTGTCAAATAACACCTGATAAAAACGATGAACTTGCTTTCCCATAACAGAAGGTAAAGGCAAATGAAGTAGTCAGTCCTTTAATTCACACGTGCTGAATTATATTCTGGAAAAATAATATGCTGGATATGCTACTGGCAAATGGAAAAGGGTATCTGGCCAGACAACAGGTTTGCTATCAACAGAAGTTAGTGTTTTCAGAGCAAATGGAAACAAACAAAAGTCAAGGAAATAAATATATATTTCTAAATTTTATTCTTTATTTATTCTACAGAAAAAAGAGCTGTAACCTATGAAACATTTGTGCATGCAGAATCTTTAACTGTAAGACCATTTTAATGACTAGTACACTTTGAAAGTGGTAAATGATTCCACCTCAGTTATGCATAGGAATTTGGGAAAAAGTGATCATATAGCCAAAAAATCCAAAACAAAAACCTCCCAAAACCCACACACCACAAAACAGTGCAATACAACAGTAATGAAGTAAAGATATCTACAAAACAAAGTAAATTCTTAAGTATCCTACTAGTTATATTGTATACTAAAAACCAAAATTGTAAAATCAATTGTATATCAAAATCAAACTGCATTTAATTTTAAGGACAGAAGGGTAAAGAAGAATAAGGGTTTTAGCCTATTTATTTATTATTTTTCAAATCTCCTGGCTCTCTCTCTTTGGGGGGGGAGGGGGGAAAGAAAAAAAATTCACTAAAGTTACGAAATCTTAGACTGAAGCAAAACTAAAGTTTGATACTCCACTACATGTTCAGTAACTATGACAAACCCTTGCTTATCAAAAATCTCCAGTATGTCACGTTCAGTTCTCACTTTGCTTGGCAAGTCCCAGCAGGCTTTAGGGGCATGTTTTGTAATTCATATACTGACTACACTTTCCTTTCATAATCTATAAAACTATGAAGTCATGGATTTCTTAGTCCTTAAGATTTCTTATTATCAATTATACAGACCTCCTAAGGAGAAATAGCAACAATGTCTGTTTGGCTCAGATAAAAATGGCTAATACTAATGAAATAAAAGGGGCATCTTACTAGAGATTAAGATAAACTGACGAAGAACAAGTCATCTCATTTTCATTCAACTGGCTGAGAACCTTACAGAAAGACAGTGTAGACAGAAAATATATAAATATATATCTTATATTAGCTTTTTTTTTTTATATAGACATTAGTACAACCAAAGCAATACACTACAAATTTGTTGCAGAAATAAAAGATATACTACAGAATGTACATAATACATTAAAGCAGTTGTGAAGAAACGGTAAGGCAGGAGATGCTTACCATTTGGCAGCTAGCCAGGAAGAGAAATTAGTTTAGGGCTCTAGGGACGGAGTGGTAGAAGAAAAGAGGAAAGGTCTGAGGAGAACAACAAAAAGGCTGGGTTTCTGTTAATGGGTGTGGAAAAGTTAGCAGAGAGGGAGTGCGTTAAATGTTGTCATTACATGTTGAGGGAGGGACCGTTTTCTTAGCTGTTCTCCCAGAGTTGTTACCTTGTTCTCCCCTTCTTTCTCCCTCCCACTAATTGTGGGGCTGGGTACATCATGATCTCCTGGTGGCTCCTTCTTCACCCATTCCTGGAATTGCTCTCCAGAATAGGGCAGATTTCCTTCTACTGTCCCCACCCCCCCAAGTTTCTGGCAGTATCTTCTCTCCATGCGGATGCTTGGCTTGTTTGTGATAATTCTCTTCTGAGTGTAGAGTGCTCTTGAAATCACTCAATTGGCTTTGCAGAGCCAGAGTAGCATAAGGCAGAACCTTTTCCTTGTTCTGTCTGACGGTGTGGACTCCAGCTGCCAGACAGAGAAGGAAATGTTTTCCAGGGGACCCTATGCATTCCACAACCTGACGAGAATTCCAGTCACGGAGTTAATGGGACCCAGCCCTCTCAGCCTCATATATATTCCAGATGAAAGTCCGGAACAGTTTTATTGGACAGAATTAGTTCTTTCTTCACAAGAGCAGGCTTGAATATGGGAAGAATCCTTAGAATCTACATTTTTAAACAGAATCTGTCAACTTTGTGCTTATGTTAGGAAGCCTAAGTCATTGGAAAAGGGAATCCAAAAAATATAACAAGCATCATTATATTTTCTCCCATCCTCCCCCAAATCACACTTGTTATCTCATCTATTGAATTACAAAAATTGACCCTCTGTTCATGTAAATATTAGAAAAAACAATACCACTAGGAAGAAGGGGGGGAACCACTAGCAGATATAATTGCAAACTATTTGAAAAGGAATTCTCTCTCAGATTTTGCGTCTCATTTTATTAATCTTACAATTACTGCTACAAGTTTGCACAGCCAACAAAGAATTATACTCACGGTTCAGTTTCCATCTGCTCTTCTTGCTTGCGCTTTCTTTCTCCTACTTCTCGCTCATGGTGGCTTTTTAAAACATTTCTTCTATGAGCTCCCTGAAAATTTCTTCCTTTTTTCTTCTGTTTCATTTAACAGAGTTTAGGAATGGAGTGGGGAGAGAGAAGGAGTCTTTAGACTACTGCAAATCAAGAATATTAATAGTTAAACCTACCTGCCATAAATTTTAGACCTACAGCATTGTTCCATTCAGCAGAAATATCTGAACCCGGAATTCCCACACAATTAACCCTAACCAACCACTGTGGGCTATGAGATTCTTGTGCATGTGTTAGAATTGTGAAATCTGACTACTATTTTCCTTCACCTTTCCTTTCTCCAGAAGTAAGAAAGGGCCACAACCTCCCAAAGCTGAAGCAACAGAATCTATATGATTAGATTAGAACATGATTAGATAGCCACACTCTACTTCTGCCCTCTCCAAATAATCACAAAAGTCTTAATGTTTTCTAAAGAAGCTTTTATAATAAAAGCTAACAGAAAATAAAAGTCCAGATATACATTAATGAGAACACACACCTTATCACCTTCCTGCTCTTCTCCTTCCTCCTCAGAATCAGAAGCTGACGCAGAGCCCACTTTGGCAGCATTCTTCCTTTTTGGCTCAGCCTCCTTTTTTCCTTCCTTTTTATCAAGGTCCTTCCTTGGTTTGTCTTCTTCCTTTTGAATCTCCTCATCTTTTTTCACATGTTTTTTTGGTTTTTCTTCTGGTCCTTTTTTCTTGGCCTTATCTTCCTCATGAACTCTAAAAAGTTTAAGAAAAATTTTAGTCAATTGTATACAGGCCATACCTAAACTTCATAATCCTCATTTTAAGCTAGTCTAAAAGGGTTTAATCATATGCTCTAGTATTTGGAGGATTGAAGCCTCAGAAATACAGGCTTCTTATTTTTAAGAACCTGGTCTCCAACCCTGCAAACTATACATAACTAGCTAATTATATTTTATCTCTCTTTACCTAGCTAATTTTAAACATTCCAATAAGCAGCTTCAATAGAACTGCTCACATGCAAAGGTGTTTACAGGACCAGGGTTTGGGTCACCACTACTAATATTAAATTAGTTACACTAGAAAGATTTAAGGCTCATTTCTTATACAGCTGCATATCACAAAGATCAAGTTTCAAATATATGAACAATTGATTCATTCTTTCAAACACCAGGATGATTGAGAAGATTACAGAAGCCACAAGACAGGAAAAAGTAAGCTTTACAAACATGAAGGCTAGGGACAGACATTACACACAAACCAGTTTAAGTGATCAGAAACTGGTTTAAACCTGTAACAGAACAGATGTTCAGTTCATGTAAGCCAGTTTGAAAATGGCTGAAACCAGTCTGAAATAAACTTAGTTGAATATAGTATTACACTTAACTGATTTGGCTCAAACAGGGTTTTGAATGTTGGTCCCAGACCCCTTGCTGGTTTAAGATAAAGCAGACACCCCCAGCATCCCAGCATGCTCTTTGGACTGGGCGGGGCTTTCTGCTCCAGAGCAGGGCTGGCCCCTCCCTTCTGCTCCCTGGCCAAAGCTCTGGCAGAGACTTGCAGGCACATCAGGGTCTGCTGGCTTCCCCCTGCCCTAACCCCCGCCTCACTGGTCAAGCAGGAAATCCCCCACTCCCTCCCATCTCCCACAGCAGGGACCCCAGCTCCTAAGCATGTGGTATGCTAGCTAGTTAATACTGAGGTGTCTGTGTGTGCAAATGTCAACAACATTTATATTAACTCATGAAAAACAATCATTTGCTTTAAAATTATGCAAAGAGATTTTATATAAGCCAACTCACATGTCACTCTCTGGAGGACACAGGGTTTTCACCAGTTTGGGTCTGCCTCTTGGTTTTGGAACCTTTGTTTCTGTAGCTAATGTATAGGAAAGACCAGGTTAGTCTACAGCCAGTGCTGAAAGCTAGTCAAAATGCCTGCCCGCCTTCATTATCATAAAAATTCAAACTATAAGTTACACATGAAGAAGGTACAAAAGACCCTTGCCATTTGCGGGGGATACATTCTAGAGATCTCTGTGAATGGGGAAATCCACAAATACTGTGCTGTATGGAAAACAGGCGGGATCCTTGCTGCACTATCAATCACTTTTCTTTCAGGTGCCATGATTAAGGGAACAGATTAATGCTGAAATACTGTAATGTACTGAATGTAAGAAGTATCACCAGAGCACAGTACTAAGTGTCATCACGCTATGCGGGGAGAGAGTGTGGGTTGGTGGAACGCACCGTGAATATTCAAAACTGCAAATTGCAAATCTACAAATGGGGAGGGTCTCCTGTATTAAATTATAAACAGGATTCCTTTACAAAAATTAATCTCAGTAACACTTTAACAGGTTTGCAAAGGCTTAAATGCAGTGATTCCCATTGCTTTTTCTCTGTGCATTTTAAGAGTGACCCATCTGTTGCTGTCTATTATTTTAATTATGGAACAGCTAGAGAATAACAGAATCAGAAATTTAGTGAAAATTACTTAAATTATCCAGGTCATTCCCAGGAAGAACACAACTGTTCTGAATAGTATACTTGCTAGTATGATTTTTGTATGTCCTGTATTACAGAATCCAAAATCCCAAAGAAAGTGATCTTTCACAATATTATTGGATATCACTGTCAGGAGCAAGTACTTTGAGAAATACAGACAACATAACATTGCCTTACTTCCATTATTACATGCTAAATAATTTCACTACTTTTCTAGTATTTGTACCCTTAAAATACTGTACCATAGGCACATTTTACATGAGACACTCCTCTCCAAAATGGCAAAACATGTCTCCATTGGCAGGAGATACTGGCCTGCTGTTCCCGGTGGACACGTTGTTAGGAAACATGCTACCCAGTGTTTGAAGTACTGATAAATGTCAGCAAGAAGAACTGCTAAGCAACAGATGCACATGCTACAGTACCACTAGGGGATTCTGCACACGTTACCTAGCAATAGATTCTCCAGGGAGTGTTAGAAGCATGTTGCTTAGGTACCTCCTGCTACTACCCCGTATAAATAATGCACTTCAAATATAATGCCTTCCAGCTGTTCAAAATATTTTGCCCATCTCTTTAAAGTAATAAAATAGGAAGTTATGTTTTACTAGAAGGAACTGTGAATTACTTAGGTTGAAGTTCGGTACAACTTCCATTTCTTCCTAGCTGTCATGTCAAAAACAACCTGGTGTAAGATTAGTTAAGCTATAGCTGCACTTTGAAAAACAGTTTTGTTTTTTATCATGCCTGCTGGATGGATGGAAGTGAATCAGAGTAATGAACTATCCATTTCTCAGATCACAGGCTAGTGCAGCCATTATTCTTGCAGCAGTTACATATTTTTCAACATAATTTTAACCTGTATTTAATGAAATTTTGCTCAACAAGAATATCTGCATAATAATTATGGTCCACCCTAAAAAGCAAGTAAAATAAAGTAGCTATAAATTAAGCCCCGCTATACTAACTCCCACCCTCAAATAATGCACAATTAGCAGCAATATTTTTCAAATTATCCAGATTTGCAGATAGTTCCATTCTCCCTGCTGTTTATCAAAATAGACATATTTACCATTTTTAATTTTCTTTAAAGAAATCCTCCAACCCCATATTGTTCCCCATAGCTCCTATACTCCCTAAAGTATATTACATCTTAGGTATTCCAAAGCAAATGTGTTCTTCTAGGAACAGAGTAAAAGCTCATTTGTGTGGGACACAAAAAGTGGCCAAAAGACTGCAATATAAACTCCCACAGGAACCCAGGATTATTGCATCTCTCTCCAGGTTCAAGGTACACTTTTTGATCTTGCCTCATCTACTAAAGATATAAAAAATGCATGCATGACAGTCCAAAACAAACAAGCCCCAAGAAATACTTCAATGAACACCAGGTAGCCAGGGAAGAAAGAGAGATGAGAACAAACATGACTGATATTAGTCATGCTGACTAATGTGCTCCTGGAAGGTGTTCAAATGTTATGTAAAATATAAATGGATTAATATGTGAAAGCCTCTATATGGCTATGATTTTTTATAGATCACCTTTTTAAAATCTTATTTATATTTCTTTTGACTCCACAAATCTATGATTTGGTTTTGTATCTAGAAACCTTTAATCACAGATTTATTTTATCTTGTGTCAACGCAACTGGTGACTCAAGAATGCTCATTCATTTTTTTACTTAATTATCTTAAACAGTATAAATTAAGAATAAAAAATGTTCCTAGTTTCCAGCATAACACAGCCTTGTTGGTTTTAATGCAAAATAAAATAAATCTCAGATACTATTAACATGCATTATTAAAATACATTTCAGAATCTTTTATGCCCACAGCAGCATTTTTCTTGCTGCCCTATATAATGACACATGTGGGTATTAGTCAATTGATGTAACTTCAGTCACAGTTAATTCTTGGGTTTACTGCACAACCTTTTCTGGTGTCACAGATGCACTAGTTCTGCTCTAAATGGCACCTCCACAGGCATCTCCTTCATGCAGGAGGGCTTTAAATAACCAGGTTATGGAAGGCTCTTTTCTTCCCCTGCTCTTTCCTTTGTTACCTGTAGAAATGCCCTTTGATTTCAGTATCAGTTTTAAAGCCCTTGTGAAAAATATAAACCTTTGTTAAGCCATCCTCCATAGAAATACTTGACTCTTATTGGATGCTTAACAGACCAGGAAGTTCTGTGGTAGCTTTAATATCTGCTTCACAGCATCTGATGAAGTGAACTTGGGTTAGTCAGTTTATCAAGGTGCATTATCTACCTTGCCTTCAGCTTTAATATCACCAGCATACTGCAGGCGACTTATCAGGATACAAGGGATCTATACATCAGATACTACAGCACAAAACAAGTTTAAATCCTTTTCTGTGTTGAGTATCTCAGCCCAACACTACATTGTTTTGGACTTCAAGTTTGCCTTAAGCACTGGGTATCAAACGTTGTATAATACTTCTGATTGTGCACAAATCCTCTCAATTTGCCCCTCTTCCCCCATATTTAAAGTCAGATATATGAAAAAAGTTACCTGCTGGTCTTCCTCTTTTAGGGCTTACTTTTGGAGCCACAGTCACTGTGGATGTTGCTGCCACTGCTGCAGGTGTTACCATTGTTGTAGTCTCTTCAGTTTCTGCTTGTTTTTCAGCCTATTATACAGCATACAAATTGCATGAGTTAGGGTAAAAATCTTTTTCTTCAATCTTTTCCAAAAAATAGAAGTTTTAGTAACTTAGGCTACATTTAAATACAGTTACTTTACCTTTTTGGCACTAACATACCACACAAACCATTTTTATATTTTATTCCTTTAAAAAAAAACAACAAACCACACGAACATGCCATAACATACATGCCTAACCCAAGTTAGTATCATAGTATCTAGGGTCAGAAGGGGCCTAGAGCAGGCCATCTAGTCTGATCCCCCGCCAATGGCAGGAACGAGTGCTGGGGTCACAGGACCCCA
>JAGPOW010003395.1:23206928-23236481 GCA_030014935.1 Caiman crocodilus
GAGAGCTCGTATAACCGAGCCAAGGGCTCAGCAATCACCCCCGCCAGCTCCCTCAACACCCTTGGGTGTAGGTCATCCGGGCCCACCGACTTAAAGACACCTAGCCCTTCCAGAAGCCCCTCCACCAGGTCAACCCTCACCCCCGGCCTAGCAGTGATTCTCGAAGGGGAATATAGGCTTCCAACGGGAGGGAAGTCCCGGTCCCCCCTCAGGAAGACCGAGGCAAAGAACCCATTGAAGATCTCCGCCTTCCCATCAGCCACAAGCACCAGGTTGTCCGATGAGAACCTCGGGGGTTACATTAAGAGCAATAAATTACCCCAACAAGAGAAATCAAAAGGATGATTCACAATATTAATTCTTGCAATTCTTTCAGCACTTAAGTGAAAAAAAAAAATGTAGTAACTATCTGAACTGGGTACCTAGTACCCTATGATCTATTACAACTGAGTTACTACTGTTTATCTTCTGAACAGACATGCTTCTTTAAAGAAATATAAATCTTTCCAACTTAACAATATAACATCTGTAGGGGAAACTCTTTTAAGAACCAATTTTGTCTCTAGAACCTTCTGCTAAAGTCCTGAAAAGTGCCTCACTAGAAGAAGTTGCATAAAAGAATCCTAGATGGATAGTCTCACAAATTTCTAACTCTTTTTGCCAGTGTAACCACTAACAAGAAAACATTTTATCAGGAAGCACAGGAAACATCACTCAACATATATTTATAAAAGGTTCAGATATTACACTATTTAACTAGTCTTCAGATGGCCCTCTTAAAAAAGCTGCTCTAAAAAACTGGAAAAACTGAGGATAGAAGAAAAAAAGGCTAGAACTGAATTTCAACCAAAACACCTGAAACTTTAAATTAGCACTCATCTACACAGAACTCCACTATATTCTTGATAGAGACACTGTTCCTTGCATTTTCAAGGACATCATTAAAGATAAAGTTTTCGGAAAATATTTGAGGATAGTTTCAAGATTTGCTCAGGAAGTCCACAAATTCTAGGGTACGGATACTCATTAGAAGGAGACAAAGCATCTTAGGTTCCAAACCAAGAAGAGGAATTTGAAAAGACACCAGGGGAAAAAAATTCCCAGAAAGAGAACTTCCAAAGACACCTAATTAATATTTATCTTTAGCAGAGACTAAGGCCCCCTCTACACGTTATAGGTACCACACAATCAACTGGTTAATTACATAATTAATTAATTACATTTAAACCAGCTACACATGCAAAGTAGTTATCATACCATAAAAAGCTCCAACCAGCTATGAAGTTAGACCCCAAAAATGTGTAAACATGATAGAAATTTGCTAGTGACTTTTAACTGGCAGTTGTAACAGGTTCTCCCTTATGGCTGGGAGACCCATCAGCTGACAGGCATCATGCTGGGCGCAGTCACAAGGGTGCACCACGCCCAGCATGACACACTCAGGCCCAGAGGATCACAACAGCCACAATCCCCATGGTCGGGGTACCTGAAGTCCTTGGACCCAAAGGATCATTGCTGCTATGAAGCCCAAGGCTCGGAGATCCAATGAAACCTCAGGGTTCACATGGGCAGCTGGGAATGAGAGCCCCATCACGTGCAGAACTCTGGGTCCCAGCTGCATGTGGCCCTCACACTTGGAAGACCCCTCAGCCAAGTGGGCTCCCGGCCATGGGAACCTGTTCCTTGCTGAGGCGGGGGTGGGGCCCCAAGATCAGGCTCCCCCTATACTGGTAATACAGAGCAACTGGATCTAATGCATGATCCCACAATCATACCTTCTGCCATGCACGTGCAGCATGGCAGGAGGTGCAATTATATGGATCACACATTAGAGCTCACCTTACCTTTACCTGCACATGTAGAGGTGGCTTTAGTGGCTAAACTGTAACAATTCTCTTAAATTCTTAAAGACTTAATGATACAGTCTTTATTCTCATGCATCCTATTCACATCATACGTTTAAATCAGTTGACCTGAAGGATGCTATTTTTACAGGTTGTTTTGTCAAAGACTTGATAGAAAACACAAACTTCCTTGCAAAAGATGCTGTCTTTTAACAAGGAACAAGGTCTTTGAAAGCACCATACACCAATCCCTATTGTTAGAAGTCCATGGGATAAAAACCAGATGAAGAATCCTGCTCCAAAGAGAACAGAATTTCGCTTGTTTCAACTCACCGCTATCAAATCCATTGGGAATGTCAAATACAGAAGCAAACCTCTTAACTGCTTATAAATTCAAAGGAGAAGTTCCAACAAGATTCATACAACAGCTATCTGCCTTGTCCTGAATGAGATTTGCACCCTTAGCAGTTCAGAATGAGCCGATTCCCAATTTCTAGAAATTCTACTATCGTACCAAGAAGTAAATTGTGTCTACAGAGAGGTGCAGTCTTACAAAGACAAAATTTCCTCATTCAGTCACTGACTTATACACGTAACTGGAGTTCTTGGAGGCCAAATACCAAGAGTTTCGAAAGAACTACAGATTGTGAAACCTTTCTTTGGACAACCAGACTAGAAATCAAGGTCTCAGAATATCTGGGGGTGATTCAGATCTTCAGGATTTCAGAAAACTACTCCTAAAACTATATGAAGCAGCTGAGGGATTTGAGTAGTTAAAAGTATTTTTACATACTGTACATTGTTTCCTGTCCAAGTCCTCTATAAACTGGAAAGTCATAGATACAACACCTATTAGTTTCAGACTAGTAAGAAAATACAGCATGCAAGAGAGGCTAAAAGACATTGGGGAGAATCGATAACAAACGCACAATGATACAAAATGCAGGAACAGCTGGTGTTGTCTGGGGAAAATTTACATAGGGACAAGGTTTTCACTTGCTGAAAAGGAAATCAGAGATCTTCCTGCTCTCTATAGGCCTAGATAAGGGGTGGGCAATTATTTGGGCCCAGTGGGCCACATAGGCAGTTCTGGTCAGTTTGTGGCCTGGTCAGAACCCTCCACTCACTCGCTCTGCAGCTTCTCCCTGCCATCGTCATCAGCACCCAAAAGCAGCCAAGATCACAGCCCTGGCAATGGCCAGAGTGAACCAGCTCCAAACCAGCTGGGACCTGCACATGCAAGCCTGACCCTGGCCCCAGGCTGCCCTGCACCTGCTCCAGACCCACCCAACCATAAGCAGCAGTGGCAACAACAGCAGCTAGACAGAGGGTGCTGCTGTGCACGGGGTGGGAAGGAAATCAGTTGTCTCCCCACTTGCCCTGCCAGGCCCTTCTTGCTGCAGCCTTCCAGAGTCTGCGACTCCTCTCTGCTGCCACTGTCACTCCACTGAGCAGCCCAGAAGCAGCCCTGGTGGTGATGATGACAGCAGTGAAGAGGAGGTGCAGGGCTGCCCAGGCATGGGCTCCAGGTGGCTGCAACAAGAAGTGCCTGGCAGCAGCAAGAGGAAAGATGACTGCTTTTCCTCTGCACCCAGCAGCAGTTTCTGCCCAGCCAACACTGCTGCTTATCATGGGCAGGCAAGTCCAGAGCAGGCGTGGGGCAGTTCAGGGCCAGGGTTGTGCTCATGGGTCCCAACTGGTTTAGAGCTAGTCCAGTCTGGCCAGGGTGAATCGGGAGTGGCTGCAGAACAGATTAAGGCCGGGGCCAGGGCTGTGAGCGTGGGTCCCTGCCAGTTTCCACGGGGCTGGGGCCAGCAGCAGCAAGGAGCTTCCATCACCCGGGCTGCCTAGAAATAGAGTCCAGCTACAGAGCTGTCCCAGCTCTGTTGTACACCTGGCAGTGGCAGGATGTGCCATGGGCCAGATGGGTCCAAGGGACAAGGTCCCTCCACAGGCTGTATTTTGTTCACCCCTAGCCTAGAAGCTTTGCATATATTTAAGTCATCCTTCTTAGAACCACCACTGGTGAAAACTAGTTCCTTTTCCTATCAGAAACACTCTTGAATGAGCATCAAAAAGGTTGTTTCCATTAATCCTATTGAAAATAAGTTGTTAGTGCTATCCATTCAATGGTGGTTTTTTTTTTGAACCAATAAAAGAGTGAATGAAAATAGTGATGGGGACGAGGGATGGAAATATAAACTTGTAAGAAAATTCTCTTCTGACTCCCCACCACTTAACTTCACTTCTTATCCACTCAGGCTCTTGGGATGCTGTTTTGGTCACAATACATAACCCCATCTTACTATCCCTTCAAACATCAGACTTTTCAGCCTCAGATAAAGCCATTTCTGTTTCCACAATCTATGGACCTGCCCCTTTAAAAAGGCATAGTAATGCCTTAAAAATATTTTTTAGGAGGCAAGGGACAAGGAGGATGGGAGGTGGGGGTGGAGAAAGAGTTGATTATGAAAATAGTGGTGGTGCTATATTGGTAAGAAAAAGCTGGTGGGGAGGTTAATATTTAACTCATTGACGCTATAAAGGTTTTAATTTAGTTTCTTTCTTGTAATTAGCTCTCAGGATTATACTAATCTGGAACCAATATTTCTTTTTTTTTTTTTTGCGACAATAAATGCCTTGTATGAAAGGAAGACAAGCCATCGGCCTTCCCTTAACTTTGAAACTTCAGCTGAAATCCTGAAACTAAGACTGAGTCATGTTTCAGCTTCTGTTTTCACCTTTAAAAAACCCCCCAAAAAACAAAACCCCCCCCCACCACTTTTAGAACCTTTACAGATTCTAAACATCAGAATCTAAAGAATCATCATCATCAAAAAAATCATAAAGTATGTCAGTGAATTAGCACACTAAGAAGTGTAATATCATGAAATTCATACATGTTGTAGAACTTTATGGAGATATTAAAACTACTATAAGCTAAGCTTCTCTGTTAGAGAGAGAAGTGATTATTTCTGCTAGGTTTGCTGAAGTCACACTTATGGGAAGTTATCTTAAATAAATAAATAAATAAATAAATAAATAAATCTGTTAAGAAGATGCTAAAGAAACAAAATGGCAATTGTTGAGATATTCTACGTGTGAAAATATTTACTAGTTTCCAGAGGAGCCGAACTCTTAATATAGCCAGGTACCATAATCATCATTTAAAAAGACACCCAGTAAAAAGGAAATCAGTAAGGACTTGTTGTAAATTCTTTAAGGTTTTGAATTGGGTAACAAGACTTAAGTGTCTCTCTTTTCATTCTAGGAGGCGTAAAAGTTAGAGCTAGAGACAGATTGCAGTGATTGTGTTAGACTCAAGTAGACAGATATTCTTTTTGTCTATAGTTCAGTACATAAAGATGTTTAAATTTTACAAATGGGTCAATTTAAAGTACTTATTTTCTTTTTCTTAGGATTTGTAATAGCAATACAAAATTATGTTATCATTGAAGACCTACCAAATTTGCAGATTCCACAAAATCCAGGTAATGTCCATGAAATCCATTTGGGAGGGAGTGGGCACGGGGACTTGAAGAAAAGAAAACACTTGTTCCTCAGGGGGAGCCAAGACTCTTCAGCATGCTGTGGCAGCCTGGCACGGTTGCGGGGCATGAAAGATTGCCCACTCAAAGGACTGTAGGCAAGATGGTTGCTGCCCCTACCCCATAGTGGCTGTGTGAGGGCTGCCTGTCATGTGGCTCTGCCATAGTAAGAATCAGTAATGCAGCTGGGGCCAAGGCACTCTGGGAACAAAAAAACCAAAGAACCTAAACAAAAAGCCCCTGATTAAATCTATGATCCATTAAATCACCAGAGTTGATATCCCAAAATAGCTGGGCAGCAAAAAGGTCAGATCACAATCCAACAGAAACTTTACTTCTAGACTCTGAAGAAGTACATGTGTAGTCTAAGACAATCTAGGTGCCTGGTATGAGTGACAGAAGTGAATAAACCTGGATGTGGGCTTCAAGCCAGGACATAGGAGGCAGGGCCTGAGGTATGCCACTAGGACTAGCCAGGGGGTCAGCAAAGTAGGGGTGGCACAGATTACTGGAGCATCAGGTCAAGGTTTGGGTTGGAGGGGCTGAGAATACAGGGGCCAAGTTCCAGAAAAACTAAGAGGGAGAACCTGAGAGACAACCTGAGAAACAAGCCAAGATCAGAAACCAGGGGTCAAGAAGCTACTGCCAAGTTCCAAAGATCTGAAGTCAGGATCAGGAAGAGCCAAAGCCGAGTCAGGAGCCAGAAGAATGACAGCGCAAACGTGGGGCTTGCTGGAACAGACTGAGGCTATGTCAAGGAATGCTTGTAAGTGTGAGGCACCAGATGCGCTTAAAGGGGCATTCTCAGCACTCAATCTGGTTGCAGAGAACTGGGGCAATCACATTCACCAGGGATCAGGTTCAGGTGTGATAGCTCAAGATCATGGGGAAGCTGGGCCTAAATGATCAGAAGCCTTGACACCAAAGCCAATACTAGGCTGACATTAATGTTCATTGGAGGCTCGGTACTATTAAATGTGAAGAGGCTGGTACCAAAGACTACTAATATTGGCACCAAACTGGCACCAAAGTTCATGATTTAGTTAGTACTGAGGATAGGAAGGTGTGTACCAGGACACGTAAAACTTAAAACGTCTAGTACTATATGATACAGCAAATCCTTGGCTATTACATAGGACAACAGTTGGCAACATTTTCTGGTTGTGGGCCAACACTAAGAGCCAGCTGCTGCCGCCTCTCTCTGCTGCCTGGCTGAGGCACAGCAAAAGGAAAGTTTCTGCTAGCCAGCCATGGTGTGGGCAAAGCCCCTGCCATGAGTCCCCCCAGCTCAGCAGGTCACATTCAGTGGCTTCATACAAGCTATAGGTTGCACACCTCTGACGTGAGGCTTTCGGGTTGTTGGTTCCAACTTCATCAGAATTGTAATTACCATGATCAACTGGTCTTGACCATATTTCAAAAGCTCACAGCCCAGCCAAGTAGTAGAGAATATAGCTCATACTTTTATTCCAAGGGGTTCATCTTTGTGTGTTCTGAGGATTTTTTTTTTTTTGGTGGCCTGAAGTCCGAACAACTTTAGGTACCAAAAAGACAGAAGGCTTGAGTACTTTTGAAGAAGTCCTACTTGAAGGAAAAAAGTGATCCTTTTGGTGATACTTGAGCCTTTGTCCCCTTTATTGGGGTAAAAGCAATGATAGTAGTATTTCTAAGCAAGGCTAAATCTGATCTTTTAGCTGAGTGTAGTTCGGAGGCTGAGCAAATAGATTTTTCTGAGGTAGGCAAAGTTCTTTGGGTAGATGCAGTATCTTTTATTAGACCAACTGAATAGTTGGAAAAAAGTTCCTGGCAACCTTTTTCTGAGATATTCCTTAAGTTGTGCCTCTCAAGATACGAGTGTTAGTCATGAAAATTTTCTAAACGTGGCATCATTCACTTTCTCTCACAAGGCATTTAGCATGCCTACTGCTTACAGGCGTAACAGCCCCACAAGAAGGATAGTATTTGAAGACAGGATTCCTTTATTGTCCCAAAACTGTCAGAGAAACACCTCAGGGCTTCAAGAGAAACAAGTTCTGTCAGCGAATAAAGTGTCATTGTCTCTTTACACCAGACTTGACAATTTATAGAAACTAACACTTGGAAATGACAGTGTCAGACAATATGGATACTTCCAAAGTTCAGCCAGGGACCATGAGTAGGAGTTGGGACAATTATACTCCTTTATGCCCTTGGTTTGCTTGTAACTGGATAACATGCACCACCCTTGCCAACAAAAGTGCACAGGTACTTAAAGATGCTGAAGTAACCCTTATAATTCAGTCACTACCATCCTAAACTGCTGTCTAACATTTACCTGTCTGCAAGTATCCTGCAGTTCTACTGTATGCCTGTGTGTGCAGGACATACTTTCAGTTTCTGAGCTATCCTCTCCCAAACCTGTGCTGCTAGTTGCTTTGGAGAGGAAAAAACAAAACCAAAAACCCCAACATTATTTCAATGATCAACCGTGTTTTCAGAAGGAAGGAAGAATGGTTCAGCTGAGGTCAAAAGTGTGCTGGTGTTAAGACCCAGATCTTGCTTGTCTGTGTGCAGTATGAGTAAAGCTCCCTGCTATAAGGCCCCAGCTTCACGGCTAGATCCAATCGCTCCATGGGCCAGATTGTGCCTGCTGGCTATAGATTGTCAACCCTGCTTTATTTAATTCTTGATACCGAGCTATAGCATAGGATTTTTGTATCTTGCCAAACAGAATAAGTTGTGTACCACACAAGTTAAAATTTGTATTTAACACTGTGTTCAAATGCATTGAAAAGACTTTTTTCTGTACTGTTATCAAGTTTCAGTGTTAGGTTTAGCTTTAGAATATCTTTTTTTTAAAGAGCTGTTAGTCCTTCTAGATTTTATGACTACTTTGCCTGAACATTGAATGTTCTTAGTATTTGCTTACAAATTTAAGGTGTTATGCTTTTATCATTATATACACATCGATTTACATCAATTTAGTTAATGTTATAAATTACTTAATAACTTTTCACCATTTTAATTTTACAGTTTGTGTGTTATTTAGCCAATGTCACTCTACAGCTCATAAAAAAGAACCTCTGGTGACATAATTTGGGAGCATCTCCTTGCTAGTCTCATAAATATCATTGCTTATATCCATGTATTTGGTTTCCCTTGTCAGTTGTCATCTCTTTCAAATTTTAACAATGAAAACTTATTTATTTCAATTAACTAATGTATAATACTGAAGATAACCACTTTCATCCTTGTACTTCCCGAAACAAATGACAAACATACCTTTTCCACAGAATAACGATAAATCCAAAATAAACATTTAAAAGAACATTTTCAACAGAATGTTAAAAGCAAGACTGACTGATCTAGGAAACAGGTTGAAGAAACAGCAACTGCTTGCAGATCAATAAAATAACAAAATGGAAGGAAAAAAGCTTCAGAGGAAAGAGAAAGACATGTCAACATTTACAAACAAAAACTGAGAATCTTGTATTTTGGACTCCCATTTGCAATCCTTAGCAAATACTCAACTTGCTCTGCCTTACAGGTGCTCACCAATACAAGAAAACAAAGCACAGATAAAAAAAAACAAGTCAGCCATCATTTACCTCCTCTCCTCTACATTTCCTGCATACTAATCACTCTGAAAACACTTCCTCAATCTAATCACAATCACTTAAAATTTGGGCGTAAGATTTTTAAGTAATCTTTCAGTGAAAGCAGCATTTTTAGATTATGGAATTCACAAATACTCGTACTGTTTTCCAAAAAGCAAATTGACTTGCATATACATTGCTATGCAAATTAAGATTTACTTGATTCCAGTAAAGCAACAGAAGTCAAAGATCAATAAAAAAACCCCACATCTACAATACGAGGAAGATAAATTATTATTAAACTATTACCTTTCTTTTTCTCCCTCTTCTAGAAGCTTTAGGAATAGGTACATCATTTCCCTTCACAATATCCTAAAAATATAAAATTTGTGATGTCAGCAAAAGTGTAAGAACCAATTTAAGGCAGACAAAGTTATTTGGGTGAATCTGATATCTTTTATTAGACCAACTTAAATAGTTGGAAAAAATTATTAAGCAAGCTTTCGGTTTCAAAATCCCTTAGTCAGGCTAAGGACGTTTCAGCAGTTGGTGTGTGCTCGTCCTGGATGGCTTTTCATTCCATCCAGGAAGAGCCAATTTAATTCATTCTGAAGTTGGTGGGAGGAGTTGGGGGCGGGGGCAGGGAGAGATGACATAACATAGCCTTTGGTATATATTTCAGGAAAAGATTACGCTGCATACTTAAAAAGGTATTTCAAAGTTCCAAGCATCACTATGTCATGATTAACATTTCTCCCTAAAACCTGTATTAAAAAGATTTGTAATCAGCAACTGCTTCCATCAAAGAACAGGTAGAGACCAAAACAGACATTCAGTTTCCACCAGGAGAATCACCATTTACCTGATAAAAAACAAAAAAGTATGTAGCCATTCAAGCTTCCAGAGCAAAAATATCCAGTAAGGTAGAAAAACCCAAGAACAGCTAGAGTTAAAACACTCTTGATAAAGTTTCTCCCAGGACACTGAATGTTTGAATACCTTTCCCTATCTTAAGGAAGGGAGCGAGGGGAAAGGCTCCTGTGCCTTCCTGAGACTGGGTCACTGATCTTCCCCTGCTGCAAGGCTCCCAGAACCTTTTACCAGCACCTGAGTCCTCATCTCCCTCTGGGTCTGTGCAGAGGAGTGCCAAAAACAGAGCTATTTGAACCATGTAGGAATGCTCCGCTTCTGCCAATCAATGGGACAGGGGTGGGATCCCATTCTTCCGCAGCTCCAAGTTCTAGGTGCTCACCCTTAACATACTTGTAGAAGTGCAGTGCCCAGAACTGGACTCCAGTTGAGGCCTCCCTCACCAATGCCGAACAGAGAGGGAAGAGCACCTCCCTGGATCTGTTGGCCACACATTGGATGATGCATGCCAGAGTTCTATTTACCCTTTCGGCAACCTCATCACACTGTTGTCTCGTATTCATCTTCTGATTGACTGTGACCCCAAGATCTTGCTCAGATACTGTTCCACTCAGTAGACTACCACCCATCATATATTTATGGTGAGGGTTCTTCCTACCCAGGTGAAGGACTTTTCTACTTCTTGTTGTTAAACCTCATCTGATTTTGTTCTGTCCATGAATCCAGTCTGTTGAGGTAGTCCTGAATCTTTGCCCCATCCTCTGGTATGCCTGCATTTCCCGACAGCTTGGTATCATCAGATCATTAAGCTTTTCACCCCCTCATCCAAGTATGTTAAACAACATGGGTCCAAGCACCGGATACTACTGGAGACAGGCCTTCCAGGATGAGGTCATCCCATCAATTACAATTTTCTGGGAGTCCACCCACCTCACTGTAGTCTGGTCCAGCTCAGTACCCTCCAGTTTGACTGAGAGAATCTCATGGGAAACAGAGTCAAAGGCTTTACTGAAATCTAAGTAAATGATGTCAACCTTGTATCCCCATCTGGATGGCCACTTACTTGGTCATAAAAGGACATTGGGTAGATCATGCCTGACTAACCTTTGACAAAGCCATGCTGGTTGCTTCACAACACCCATTCAGTTGCTGGATTATGACTGATGGCCTCCTTAACAAATTTTTCAAAGATTTTAGCCAGGACTGAAGTCAGGTTGACCAGCCTGTAGACTGCTGGGTCCATCCCTCTTCCCTTTCTTAAAGATAGACACCACATTAGTCCTCTTCCAGTTGTCTAGGACCGCTCCCAAGTTCCACAATTCTTCAAACACCTTGGCCAGTGGTGCTGCTATAAGCTCAGCCAGTTCTTTCAGGACTTTTGGGTAGACTTGAAAGTGTCCAGGTGTTGTAGGAGATCCCTCACCGGTTCAGGCTGATTTTATGTAATCTGTTGTCTTCCCCACGTTCCTTGGGCTTCTGGTCAGGCTAACAGCTCCTGCTTGGTTTTACAAATACTGACAGGAAGTATTTAGTTAGGAGTGCTACCTTTTCCCAGGCATTGACTGTAGGCTGACTGCCCCCTGATTCAGTAGAGGTCCCACAGTGGATCTTGATTTTTTCTTGCTTCCTACATATTTGTAAAACAACTTTGTTGTTTATGTCAGTTGCCAGCTTGGCCTTAGCTTTCTTTGTCTCATATCTGCAGGCCCATGCAATACAGATATAGTCTTCTCTGGCAGCTTATCCATTCTTCCACTGCTTATATGCTACTTCTTTCTTTTCCAATAGTTCCCTAACACCCTTGTTGGGCCAAGCGGGTCACTTGGTTCTTTTCCCGCTTGTCATCCATGTGAGGATGGCCTGTTTCTGAGCTGTGAGAATTGCGTCTTTAAGGAAGCACCACCATTTTTGGACTCCCAAATCCTCCAGTTGCTGTTCACAGAGGTCCTCTTCTACTAGCCTCTTGAGTCTGCCAAACTCTGCCTTCCTGAAATCTAGAACTTCTGTTTTGCTGACTGGTTTCCCAATCTTACGGTGGATGGTGAACCATATCAGGTTGTGATCGCTGGGGCCCAGACCACCACCAATTTTCAGGTCACGTATGATGTCCTCCCCCTTGGCCAGCACCAAATCCAGGGTGGCTTTACCCTTAGTAGGCCCTTCCACAACCCACATCAGAAAAAAGTTGTCTTTTGTTGCTAAAAAATTGGCTGACCTGCTCGAGGTGACCGAGTAGTCCTCCTAACAGATGTCTGAGCCATTGAAGTCACCCATGACAATCATGTCTCTAGTGTGAGCTCCCTCAGTCAGCTCTCCAGAGAATGCCTGATCACACTCCTTCTTGGAGGGAGGCCTGTAATAGACACCTACCACCAGGTCTCCCTCTCCTGGTCCCCCTTGTATCCTGCCCCAGAGGGTCTCAAAAGACTTTCCCTGTTGTCAGGAATTACCTACAGGGAAGAATACCACTCTTTCATAGACAGCCACGCCACCTCCTTTCTTCCCAACCTGATCCTTCCCGTACAGCCTGCAGCCCTCAATATTGACTAGCCAATTGTGTGCATCATCCCATCAGGTCTCTGTCAACCCAATCAGACTGAAATCCTCATAAGCAAGAAGGAGCACCAGTTCCTCCTGTTTGGTTCCCATGCTTCTGGCATGCCCATGAAAGCACCCAAGTTCCTTCTGGTCATCTCAGGTTTTCCGTTATACCGCCTTATTAGTACTTATCTGCCCATTCATTGCTTGAGCGCCTTCCCACATGTCATTGTGGCTAGAGGATTCATGCAGAGCAGTGGAACCTTCTCCCCAACCCCTGGACATGCCTAGTTTAAAGCCCTCCTCAACAAGTTGGCGACTCTCGTAGCGAAGAGCTTCTTTCCTCTGCTTGTGAGATGAATACCATCTGTTGCAGGTAGACTGCTGTAGTTAAACTGCGTATCAAGGTCAAGGTTTCCAAAGCCCATTCAGTGACACCATCTCTGAAGCCTCCTAAGTAATTCCCAACTAGTATGATGATTTGCAAAAGTATATTAATTTTTCAATATGCTGTAAGTGAAGAATACACATTTTGCCTGCCAAAATAGACTAGATAATTATGGATTAAGCACCAAAGTCTCGCTCATTTAATGTTAACGAGATATAATTCACAGAGAGCTGAATGTGTGTGTCTGTCTGAAGACATTAGACATCTGTTGCACTCTCCAATATGTATACCTTAAATGTTCTTGTAGTATTAAGTTTAAACGAAGTTTCTTTGAAAAGAAAGAGAAAGATATACCACATACTTCATTACTAGGTTTTTCTGAAGGGACACCATCTTCCTTGGTAGCACCAGTTTCTTTTTCTTCTGTTTCACCTTCCAAGGGTAAATTATCCTGTTTAGCAGGTAACTGTAAAAGGAAGAGAATACAGCTTATCATCCCAATTTATATTAGTCAATCTGTAAATGTGGAAAAGGCAGAAACAGAACAGCCTCTAGATACCTGTATCAGGCTGCTTCCCAGCCTTAGTTTAAATAATTTAATGAACAGGTGATTTTTAAGTTAATGGAATATCATCAACTTGGAATCTAGTCATTTTCCAGAAGTGAGAAAAAGATAATTCAGTTATCACACCAACTATTCCTCTGTATATTTTCCTGTTTTATAATCGCATTTATTAAAGAAAAGCACATAAAATTCAAAATATATAGAACTCTCATGCTGTAGTGTCAAAAACGTTGAACACAACACACAAAACTTGACTACAAAGGGGATAGTGAAACCAACTGCACAGTGATGTTAAATGCACAAGGTGATGAAAACGGGGGAAAAAAAATCCTCCTATCCTTTAAAAGACATTATTTGTAATATCAATAGATTAGAAATTTCAGAAAGAAAGTTTCCAAAATCTATTGTGTCCTCTTTAAAATTAACTCATTTAAGATTTCATATTTTACCATTGTTTATAACCTTGTACCTGCACAGCAAAAAAAGTGAAACCCTATATGAAAACAATAGCGTACAGAATGTTGATGGTAATTCTGACAAGGCTAAATCAATATAAGCAAGCATCAAATCCATTTACCTGTATCTAAACTAAGAGACTATACTGGTTTAAATAGATTAAAAAAGATCTAGTTAAATCTTTTTTCTCGTCTAGACAAGGCCTAACATTTGTTGCAAATGTATTCTCCTGTAAAGAAAAGCACAAATTAAGGGGGGGAAAGGAGGAGACACCTATTTGTTTACAATATTAAATGACCCTCGAAGCAGCAGCACCAAGCCTGAATGCAGGTCTTTACAAATACATTTTTATTTGAAAGAATAAACATATTTGTAAGGAATTGGGTTTTAAATTTGGATACAGCAGCCTAAGAGAAAGGTCAATGTTCATGCCTGAAGAAGAAAGTTACAACAAGGCACTGCTTATTTAAAGTAAGCATGTACAACTGCCAAGTTCACAACTCAAAAGATTTCCCAGAGAGAATACAAGCAGTTTAATTTAGTTGCCTACTTTAGGAACTGCAGTCTTTCTCCTTTTCGACCCTTTTTCTTCATTATTCTCCATAGACTCTTGAGAGCTTTCTTGAACCGTTTCTTTAACACCACTGTTAACAGCTGGATGGGACTAAGACAAAAAAAATTACCAGAAGTTTTCAAACCTGACTGGAATAATAAACTTTATAAATCTGCACTGTTATAAAACAACTAAAAAGCAATCAGCTAAAATTAGCTGTCAGTGCTCAGCAAACAAACAAGTTGTCACTTTCAGGAAACATGTAGGGACAAAAAGAAACGTCTTTGATATTTCCCATAAAGGTCAAAGGCTAGCACTAGAAGCATGGATTTAGATAAGAGGAAGAAGGAACAGTCTTTGCCTTTAACTCCATTTTTCTTAGGCTAACTTTACAGATGAATCTCACTCGTACCATTTTTGTTCAGAGGACCTGAGACAACTCCCCAAATTTATGATTTCTTCTCCCCGGAGAATGCAGAGCAGAGCTGAAGTTCTCACTACTAGCAGCTACAAGATACCTGCATAGTATACATGCTGCCCCCTGAATATCAAATCTAGGGAAAAAAAAAAGTGCAAGAATTCTGCGAAAAACACAAATGTAGACTATCAGCTCTAGGAAAACAGTTTGCAAATCACCTTTGCCACTCCTAACCTATCTCCTCCCACCTACAATCTGCCTGACAGCTCCACCAGGATGTCCCACTGCCTCTGAAGCTCAATTCTCCTCAAGCTTTGCTTTGCCCTGCCCCCCACAGCATTCTTGGTTACTATCATCTTCCCTATTGCAAGCCAATGACCTGGCAGTCATCTCAACTGCTGTCTAGATCTTCACAGGCTGCCTGCATCTCAGTCTTGCCTCTTCCTTTTTATCATCCTTAAGATACAGCCTTTCCTTTCTAAACACAGATAAAGATCTTGCCTAGCTTTGACAGATGCAGTTCTAGCCCAGTCAAACCACTGCTAAAAATCATTTCCCAGATTGTCACTCAGACCATATTATCTCCCTAATGACTCCCCATTCTCCACATAAAACTACTTAAATCTTAATTTTCATAGCCTTTCACCAAAAACTTTCATCCTATCCCCATTTATGTCCTTCATTCAATCTGTTATCAACATTCAAACACGCACTAATGTGCTTGAATACCCCCATAAAGCTAGCAAGTGCTTGTCTTTGAGATCTGTTCCTAAAACGCTCACCATAAATACGCCTACAAAAAGAAAACTTTGACAAAAAGCGAGCAGCTGCTCTATCAAGACTACTGCCTATCAGGCTAATAAGAATGGTCTTTTATTCCTTGTGTTCTCCCGGTCTGTATCCATGTGCTGTCTTGTGTTGTTAGACCGTACATTTTTGGGAAAAAAGACTCTGCTCCTATTTGCACAGGATTGTATAGATCTCTTCCTGTGGGCCGAATCTGAGCAATAATGAATCCTGAAAAAAGATCAATAGGGCTAGCTGGCAGAAAAGCTTTGATTTAGATCAAGTGAGTATATGGTATATTTTCCAGGTTTTGTCCATATGAAATGCAGTCAGCTAGTTATTTAGACCTGATCCTCTTCAGCATTCTTCAGGAAACTGTTACAAGTTCAATTTTCCAAGGGCTTAGCCTCCTATACATAGATCTTTCAGCAGAGAGCAGAGGAAGAAATCATCAAGATGGTCAAGAGGGTATGAAGATACTTAATGTGGAAAATCCAACACCACCATGTAAAGAATAATTGCCCAATTTAACAGCATTACTTGATTCTGTAGAAACTGGCTTGCAGGCAGAGGCAGGATATTAGGGGCTTAAGTCTATTGGCTTTAATAGCTGAAGTCACCACTACCAGGAAGGTTATCTTCTGTGTAAGAATGAACCTTCAAGCTCACAGAAACAGCAGTTCAAAATGACATTTATTTGACTGAATTTATAAGAGCGAGGGAGAGGGTTTAATCTCTTTCTTTGTGGGAGGTAGGTAGAATAGCATGTATCAACACCACATGATTCAAATGGCAAAGGCCTGTACAGATACTGGTTGTCCTCCATCTTCTCTAGGCATGTCTTGTTTGGCAGAGCCCACTCCCACATGTGGAGCTTATTGGAACAAACTAGCACTTCTTCCAATCACTTGTGAAGAGTTTCATTTTACTAGGTACAGTAGACATGAAATGGTAACTGCCCTAACCAGACTGGAATCCACATACAGAACAAGTGGCCAATTTTCCTGGGTTTTGATTAAATACATGAGCTTTCAATCTTTGAATGGATACATCTTTTCTAGGTTTTCAAGAGGAGACTGGACAGTCTCCTCAAGACCTTGCTGGGGGTCACTTGACCCCAGTTGTCTTCCTGCCTAGAGCGGGGTGGGGCTGGACCTGATGATCTGCAAGGTCCCTTCCAGTCTCTAACAATCTATGAATCTTTCCCCTCAGTTTGCAAAGGAGATCAAGAGAAGAGAATCATTGGCAAACATGAGGGACTTGATCAATGGCTATATGTAACAGCTTTCATAGGTTAGATGCAGGGATAAAAGACTAGAATACAACACTGCTCCCAACTACTAAAGCATGAAGACAGCACAAGGGAAAGGGAAATGGTATCCTAGGTTTGTGGGTTTGCAACTGGTAGAGCAAACAAACAGGGGAGTTTGAGCAGGATTTATCCTAGCAAGGAAGGAGCAGTCCCCCTTCATCAAGGTACATTAAGTTCACAGTTTGCATGCTCTGTATAGGTACTGTGTTTGTGCCCGTGATATGAGGACGCTGTCTTCATCTGTAGCATACAGCACACAGTATTCTTCCTAAGATACGAGTATGTTTTAACAAATTCCTTGCCACTGCACACAGCTGGTTAGCCATGTTATTCTGAGGTCAGACCAAAGACAAGGCAAGGAGGCACTTCAGAGATTAACTGGTTCAAGGAGGCATGAAGCTTTTGTGGGCAGTTTTCTGTCAGATACCAGAAATGACTCATCTGGTGAAGCACATGAAAGCACATGCTTCTTTGAACCAGTTAGTCTCTAGAGGTGTCACCCTGCCCTACCTTGTCTTCCCCAGTGCAGCAACCAGGCATCAGTAGCACCCCTAACACTCTTACTTTTATACCAACCAATTCTAACCTATACTAGCCACTGTCACAGTCTGACCTGTAAATGAACACAGCCATAACATTTATCCCATCATCTGAGCTATTGCATTACATTTCACAATGGCCAGACAATGCATACTACTTGACCAAATTAGACCAGAATATCTTGTAGGCATTATTAGTAAGCTATACATATAAAAATCAGTTACCTGCTGATGAGAGAATTTCACTTTGGGATTGTTGTCAATTTCCCATAACCCTTCATTAAAGCCTTTTCTTTTATTTGGTTTGCCATATTTATCTTTGTTTTCAGAATAAGGAAATATGTCCTTTGGTCCCAAAAATGCCCTATAAGAGGTGAAAAAAAAATATTGAGAGAAATATTTTTCTACTCCAGTATCACAATCTTTAATATTGCCCAAAACATGTGCAGATATAGTATAAAGGGGAAAAAAATCACTACCAAGGTATCTAAAGTAATAAGAGGTATAAGAAATCAAGAAATGAGACAACTAAGAGTCTTTAAATCTTAAAAATGGGATTTGAGATGCTATGTAAGTTACAGACACTAGTTTGAGTTGAAGAACTATAGCAGTCTATTCAGGACCTTTTTCTACAAGGTCAGAGTCAAATAATAAGCCATACTACTTTTTCTAAGTTAGACTTGGGAGAACAAAGTAAAAAAGGTCCATTTCAATGTTGTGCTTTACACTGCAAAATATTAAAACAAATCAAGACTTCTATTGCATTCATATTCTTGAGGGTTACATTTCTTAATAGGGAATGAGTCTGCTGGTAAACAGCGTTAATCAGCTGGTATTCCTAGCCATAGGAGCACATGGAAACCAAGTTTCCTACTTGCTGGTGGAGGAAGCCTGGGATCATGATTCAGGGCTCCCCCTGTACCAGCAATATGGTAGCGCCAGGAACTGATCTCTAATCCCCCAGTCTTGCCTCCTGCGTGCACACATAACATGGCAGAAGGCATCAGATCCCACCCTGCCTTGAATTTAGATGTCGGTCAGTGACCACAGCCATTGCTCGCCTCCTACCAAATATGGCCAGTGGGTCTCTTGATAGCAGGCCTCACCCATATCCGTACCCCCAGATTCTTAGCCATTTTAGGAGTCCTACATGCTGGGTGAAACTGCAGGCCAGATGTTTGACACCCTGATTTATTAATTACTTTAAATACATAATTCACTTACTGTAGTGAACCAGCAGAAAGATAATGGCAAATCTCTACAAGCAGATGCAACTAACATTTGGTTAAAATATGAATAACAGATAGCAATACATTACTAATTAACAGGTACCATTTCATGCCTCATTGGTTTTTAGATGGAAAGGCAATCAATAGAAGATAAAACTATTTAAAAACCTACTGTAATGCAAGAGGCATGTCCTGTTCTTTCCAAAGCAGGCAATTATACTTTAAATTTCACTGTAGCATGCAAAGAAATCTACAAATGTATGAAATTTAGCAAGCAGACTCTTGCTACTTAGGCCCCTAGTCATATTGAAAACAAATAAAGTTTCTATTCAGGAAGGTACTTACTGCCAATCCCCATTTGTCACTTATTGCTAATAATTGGTAAGTAATTCAGATACTTAAGTACTATCACCTACTATCATCATTTACTTTGTATACATGTACTCTGGTTAAATGTATAGAAAGTGATGAAGGGGGAAGTACCTGTTAAAGTGTCATTTCTAGAATCAGTTAGTCAGTTTTAGGGCCATCAGTAGAGGCCTTGAAAATAAGAGACTGCTGCACTAAAACCAGCTACATCCCATAATTTTTAAAGTAGTTTCAAACCACAGTGCTGTGATGCAGGTGCTGCTGCCATGGCAACATTCCAGGCAAAACTGCCCCTCACCCACTTCTCCTTGCATTTGGGCTGTGATCAGGCAGGCAGGAATTGGGCTGCTGCAGCCTGGACAGGCCCGTCCAATGCTCCTCCCAGAAAGAGGCGCACAGGACAGTTATACGCATGCATTTCTGTTTTTGGGAGGAACATACAGGGTACTGGACAGGCTGCAGCGGCAGGTTTTAGGTTTATTATAGCCTGACTGCAGCAGGAGAGTATGCATGTGCCACAGCTCCTTCAGACTAGCTGTGAAGCAGATGCACAAGGAGGCAGCAGAACCCATTTGAGAAGCACTGAGGTAAGCTGAAGCAGGACCAGCAACGGTTCTCTTCTAGAAATGTTACCACATTCAAAAAGAATGGTAGAGGGATGCCCTGCCCCTGAAATGGTGAAAACCACTGTTCTATTATCAGCCCTGAAACTATTAATTGCTGTCATTCTTGAGGCTTTTAATAGTTTAAAGAAACTAATATCGCAACACTAACAGTGCAAGTAAGCACTAACAGAATCATTTGGGATAATAGGGCTGGGAGGAACCTCAAGAGATCATCTAATCAACCATCTGCTCAAGTCAGAAGCTTCTCCACAAACTATCCCAACCACGTGTTTGTGTAACATAGGGGTCTGGGGCAGCTGAGGACCACTATTTCCAGGGGCATATGGAGCCAGACAGGCAAACATGAGATTTATCAGATTAAAAAACCCAACAAAATAATATCAGTCTTTACCTTGAAAGAGAATAACCTAAACTTAGTACATAAATTGGATTAGCTTAAAAGGAAAACTGGTGACCAGAACAATAAAAAGGCAGGGGGGGAAATATAAAACTACTCTATCTAGACACTCAATAAACAGAAATAGAGGACATCACATAACTTTCATTCTTGCTCAGTTTGAAGCATACAACCAAAGAGTTAGTGTGTCACTCCATCTCAGTGGTATTTGATGCAACAAAAAAGTACTTGAATCACAGACTGAAAGTCTACATGAAGATTTGATAGGGACTTACCTAAATCATGGTGGAAGTCTGTAGCATAGCTGCATTTTGAATCTCATTCTTTTCACTGCATACCCCCCATGCCTCAGTGTGGCAAAAAAACCCCACAGCAGTGGTTTTCTTGACCACTCAGCAGCAGGAAGGGATGTGCAGCAAAACAACTGAGATTAAAGGAATTGCTATGCCACAAATTTCTGCTGCAATTTAGGTAAGTCCCTAAAAATAGATACTGCACTGCTGGATACTAAGGAGGCAGTGAGGCAACAGCAATTTGGCAAGCAAGAAAAGGTGATTTAAGACCATTTTGACTCAAAATATCAGTGTGAACCAAGGTACAGTAGTATTAATTACAAACATTTTATATTATGTGTTTATACAGTCACCCCATCCATTAGGACCATCTAACAAGAAGAATGGACTCAATAGGTTGCTGGTATAAATGTTTTTGAAATGGGGTGCCACTAAATTCAGAAAGGTTATGGAGGGGTGCCGTGACTGTAAAGAGATTGATAACCACTGGCCTTATCCTGTACTTAAAAAAAAACAACAAAAAACAAAACAAAAAACAAAAAAACCCACAAAAACTTCCAGTGAAGGCTATCCAATAATATCTTTCAGTAATCTAAAGCCAATCCTTCACCGCTCTCAGAGTTAGAAAGTCCTTCCAAATATCCAACTTAAATTTCCCATCTAAGACCATTGCTTTTTGTCCTGTCTCCTGCAGACAGAGAAGTCCGCCATCATCTTTTTGATATTTTAAAACTCAATAGTCCATCCCTCCCTCAGTTCTCTTCTCCAGGCTACCCATCTCAGTTCTTCCAAAGTTTTCTTGTGCATTGACTTCCTTAGGAGTCAAATAACTTGTGTTGCTCTCTGCTAGACTCTCTTCAAATGTGTTCATGTCTTTTTTTGAAGTTTAGAATCCTAAGCCAGACAGCACTCTAGCTGAGGCTTCACCACAGCTGAATTGTATGAAATACCCATTTCCCATGACTTGCATATGAGATTCCTGGTAATACACCCCTGTTTGCCACTGGCTTTTTGGAAGCAATGGTACACTGACTCATAGTCAGCTTGTCTTTTTCTGCATATTTGAAGCATTGCCAGCAATATCCTAATTCATATTTGTACAATCAATTGCTCCTTCCTAAGTGAAATACTATGCAGGCTCATTAAGTACACAGTACTGTCAGTATTGTAATATAAACAGTCCCCAAACTGACTTGTTCCTGTCATTTTCAAAACTTCTAAGAGCAGTTCCAAAACTAATTATTAGAAGCCTTGAAAATGACAGGAACAGGTCAGTATCGCGGCCGCTTCTATTGCAGTACTATGTATTTAATGAGCAAAGTTTACATCACCATTTCCCAACCTTTCTTGCCCCACAGCACACTTACCTAAATAAAAAAGCACCGTGGCACACTGGACACAGGGGGTGGGGGGAGGGACAAGACACGGCCAGCTGGAGGGTATTTTGGGCTGGAGCCAAACTCCACATTTGTCTGTGTCTGCAGCAGCAGCAGGCAGGGGGCATGGCTCCAGCCCAAGATGCTACAGCACACCTGGACGTGCCATGGCACACTGGTTGGGAAATGCTGGTTTACATTAAGTTTAGGTAAGTGCATAGATATTTCCTCAGGCCCAAAGCTATTAACTTAAATGGAGGGCTGTATCCTTTAAAGAAGAGGAACAAAAAACCCACAAAAAAGCAAATGAACAAATGAATGATATTTCACCAGACAGGAAAGAAATAGAATGATGGTATTATAAATGCACAGCTATCCCAACAAGGACTGTGGTTCCACTACGCAGTACCTAGCGTGCACACAGAAAGAAATGGTTCTTGCTCCAAAGAGAGCAAGAGGTTTGAATCAAATTTTAAAAATATACAAGAGTACAGCAAAACAGAACAAAAAGGCTCTGAGCCAGTAAAAAGGTCTATATAGGCGATAAGTCACAACAGTGACACTTACCTGAACTAAACATGTATACAACTTGTCAGGCCCAAGTTATTTAAGAACAAAAGAGAGACCAAGTCAGTGTAGATAGCTAATGCATGTTTTCTTAACCTTATAATATTCTTATTTATTTATTTTTACACATTTATAAACCTCATAATATTTTGAAAAGGTTTTCAAACTTGTGCTTTTCTTCCTCTGAAGAAATTTAACAGCAATAAGAAGTACCCCTTACAAAAGAATAAAAATATTCAAAAATTATTTTCAAGTCTTATATACCAAGACTAGCTTTCAACTGACTATCTACACATCCTACACCAGTAGTTTTCAACATTTTTAAACTTGAGGCACTCCTTGGAAAATGCTAACTCTGTTATTGTAGGTTAGCGATTCTTCACCAAGGCATCATGGCACCTTGGGGTACTTTGAGATCATTTCAAGGGTGGCATACAGCATTAACGTGCTAGGTGTGGAAGCATGATTCACAAAATAAACCCAGAGATTTTGAATAGGAATCCACTGCGCTAAAAACATGTTTCCCTGTTGTGTTCTTTCTGAGTTTTTTGAGACAGAAAAACTACTCTTTTTGTAGTCAAGAAACAAATGAAAATTAAGGCCCAAGAAATGAGACTACTCACAAATATATAGTACATTTAAGTTGCTGTGTAATTACCAGTTAACAGTTTTCAAGACAGGGAATTAGAAATAGCATGTGCTTTTAAAACAACATCGTAATTCCAGTTCTTCTAAAGTCTATTTCAAAATGCTTGTGTGACAGAGCAAGTCATGAAACTAAAGGGATCAATAACTTACAGAAGAGACATAATTGACTACTTTGTCTCTTTTTTAAATAATGCTCAGTAATACACAAAAATTGCATATACTGTAATTTCAACCTTTATTGCAAATATCTTTTTCCTTAAGGACAAAATAAAGAATAATGATATCTAAGGATAAAAGTTATATACATAAGGAAGAAAGGAAATACTATATCTTCTCCCATATATAGTACACCTCATATATAACTTTTATGTTGTTCTAAAAAGGCAGCATGAAGCTAAAGAACAACATTGCCTTGTAGTAACCGAGTAACAGCAGGGAGGGAGCCAAGCTCCATGTGTGGACCCCGTCTGCCAGGTCCAGAGCTGCAGCAATTAAAGCTGTCACTACTCCCCCATCACCAAATTTCCAGACCCATGGGGATTTATATTTTTTGCATATAGTGCACATTCCAATTTCCACCAGGTGGTTTAGGGAGAAAGGTGCAGACAATATACAAGGAAACACAGTACATAGGACAATTGTACCCACTCTAATTTAACAAAGTTGAATAAAAACTCATAAAGTTTCATGGAATGATTATAGACCAGTGCCCACCTCTGTATTTCATGACCAAAGTAATATAAATAACTAGCATGCATCTTTAGGTGCCTAACTTGTTAACTGTTGATAGTTTAGTTGTAGTTTAGTTGTCTACTACTGAATGGTATAACTTGTGAATGCTACAAATGCAGGCAGGCAAATGACCATCAGATTGTTTTAATATCCTTTTTGCTTTTAACCTACGGGACTTACGTCTCATGGGTGCCAAAAAAGAAAATGGGCATCTTATTCGTAGGAGGTTTTACTGCTCCATCAGGAACTTCATCCACCTAGGGACAGATGACAAGAATCAAAACATTTAGTAATTATGCAGAACATTTAAGAAATATCAAATGAGGAACAAAATAGTAAAGAAAGAACTTTTGACAGAACAGTTCTGCTGTCAACTTTAGTACAGTAACGTAACAAAACTCAGGTATCAAGGATGACGTTCAAATTGCTATTAGCAGCCCTTAAAGCAAAAAGGGTACCTATAGGCTCCAAGACTAATGCTTTCTTCAAAAAGCAAACAAAAAAATGGAGGGGAGGAAGGATGAGCATAAGCAGTATTTGATCCAATGCAAATACCTCTTTCTTACCACAATCCATAGCAACACTTCCTATCCTGTGCTGAACCAATGACTGGCACTGGCACAATGTCTTACATATCTAAGGAAAGACGGTATTAAAAAAGGAAGGGAAAAAAACCCCCAAAACACACAACACGAACACAGAAAAGAAACCCCAGGGTTCTACCATTCCTAACCCTGTGCCTCTGCACCCTCACCACTACCAAACCAACTAGAGGAGCTGCCGAGAGCTAGGGTACCAGGCTAGCAACTGACCACTCTCTTCCTGAAAACAATAGGTGGAAAAGGCTTTAAGGCACCTTAAAAATAAAAACCACTAGGAAAACAAGACAAGAGATGCATTGAAAACTGCTGCTGGGGGCAGGGGAGCAGGCTACCTGATCCACAATCCACTTTGGTTCCCAAATGGATGGATGCAAAAATGGATGCTGAGGGCACTGCTGCTTTAAAGCTACTTTTACGGCTCAACACCTGGTCCCATGCCCACTCAAGCAAGGGTCTGATCAAGACCCCTTGGCCCCAGGTTGCCAAGTACCACAACGGGATACAGCAATGTTTGGAAAGCCCACACCTGCTGACCAGGTCAGAAGGGGAAAGGGAGGAGGGGGTGGGGAAGCCAAAACAGGCCTCATCAGCCTCACTGCAGAAGCTCTCCATTGCTTATGCTAGTAACTAAGGATAACAGTTATATAAGGAAAAGAAATAGCTGATCCTCTCTCACCCACACCCACATATAACACACGTTGTTCCAGAAACGCAGCGTGAAAGAAAAAAAATGCCCTTGTAGTAACCCAGCAGCAGCAGAACAGGACCCAGGTAGCGGGAAGCAGCTCGGGAGCCCCCCTAGAGCAGCGGGCTGGGGCGGGCGGGCGGGAGGGAGGACCCCCGCCATCCGGGCGCGCTCGCAGGGGAGCTCGGGTGCAGCAGGGCCGGTCCCCGCCCCCCACGGGCGCCTTACCCGCGCGGGCCAGTGCGGGTAGCCCTTCATCTTGGCGAAGATCAGGTCTCCGGGCTTGAAGTCTCGGCTCATGGCTGTTGCCGCCAACGGGGGTCACGGCGCCACCGCCAGAGATGCCGCTGTGGGGGGGGGGGGCGCAGAGCACGCTTGAGCAGGGGAAAGGAGGCACCCCGCGCGCAGCCCCCGTTCCCCTGGCAACGGCCCCGCCTCCCGCACTCGTAACCGCCGTTTAGCCCACCCGAGAGGACTCCCGCCACGCGCCCCCTCCCTCCGCGTTCGCGCCGCCGCCGCCGCTCAGGAGGCGGGAGACCCACTCGCCCGCCCGCCCGCGCGCGTTACCTGTCCCGGCCCCACCGCCCGCCTCAGCCAGCCGCTGCTGCGCTGCAGCCCTCCCGCCAGCCCGGCCCGTACCAAGTGCCGCGGGAAAACGGGGGGCGGAAAACGGCCTCGCAGCTCAGCGGAACGCGTCGCGCTCTCCCTCCCAGCTTGCGCGCACGCGCGCGGACCTGGCGGAGGCAAGTGAGACGGACCACCCGCCGCGGGGCGAAGAGGGGAAGTCCCGCGCGACGGGCGCTCCCGCCCTTTCCCCCGCCCCCGGCCAGATGGTTCGCTCCTCCTCCTCCTCCTCCTCCTCCTCCCGCGGCTCTCGCAGCTGCCGCTAGCGGGGCGGGGCGGGGCCGGGCTGAGGCTGCGCGGCTCGGGCTCCAGGCGCGCGCGGCGGCTGCTGCAGTTGGCCTAGCGCTATCGCGCGCGCCCTCGTGCTCCCGCGGCCGGCGGAGCCCGCCTCCCCACGTGAAAAATACAAAGTCCCACGGCTCTGGTTGCCAACTGGGGTGACGGCGCCGGAGAAGGAACAATTTTTCCAATGATTGGGTTGGTCTAATTGCATTAGATATTACATCTACCCAAGGGTCCTGCTCCTTGCCCAGCACACCAGCCCTGAGAGAGACACGCTTCAGTCTGGGCTGCACCATGTCCCCGCGCAGAAGCACGGTGCCGGGGGTGTGCTGCTGCCCCGCTGGCCAAGTGCTGGGGCACAAGGGTTGGCCTGCACCAGGGACTGCACAAAGGGCATGTCTGGCCCATGGACAGGCCTGTGACTTCCCTCCCGCACCTTCTTTGTCTGCAGCAAGGCCATCCTACTTTGCTGTTCTTCCTGGTCTCCCTGTCTCTAAGATGTTCCCCCTTTCCATCTCTCTTTCACCCCTCTCCCCTCAAAGGCCCAGCCATTGACCCCTTCTACTCCCCCTGGCTTCTGCTCTCCCTCTCCAGGCTTTTATTTCGGCCTCAGTTCCCCCCCCCCACACTCTTGTGCTCACCCAGTGCCAGATCCAGCCTTGCCCACTGTCTTCCGCTTGTCCCCCCTCACAACCTGCTCTCCATCACTTAACTGGTTGTCAGCCCCAGATCCTTTCCTCAGCTGGCTTTAGTTTTCTTCCCAGCACCACCTTTCACATGGCCGTCCCAGCCATTGCGAAACTCAGTAGTTTGCAATTCCCTACGCCATTGTTGCATCTCCAAATTTACTCCCCAACACGGCCTGACCAGTCTCACTCTTATGCACTCTGCAGAGTTGGGGAGCTTCCTCCATACTGCCTGAGCCTAGAACGCAGGCTTTGAGGTGCAGAAGCTCACAGGTTTCAAACTCAACCTAGGCTGCTAGAAACGTAAGGAAAGTCCTGCTCAGCAACAGGACGCGGCGTGCTCAGTTTAGTAGGAGTCTAAGCAGTTCTAGCTGTTAAAGTCTAGCAATTATCTACTGAATATGTACAAAAGGCAGTCTTTTATAACTCTCAATTTTGGCCAAATTTTTGTGGAGACCACAAAAGGCACATCCATGACACAAAAGTCACTTCCTTATCGAAATCAAGGCCCCACTCCAAAATATAGGAGGGACAAAGGTTTATCCTAACAAAGGGTCACAAACATTTTTTTTAACATGAGGAAAGCATTGCTTTCCATTCAACTCATTTTCAACAATGGCTAAATTATACGGCTGAAAATTAAAACCACAACATAACCAAACAAATCAGCCAAAGCCAAGATACCCGGTATTGAAAATTGCAGGCTAGTTAACATTTGGCAAAGAGATATAAGCAACTGCTAACAGGATTTTTTAAAAGGAACAACAGGAGATGCTTTAACCATCATCTACAGTGTTGTTTTACTACATTTATTAAGTTCAAAATCCATGACAAATACTCCTTCACTTTGGACCATTTTCATAAAATGTGAATCAAGATTTCATTCTACACTGGACAAACTGGCTTTATAGGTTTCTTTAAAAGAGAGGGTTGGGTACTTTAAAAGTACTCCCAGTTATTAGAATTTTCTTTCACATAAAGAGAACCGTCCTGTCCCATGCTACATGAAGGATCAATGTGTATATGGATTTCCTTGGCTACACAATTTTTCGTTTAATTGTGTAACTACATTTGTCTTCTGTATCAAGTTCAAAACATCAACTTTTTTAAAGAATGTTTCTGGACTCTCCAGAGAACACGGTGACCTTCTACATCTTTGAAGTAGTCTATTGAAATCTGTAATTAAATAGTTACATTTCAGTTCCTGTCAAAATGGCTTTTGAAGAAGATACCATGAAAATCCAAGAGATAGTGTAATGAAAAAGTGATATACAAATGAAATAGAGTGCATGAAAACAATGCATTATATAAAGGAAATGAAAACCCCAAAGATTTCACAGTATCTTAAAGGATTAAAGAGATTATTTTTATTTGTAATTGAGCTCAGCATCACAACTTTGTTATGAATTAAAATCGGTAAGCAGTTCAATCTGAATCCAAATATTATGTCTAGAGAATCATATTTATGTGTTCTTTATGTAAAAATAAAACCAAACAGATCCAGACACATCAAAACATTGTACAAAGGTAGCCAGACTTAACAGTTTCACACAGCAAAAAAAAGCAACAATACAAACCCCATAAGGCAATTATGTAATTGTTTCTATGCGCACCATAAAAATAAAAGGAAGCTCATGTTCCAGGTCAACGTATTTTAGAAACACATTTTCATTTGCTTTTCTCTCCAAAAATATTTCTATTCTGACTTAAACTCATGCAGCAGTTTTGGTCTATGGCCTTGTATATATGGGAAAAGTGGGGGGGAGGAGGGGTTAATATACAACTAGCTTTCCCTCCCCCCGCCCCACTTATCTATAGGTGTACTAAACCATGAATATGCCAGCCCTGTTTGGCCTAAAACAGCTTAAGCTACCGCCTCTGTGAACCACACAGCACTATTAGTTTCTTAAATTATGTGCATCATATTTGAGGCAGGTATCTCTGGGCACAATGTTCAAACATAGTGCCAGTAAACAGTCCTTTTAAAGGCTGCTTTTTTATGGTGAGTTGTGGGAAACAAACCAGAACATATAGGAATCCTGAGACTTGAGGTACAATTCCATGATTCCTTTCATAGTATCTCATAATACTATGAATACTGGTATTGCACAGCCAGTGGCATTTTCAAACTGTTTTAGTTTCAAACAAATTTTCAAACTGCTGCGAGGAAGCATGGAGGACTGTGATCCTGATCATTTATACAAACACGGTGCTCGTGTTGTTAGGAAAAGCTATGCCATCATGGAATTTATCTATTTAGTGCAATTGCAAATAATAAAATAACCTGACATATAAAACAGTACAAACAACCCAGCGAAAGAGTGGAAAGTGAGCCTGCACCCGAGAGCCTTCGGATGTGTGAGGGGGAGCGAGCGGGTTCGGTGTAAACCCCGGGAGCAAGGGGGAGCAAGTCCTCAGCCAAGCAGGAGCCGAGCGAGGAAGATGCGGCTCTCAGTTGGGAGTTCACTCGCTGTATGCGCTGCGTGTGGGAGAGCAAAGGACCAGCGCCGATAGATGTGGACACGCTGTTACCGGAATCGGGGCAACTGGAGCTTTCAGAGCTCCACGGAGAAGCGGAGGAAACCCACTTCGTATCTGAAGGGACTGGCACAGTGTTAGAGAAGGGGAGAATGCTGCGAGTAATGTTCAGCACGGTCACAACCCTTATTCGGGAAAGGACTGAGTTGGAAGCCTGACTGCATGCTGTACACGTGGTTAAGTGGGTTGCAGAGCTATAGAGAAGAGCCAGAGTCCCCCGTCATTGCAAGATAGCGGCGAAACAGAAGGGGGCCGCCACGGAAGGGTCGAGAAGGAGGGCGGCGTTCCCCACGGCGAGGCGGAAATAGCGACTCCACCGCAGAGCATCGAGGCGGAAGTAGCGACTCCATCCCGAGGCATTCCCCCGGGCCTACCCTGGGCTGCAACCAGGAGGCAACAGGCTTATCCTTGGGCCGTAACCAGGAACCAATGAAAAGCATCCTGCAACTGAGCCTCTCACCAGATGCAGCGACAGCTCGAGCAGCCACGTCCCCTGTGACGACGGAG
>JAGPOW010003395.1:23254375-23284641 GCA_030014935.1 Caiman crocodilus
CAGTCAGCCTGTGGTTCACAAGTTAACCCCTTGCAAGCTGCATGCAGTTGAGCAGTCCTGTATTAGAGGATAAAAGTGGATTTCTGTGCCCGGTGTGTCTGAAGTTAAACATCCAATTTTGCTGGTTTTCTGTCACCCAAGACCATGTTTAATGTTTTCTTGTACACTGCCACCAGTAGAAGTGTTCTTGCATTTCCTAGCAGGAGGTTTGCTGTGCTGCACAGTGAAGGCTGAATGTGGATCCACTTGAAGCTGTTCTACCCTGAGGACCATTTAGATGTATCGTGTGTGGCTTCTTTCAAAAGAACAAAAATTGATTGCTGCATCAGAGAAATGGCAGACAGCCTGCCCCTTCCAGAAACAGGGTGTTTTGTGTTTTACACTCTCTTCCTATGTAACTTGTTGGCAAATCTAGAATCCAGAGTTGTCTATAACAATTTTGGCTCTGGGCTTTAGGTTTAGAGAGGTTTTACAAATGCTTGCTGGAGGGTGTTGTCCTTAAATTTGATCCCATCAGATGTAGAAATATAGTAAGTTTTAATGTAATGGACCCTTTCATTTAATAACTGGCTATTGTGGTGAGAAATAAACTGAATATTTCCTTTATATATTTTGTATAGGTTTTAATGTACTGATATGATGTGGGGAAGAATCTTCTTTGAAATTTCTTGATTCCTGTAAAATAATTGTACTATCAAAGACTGTTCATTATCCCAAGAACATAGATTAGAAGGCTGGGAAGTGGTAGTCATGAGTTCCTCCTCTCCAATCAATCACAGTGTTCCTGAAATCAAACGGTGAGCTTCAATCCCTTATTTTAAAATCCAGTATTTCAGGTTTTTTCTTCCATTAGTATTTGTTTTGTTCCTCTGTCCCTGCCTGCGCAGACCCCCTCGCACCTTCTCAAGTACCCCTGGGGTTACATGTACCCCAGTTGAGAACCTCTGACTTCTGTACTCTGGCAGACTTTAGACCCACTTTTCAGCAGACTTGCTCCCCCCCGCCCGACTTCAACTGAAGGCTTGGGTGCTTGAGTTGACAAATTAGTGGCTTGGTTTCAGAAGTAAACTTTAACATGTCTGTTTGTTATCCAAGCAGTTGGCATACCCAGTACTTGATAGGCTTGTTGAGCAAGTAGAGTTCATGATCACCTAGACATTTATTGTTTTTTAACTCAATTTAGGTAAAGTCATTTTCTGCTCAAGAATATTGCTTTTATCATGGACACCAGTATTTTTGTCTTGCTGAGTATTTGGTGAAACAGTTGAAAAGTTAGATACCTTTATTGCTATTCTAAATTGACTGATTTTTAAACAGTGACTTCCTTCTACATCTTGCTCTGCAGTGCCTCTAATTGTTTTGGCAGCAGTTAGAAGACTCTTGGCTGCTTATACATGTTGGGGGGGGATAAAAACAGTGCTTTACTTTCAGCTTGGCGAGCCCCCACTGAGCGCAGCTCATGTCCAGAAGACATGCATCAGTTTGGCCCAGCTTGCCCAGTGTTTGTATAGCCCATGCACTTCAGCAGGGTGTTCTCGTACTTTTATCTAATAACTGCTTTTATTTAAAAAGCCCTGCTGAAGTGCATGGGCTATATGAATGCTGGGGAGCTGATGGTGAGGAATCGCACTGGGTCAGACTGATGTAATTCCTCGTCTGGTAAACAAGGTTCTTTGGGTGAACCTCATCTGCCTATGTCCTTAGACCAACACGGCTACAAGCTACACACTCATCTGGTAAAGCACTGTTTATTGTGGGGAGGGAGGTGGTTTTTTGCCCCGCATCTGTCAACATCCTTGGGGTTGGACTCTCTTTGTTTTTGTTTTCCTATGACATGTGATAGTTCGTTAAGTACATGCAGGGTACAGTCCCTTTAGACTATGAAAACCTAGAAAAATCCCAAAGCTATTTAACAAGTGAAAGAAGAATATTTAATGGTTGTAACAGTTACAGTTGTATGGTATAATTATTTTTCAAGGGGAAGGAAAAAAGCCTAAGCAATGTCTATAGTATTCTAACCAGTAGGATTGCAGGACTGACTAATATTGGCTTTTTGATTTCTTTTTTTCCTTTCTGAGTTACTAGTATTGTGTATATCCACATATTGTTACAGAGCAATATGTTCAATAGCTATTTCACCCTGTTGTTTTCAGTAAAGAATTTTAGTAGTTGTCTAAGGGTGACATTTTGTAGATAGTCATGGTAAAAAAATACACTTATTTAAAATGTGATTATCCTAGTATTTAATCCTAGAAGTGTTGAACAAGACTGTATGGTCATCTTCGAATTCTGATGAAATGATGAATGAAGTTCTTGCATTTTGCACTTAGACCTAACAGTAAATTAATAGTTTCTGTTCTTGCTGTTTACAAAATGTTTTATTACTATAAATCTTTGTTCTGATAAATAATCCTTTGTGTATTTTTGTGAGTGTTCACCTTTTGTAAAGCTTGTTGCTTTAGCTATTCCTGTGTTATCCAAATGTGGGCTGTCTCTGCTTCTAATTTGCTCATCTCTTTTAAAAACATAACTCCAAAGCCCAAAACTTTTGTGCTGCCCACAACCAGCAAGCATTTGGCCAGTTTCTTATGGGAGTTCAGACTGTTTCTACCCATTTGTACATTCTGTATTTATACTTGATTTACTGTCTGCCCCGGCTTATATTATAATAGCCATGACTTGTAAAGTCTCTTTTTAAACTAGTGGTCATGTAATGTAAACTTATTAGTCTTATGTTACATATTTCTTGTTGCTTTTCTTTTGCCCTTTGAGTTATTTTTTACCTCCTCCTCCTCCGACTCCTGTGAGAGTGGCTTCCATAGTAACCCTGACAGTGGTAATATAGCTGCTCCTGGTTCAAGTAGAGTCCTACTTGTTTAGTGGTGCACTGATTTGTGATTAAAAATAATTGACCTGATTTCAGATTACAATGCCCATTGTTCCTACTTTCATAGAAAGGCCATATATATTATATCATAATGTACATGTGATGCCATCAAGATTGTTAAAAGTATATCTAATTATTTCTTATTAACATCTTAAAATAATTAAACTTGATGTATTTTGAAAAATTCAAGTTATTATTCCATTTTCATAACTGTTAGATGTTTAGGGACTTTTCATGTGTTGTTTCTTGTTACTCAGCTTTGGAAACAAAACAATAAAGTTATTGTACTTCTTTATAGTTCTCATCCTTTCTTTGGAAGCTAATCGCCACCACAATAGATTTCTTTAAATGCTTGCAAAATTGCGTAGGCTAGGATTTGCAATTTCACATAACTACTCTTAATAAATTTATTTGTGGTGAAAGCCATTTTTCACTTGTCGTCTTACTTTGTTTAATGAATTTTTCCTTGCAGAGTTATTTCAGTTGTATTCTTTTTTTACGATTAAAATAATACAATAATCGAACAGTAAGGAAATCTTGTTTAAAGTTCAAATCTTGAAAAAGTTTTCTTTTTTTCCTTGCAATTCAGCTTGCAATATGTCCAGAATGAGTTGAGATTATTACAGAATACCAGTGAATTGGAACTGGACACTGTGGAAGATCTAAGGAGGAAACTCTACCAAGCCAAAAAAGAAAAACTGGACATAACGACCAAACATAACCAAGATGTAAGTTTTTATTTTTCTAGTCCCCACTTCTCCTTAAGAAATTTTTAAATCTCTTTAATTAAATATCATGAAATGCAAGGAAGAAGGGTTGAGAATAAACATCTAGAGAAATTTACATAGTACCTGTAAATAGCTATTGAGCCTTGGGCCATGATTCTGCAGTGTGCTGTGTGGCTGGATCCATTGCTTATGCAGAGATTGTTTGATATCGGATAACTTCTGTACATGTGCATTGGTTTAGCTATGTGGATCTTTTTTGTAGGTTTGAGGTATAAGTGAAGAATCGTTTTTACCTTGTGGGGGATCACTATTTTCTTCTCTTAATCCCCATCCATATTCATATGGGGTTCAAATTCTTTGGTATTTCTGGTAGCATGAGTTGTGAAATGTATCTAATTGTACTGGAAATGGAAAGAGTTGAAGGACTTGTTTATTTGGAATAGGATGGCTGGTGTGGATTGTCTGTAGTCTTACAGATGTCACTGGTAGAGCAAGCTACATGAATGTAGTAGAAATGGTAGGATGCTATTGATTTAGATAAGGATTGGGACTTAGATAAGGATTTTAGATAAGGATTCCTGAGATCTGGTCAAATAAGAAACAGCTGTGAGATCTGGCAAAATCGTCACAGTAAAACTGAGCTGTCTTGCATGAAAATGCATCCTGCAAAAGTCATCAGGACTCATGGTGGAGGTGATATCTTTTATTAGGCCGACTAGATTTTTGCAAAAAAGAACCAAACCAAACAAGTCATTAATTGAAAGCTTTCGAGCACAAATCCTTCTTCAGGCATAGGAGAAAAAATTGTAAAAGTTCTCCTGGGCAGAAATGAAAGTTCATGTGTCATGGGAGAGTTGAAGGTGGTGTGGTAAAATCTTCTGTTTGGAACAGTTCATTGTATATGCAGATTAGGCTTAAAAAGATGTTGGAATAATCTGTTTACCTTGAAGTTGTTTGGTGTAAAAAAGGACTTTCCTGCAAAGTCATTTTTTTTTTTTTTTCAAGCAGAAGAAACGAGTGAAACTAATTCTGTATAAGTGTGGGTTTTTTTGTGTGTTTTAGACGCTAATAGTCACGCTGGTCAGAGATTTCAGGTGGCATCTAATGAAGTGTAAATTTCTAGAATGGGAGAGAGGGGTATATGGATTACTGCCTCCAATAATAATTCAACATGCAAAATTGCCAAATGGTAGAAATGATAAGAAGTCACTAATTAAGTCTGTTTTCCTAACTATTTTTTACTTTAAGGGCTCTGGGCTTTGCATGTTGGTTTTGCTTTGAATCAGTTTTAACTAGAAAATGTGTTGTGGTACAGGTTTTCTCCAGAGAGTTTGTTTTGCTCCTTGTCCCTTAGTGAGGGCTGTTTAGAAGCCTATCTTCAGTTGTTAGTTTGTATTGTCTTCACCAGGATGTTCCTGCCATGGCTTAATGTTCCCATTGTATTCCTGATGGCCCATTCCAAACTGCTAAGTGCAGTTACCCACAACATACAGGAACCAGGGGAAAATGAAGCATGCAAAGGATCTTTGAGACCTTGCAAAAATGATCAAGCATTCTTCACATTTTTTCCTCTTTTAAGATGCAGCTGAGCAGGTCGTTGTGAGCAGTTCATTTCTGGCCCTAGGCTTGCATCACTGTAGCTGAAGTGGTAAAAGGTGTAGTAGGTAACGCTTGCAAACATTTCCAATTAAAAATGAATTTGCCATCTGTTCTCTAAACCAAGTGTTTGATTAAAAATCGAAAAGATTTGAAGGGTTTTGCAAAACATGTTATAAGCAAGGCCTTCGCACAATATTTCAAAACTGCGCTGGAAGTAAGTACACTATTCTGCTAAGCTGAAATATATTTCTAGTATAGCTTGGCTGGGCACTGTTTTTAAAATGCTCTTTTAGGTGTCTTTTGTTGCTGATATGCAATGTTGTGTAGAGGTATGTGAACTAGCTAGGTACTGCAAGCAGCCTAGCCATGACCACAAAGCTTCATATCAAGAATAGTCTATATGGAGCCGTGTGTTTAGTATTGTGGCTCCCAAACTGTCCTGGGTGTGTCTACACTACATTGTAGAGTAGACATGCACCTAAAAGTGTAGTTCAAACTGGTTTAGTAAGTTAGTTTTGTTTTGTTTTTTGTTTTTGTTGTTTTGTTTTTTAAAAATAAAGTCAGACTCTGGTCTTAAAGTAGCACTAATTTGAAAACTAGTTGTTTCCCCAAAATTAGTTAGTTTCAAGTACAGTGTCTTTCTGTAAGCCCATTAGCTCATTGGACAACCATATTTTCCTGGCTTTGTGTGTGTGTGCGTGCGTTTTTTGGGGGGGGTTGTCATTTCCCCCCCTCCCCCAGTTGAGTGCAAAAGATGAACAGTTTCCTCTGCTTGAGCGTAGGGAAGCCAAGGAGACTGGCCCTACACGATATGTGTATCATGTACACGTTATAAAAACGCTGAAGGAGAACAAAGGTTCTCTCTTTCTCTCACAGCAGGGGTGTCAAACTCAGTAGGTTCTGTGGATTGACCCTCCATCCGTGGGCTGGTTTGGGCCCATATCCTGGATCTGGCATGTGAGATGAGATTCTGAAAACCCTCTGTTTGCTTACAGAAGACAGTAGTTGCCTTCTGCTTCTTTCTGAGAGAGCCAGAATTTGATGATTTTTCTGGGCCCACTGATAAAGCATTTGTCTGCTGGGGTTTAGGGTAAAGAACGCTGCACGTTGTTTAAGGGTAAAGGTTACCTTGAGTTTTCCAGTATTTATTTGTTGTCGAAATTTAAATGATCTCCATGTGACTGTTAAATGCCGTTGCTGGAAATTAGTTTTTTATGTATGTTCGACCTGAAGGGTGAAATCTAAATAAATATAACTGCAAATTGTCACATGGGCACAATTTATAATGTAATTAGCAGCCTTTTGTTAGAAGGAGAGAGGGAGAGATCAATATTAGAAAATTAACTTTTCCTGAAATCACTATGATTTTTGAAAAATGAACAAATAACTTAAATATGTTTATTTTATGTTTGATTTGCAGTGAACTTAGGTCAGTTAATTAAAAAAACCCCCCATGAAATAAACTGATTGGTTGATTGCATCGTACTTCATTATCTTGTCTTGGAGTAGGGGTGGTAGACTAAAATGGGTCCATAGGCCGTATTTCCTGCTTTGCAGGTGTCTGCGGGCCACACCTGCTCTGGTAGCAGTAGAGTCTAACCATGGCGCTGTCAGGGCTGCTAGGAGTATAGCTCTTGCTGGGCCTCTGGCTGCCGTGATGAGAAACTCAACCATCATGTCAGTAGATACCGCTGTGGGGGGGAGCTGTCAGTATGGCCAGCAGCCAGGGATTAATGTGGATTTGCATTTGCTTCTCAAGCTTGAGCTGCTATGGGGTCTGATGTTGGCATGGCCCTTGCTACAGTTGCTCATCCCCACACTTCTGAGTGGACACAAGAAATGGGGAACTGTAAATTTGGCAGCAGCTGCAATAAGTACTGCATCACTACCTCCCTGCAGCAGCCTTATAGCCTGATGAGAGGTTATGAATCCCGCAAATGGATGACTCCTTTCCCCGCTCCTTCATGCCAGCTTGGGGACAAGACAGCAGGTCGGATGCCCATGCCCATGGGCTTTATCTGGCCTGTGAACCCTAACTTTGACACCTCTGCCCTGAAGCAAAATGTGCATTGACAGCTTTTTTTTACCTCTGACTTCCCTGGGGATAAAAGTAAACTTTCTCTTTGTTAGCATACTTCATTGACATGTTTAATACCTAAGTTTTCTTTTATTTAAGTAGTGTCATTGATAGTTTCTAAAAAACAAAAACAAAAAACCAAAACCTTTTTCTCTTAGCTGTCTAATTATGAAAGCCAGATTGCCAAGTTACGATGTGAAGTTGAGAAGGGAGAAGCTGTTCGACAAGGTCTAGAGTATGAACTAGCTATTGCTAGAAAGGATGCTGGTCTTGAAAGATACTCTGCAGAAGAAAAGTTAAACGAAGCAAGCAAACGACTTGGACAACTGCAAGGTATGTTTATAGGGGTTTGGGTTGTAAATACTGAACACAGGCTGAGTATAGAAAAACTCAAGCAGACAACTAAGCTGTGGCCCTCCCTTGCCTTTCTAGTTTCATTTACAGCTCACTATTAGGACTCTTGCTCCTATTTCCCTCCTTGCAGGATGGAGCCGGGGTATCTGTGCGGTGCTGCCTGCCTCAGCCCATCCTAGGCGCAGGGAGAGGTGGTCACTGAGCTGCAGCCGCCTGGCCCTGCAGCCGGGGGGGGCCCACTCAGCCATGGCTGAGGCAGTCTCACGGCAGGGCTGGGCCGTGGTGGCGGGGCCATCCCCAGCGGCTGCAGCTCAGTGACCGGGGCTGGGGGAAGGGGAGGAGGCTGAGCCCTGTCGGTGAGTGCAGCCTGGCTCGGTGTGCGTGGGCTGGCCGGGCAGTGGGCTGCCCAGGCTGGCTCAGAGGCACCACGGGGGCCTTTGTGGTAGGTGGCTGCTGGGCTTTCGGGCCTGCCAGCGCATCTGAGCTTGCCCGGGTAGCCCACTGCCCGGCCAGCAGCTGCCTGTGGATGCCGGGCCAGGCTGCGCTCACCGACAGGGCTTAGCCTCCCCTTCACAGAACTGCAGCTGCTTGGGATGGCCCTACCCCCACAGCATAGGCCACGGGGGCAAGGCCACGCTCAGCAGCTGAGGTTTAGTGGGCTGGGTCAGGCAGTGCTGCACAAAGTCCCCCTCCCTGCCCCGTGGCGATAGGGTCAGGAGGAGGGGAAAGAGTCCCCCTCCACCACTGAACAGACCACCCCTCCCCACCTTGCGGGAACAGTCCCCATCTGGGGCTGGTCAGCCTGGCACACCTTGCCACAGAGGGGAGAGGGAGGAGGGGGAAAAGTCCCCCTTCAGCACTGCACAGAGCTGGGAGGGGGGAGGCGGAGGAGGGGGAAGAGTTGCCGTCCGGCACAGAACGGAGCCCCCCTCCCTGCTGGGTGGCAGAGGGAGTCGCAGAGGGGTGAGGACCCTCTGGGTCCAGGCAGCTCTGCACTGAGCCCGTTTCCCCACTCGGTGGTGGGGTGGCAGGGAGGGGGGGGGGGCTGCGCCATCCCAGCTGCAGCCCCCTGTTTAGGAGGTAATGAATCCCTTTTCTGCCCCCTTAGCCTTAACGGGGTGATGCCAGAATGGCTGCAGTGGGACAGAGAAGGAGGGGAAGAATAAACTCCTCCTGGGCACTCTGACAGAGGTCCCTCCCCTTCCCCTTGCTGCTCCAGTGATGGATGTGGCCAGATGCTGTCCAGGCATAGCCCCCTTTAGGGGAAGGGGACAGGGAGGAGGGTAAACCAACCCCAGTTTCGTCCAGACCCCTGGCTGCCCCTTCTGCCTCTCACAGGCGGGCAGACCCTGGCTGTGGTGGGGGAGAGGGGAAGCAGGGAAGGATTAGGGTGAAGAGGGCAGGAAAGTGGTTGCCAGAGCCATGCCAACTGTTGTTTCACCACATCTCTGCCCCTGCTTCAACTAGAGAGCAGAGGGGCATGGTCAGCCCTACTCTCTGGAGCAAACAGCACAGATCAGTCCAGCAGAGCATGCTGGGATGCTGGAGGTTTCTGGTTTAACTTAAAACAGAAAGGGGTCCGGGTTAGAAGTTGCATAAACTGGCTTGACCCATATCAGTTTTGTCTGATACTACCAGGCTTATTTTAAACCAGTGTCAGCCATTTTGAAACTGATTTATGTGCATTGAACATCTGTAATGTTACAGGTTTAAGCCAGTTTCTGATTTATGTGCACTGCTTTATGTGCAACTTCTGTCCCTAGCCACTAAGGCTCCATCTCCTTTCCTTTAGCTCTGTGCCCCTCACTGGCAACTCCCTTTCCTTCTGTTGTCTCTTATAGACCACTGTCACATACTTTTCTTTTTTCCAGGCCTATAATTTCAATGTCACTTTTTAATCCTATTTGTGCTTCTTTCTCCACATTCTGGTTCTTTTTTCTCCATTTTTATTGTGTTAAAACCAACCTTACTATACCTGATCTTTGGCCACCTTATATCTCGTTCACATTCTCTTTTAAAAAAGTTTTCCTTCTCTCTCAGAGATCTGATCATAACCTCTTTGACTCTTCCTCTGGATTTGGTATGAAGTATAAGCTGCTTTTGGTCGTCTCCCTGTCTTGCAGTGTAAGTTGGTAGGGCTTTTTTTCCCTCCTGTTCAATATAGAGGAGGACGTAGTCCTAGGACATTCTGCTTTTTGTACAGTAGAAATCTAGGTTTTGTCTATTTTGGAACTCTTCCTGCCTGGAGTATAGGCAAGTGTTATAAGGGAAAGTGATTTTTTTTGTGGTTTTTTTTTTGTTTTTTGTTTTCAAATACCTTTGAAAAGTAAAATTAGTTAAGAAATATGTCTTCATGTATTGTGTCTGAATGCTGAACATCCACTTAAGTGCTTAGAAAGACTAATTGTTAACCAAAGAGACATAATTGATATGCCTAAGGAAACAGCTAAACTGATTGTGGCACTTTAAAAAACACAAACAAAAGAATACCTTTCAGGATTACCTTATATATTCTAAGAAGCAAAGTAGGACAAACGCTCAAGCGTTTTCCTGTGCAAGCTGTCTTAAATGCTGCAGGCTAAAGATTTAATTGGTAGAAAACTTTTTTTCTATAATTAGGAAGCTATATGCTTTCCTTTATTTGTTAATTATAATGCTCTTTTAGTTGCTGGCTTTTAGGTGTCATCTTTAATATTTAACATTGTAGGAGACTTTCTACCTAAGATACAGCTGTCAAAATGTTGTTTTGTGACCAGCTTTCATATTTAAGGAGCTAATTAGCTGTTGAAAAAGTCAAATGCTGATTTTTATTGCTTCCCTCTTCTCCTGGAGTCCCTGGCTTCATATTCATTTTCCCTTGTGATCTGGAATCGTCTTTAGTCTTTGCTTGCTTGCTGCTTTAATGTGCTATCTGTCTATTGTTGGCTATTTTGTCAGATGGGCTTCTGTGAGTTAGCAGCCTTTTTTAATATTTCTTCTAATTTCTCTGTTCTCCTTAGCTAGCTTTTACTCTGTGCTGTTTAATTATCATTTTTCTTCGTTTATTTGTTGCTGCTTTAACCTCCTTTTTTACTAGACTTTACTAGAAAGTCTAGTTTTCTACTTCTAATTTTTTTTTTAAAGTGATAGTGAAAGGAAAGAATTTTAAAATGTACTCAAAGGTGTGTTCAGTTAATTCTCAATACCTCTCTGTGCATACGGTAAAGTAAGAAAATGAAAACATACAAAATTAGCCTACAAGGTCCATTCATGTGTATGCAGATGTAGGGATAAGTTCTGAATTCTTCTGGAGGGCAAGAGGAATTTTTAAAGAGAGCATGTTTAGAAGGATGAGATCATATATTGAATAACAAGGAACCTGAATAGTTTGGAATTGTTTTATTTCAAGAGGTCTAAGAATCAAAGTCAGGCACAAGATTTGGTTGTTCTGACAGGGCCTGCAGAAAGTCAAGTGAAGTACAGAATGCAGTTCCTTTAAAGTAGTGACGGAGAAATGCATTATAATATTGGAGGCCAGAAGGAGACTAGTGTTTTAGGGCAGGGGTGTTAAACTCATTTAGTCTAGCTGGCCAGATGAGTGGTGTAGGGCCTGCTAGGGTTACCATATTTCCAGGTCCAAATACAAGGACATCTATGGGGGGTAGGGGGAGAATATGCTGGTGCCTTGCCCCTACCCATTCTGTTGCCCCTTACTGACAAACCAGAACCCCCCCCCCCAGCCCGGCCCCCCCTGCTGGTGCCCTACACCCCCAACCCACAGTCACCTGTGGCCCCCATGCATGCCCCTCAATCCTGATCTGCAGCCCCTGCCCCACTCCTAGATCTGCTGGTGCTCTGCACTCCTGACCTTCTGTGCTCCCTGCTGCCTCAGATCACCCTTCCCCTGTTCTTACCAGTGGAGCAAAGCAAAACTGTGAACTCAGCTCTTGATCCCACACTCGCCACACTAGGTATTACGGGAACTGTAGTTCTAGCTAGCAGCAGCCATGTTGAACACTGGCCAGGGGAGGAAATCCTGGGATTTTTGGTTGCATATAAAACCCGCCTGGATGCAACGCAGGGGGCCAAATAGAGGATGGGTCCAGGAAAACTTGGAGTTATGGTAACCCTAGGCCTGTCCACAGCCTGGATGAGTGGCATAAAGCTTGTCCATGGGCCAGGTGCTACAATTTACCCCGGACCAGCTTTTCACATTGTGTGTGTGTCCAGTCCAAGACCCCTGGGAGAAGTATGGTGGGGGGGCATATGCACGGGGCAGATGATGGCTGCCTGCTGTGGGATCAGGGCTGTCCGCACTGCTGCCTTTTGCCTCGGGATGTGTGTGCTGGCTGCACACCTGCTGTCCACCTGGTGGCAATGATGGTGGTGAGTTGTGCTCCCTGCTGCCAGGTGGGCTGAGGACACAGAGTGGTGAGTGTGCGGCTCCTGGGGCAAAACCAGCAGGATAGACAGCCCTGAGCCCTCAGTGGGCAGCCTGCATCAGCCCTCGTCTCACTTAGGTCCACTCCTAAAAGCATCCCTGTACTTAAAAGTGGTGGTGGCAGTGCTTGAACTAAAGCTTATTTGACAAGCTTTAGTTCAATCCCTGATGCTGCCATTTTTAAGCACTGGGACACTGATCCCCTGGATGAGCCTCCTGCAGCTTGATTCCACTCCCCTCCCTGGCATCCCAGTCACTGTCCTGGCTTGGCAGCACTCCCTCCCTCACCTTGGGGCCCTTGATCTGCCCTTGCCATGTCCTTGACTGTGCTCCTGTAAATTGGTTATCGGATTGGTATTGGCCAATATGCCTGGTAAACTATCAGCTATTGGTATCAGCCAAGAAAATCTCTATTGGTGCACCCCTGACTGTTACAGATGTGACAATGCAGATATGTTGAGTTGAGCTTTAGGTTCTTGACAGTAGGTGTAAAGGACCAGGGCGTGTGTGATCTGGTCTGATGGTTAAGACACTGAGGGAAAGCAGAGGCCTGGCTCTGGATCTGAGGGCAGGACTCATTGCTGCTTGGATTTCCTTCTCATTTTAGTAGAGTCCACAACACAGTCCAGGGTCAGGATCTGGGGATGAGATGCTGAGTACCAATCTGAAGGAAGATCCACAAGGTGAGGTCCAAGAACAGAGCCAAACCAGGAGCAGGACTAGGATACAGATCTGCAGGAAAATCCAAAGCCATAGTCCAGAAATATGCCAAAACCCAAAGTCAGGAACCAGGAGGCTTGCAACGGTAGAACTGTTGACTGGTCTGCAAACCTAGGGCCCCAGCTGCCACTAAACGTGTAGGCAGCGCTCTCAGCAGCCGGGCAGGTTGCTTACTGTTCCAAAACTGGGAACAGCCTTTGCAGAGACGTACTGGAGGTGCGCCTACTGGGGGACTTTGCCTGGACTGGCCTGCCTGATCAGAGTCCCTGATCACAGTAGGTGATCTGACTTGGGTAGCAGAAGTTGCATAGTTTTAGCTGAAGTATATTCTTCTTATCAGTAGAAGATAAATAATTAAGGTGAAGACCAAAACTGAAGCTGAAGGAAGAGAGGAAATGCAGACAATTATGTTTGCAGAGACCAGTATCCAAATAGAAATTGTTTGCCAAAGTCAGTGAATTGCCACTGAAATATGAAATTAATAACTCTCTCAATCACTCCTGAAAAATGGAGATGATTTTTGCTTACTTTTACAGAGGGGCTTGATTTTAATTAATTAATGGCTGTAATACACTTTGACAGTATATAGAAGATATTACGGAAGTACAAAATAATAGCATTATTTTTTTATCTATATAATAGCAACAATCTGTTTCCAGAAACATTCATCTTCTAACACATTTTCTATTGTATGCTAAACAAATAGAACATATAGAGGAGCTAATGTTGGTTTTACTATTAACTTTATATTTGCCAATGTTCTCTTTCTTAAAAGCAATTAATGCAGAGCTTCAAAAGAAAGTGACAGAGACTGAGAGAGCCTTTCATATTGCTCAGCAGAAGTGGAAAGAGCATCAGCAAAGACTTGCAGCTGACTTGGAGGAGAAAGATAAAATCCTCAAGACCTGTAATAGTGAATATGAATTGCTTCTGAAGGAGAGGACTAATTTGGAAAGTGTTCTACAGGTATAATGTTTTAAAGTAGTAATAATGAAAGGAATGAGATAATGATTTCCAGATTTCCTTTTACTTTTCTTTTTTTCTGAATAAAACTAAAATCTCAGACAGTATCCCCAGAGAATATGAAATATTCAGCTTACATTTACAGAAGTTTATTTGTTTTCTTCTTTTGATAAGAGTTGTACTGTAATATGATCCAACTCCTGAGTACCTTGTTCTTTCATGAAAAATGATTTCTAAAATTATGCAATTTTTTTTAAAAAAAGCTATTATCGTGTGTGTGTGTGTGTGTGTTACACACACACACATATACAGCAAAAGCTGTTATCCAGCATCCCCCAGGAATGGGGGATGCCGGTTAATAAGATATGCTGATTAATCAAACGTGCACCATCTGGTGCTCTTCCCGGAGACAGGGCCCCCATGCAGGCTGCTTTGCCCTGGGCCGTGGGCCGAAGAAGTGAAGAACTCGGCCCATGGCAGCAAAACCTGAAATGGGACTTCCGGTTTTGCTTTTGCCACATCCCTTGGGTGCTGGTTAGTGGAGCTTTCCGGTTGATAAAGTGCCAGATAATGTAGCTTTTGCTGTAAAACACAAATGGCAAGGAGCTCTACCACTGTGAGGATGCCAGTGCAGATAAGGGCTGTCGGCATAGATTGAAATGATAGTCGTAGCTTTCTGTGCTGGACTTATGACACCAGCAATCCAGTTCTGCCACTTAGCAAAAAAACCCTAAAGCTGAGAAAAGGCTGTCCAGTCTTGTGTTGCAATTGCATGCTACTCTTCAAATCTTAATTTCACATTCCAAAACAAAAATGTTAGACTCCTGTTAAGACTGGGTGGATGAACCACTTGGGAGTAGAAGACATGATGAGGCTATTGTAATTATTTCATAACCAACCAATCAAAACCAGAATGTTTAATATCTGAACATTATACTTAAAGAAATATAAGCCCGTTGAGGTGTGGACACACAGAATTAGAGCACCCAAGAGTACTTTATTTCGCACGATAGCAACACCAGGAAGTAGGTATGCAATTATGATGAAAATATTTTAATGTTTGTGGTACTAAATTAGTCTTAAAATGCAAGAGCAAACTGATTTTTACACATGGCTTTTGCGCTATTTGAAGAGAAAAGTACTCCATATAATTGAACGTGCATATCTTTTATGATTTTTTTGAGAAGTAAAGCACAGCAGTTCTTGCGAGGTATGGGTTTGGCAGTGTGGTTACAGAACAGAAGAATAGGTTGCTGCCTACAAATGCAACAGCTTCTGTTCAGAATTACTAGCCAATTGCCCAACAGGAATGGCCGGGGGGGGGCGGTGTGCGGGGACAGAGCCCCATTTTCCCTCTCCCCCTGGTCTGGGCCCACTCCCCCTTTACCTTCTGCTCCGTGGGGTCCAGGCCCACTTCCCTCTGCAGTAGGGAGGGGAGGAGTGGGCTTGGGCCTGATTTGGGGGAGGACCAGGTCCAAGGGTGGGGAGAAGCTGGTCTACTGTGGTGGGGAGAGCAGCAGGCCTGGGCCATCCTGGCGGTGGTGGGGGAACAAGAGGAGCAGGCCCAGAGCTCGCGGGGTGTGGGCCTGGGCCCAAGCAGGGGGGGAGCCTGATCTGGAGAAGAAGCTGGCCCGCTGGCGGTGGGGGGAGCGGCGGGCCTGGCCTGATGCAGCGGTGGCTGAGGGAGAGGAGGAGCGAGCCCGGGCCCACTCCTCCCCTCATCAGCTCTGAGCCCATTGCTTTCCCTCTCCTGCCGCTGCCACTGGGTCAGCCCGGGCCAGCCTCTGCCCTGGCTCGGGCTTGGTCCTTCTCCCCACTCTCCAGCGTGGGGCCTGGGCTTGCTCCTTCCCGGGTTGCCATGTGATCCTGGGTTGGGCCCTGCATGTGGACGACTGAACGGGGGATCGGTGGGCCAAGGTCAGAGCTGTGGCCTCACTGCCCCGCAGTGTCCTGATTCTGCCCCCACCCCACGCGCGCACTGCTGCCATCGCCTACAAAAAGGGGGGCGGTGAGCTGGCCTTACACCTCCCCCGCCCCGCCCGGCTCCATCATTGACCCCTGTAGGAAACCGGGCCGGGGCAGGGGGCTAGCAGTGCTGGTCTCGCACCCCCTGCTCCATCGTCTCCATTTGCCCCTGCCTCCTGGGAGCACGACGGGGAGGGTGAGTCCAGCTGTGCTGCCCCGCAAGTCCCCACCGGCATGGTGGTGTGCTACTAGCTCCTGTCCAAATGCTTGTTCACACTCTGATTGGCTGTTTGTCAGTGCAAATAAAATGTTGTGCATAGACAGACTCAGTCTGTTATAATATTAAAATACTTGGATGGTCATGGGGCATGGGTTTTGGGGTTTTGTTTTGTTTTTCCACCACATTTTAAGACTTTATATTGGGCTGATCCTCTTTTCAGCTAAGAGGAGATGGGTATGGTGTCTTCCAGACCCATTCCACTTCAACCTGAGCCAGCTCTAGAGGGTCTCCCCAAAGTGACCTGGAGCTAGGAAGCTTAACTCTGATTGCAAGTCTACTTTTTGTCTGTTAGGACACTGGTCACGGAAGCGAATGTCTGAATACGCTTTCCTCTAAAGATTGTATGTAAGGGTAGACTTACAAAGCTTAAATAATTATTTAGAAACACAGTACATTTGATGATACATGCTTAAGTAGGATTTTCTAACTTCCTATTGGTGCTCTTCAATAATACAGCAAGACTGTATCTATATCCAGGAAACTATGGAGCATCACAAGGAGCAAAGGACTGTGATGGAAGCACAGATCAGGGAGACTACATTTAAGGAGTTTAGGTTTCAGTCAGAACAGTGGGAAGCAGAAAGAAGAGACTTCCAGATCATGTTGCAGGTATTTTACCATAAAGCACTAATTTATGAAGACAGTTCTCCTTATATAAGCGAAGCATAGTATTATTGCTTAATTTGTCTGATCAGTTAAGAGATCCTTGCCTACCTTTCAAAATCTTGTGAACATGTTACTGGTCTTCTAGAATCTATTCAGTAAATCTTAACAACGACTTCCAGTCTTTGCAGCGGTAGAGCATTGACAGTGCCCTCATCCCCCCTGCTTTTGTCTATGGCAAATTAGGGTTGTTTTGATGTATTTGGCATTGTGCCTTATAGTTGTTCGAGAGGGTTATTCACAAAGCTTTTAAATATAGGTTTAAGAATAGGTTAGACTAACAGTGTTCAAATTATGGCCTGTGGGCCTTATCCAGCCCCTGAAATAACTGAATCGGCCCATACTATGAGGGACCAGCGGCAACCAGCTTGGCCTGGCACATCCCCTTTCTTGCTTGGCTCCATGCCACTGATTCCCTTTTCAGCCCAGAGGTAAGTTCTCTTCTCTTCATCTCTCTCTCCTGCTTTTTCTAATATTGGCAACCACCTCAGCCCCTCCTCTCTACCTCTCCCCATTACCAGGGGGCACTGGTGGTAGCCTTTGCTCTAAACTTTTGATCTCCACTGGATTAAACAAACACTTGCTTAGGATGTTTTAGATAGGGATGAGTAGGGAGCTGGACTAAGAGACATCCTGAAGTCTGTTCGAGCCCTACTTTTTCTATGATTCTAAGGGCATGAAAGATGTTGGCTTATTGGAGAGTGAAATGCATGATCTGTCCGCAGAGTAGCTGTGGAACAGGTAGCCATTTCTTCACCACTAATGTGTCTTCCCTCTGTGCAGGACAAAATCTGTGGTCCATGAAGATGGATCTTCCTGTTTCAGTCAGAAGGCATTTGTTGTCCCTTTCCACTGAAATGTGGTCTTCTTTTTTTAGACTGTGCCAGCTGTGTTTTGGGGTTCATTTGTTTTTTTTTGGGGGGGGGTGTTTTGTTTTGTCTTAAGTGAGCAAAAATATTTTTAAGACAGATATTTTTAGATATGTGAAAAGTCACTGTATGATATGTCTGGTCACTGTTGATTAGGGCTGGATATGAATCACTTGAGCTATTGGTGAAAAGCTTAGTGATTTTTTTTCCAAGTACCTGATCCCCATTTTTGAGATGTTTTACTAACACTTAGTTCATTATTTTAATACTAGCAAATTGCCCATCAAGAATGATGTGGGTTGGGGGGCGCAGTGGGGACAGAGTCCTGTGTCTGGCCCCACTCCATCCCCCTCTGGCAGTTCCTTGTCCAGCCCCACTCTACCCCCATCCTCCTCCCGGCACCTCGGATCCGACCCTGCTCCCCCTCTCCCACCACTTCAGGTTTGACCCTGTTCTCAGTCCCCCCCACCACTTTTGGGTCTGACCCTGCTTTCCTCCCCCACCACTTTGGGTCCGACCCTGCTTCCCCACACCACTTTTTGGGTCTGGCCCTGCTCCCTCCCCCCTTTTGCTCTGGGTGTGCCTGGCCCATGTCCACCTGCCTTCCCACTCTCCTTCCTCCCCTCCCCCTCCCTGCCAGCTGTTCTGCGGGGCAGGAGGTGCTGCCACTGTGGTTTCCTCCCCCCCACCTTTGCCCTCAGGCAGAGAGGTGGAGGGGAAGCCCTGCTGCTGGGCCAGAGCATGTTCCCTGTCACCACAAGGGACAGGGCAGGTGTTCCTGTCAGGGGCAGGTGTTCCCTGCCACTAAACTTTCCCAGCAGCAGCACAAACTTGGGCCCATGCAGCCTGGGCTGCCCAGCCAATTGCCACCTGCCCACTTCGCAGTGCATGTGCACTTGGCCAGAAGCGTTATGGACAGAGACAGAAACATGCATACACTAAACCTTTTATTATGTTAGAATACCCTGAGAGCATTATGTAAATGTTAGAGGTGCACTGATACATCAGTCCAATATTGGATCAGCACCGATATTAAGAAAATTGCCTATATCAGAAATTGGCCTGATGTGGCTGATAATTTAGCTAATAAATGCCTGCAAATGCATCCAAGCACACTGCAGCATGCAGGCAGTGAGGCGCATAACTTGGCAGCTTGGAGAGCTGCATGCAGCTGGTAAGTCTGTCACGGTGGGAGGGGAGGGGAGAGGGAAGACATATAGCGGGGCAGATCAGCCCCACTTCCCCCTCTCACTGTGGGGGGTGTTGATCTCCCTTCCCCTTCCACCGCAACAGACTTACCAGCTGGATGCAGCTGTATTGGAAATCAGATCCATATTGGCTAATATGCCTCCTTAAAAATTGGCTATTGGTATTGGGCCCCAAAATCTCTTATCAGTCCACCCCTAGTAAATATGATAAGTGTATAATCTGTTGGTGTCCTTTTAAGAGCTTTTCTGCCTCGTCAAATAAGAGTGGTGAACCAGCATAAGTGAGTATGTGAGACTACTTTTGAATGAAACACCCCAACCCTAGGAGCCATACTGATTTATAGTGAAGCAGAAAGTGTGCAGTAGTGAAAGTAATTGGGTGACGTGATCAAAGAACTTTATTTTATTAAAAATAGGTGACTGTCCTGTGTAACTCTTGTAGTTATCAATGGAAAGTTTCTTATGCTCTTTTATTTTATCTTTTACCAAAAAAATAAAAATAAAATCCACCAACCCCTTTGTTAACCAAATTGATTGCAATTTAGGTTCTGAGTCTTATTCTATGCTATGTTTTAAGAATAGTTCATAAGAGCTGGAGCAGGAAAAGTTTCTCCTCCATCTTGACTGCTAGATACTGCTTTTACTTTCTGTAGACTTGGGAAAGATATTATGCTGATAAAATGGTGAGTGATAGATGATTATGCAGTGAATGTGTTCCTTTGCTACAAAGCATTTTTTCCACTGCTAAGTATAAGTATTCTATACTATTTTTATTAGTATTTGTATTAACCTGGTGCTTAAAAGCCTGAGCCATAAACTGGTACCTTGTTATGCATACCTCTGTACCAGCAGTTAGCTGTAAGATGATCGCAGCCCCAAAGAGCTTACAGTTCAGTATGAGAAACCAGATACCCCTCCTTTGTACAAAGGAAAAAGTCCATTGGTCAACAAGGTGGGTAGTGGTATTAGTGCACCAGTAACTAAAACGTGAGTGAAGTTTTTGGTCAGTGTCATGGCGAATGTGAGCTTCTTAAAGGAATGTGAAGGAGAATAATAAACAAATGTTATAGATGTTTACAAAAAGCTTTTTCCAAAAATGGAGGATGACTTGGGTAAAGTATAAGGCAGAGGTCAGCAACCTCTGGCATGTGTGCCGAGCACGGCACTCGAGGTCATTTTGCTTGGCACACCGCCGCTGCCAGCCTAGGTTCTGAGCAGTTGCTGCCAGCCGTGAAGCCCAGTCTGCTTGCAGCAGGGCTTGCAGCTGAGCCTGCCTGGCTCCCACCCACTCCAAGGCCAGCCCCAGCCCAGCCCCCACTCCAGGATGAGGCTGGCGCTACCCCTTGCCAGGGGCATCGCACCTTTTGTGGGCTTAGCTGTGCAGGGTGGGTGCTTGGGCTGATGGGCAGGCTCTGGGCCGGGACCTCGGCCAGATGTGCTGGCTCCCCAGGGAAGCAGAAGGACTCTGGCGGGACCAGGGCATTGTTGGGTTGGACTTCGTCCAGTGGCCCAGGAGCCGGGCTCCGTGTGCCTGTGCATCTGGTTCTGTGCGTCTGCCTCTGTCTAGTTCTCTGTGCCTGTGTGCACACGTCTGGTTCTGGGTGTGTGTATATGCATGTGTCTGTTCTGGTTCTTTGTGTTTGTGCACGTGGTTCGTTCTGTCTCATTGCAACATGCTCAACAAAAAAGGAATACGCAACAACAAAAACAACATTTATGGTTATTAAATATACTAATATGCAGTGTGTCCTGCCATATGAAGGTGCCTGACAGTGAAAACAAGCAATGTGTTTGCAATAGAGAAATGGAAAAAGTAGATGGTAGGGTAGGGGGTGCCATGGTCAAAGTGATTTTGAAAATGATCTTTACTGAAGCATTTGTAATAGGTAGGAAGAGAACAAGACTACACTTGTCAAGACCAGAAGAAAGGATGTTGCAATGTGAGATTGAGAGCGTTAGTTGGGCAGATGAATAGGAAAGGATCCATTTTAGGATATTGTTATATTGTATGGTATAATATGTTGCCTATTCTTTCTGCTTAACATTTTTGGCTGCAAGAAGTCAGAGTTGAAGATAATGCCTAGATTTAGGGGTCTGAGTGATGGGAAGGATGCTGGTGTTATCCACCCTAATTAAGAAGGAAGATAACAAAGAGGAAGTGGTGGTGGGGGATAATTAAAAGTTTGGTTTCAAAATGACCCATCTTTCTAACATCTTGAGTATGTAGCAGCTCAAGATTTTACTTTGGGCAGGAGGGAGTTTGTCAGCATGGAAGTGGCAGGAAAATTTGTGTTTTAAAGGTAAGTATACCCATTGATAAGCAGCAGAGGAAGAAAAGAAAGGAAGCATAGACAAATACAGGGGGAACACTCCTCAGCAATTTAGGGGATGACTGAAGAGAATCTTCAAAAGACACTCTAAAGGAACAGTTAGAGCTAGGAGGAGAACTAGGAGAAGGCAAAGCTACAGACGCCAAAGGAGGAGGAGATTTTTAAGATGAGCTTGGTTGATGTCAAAAACAGTAGCCTGTTCAGAAATAATTGAATCCATTTTTGGTAGGAGTATTTTTTTTTTTTTTTTTCTGACTACCATTTGGTCAAAAAGCATGAGGCTAGACTACTGTTCTTGAGCTTTGCCTAGGAAGAAGCCCATTGAGTGATTTGAGTGGAGTGCACAAGCAGAGGCTGAACTGGGAAGTTTGTGGTGGAATTGGAATTCAGGCAGTGTTTAGATACCACGGTTGTTTAACTTGGGGCTGAAAAGAAGAAGCAGGAATATCTAAAAGGTAAGTGGAATCAAGGGAAGTGACTTTGTAAGATGAGAGAAATTAAAGCATGTGGAGCAGAAGGTAGCTCAAAGAGACGAGGCTGGTTGGAGACTCATTCACAATGTGTGGCGGTATGTGCATAGTTCGAGGGTAGTGGGGTTGCTGACCAGCTGATGTAGCTGCTTAGTAAGTAAAGGGAGTAAAGAGGAGTAATACTCCTTACTTGTTGGGCATGTCTACTTAAGATGCTAAAAGCACAATAGACTAATTCTACTGTGCATTAGCGCATCATGGTGAAAGCCATGTTAATGTGCTAATGCTCAGTAGAATTTGTTTACTGCACATTAGTGGCACCTAAAAGACATGCGCCAGCGTTACTGTGCAGTAGTGCCGATTACAGCACGTTAAGTTTGTACCAGTTATTACTGGGATTAAACGAATGCATCATAATTACAATGTATTTACATGTGTAAATGTGCCCATTGAGATGATATCCCTACTCCAAGTCAGGTCTCTTACCCAGTTTCTTTAAACAGTAAGAACAGCAGGCTCCTCTCACATGGTGGGTGCATTCTTCCCATGCAAATAACTTTGATTTGCACCTGTGTTTTCCCGCTTTACAAACATGCACATCATTCAATATTTGATGATTGTCTTAGTCACTATTTGGTTCGTCACCTATGGTTTAGTTTTTATATTCTCCTTCCAGAGCATCCAAAATAACAAAAGGTGATTTCAAAAGTGCCAGAGTCTCTGACCAGGTGTATTGCAGCTGGGATTTGAAATACTGACTTCCTTTTATATTCCTACAATTGAAGTATGAAACTGAAGGCTCAGTAAAGGTCTCTTTGAAACCTTAGCTGTAATCTGCTCATGGAAATATGTCATTTCAAGTAAAATACGCAAATCTTGGCTAGAGGAGCACTCATAGTTTACAAACTCGTGGTGAAAGGCTTGGAATTAACGTCCATAACAGGACGTGAAAATTAATCCAGCTTAAACTATTGAAGTATGTCTCTAGGAGGCATAAAGGAAGCTAATCCTTTCTGCTTTCCAATGGGTCCTACAGTATGCCCCTCATGAGTGTGCTTAGAATACCAGCCACTTCATAAAAAGGGAAATGTAGGTGTTCAGTAATAAGTGCAATAGCATCACCTTGTGGTTAACTTAGTAGATAAAACACAGGGTGGTTTGGGTTTTTTTTTTTTAGGATACTTGTTTATGAAAGCCTGTTTAAGAATGTGTGTGTGTACGTGGTGGTTTTAAGTTTCTCATTTAGAATATTGACTTAAAATAAAGACAGTAACAGTTCACAAAATGCAAGTGTTACGTAGTTCTGCCTACATTTACAAAGTTAAAGGCAATTTTTCTTGTTCTCCTGATTTGTTCATGTTATCTGAAATAAACATTAAAATGAAACGATATGATGCATGATTCTGGAAAGCTGTGAGACCCCTTGCAAGGCACTGAGTCTTGAATGCTCTAATACATGAAAAAAAATTTTTAAAAACAAACGAACAAAAAATCCCAACCCATAAAGTTCAGTGTAATGACAAAAAGAAACATGCAGCTGATGATAAAACTACAAATAGAGTTCTACAAATTTTATTTGCCCAGTGTAGTGTTTGGGTTCTTTTTAGCATGGTCAATTTTTCGTACTTTAAAAAATTTATTTTACAAGTGGATCTTCAAGGGACACAAAAATATGGTATAGTATCTATGACTAATTTCATAGAAAGAGAGTGAAAACTTACCTTTGATGCTTGGTAAGTGGTTAAATTGGGTAGATTGAATATCTTGGATGGAAAAGTTATGGCTGAAAGATTATGCTTCCACTACTGATATGTCCCTGTGACTGACAGCTACTTTATTCAATCTTAGCTAGTTTCAGGACATTTTAAGCTTTAAGAAAAGGCCTGTATTTTTCTTTTTCATCCATAGCACATTTTGTCAGCTTATGCTGTCTGCTGAACATTAATGTAACAAATTTTTTCTTTTCTCTCCTCACCTTATTCGCACCTGTCTCAGTCACTCGCACACTCAAAGTAACACTCCCTCCCCCCCCCCCCAAAATTATTAGTAATTTTAAGGAATACAGTTGTAATATCAGACTTGGAAGACCAGATGCATACCTCTCTTGTATTTTGCAATGTGTCCGTGGTGGTGGTGTTGAATAGAAATAAATGGTCAGGAAGACTTATGGTAATCTTTGTATTTTCTGCCTGGAAAGCCATTTTGACAAATTGAGTCTCCAAAGATCCTCCATCTAAAGCACTGGACTTATACCTTGCTTCTGATACTAGTTAGGGGAAAAAACTTTTAGCAGTCCACCAGACCAAAGCTATTTTTTCTGGAACCATTGGGAGTGATTGGTTAACTGTGTGCACTAGGAATATCAGGGGTTTGTTAAATGAATAGTCTTTCTTACCTGTGTTTTTTGGGGTTCTTTAGCTATAACTGTGAAACTGTTCAGTGTTTAAAGATAGATAGACTCATAATGATACTTTACATACTATTAAATGTAAATTATTTATAGTTTAAACAGACAATTTTGTAAAATAGTTTTTTAATAGAAAAATAGTCCTCTTCAACTCTTCAGAAGCTTGAAAAATTTACTAAAGTATGAAGATAACTTATGAATATGATTTAATGAATTTCTGGGCAAACACTTTTTTTTTTCTAACACTACCTGCAAGGATTTTAAAAAAGCACATACCATTTTTTACCCATAAATATGAGAGAGTCTCCCCCCTCAATCAGCATGGGTAGAGGGGAAGCTCATTGTCTTACATTTGCATACAAAAAAGCCTCGTTAAAGATATTATCTATAATTAACTGCTGCCAAAAGCGGCATGTGCTCAGTAATGGAAACCAATTATGAAGATGATTTAATGCATCTAACAGTGAACGTGACTATAAATCACATGGCCCATATTGGGCAAATGTACTGATAAGAAGAGAACCCTTTTTTTTTTTTTTTAGTTAAAAAAAACAACAACAAAAACCCAACAAAACGAAACAAACAAAAAACAACCCCCCTCCTCTCCGCCCCCACCCCACCCCACACACACAAGCCCAGAGGTACTGCAATATGAGGCTGGCACTTGGCTACCAGAACCAGCTCTGACACCCTCCCTTGATGCCAGAAATGGTGATGGGAACCTTTTTGTAACAAATAAATAAATAACAATTTAAAAACACACTTGTATCACTCTACACTTACAAAGCTTCACATATTGAGCATCCTTGTCTTACCAAAATTTCATATTGTAAAAACAACTAAACCACTATGTATCCAAAAACATAAAACTGCATGTATTAAACTCTTTAACAACATTTATCAACTTCCCACAAAAGAACACCTTCCAGAACTCTCCGTACAAAAACCCATGCAAACTATGACTTCCGTAACCATCTGAAACTCTCTTCCCCTCCCATCAGTCCTCTTTGTTGGTTTAGTGAACAAGTGTCTCTAGTCCTTTTCCTCTGCTTCATCTTTGCCTTTTCTCTGACCTTTTCCTTGTCCTGCTCAATGTAGAATTTCAGTTTGTGGAGCCTCAGCTTCAGGCACTTTCTTTCAGTGAAAGATAACCCTTTAAAAAACTGGAAGTTTATAACTTTCCATAAACTGGTTTAAAAACATGCTATCCTTAGTAACGTTTCCTTCAGTCCCTTTGGTATTAGTTTGTATAGTACCATCTCCCATGCTAACAACAAGCTTATTTTGGTGGCATTCAGAAAATCATGGACTGTTTCCCACACCCCCTTTGTATATGTACACTCCCAAAATACGCGTCCCACTACTTCTTCCCTGCACCTCTCCCTTGGGCATCTAGATGAGCTTGTTGAGCCCTACTTGTGTTGCACTTCTCTTACTAGCAAAATATTTCTTACAGCCACCTATGTATCATATATTCATATAGTCAGCATATTCTCCTTTTAGTTGTTTACTTGCCACCACTCCTCACACCTTCTTCACTTGTCCTTCTGTGAAGTTTCCCACTGTTGCCATCCTCTCTCTCTCTCTCTCTCTCTTACCACTTTCATCAATGTATTATGATCCTTCAGGATCTGTAGCTATACCTTTCCTATCTTATGTCTCTGCATGAAACCTTCCATCTTTATGTGATGAATTGGTTGTTGTCATCCCATAGACTCTTTGAAGAGGTCTGATATATTCCTCATTTCCTTAAACCCGCAGCTGCAGGAAGTCAGCTGATGTGCTACTTTTCCCTCTCCCTCTGTTACTGCCTTGCATGCTGGGCTTACATATTTCATATAGATGAACAATCCCTAAGTCTGACGACACCCATTCCCTGCCCTCGCCCCATCTCTTGCTTTCTGTAGTTGAGCTCTAGCCAGCGTTTTTCTTTGGCATTCCAGAAGAACATGCACGTTAGCCTCTGTACTTTTTGCCATCTTCCACCGCATCAGTGGGAATACAATTCCCATATATAGAATAATTGGCAGTAGCACAGCCTTAACCACCATCACTTTTCTGTTAAAGAACAGCAACTTTCAGGACCATAACCAAAGTATTTGCTGTATCCTTGTTGTGTCACCTTTTCCCGTGTTGTTGTATTTATTACCTTTACCTTTGGCATCCATCAGGATCCCTAGCACTATGATTTCTCTGTCATTTGAAGGCCCAACCTCTCCAAGTCCCTCCTGTTCCTCACTTCTGTTATGGTGCTTTTCAATTTAGTTAGTTTAGCCCCTGTTTCTTCTCCATACTAGGGTGTATGCTTTGGCACCCTTTTCATTTGGAGTCTCACTCTTAAGTACTACATTTATATCATCCATGTATAATACACATTTTCTTCTCCTTCTCCCCGGTATCATTACTCCACTTATGACTTAATTAGATTCTACACCTGGAAAATTACAACAAATTTATAATTTTTCCATATATAGAATCTAATTATTGAAGGGGTGTTTTACATTCAGGGCTGTCTTATATTCAAATAAACACATGTATTGATTGTATAGGGACTTTTAAATAAGTTTTAGATCATTGTTATCTTTGTTCTTTATTAAATATGTAGAAGGGTATTCAAAAAAAAGACAGAAATGCCTTACAATTTTTCCATTTCTACCGAAGCAGGATATTGATTCAATAATGCACCTTTTTACTGCTTTTAAAGTCCATTTAACCAAAAGAGGAGTTGGAGATCATAAACCAAATTCTCTCTTGGTCCAAGAGGGTCTTCTAGTGCAGGAGGTGAGGACGTTAGAGTGTCCTGTTTGGAAAGCTGCTTATAATTTCCTTCTGCTCAGTAGCTTAGGGCAGTTAACTGTGAAGTGGAAAGAGCCTTCCATCCGAATGATTCCCCTTGCAACTCCTGTATAGAGAAAGCATCTCTTTTTTGTGTTACCTGGTCACAGTTGTCAAGGTGGACAGATGATGCAAGAGCAAGCTCAGTAAGTTTTATGAAGAAGTTCTTTAAGTGCAGCTGGCAATCTAACATGAAACTGAGGAATAAGAAAAAACCCTAATTAAAAGGTTGGTTTTTGAAAAACAGCACATTTTTAACAGAATAACATTGGAAAGTAAGGAAGTTGATCAAGAGAAGAAATTCTTATCTGTTGAATCTTTAATACAGTGAGCAACAAACTTACGCTTGTATGAGGCAAGCCAATGCATGTCTTCCTTCAAGTTGCAGGGTGCATTGAGAGAAAAAATGCATGGTGAATGAAAGGGTGATCATCTAGTCACCTTGGTATGTGACTTGTACCTTTCTTGCAGCTCATGAACTTGAATCCATCAATTTTCCTTAAATTTTGCTTTTGAAAGCTGAATGAAACTCAGCTCCAGTATTTTTGCCGTTCGTATTGGTTTGTCTTGTTTTCCTGTCACAGGGTCAGAAGTACTCAGCTCAATACACTTATTTTGGTTGTGCATTTGGTGCCTTTTTTGATATTTGACTAAAATAGACTTTCTTCAACATCCCTAATTACTTTCTCCCCCCCGTTTGATGCACGTCTTTCTATACAACCAGATAAGTTTCTCACATTTGCATTTGTGTTCTTGGGGTAAAAAGGGCAACAGTTACGTATGCTGCATGCTGGGAGAAAAGCAGAGAAGGAGATACCTTTTCAGGTACTTCATAGAGCCTGCTGATTTGAAGAGAAATTCTCTGAACTGAGAGCAGAGTTGAAGCTTTCTGTACTAGTGGAAAAGCTCATGACAGCGGTGCGAGACGATCAGTTTGGAAAAGTGCAAAAGTGAGGGAGTTCCGTATAGCAGCGCTGATAGGCGGACACCAATTCTTGTCTTCCAGAGTTTGACTTTTGATTCTAACTCCTGACTTTTGATTGCAATGCATTCTTGACCCTGTATGAGCTTGTGACCTGGAGATAAAACAGTGATATTAGGGAAACAATTTAAGCATATTTTAAAATTTATACTTCACTCGGAACTGAATCTTTGGACAAATAAGCTCATCTGTCTTCCTTGCAGACAAGCTAGATACGCTTGCACTACTTTTAGAAATAAATAACAGAGTTTTTTGTACAAGGCAATAAAACTACAGCAATATATATAAATGTCCCCTGAGGTCACTTTAGGTAGCATAATAAAGCAGTGTATTGTGTGCGCTTTTAAATCTAATGTGCAAAATAGGATTTTTTAAAAATTGATTTGTAATATATCACAGTCATTTATCTCAACAATTGCTTGCAGAACTGAAACCAAGATCCAGAAACTATAGTCTCACAAGGGTTTTCTAGTATGAACTTAGGTACTGAATGTTGTCCCCCATTTAAGTGCTAGGAAGCTGAAGGAAAATGGCATTTTTACTTCCACTCTTGAAGGTTAAAAGTGTGATTGTCTTTTGACAAGTCATTTGGAAAATGGTACTCCCTTACTTCACACATCATGCTTCCAGTGTATACTCTGAATTGGATTTCCTCTTTTCATTATCAAATTGTTGTTGTTTCATTTTACAGAAGTTTGGGAGACTGAGAGGTTGCATGTGGAGACTACGGCTGGTGGAATTTGGAAGAGAATCTGTTTCAATTTCTACTCCCTACAGTATTACTTTTTCTACTCTGCTTACTGAAATAAAATATTATAGTAAACCTTGGGCTTCTTTTCAGGAGCGAAATAACGCAGTACAGAGTATGCGCAAGAAAATAAAAGACCTAGAATTGGAACATAATGACTGCCCTGAGATCCTGCGGCGGCAAGCCAGTGAGCTTGAATACAGCGCAGAACGAGAGGAGAAACTTAAAAAAGAACTTGAGGTAGATACTTTATCGCTTTATATCAACAAAGACAAATCTTACTGAATATCTTGACTATCCTTGTTAATCCTGAGATCCTGTGCTGAACTAGTTTTTCCAGTTAACTTCTGTTTTGGAGGGATGCTGTCTTGAGTGCACCAAAATTTTTATGCTCAACTTTAATTTGAATAACACAGAATATTCCTGTTAAATGAACTATACTAGTTTTGTAAACCACCAGGACTAACTTTGAATATTTGGAGGCTCGTCTATAGTCGAACTGGAGTGGAACACAGATGGAAAATGGTTTGAAGGGGATACAGGCCCATGCAGCAATTCATAAATTAACATCTTTATGCTTTTAGAAAGTTGCAGCTTGTTTTATCTGTGCCCATAGTCTTCTAATGTGCAGGGTATTTTGCTGCCTTTGGCACCAGTATAGTCCTACAAGCAATCAATGAAACTTTACTAATGAAGTAATTCTAGTGGTACTGTGCCAGACCACTGATTTATGAGAATTTAGAAAGGAGAAATGAGGTGCTGGCAGGGCTAGAGAGCTTTAGGGAAATAAAAGCTTCAGGCTTTGAACTTTTTGCTGGCTTGGATGGTGAAGAAGCAACAACAGAGATTCAGCAGAAAAACCAGCTTGCACAAAGTAGTCTCTCTTGTCTTCTTTCTTCTGAATCCAGTGAATATCTGAGGTCCTTCAGCTGCTTCTTCAATAACAGTTAACTTCTACAAACCCATAATTTGTATAGAATGATATTCTAGCTTTACCAGATAAATAAAAATTAGAGCTATTGGTGTATTAAATTAGTTAAATTATTTAGCTTTTTGTGGGGTATAGTTCTCTTTTCAACCAGTTGGGAGGGAAAACTTCTTTTTAGTCAGAAGATATGAGGAGACTTATGAAGAAAGAAATTGGAGATAAAATTATAACAGATTTTAAAAAGTATTACCCTTTTACATAGATATTATAGTAGGATATGTGAAATGACCCATACAGTTTGATTGCATAACTTTCTATTATAAAGCACAGCTGTAGGTTGGTTCTTCATAAGAGCTCACTGATTCTGATTCACCGTGTGAGTTCAGGTGTATCTATCCTTTTACTTGTTTATAAAATGAAAATAATGTCTCCATATCACTGTGGAAATTAATTTGCTAATATTGGAGAGACCAGGATTCTTTTTTATTTTTTTTAAGGCCACTCTAGAAATGACAGATTTCATGTGGATAGTCCTGTATTTGTATGCTCTAAAGGTATACTATGCAAGGCAGTGGCCAGTAGCTGAACAATGAGGATTAAAAATTTACCAGGTGCTATCTGTACTACACATTGAATGAATGAAGTAGGGTTCTAGTGGAAGAGGCAGAATATGATTCTGTCATAAAAGACTGTCAGAACACACATGGGAGTGAAATCAACATTGTACAAACAATGGAAGTCCTTTTTCAAGTATGTGGGGAGCAAAAAGAGAGCCCCGGGAAACGTTGGGCCCCTGAGGGACTCGTCGGGCAACCTGGTGCTTGCGGCTGATG
>JAGPOW010003395.1:23284741-23304715 GCA_030014935.1 Caiman crocodilus
TGGCTGGGGTCCTGTGACCCTGGCACTCGTTCCTGCCATTGGCGGGGGGTCAGACTAGATGGCCTGCTCTAGGCCCCTTCTGACCCTAGGCACTATGAATATAGATTTGGGCACTTCTTAACTATGCACTGCTTGAATCTGATCCTGTATGTTTTTAAAAGATTTGTTGGGGTTTTCATTGCCATTCTGTGTGTGTATGTGCACATTATGGTATACAAAAAATAAAGATATTTGTATGCATTTCAAATGAGGTGAGGGGAGGTCAGTCTGCTAAAGATTTAGCCTGTCTTGCCATTTTTTACATTCTGTCAGTATAAATCTTATTTCATGGGGCAGTAGGCCTTTTGAATTTCAAACCCAATTTTCAAATGAGCCCCTGTCAACATAGTTGTATCCCTGCCTCTCTCCCATTCCTCCTTGTTTCACTTGCTTTCTTCCTCAGCAATAGAGAAGGGACCAGCTTGTATGAGAGCTTGTACCCTCTGCCCAGATGTAGTTTTTAACAGCACAAACAACAGTGTTTGGTTTTGGATGGTGATGCAGAGAAAGAAGAGTGCAAGTGGGCAAATGCACCTTTTGCTGTTTTAATTTGCTTGTCATTGAACTAGGTGATTTGGCCATGAGCTTCTAAATCTCTTCTTTACATTTAAATCTCTAACTACTGCCCAGAACTATTGCCTTATGTGTAAATAAATCCAAAGTATAGGTAACATGAAAACTTGCCTTGATAGTACTTCCCCACATGAGAAGTTAAGTAGCTGGTCAGTGTTATCAATTAGGGTGTATGTTTAGCAAATGAATGGCTCTAAACCTCCATGTTCAACAATTTATTGAAGTAATTAACAAAAAAATCCCTAGTTTACTGCTCAGGTTGAGCACATCAATTCCTCTCAAGCTCTCAAAGCAAATATTAGTTAATTACAGTGCATAACACTGAAAGGTAGGTAAGAATATTTTGATTTGTAGATGGATGGGGGAAGGGAAGACATGGACATGAGAGAATTTCTTCCCTATAGGTAATGGAATTCCTACTTCCAGTCTACTATTCTTTTATAAAGCACTTGTTCTCAGCACTAGGCTGTTTTGTTTCATGAACTACCACATAACTTGTTATTACATACTGAACATTACTATGGGCATAATATGAATCTCTCTAATTTTCTTTCCTCAGTAGTTATTTGAATGCATACTATATGCAATGGGTTAGATCAGGGGTTCTCAATCCCTGGGCTGTGGCAGGTTGGCTGCTGAACTGGAAGTGGTTGTGGACTGGCAAACCATGGCCCCTGGCTGTAGAGGCCATGGCTCCTTTTGCAAGGCCCATGGCAGTGCAGAGTTTGGCTTGCCTGCCCCCCCCCCCCCTTGGCCCAGGGGGTGTGGAGTATCCTTACCTGTCTTCCGGCTGGAAGTCTGCACCGTGGTTTGCTGGGCCACAGCATAAAACCTTTGGGAACTCTTGGGTTAGATGGTTGTTTCTGCAGTTTCAAGAGTTCTGAGCCAGATGGCAGGCTGGCTTCTTATCTAAGCTTACTCATCCTAAGCTAGTCTTCTGTGAGGCTTTAAAGAGCAGAACTGACCTGTCCATCCCTGGATAAGTACTCTACTTGAATACAAGATGAGGTTTTTTCCTCTCAATTAGCATGGAGGAAATCTTGTCGTTAGATTTGCATACAAAGCAGAAGGGAAGGGCAGGTAGCTGCTGCGGCTCTGACTCTGGCCCTGAGCCTAGGCTGTGGCTAGTCAGTCCCACAGCAGTGGGAGGATGGAGGGTAAGAGGGCCACCTGACTCCTAGCCCAAGGGCAGGCAATTATTTTGGGTGGAGGGCGGCTTACAGAGTTTTGACAAGCTGTCAAGGGCTGCCTGGGTAGGCCTGTCCCTTGACCAGATGCCCCACCCCCCAGTTGCCATTTTGTGACTGGAAGTTCCTCCCCTTACCCCCAGAAGTATTCCTTTCAGCAAGTGGTCTTGCCGTCTCAGAACCAGAAAAATACCAAATTATGTTCTAAAAATCAAACATCTACAACATCAATTAATTTGATTTTTTTCAAAAAATCTTTCTGTCCTGATTTACATGTTTGTCTAGTGTACATAGAGGTGATTGTACAATAGCTTAAAATGAATTCTTGCTCTCTTGTATATTGTGGAAAGGGGTGGGGAGTGGGTATAGACTTGGGTACAGGGTATAGGGCTGTGAGTGAGGGTGAGGCAGCATGTGGATAGATGTGTGGGTATGGGGTTTGTGGCTGGGATGTGATGGGGTGTGGGGGGTGGGGCCTGCATGTATGGCAATGCAAGGTGGGGTGTGGGTCCTATGAGCACACACACATTCTCTCTCTCTCCCTCCCTCATCGTGCGTACACACACGCAGGGTACCAGCACAGGGTCAGCATTCCTGCAGCCCAGTGATACAGCTGGGGGCCATGTGGTGCTGGAGCAGCTGGCAGGCAGGCAGGCAGGCAAGCGGTGGCAGACAGAGGCTTCTGATTGAGGGAGGGGTAGAGGTGGAGGGGCGAGGCCAGGCCAGCCTTGCAGCTGGATCCTGCTGGCTTTCCCTGGGTCCTACTGCCCCTGGCTCCTGTAGTTTTTGATAGGCAGCTGGGACCAGATGAATATAACTTTTCTAATTTTTTTAGGGACCCTGCTGGCCAGCTAGAATGGCTTGGCAGTCTGGATGCGGCCTGTATTTTGCCTGCCCCTGCTTTCCCTGCTGTAGCAGCGCGGGAAGAATGGATTTAAGGCGACTGTAACACGTGGGCATCACAGGGCCGGTTTGAATATTGGCCCACCCACTTATTTCGGAGCAAACTGCCTACTTCACTTGACACACACCTTTGATATTAATTGAGATGATAATGGGAGAGGCTGCCCTTTTACTTGCCTGGATAGACATGGCTCCAACCTTTCACATACTGTGTTCTATGCCTTGCAGATGGTATCCATGGTCTAACACCCAACCTATAACTTGCCTGGCCTAACACCTGGCCACTCAATCTGGGCTCCCATCCCTTCCCAGTTTCTTGGGCTCCCAGCCCAGCTCCACTCAGGGCTCCTAGCCTGGTTTTGGATCCTCTTAGTCCCCTTATGACCCACACTGGGCCTCAATCCTCATATGCCCAACACGGGGCTTCTCAATATCCCCACGCTCATCCCCTGTGCCTGACACTGGACCTCAAGAATTCCCTTATCCCTTGCCTGAGAAACCTCACATTTAGCTCCATTGGCTTAGGGCCCATCCCTCTGGAATCTTGGATCCAACTCCTTAATGCCACTTGGGCCTCACAGTGGGCCTGGACCTTGCCTCAAGTCCCTTCATGACCTGGGCCCTGCCTCAGGACTCTGTGAGCTTGGGCTTCTCTTTGTTCTTAGGGGTGTGCTCCTCTAGCCTTTTCCCCTCCACGGGGTCACCAGCAAGGCAACAGGAACTGATGCTTTCTGGTGCCCCATATTTACCCTTCACTGGGGGGGAGGCACAGGTGTGGCATTTTCTGGAGATTGCCCCACCACACTGTTCAGCCCCAGCAGGGTATAGTTTTAGGTCATATCCTAGGACTGGGAGCCTCCAGCTGCCCCCATAGCTCTTACCTTGTACCTTTTAAGATGGTATGAGCAGCAGCTCCAGCCAGGTGGTGGTCTCTTCCTGGCTGTTAGCAGCAAGCTGTTGGCTTCAGTGCTCAGGGCCTGCTTTTATCACAAACAGCTGGGCTCTGTTCCCTAATCAGGCAGTTGTGCCTGATTAGGAGTGTAGACAGCTACAGCCTGCTTGGCTGTTTCCTCATGCCCCTTTGAGTAACAGAGTACAAGTTGTGCTCTATGACAGTGACCCCCCCCAATAATTAGATTCTATACTTGAAAAGCTGTAACAAAAGTATAGATTTTCCAAATACAGAATCTATTTTTTGGAACATCATCTTAAATTTGGGGTCAGTTTAGATTCAAGTAAATATGGTAGTTTGATTCCTCCTCTAGGAGCAAAAACCAGATGAAACACGTTCTAAACAGTGTTTCAGTAGCAGTCTGCTGCCTCTTCCTCAACTAGGAAACTTGCTGGCCTCAAGAATTAAAATTTGTGGAATACTCCAAGATCTGGACTGATTTAAATGCATGGTGCAGAGGAAAAGAAAAAATATAAACCAAACAACTCTTCTCAAACCCTGGAGTATGCGCTGTGTAGGCTAGCTTTTGGATCTGTCAGTAAAGTTTGCTCAAAAGACAGTCTTCTCTCTGCTGGGACTTTAATTTTGCCCACGTGTTGAAAAACTTTGCACTGGCAGCATTGCTGATAAATTCTCAAGAAATTTGGATTGATCTTGAGTGTGTTTATTAAATGAATCCTTGAAATATGCTCTTCAGTTTCACTGTTCCTACTTTTTTAATAAATAGTAGGGGATGCACTGATAGAGATTTTGGAGGTCGATACTGATAGCCGATTTTTAAAGAGGCATATCTGCCCATACCCATTCGATTTCCGATATAACATGGAGAGCTGCATGCAGCTAGTCTGTGGTGGACGGGAAGGGGGGACGGAAGAGTCATGGGGGGCAGATCAAGGTCCCCATGGTGAGGGAGGAAGTTGAGTGAAGTTGGGCCTGGGGCAGGCGCTGCCCAGCTGGAATGGGTTGGGGTGTGGGACAGAGCCGCAGCCCATCTAGGGGTGCGGGGAGAGGGTGCAGCTTCCACCTCTGTATGAACCCCAGGAGGGCATGGAGAGTGTGTCCCCTCCAGGTCTGCAAGGGACAGGATGGCTGCTGTAGTGGGCTAAGGCTGAGCCAGGCTCTTCCTGGCGGGGGCTGGGCCAGACTGTGCTTGGTGCAGGCTGTGGTGGCGCTGGGAGGGGGCCACAGGTGGAGGCCTGCAGCCACCCAAAAATTCACCATAGCCTCCCTCCCAGTGCTGCCACTGTCTGCCCCAAGCACATTGTGGCCCTGCCCCACTGGGAAGAGCCCAGCGTGTCCCCAGCCTGCAGCGGCAGCTGCTCCACACTGCGCAGATCCAGGGGCACGTGGCCTCCCCTCATGCCCTCCTGGAGTGTGCACAGCAGTGGGAGCCGCGTCTCCTCCTCTCATCCCCTGGATGAACCATGGCTCCGTCCCACACCTGCCCAGCCCCATTCCCTTTTTCTCTCACCATGGGGGGCCTTGATCTGCACCCTCTCCCCTCCATGCCCCTTCCCTCTCCCCTCTCTGTCTACCACAACAGACTACATGCAGCTCTCTGAGCTGCCAGGCTGTGCTCCTCACTGCTTATGTCTGTGCTGCAGCTGTGTGCATGCATGGACTATTTAGCAGCCAAATTATTGACCACATCAGGCTGATTTCTGATGCAGCCAAATTTCTTTTTTTCTGTACTGATCCGACATTGGACCAATGTGTTGCTGCACCTCTATCAAATAGGATTGTAGTGACCACTCGCATCCACACATACAGGGTCTGAATTTGAGACCTAGTATATCTACAGTGATATTGTGATGTTTTGTCTTGACCTGGCTGTCTAATCAGAAATTATTTCCAGTTCTTTATTCTTTTCTAAACCTGCACATCTCAAGGAAATACTCTGACACCTGTGGAACAGTCAAAGCTGTTGGGATCTACCCTGCCTCCTGCTAAGCCCTGGAATGATACTGAGTAGTATACCCTACCCATTTGCTTCTTATCCATGCACACTGCATTCTGGAAATTAGGCAAGGTGAGTGTATTTAGAGCAGCTCTTAGTAGTTCACACTTGGGGCTCCTCTAAAGTGGTTGCCCTGCTTAATAGTTGCGATTTAGTATTTGTGGCGTAGGAGTCCATGATCAGAATGCATTTCTCAGTGGTTCTTCTGGCCTTGGCATGGAGACAACGTGGACATCCCCAGAGTCTCCAGCTGTGATTCTTCCTGCTCCCACTTAAGGGCAAAAGGTGTTTAGAGCATTGATTGTTAGATGGTTAAAATATTGCATTAGAGACATACAAAGTACAAAAGCAAAATCCTACAGGGCAGATCAAAGCTTATCAAATAAGAGCACTGACTTATTGACCAATAAAGAAGGAATTTGTGTCCCACAAAGAAATCTGAAACCAGTCAGATAATTCAAGCTGCATCTACAAGCTTTGGGCGATATTGCCTTTAGTTGGAAGGTACCACATGCTGTGATGCCTCAATAATCTTTCTAAAAACAAAGATTTTTAAGTAGTTCTGAAAGCCCCTCCTTGGGGTTTTATTGCTGTTAAGAGACCAACCTAGTAATTGTGAGCTGAAAAAAGAAGAAGAGAAAGGTATCAAATGGATTTTCTTTCTGAATATTTAGGTTGGCCTCAACTTAAAAGGTCAAAGTTTAGTTCATTGAAAACATTAGGCTAGTGTATCCTGTGGATTCCTTTAATCAAAGAAAACTAATTATTGATCGTTATGAATTAAGATTTTTTTCAGCCTCAGAAACATGCATGCTGAGTTGTGTTCCTAAAATAAGAACCTAGCTTTCTGCTGAAATGATTGTAACAGATCTATTCTTGCTTCCCCATCTGCTCAGCAGAATTAAAACTATTATGAGAATAGCATGCGTGAGGACTTGGGCTTCAAATATCAAATTGTTTCTGTGGTAGTTTGGAGGATGAGAATGAACTTAAAGGCCCAGGTTCTGTGTTGAGATCAGAGTTTGGTTTACATCAGTAGATAGATGTAACCATTTAGGTCTTTTAGAATCAAGGCATCCCTTGAACATCTCAGCTCTTAGTTTTCACTTGGTTTTTGACTACAGAATAGAGCAATTCTCCTGTTACAAAAACTTCAGACCACAACAGGTCAGAATGCATTTAACATTGTGAATTCCTATTTGAAATCTCTGGGTTTATCTTTTGAATTATGTTTACACACCTAACAGGTGCAGCACACTGGTTGAGAATAACTGGTTTACATGATGCAAAATGTCAGTTGAATAGATATTGCATTGCATTCCAGTTTGCAAAACAGTATCGATAAGGTCCCTCACTAAGGAGCCGAGGTGCGTAAGACTGCCACTTTTTACGTTCTTTAACATCCACTTTCATGACCCTGGTGATATCTACTACATTTTTTTGCCGCTAGGATTCTGTGGCTGCACAAAACGGTACTTATAAGCATGCGCAGAAGCAGCTCAGTTTTGATGCTGCTGTTTTAGAACCTATATCGTACCCTTTGGGCTTCACACGTTAGCAACCTCTCTGTTCATCTTGCTTCTGGGGCTTAATCTGGCAGGCGTTCTTGGAACATGACTATTGTATTAGGCACCTCACAAAACATTGCAGGGCACAGAATGGGGTAGGGTTACATCTCTGCTCCCTTTTATCCAACAGTTCAGTTGTTGGAGACTTGGTTTTAGATCTAAAGTTCCTTCTCTGCTTGAGGAGGTTCAACCTCACATATCCCATGTCTGTGGAGAAGGACTCTTACTCTAAATTTAAACGGTGGGTGAGAGGTGACTGATGACCGGTGAGACCATTCCAGTCACAACTCCAAAGCTTTTTTAGGATGCACAGTAGCAAAGACTTATTTGTATCAATAAAGACAATGCTAATGTAGCCTTGGATTCAAGGGAGAAACAAGTCTGCTGGCCAGGCTTCTCTATTCCCTTGGGGGTTTGACTTGGTTTGTTGAGTTTTGAAGAAGTCTGAGGTTGTGTTTTCTAGCCTATGCCCAATATTTATAGTTGGCTGGGTTTGATATTGTAATAAATGATTTCTGATTTGGTTTATTTAAATTCTTTTGTTTCACTGAAACTTCTAGAACTGGATTGAACCAGATATCTTATGGACTTGGAAGGCTTGGGAAAATAAAAAGGAGGGTATCTTATCTCCTCTTCCCCAGTGTGGAGTGCTGTTTAACACTGGCCTGTTACCTCTTTACCCTAGTTTCTGGTCTTCTGTAAGAAGGCTGCATTTTAAGCATTTTAACAAAAAAACCCTATTTGTAGCAACACAACCTTTAATGCATAAGATAAAACCATAGCAGTGGTGACATGTAGGGGGTGCACATGCACCCCATGCCAGGCCATGCTCCCTGCCAGATGTGGGGGGGGCAGGCAGGAGTGTCGGTGCCCCCTCTGCGAGCGCTGGCCAGGGAATGGAAGTGCTGCAATCGCTTCTGGGAGTGCCGTAGCACGATCAGCCATGGGGGGACATCCTCCCCCAGTCTGCGATTGTGTGGCTGTGGGGGACCACTCCCCCGGTTGCTGACTGGTCACTGGAGGGGGCATGTGCCCCCCCCACTACTAAGTCACCCATGAGCCCTAATATAATATATAGGTGATGCATAGGAAAGCACAGGGGGGCATGTGTTCTCCCTGAGAGCACTGGTGCCCCCCTTTACAGCAAATACCTTGGCTGGTAGGAGGACATAGTGCCCCCTCTCCCGAAATTGGCTCCGCTGTGCCACATGGGGAAGTGCTGACAGTTCTGCTGCCACCAGTGCACTCAGCCACCAGCTGCTGGGGGACCTCCTGCCCCAGTTGTGCCCCGCCGGTGCCCCCACACGCTCAGGAGATGCAAGTCACCCATCATGTATAGTCTCTTTTTTTTTTTTTATAATGTCTTTTTTCAGGTTTTGAGCTTTAATTATGCTTTGTTAAACATGTTGATGGCTTTTTTTACTTTGCTGGCCAAGCTAGTTGTTACCTTGGCAGATGTTTACATTGTGGTCACTCAGGTACAGGCTTTGAGGCCTTATGCTTAGCCACACTTTTACAGCTTGTTATTACTATATAAATTAAGTTTAGGTATGACATACAGGCACTAACTTCCAGGCTGCTGGTATATTGAGGAAGGGACAGTTTTTTGGTTCCTCCTTTTCAGACTATTCCACATTGTGTAGAATAATTTAAATATCCACTGGGGCAAAATAAAACTACCTCAACAAGATGGGTGGAGTTGGTCCACCTCATAATATTACATAGCCTGCTGATTTAAGGCACTCTCTATGGAGAGTGGAAGGTGTATTTCTGAGCATCAGAAAGGAAAGGGACTTGAGAATTAAAGCTAGGCCTTTCACACACCAGGAATAAATGCGTTAACCACTGGGCTACTGGATTAAAGAGTGGCATTAGCAAAAACAGAGGCTTTTTTGAAAGATAACACTGACCTCTCCTTGCTTTTTGTAAAGAAGGACACCTTCATGCAAGAGAGGATTTCAGGCTGAGTCCTGTGCAGCAGAAAGTGTCTCTTTGTAACCTTGAATAAGGCCCAGTCTACTCCTGTTCTGCTGACAAAGCTGTGTGTGTTCACACTCGAAGCTCCTGTGTAGTGGTAGAGGTATTCCACCTCTGCTGAGCGAGATAAGGGTTCTGCTGCCATCCAACAACCAGCAGAAGGTGCACGTAAGATGCTGCCCTGATGCACCTTGTATTCTGATGGCCAAGCTGCTAGAAGGATCCAAGCGTCCATGTATTGTATTATCAGAACTTTTTGTCACTAAATCAGTTAAGTACAGATGTAACCTAAAGTCTGGAGAGGAGTGGGATTTAAGACGCTCTTCCCTTTTATATTTCCTAGAGCTGGTTTAGGTAGCTTCCTGCTTAGCCTGTTGGCTGTTATGGATCCTCTTATCCAGGTACCTAACTTTCTGTGCATTGTGGAGGCATCATGGAGACCTGGCTGAGAACTGTGGATTACATTGGTTGTCAGGAAGTTGAAATCTTTTTTTGTTTTGTGGACTTTGTATACACAGTTTCTCTCAGTTTGAAGCCCCTAAATATGGGAATACCCAATACTGCAGTCAGGCAGTTGTGCAAAACTGCATTTGTACTAGGACATGTACTCCTTATATTATGTTTTAAAAAAACGTACATGACATTGCCTCTAAATAAATAAGAACATTGATAAAAAATGTTTGTAGAAGTCAGACTAACATTTTATTGAGCATATTCTTGTGAAGCCCCAACTGAACTGAGGGAGGTTCTGCCAAGTGTTGATTCATGCATAGGCCCGTTACAGGATATAAACCCCAACTTGCATTTCAGTAAAGAAACTGATGTAGTATGACCCCCGCGAAGGGAAAAACATCTTGGATGTATGCATGACTAATCCTCTGTTTCTCTACTATTCGGTGATCTTTACTCCACAGAAGTGACTGATACATCTAAAAAGTGGATTATGATATTTCTGAAGGAAAAATGCAAAAGGGAATAGGTTGCTTTATAAAGGTGAGAGAGCCATTATTTACTTGTCTCTGTAATCTAGAACATTACATTTTAAGTGTATTGGGTAAGGTAATGTTTAATTTTAAAATGTTAGTTTTGGCAGCAGCTTTATAAACTGTTCTTTTTTTAATAGAAAACTAGCGTTTAAATTACACACACACACACACACACTGTTATACTTATTTTTAAAAAGCCATAAGGATTCACCTTTTTTTGAAGATTGTGCATTACTGTTCCTTTAGTGCCCTCTGCTGGGTATAATACCTAACTTCGTTAGGTGGAAGATAGAAGCTCTTCTTGCTTTTCCTTTTGTGCCTTAATGAATCAAATACTGGAAGTGACTGAATCATCGTATGGAATATACTACTTAATGATAGGGTTTCTCATAAGAAGGCTTTTTTTTGGGGTGGGGGCAGGTGTTAATTCTTGTACTGACTTGTTATATTCTCAAAACCTTGATTTAGAGTGGGGTTCAAAATGTGGGGAGTCAGTCCTGTGAAATAAACTAACTTATAGTTAATTATTGTGTAGTGAGTATATTAGGTAAAACTTCCTTCTTCTGACAGTATCATGGAGAATATGTTGACAGTACAGTTCTTTTACAGCTCTTACCTGCCGGTTTAACTTTTCGGTTGCTACTGCAGTGAGTTCTGAGTGGACCTGACTGGACTGCTGTTGAAGTCAGGTTCATGCCTTGACAGCCACAACTGAAACAGAACACTTGAGTTAGCTTTATTTCCATTCTAAGAAATAAAATCTGCAATAGGGTTTAGACAAGAATTAACTTTTGGGGTCCTTAGAATTACACCGTGGCTATATCCGGACAACTTCACCACAGCTACATCGGGACCACTTTCTTTTTTGCCTAGACCTTGTGTCCTTTTTGTCTTCATCTTTGCAGTATTGGTTTGGAAAGATTTTTTTTTTTTTTGTTAAAGAAATACAAAGCATTATGTATGTAAAGCAGTTTTTCTTGTGATGTGTATGGCTGCCAAAAAGCTGGGTGGGAAAGCTGTTTAACAGTGGTGGGCATACATGTGGCTTTTACTTTTATGAATTTACAATTCTGTTTTTCAATGTATCATAAAGATGATAATTTAGCAGTAGTCTGTGGTATTTTTCACCTGTGACTTGCATTTTGGTTCAAAGCTTAGTATATTGTTAATCTGTCTGAAAGTATTTATTAAAGTCGAATTTTATAAGGAAGCAGTGATTTTAAAAAAAGTAGAATTGCAAGTTAGAATTCCTGTTTTCTCTTCTGAACACGGGCAAGTGACCAACCTGGGACAATTCAGTTAACTTTTTGGCTTGGCTTTCTCTGCTTATACTATGAAAATGTGTCATAGGACCACCTTTCCATTTCACAACTTAAACTCATCTTGATACATCATACACAGAAATTTCATAATCAGCTTATATACTATTTTTAAGGCCCTACTGAATTCACAGTGGAAGTGGGCTGCACTATGGCTCCTTTAATCTTGCATGTCCCCCCACCACTGATTGGTGGCCCCACTTGTGACTTGCTCCTGACTGGCGGGGGAATGAAAATTGCGATTTTAAACATGGCTCCATTTTTGCCTCTCCGCCAGCCAGCAGCTAACAGCAGGGTCGATGGAGCCCCTCAGCCAATCAGCAATGGGAGGCAAAAATTATGCCATGTTTAAAGCCACAGTTTTGCTTCCCAGCTGATCGGGAGCAAGCTGCAGTCCGGGCTCCTTCACGAATCGGGGGTGAGGAGGGCATGCAGAAGAACTTGCATGATTAAAACGGCAGTGCAACCCACTTCTGCCATGAATTCGGTAGAGCCCTAACTATTTGCTTACCATTACAATCTAGGTCAAACATCTTTTGCTGGGCACACTAGGGTGAAGTGCCTGGACCTGTGCACTGGAACCATTTGTTTTGAAGTCAGTGTTTTAGGTTTTAGACATGACAGGCATTGGTGGCATATTCCTGGGTCTCTACAGGACTCCTAGTCATAAGTGAAACCCTACAGCCCCATTTTCTTATGCCTTCAGGAACAGCGTTGTCCCACAGGATGTCTTGGAAGACAGTTTCTTTCTCACAGCTCTCCCTTAGTAGCATGTCAATTTACAATGGTACTTTTCCAAGATATGTTTATAGATGAAGCAAATAGACAGACTCAGCAAAAGGTTTATTGCTAAGCACAGTTTCTTTGTTTTACATACTGCAAGACCGGAAGTCCTACAGTACAGTCTTCCCCAAACCTGAGCGGTCATGACTTATGCTAGTGTCCTTTTTAAGGTTCTAAGCCCCTGGGTTTTACCACATTTCTGCTTCTGGTTTCTTCTTTGAATCATGGAGTCTCTCTCTCTCTGTCTCATTCTCTGCTTCTCTGTGACCTGTGAATAGGTGCACTAGTTAAAACTAATCTGACAAACAGAATGGTTCCTGCTTGCATAACAAATATGTTTCTTGCGACACCCTCAATATTTTTAAAGGTCTTTACCAGTAGTGCTCAACATTTTGGTCCTGTGGGCCAGATGAGAGGTACAGGGCTAGTCTGCAGGCTGGATTGAGCCCTGTGCTCCAGGATTGGGCCCTGAAGCCCAGAACCGCCCTTGCCCTATGTACCAAGATTGGGCACCGGGGACTTGGCATTGTTCTCCTGCTGGGATTAGGTCATGGGGGCCTTGGGCCATCCCCTCCTTCTGCTGCCAACTGGGGACTGGTGCCTCTTTCCCACCCTTGCTACACTGAGATTCGGACTTGGGGCCCGGCATCAACGTTGCCTAGCTCTAGGGGACTGGGGGCCTGATCCATCATACAGGGCTCCCCATGGGTCTGAAAATTTGGCAGCAAGTACCAATTCTCCAGACCCGTGGGGAGTCCTGCAGACCAGGTGACATAGTGCCATGGGCCAGATTTGGCCTGTGGGCTGGGAGTCGAGCACTTTTGGGCTATACCAAAAACATTTTTATTGTTTCTAGAGGAAATTGCACTGCCTCAAACTATCTTTCTTACAGACAAAACGCATCAGACTGGTTTTCCTAGGCTTCCATTTGAATGGACATCCATCAGAGTGTAATACCAATCTCTTACTCGTTTTGTACCAGAATTTGACCCCCACTTGGAAATGCTGCTCAGAAAACAAAAGGGAGTTTAGTATTTATGAACAGAATTCATAATCTGAGTTTATGAATTGTGCATAGACAAGCTTCCCAGTAACTCTTATTAACTTTTTCAATTCTTTGCTGCTATGAAATAATACTTTCCAGTTTGACCTTTTTAAAATCATTTTCTTATTATGGTTCTCTTATGCTAGCACTATTTATTGAAATGTTGTAAAAATAATAGTGGAAAACTTTGTTTAAGTTGGAATTTCTATTTGTAATGTGTTTTGCATTCCCTTTCCTCTTTTTTTTAACCAAACAATTTGTTTTGAAGCTGGACTTAGTTTATGGTGACTGTTTAAATTACTTCAAGGGAAAACTGCAGTCCAGATGGTTTGTATTTGCTATTCTTAATGCTTTTTATTAGACTGGCAATATTCTCTTCTGAAAGCATCCTGTTATCAGATGTTCTTTGGCACCTCCCAGCAAGAAAAAGTGCTCCTACCTCACTGTAGTAGGCAACTCATTAATTCTAGACTAAATAGACAGGAGTGTCTGAAGAGTGACTGTCAAACACCTGGAGTGAAATGAACTGTCTGTGAGGATGTAATATAGGAATAGCTAAGCCTGGGGAGAAAGATAATGTTCTGGTGATTCTTACATTTCTTTGTAAATAAGACAAAACACCTGGGCACAGATAAGTTTTGACCCAATGGTTTGTAGATTTTTGTGCAGTAGGTTTAGAAAGCTGTTCACTTGCAGTGCTCTACTAGAGCGTTAAGACTTCTACAGACACCAACTTCAGGGAGTCCTCTTTACTTTTTTCTGTTTTTTTGATCGCTCGAAGTAGGCAAATATGAAGGAATAACATTTTGTGAGTATTTTTCCCTCACTTCACAGAGAAGTTGAGCGGTTCTCTGAAATACCCATTAACGGTGCAATTTCTTCTGATGATCCTGAATATTCTGAGTCGAAAAGAAGTCAAATATATTCAGTATCAGCTTTTCAGAATCTGTAACAATGAATACGGTTATGTGATTTTCTGTGTGTTTAGGTTATAGGGCACTCTCTGATTCTTCTTCTTCTTCTTAATCTCCCTGAATCAAGGCTGAATTTAGGCCACAAAGCAGTTGCAGAGCTTTTTCCTTTGCTCAGCTCTATTATTACTCTAAGTGAAAGACCTAGTAACAGTGGAAAACACTGTAGTTAAGGTTGCACATCAATTTCTGTTATAGGGTTCTATAAGATAAATGACTGAAAAAAAAATCTTGTGTTCAAATTGTTGACATCTTTTATTGGACCCCCTCTGAATTTGGTGGAATAGAAATCCATGCCTCTTGCATCCATTACGGTTTAGAAATCATACCACATCGCTCTTGCAGTATTGCTTCATCTCTGCCTGAAAGGCGATTCATGGTATCTTTATGCTTAAGGAAGAGGAAAATTAAATTATTTCAGTGTTTTGAGTCGTCATACAGGGCTTAAATATTATGTATGTTTTCTTCCTCTCTCTTTTATTAAAAAAAACATTTTTTTTTTTTTTTTAGTCTTCTAACTGTACAGATTTTGAAAGTGGACCCTTGGCAGAGAGATGGCTTGTAATGATATTTATATAAATGCTGTATTCTGAAGAAAAAATATTAGAAACAAAGTTATGAAAGTTTGAAAATAGGAAACACCATTAACACTGGATCATAATGTGCTGCACATGTATACACAGATATTAATTTGTGAATTAAAATGCCTTGTGGTTGTGGCTTTAAACTAACCAGGGTATCTGTTAAAAGAAGACAGACACCATTCTGTTGATCTCCTTACAAAAGCATGCAGTGATCACAAACGAAGGGTGGTGGCTATAATAATGCTTTGAACCAAAATATTGTTTGGAAATACCACATAGGTTTCACAGTACCATGATATAGCCTTGTAAATAAATACAGAAAATTATTCTCCTTGCCTCGATTGGAATGAAAGTATCCTAGATTAGGGAGCTGTGACCTTTTAGGAGTAGTAGGCCACAAGAATGAAGTTTGGTCTGAAGGTGAGCCACCACTTATTTCTGTCTGCAACTTTTTCTTTTCTCCTCCCTTTCCCCTACCACCTTCCAGCTGCCAGTGCCCCGTAGGGTGGAAGGAGACATTGCCATCCTTTGTGCCACCCAACATTTTTTATAGCAGCACAAGTGGTTAGCAAATAGACATCACTACCTCTTGTTACACCACAGCAAAGGAAAATCGGAGCATGACAAAAGGTGCAATAGACCTGGGGTGGGCAATTATTTCAGCCGGTGGGCCAGTTAACTAGTTCTGGTGATCTGTTGAGGGCTGCACACACAATCTTTCAGAAGGTATTTTAACAAATGATAGATTAAAAAAAAAATCCTACTAAAAATCAAACATCTACTATAACATTTTAATTTTATTTTAAAAAAAGTCCTGATTTGTGATATGTTGTGTAGTGTGTATATATAGGGGCAATAACATAATAGCTTAAAATAAGGTCTTACTCTTGTATATAGTGTGTGTGGGGGGGCAGAATGAGGGGGTGCGGGATGGGTGTCCACGTGTGTGTAGGATGCCGTCCACAGGATGGGCCCTAAGATGCAGCTGGGGGGATGAGGGCAAGGAGGTAGGGGTAGGGCGTGTAGGCAGGAGAGCTTTCCTGGGCAGTGTAGGTGCAGACCACCCTCCCCTGTCCCATCCGGTCTGTAGCTGCCCTTATGGTGCTCTGCATGGGTCCAAGCCTGCTCCTGCCCAAGCCTCACTTCTGCCTGCAGCTGCCCTGGCCAGTGAGCACGGTTTCCTGGTGGGGTGGCTCTCATTGCCTGGGGTGGCCTCCTTCCAGTGGCGCCTTCTCTTGCCCCTGCTGTGCTGCACTGGACAGCAGGTAGCACTGGGAAGTTGCAGCAGTGGTCGTTGGGGATGTGCCGGGTACTATATGCCTAGCCAGGCGGGGAAGGAAGCTGGGTGGCTCCTGCACACTGGGGCAGGAACTGCCCTTGTCTGGCTGGGCATGTGATGCCCAGCACATATTACCATGGATGTCACGGTCACTTCCCTGTGCTGCTTGCTGCCTGGAGCAGTGCAGGAGGAGCTGCTGGGGTGGGCGGTGGAAACTGAGTACCTAGGTGCTTGCAGCTGTACTAGGAGCAGCCCCACCAGGAAGCTGTGCATGGTGGTCAAGACCAGAGCTGTTGTCAGGAGCAGGCAGGGCTCGATCTCATACAGAGTGCTATGGGAGAAACTGGGGGCAAGATGCAATTGATTTGCAGGCATCCACCTGTGGGCCAGATCCAGTTAGCGGGCCATATTTTTCCCACCCCTGTAACGGACTCTACTGCTTTGCAAACAGTGTCTGTTACCTCTGGTGGAAGAATACAAGCAGCCTGAGCTGCATGCAGTCTCCCACCAACCTGGGTAGGTGCTCTGAGGGCCTGCAAGCGCAGGGTGGAACCGCTGGGGGATTCTGCCTGCCCTGCAACATAGGGGTCATATTGCAGCACAGCTGATAGTGCTCCACCTAGGATGTCTATTCCCAGCCTTATTCCCAGTGCCACCAAATTGCTGCCAATGTCCCAGCTTCACTGGCTGGATGAAATTGTTTGGCTGGCTGAATCTGGCATATGAGCTGTAGGTTGCTTATCCCTGTCCCTGATCCATGTACTAAATCTCAGAGTTTGCATCCCATCCCTGTGTCTTAGATATCTCATCACAAAATAGATCTCAGGATACTATGAATTGTAGTTCATATGAACTAAGTTTTGTAGCAGTAGTGGCAGGTAGGTTCACCCTCCTGAGCGTATATAGGGGCTGTCAGGAAACACTCTGGAAGACTAGGCAGGAAGAAACCTGCCTGCTGCTGTTCTTGGCTGATCCCAGCTTCCATCACAGCCCAGCTGAAGCATGCCAGGAGTGGCTTTGGGACTTCTCTAGTCCTCATGTCGGCTGGTGACTGTGGCAGTGGTAGGCAGCTGGGAAGGGAGGTACTGGTGAGCGCAGAGGGAAAGGAATTCTTTCTGCTCTGGAGAGTTTTAAAAAATGTTCCCAGCTGCTGCTTATACACTGTAGTCCAAAAGGTGGATACAAGCACACCACAGTACCCCCCTGGAGTTGCCTGTGGAAAAGACGCACGCACGCATGTGTATATATAGCTAGATCTATATAGATGCGTATATATCTATGTATGCCTCTGTATCTATATCTATTCATATATACAGCTATACTAGCCACTTGCCTGTCAAGAATGATGGGGTGAGGGGGAACAGGTGGGGACGGAGCCTCATGTCTCTTCCCCTGCCCCCAAATCCGGGCCCACTCCCCCATTACTTCTTGCTGCTCGGGGTCTGGGTCCGCTCCTCCACTCCACTCGGCTTGTCAGCCAATCAGAATGCGAATAAAGTGTTGCAGACAGACAGACTCAGGCTTTTAGAACACACACACACTTTAAGAACCATTTTATAAAACTATTTTTAACATTTGTTTTTAACTTAAACTCCTTTCTAGGCAGCTACAGTGAGAATAAAGATGTTAGAAGAAAATATTGAAGCAGAGAGAGCAACACATCTGGAATCCAAATTCAATTCTGAAATCATTCAGGTAAACCAGTGTCAAATATTTGCTAAGTTGCTGAAGTTTATGGTGGAACAGTTGATAGAGCTCTAAAGCCACAAGTCCACAAAAATTCTTGTAAACTTTTAACATGGGAGAGAAATTCCAGTGCAATAGAATGACTCTTGTGCTAAGGATAACCCCATGCATAAGTTTCTTTACCAAATTGGGTCTTAGTATTGTAGGTGGCTGTGAGTGACTGTAGAATTAATATATGAAAGCATTTGAAGACTGGCCAGATCTACAGTGCAGATCAAAATAATCAGAAATTGTATTTAAAAAAAACCAAACAAACCCAATGCCTATTTAGACAGAATCTTTTAGTATTAAATTATTGCTTTACTGTTATAATACTGCATAATTATATTTTGTGAGGCATCATCAATAGAAGTGGATGAAATTTTGGAAGCTCTTGTTCAACTGTTTCATAGTGGGGCAATTGTAATTATTTTATTTTTTGCCTGAAAATGATGCTTTTTCAAAGAGCTTGTTTCAGCTTCTGACAAGATTACAGGATTTGGTTGATAGCAATGAAAAGTAGTTTTGTGAGCCAAGCGTAGTACATATTGTTGAAATTATTAGATTTGATTGGTAAGGGAGAACTGTTTTTATCTTTCACGTATATAGTTAAGTTAATCTCGATGCATTTTAAAGAGAAAACATGGACAAAATAAACTGTTGTTTTAATGATCCTATATTAAAATAAGAGGTAAGGACATTGAACACTTATTTTTTAAACTGATGCTAAAAATCTAACTTGCTTTTTGCCATTAGCTATTTTTTATATCTTAGTTAACATATCGAATGAAAACAGATTAACTACTGTCACTTTGCAAGCAGTTTTGTTTTGGTTCTCATGGCCCTTAAATGTTTTTTCCTTTTTCTTTCTGCAAAATATAAAGGAATTCAAAGGGCAAAATTATTTTGCTGTTAGAGATTTTTTTCCCCTGTCAGTCTGTCTACCAAGCAAAAGCTACTGAAGTCTTTTTAGTTAATATATAGAGAATTTTCTCATATCTCTGCATTCTGTGGAACTCTGTCCTTTCCTGTTAATCCCACACTTCCGTGAGTATTGCGTTCACGTAAAACGTAGAAATTTCCTGACAAACTTTACCAGTATATTTAAAAAAAAATACAGATTTAACCAAAGTGTAGTAGAAACACCTTCTCCTTAGTTACAAACTTTGTTGTGGTTTAGTCTGTTTTCCCTCTATGTAGTCATGTCCTTGTGTGTGGTGTGTGTGTTCAGTGCTTTCCTTGTTTATGTGCATACATACAAATGTCCTACAGAATAATTCTTGTTAAACTATAACAACAAAATAGACATTATTGAAGATTAATAATACTTTCTAGCCAATTTGCTTTAATTTCTTTCTTAACATTTGGCAGTTAAGGGTTCGAGACCTTGAAGGGGCTTTGCAAGTGGAAAAAGCCAGCCAAGCAGAAGTTCTCTCAGATTTGGAAATGATCAAGAAAGAGTTCAAAGAGGTAGAAAATGCATACGAGAGAGAGAGACATAATGCCCAAAAGAGCTTGGAGAAACTCAATAAGTAAGTTATTGTCTAAATATATTTGTAAGCTGGTGTAGCAACATGTATACTAATGTGGCTTACCTCCATTACAGGTTGCAATCACAATTTGTATTCCAGTATGGTGTATGTCCTTCATAGGTTGCAGTTGCTGGAAGATGACATGGTCACACACTTGCAACTTGCTTCTTTTGCTTTTTTTAGTATTCAGACAGCTGTGGTGAGCAAAACTAGGAATCTTAAAATTGTTGGAATCTTCAGCATATCTAGAGAAGGGGAAATGGGCATCCTTGTGCCTTGGGGAAATAATGTATCCTTTTAGCTTAAAGCCTCTCCTCCATAGGAGGTAATGCATAGGACTTTTCTCTACCCACTCACTCCTCTGGTGATAGGCTATTGCATTGGAAAAAGGGTGTTATAATACTGGTACTTTAGCAGACATGCAAAGACTGGAGGAAAGTCCTTGTCAGGCTGAAAATGTGAGAGGGAAGTGGTCCTGCAAAAAGAAATGAGAAGTGGTATGAATGATAATATATAATGATGTCGAACTTAAATAAAAGCTACACTCATTACAATCAGGAAAGGTTTCTGTTTTGTTTTGTTTTGTTTTGTTTT
>JAGPOW010003395.1:23310179-23333966 GCA_030014935.1 Caiman crocodilus
CCCCTGCTTGATGATATACGATGTGTGCCCATAAGTGGTCACTGGAAGTGACTGAACGATGGCCGTGTCCCCATGGGCAGGCTTCTATCAGCTGGGTTACAGAATAAAGGGATCCTGTTCGTGACGCCATGTTGCGCCTGGCTGAGATTTTTTTCCTTTTTTTAGTGAAGCAGCTAGGCACAAGGTCACGCGCGGCTCAGCTTCGTTACCCGCGTACCCGCCTGACAGTAAAATAAGCGTAATGGTTGTAAATTACTTACTCAGAGTTCTGCTGCGTAGCGAAGTAGAGATAACGTTTATTGAATTACGATGGTTACAACGTGGGAGAGTCGCTAGGAAGATGTAATCGATGGAGAGCGGGTGAGAAGACAGCGGGTCAAGAAGGTCATGGAGGGTTCGGAGCGCTATAAATCGTACGGGGGGGCCCTTCAGCAGCTGATAGGTTGAGGTACATAAATAACTGGCTTGCTATTTAAGAAAACCTCTTCCCGTTTTTGTGTTGCTGCTGCTGATGATGATGGGAGGAAGTTTGTTGTTCTTTTATGTCCTCGGTAACATGTTTATGGCCAATTAAATTGTTTGTTTGTTTTCATTTCCTTATAAGGAAGACTCTCTGTCTGTGCCATGAGCACTTGTTCATTTAGATGGCGCTAAATTCACACACTGGAAATAGATGGGATGCTGCTTAGATTGCATCTGGAGGAGAATTTTTTCTTAATCTATGGACACTAGAAATTAATGTTTGTACACCGCCAATATCTCTTACTTATCTCCCGTTTCTGAAGATAACCCTTAATACTTATATTAGCAGCATATGCTCCTTGTGAAAGCTGTTTCTTGTCTAATATTGTAGGCCTACAAAGGATGCAGACTGCTGGACGACCATTTTAGACTGCACGTAAGGAAAAATTTCTTTATGGTCCAAGTCTCCAGAGTCTGGAATAGACTTCCCCCAGCAGTGTTGCAAGCACCTACTGTGGATACCTTTTTAAGAAATGCTTAGATGCTTATCTGGCTGGGGTGATCTGACCCCAACTGACTTCCTGCCTTTTGGACAGAGGGCTGGACCCGACGATCTTGCAAGGTCCCTTCCAGCCCTAATGTCTATGAAATCTATATCATCTTTGATTGTAAATACATTTTCTTTCTTTCTTTTTTTTTTTTTCAAAGTTGATGAAGCTGCTGATGCCAGGGCTAAGTTTAACTTATTTGTCATTTCTCTTGCTTTTCCAAGCAAATTGTTGAGAAGAGATTCTGAAGCCAACCTCACTCAGATTGCCAGCAAAGATATTGAGCACCCTATGTGCCTCAGACTTTATTAATGGCCAAACAAATGATCAGTCATCCTGAAGATTTCCTGTTCAATCTCAGTTCTTTGACTGATTAATAAACGGGTAATTTATAAGTACTAGTAATGTTTGTTTAACTTCAGAGGAGAGTGGTTATTGTACTTTCCACTGGGAATTATGTTTGGTAGCAAATGAACTATTTCTAAATAATTTCCTTTTAGTTGTAAGACAGTCCACATAATTGAAAATTTTGTATTTTCCCAAAACCTCTTTCTTTCTGATATTAATATCTGACTACAAAGTGCTTTCTCATTTTACCTTTCTTTGTCACAATTAAAGGAAGATCCAATACAGCGATTTACATAAATATTGGACTAATACTGGTTTTATTTTTGCATGATTTTATGCAGTTTAGACTATGTAAAGACATCTTAAGCAGCCGTTGTATTAGATGGATGCTAAATAAGAGTAATTACTTTCAAGTGATAATTATTCCTTAATGTTTGCTATGCAATACAACCTATAACTTTATATTTATGATCCTTTCTTCTTGAGGATCCTGGTACTTGGATCTAATTAGGTACTATACAGTTACTGTGTTTATTTGTATGCTTAGAGTTCTGTTGGATATACAAATCAGGCACAGTAAAAGCTCTGTTATCCGGCACCCCTGGGAATGGAGAATGCCGGTTAATCAAATATGCCGCATCCAGTGCACCAGGACTTTCACTCGCTGGCGTCAGTGCGCTGGGAGGCAGGGAGGGGGGCCCCATGCAGGTTGTTTTTCCCCAGGCCGTGGTCCACAAGGAAGAAGTGGGACTCAACTCACAGCGGTGAAATCGGAAGTGGGACTTCTGGTTTCTCTTTCTCCACATCCCTCTGAAGGAAGGTTTGTATTGACAAATGCTGGTTAGTGGAGCTTTCCAGTTGGTAAAGTGCTGGATAACACAGCTTTTGCTGTACCTAGATTGCTATTTGATGCCGTTTCTTGTAGAATATTCTCTGGCATTTGGCAATTGTTAAAACTACAAATGCTAACATTTTATATGGTTTATTTTTAAATATGGTATGTTGTTCCAAGGTCCTTAATGTCATATTTAAAAATAATTGCATTTGTTGAATTTGACTTTCAGTTTCTGTACCCATTTTTAAAAGCCTTTTTATTTAAGGGATTTTTTAACATTAGATGTTAATTTAAAAATTTAACAAAAGTATAGGGTAATTATAACTGTGTGGTAATTTATTTATTTTCTTGCAAACATGGCAATTCAAGTAATCTCTTACCAAGACATTCTGCTGTGGATGGTTTGATATAATGGTATGCTCCAATGTCTGGAAGGTAGTTCATCAACATCTTTATAGTTGCCCTATTGTATTCCATGTCATACCCTCATTTGATTACGAATTCAACAGGTTCTTATCATTTATCCATGTTGTGACTTGTATTTCTGTACCTCAGAATTCACCCCATGTTTTCCATGGATTTCCATTTCATTCATCCTTTTTGTTGCCTATGGCTTCTGTTGTTCTTTTCCAATTCTCAGTATAGCTGTTTTTTCATAGTGGCTTTTGTGATCACAGACGTGGATTCCAAAACTCAATCTATGATAGGAATTTGCAATAATCAGTTCTTAACCTGGAATGCTGCTAGAAAGAGTTCAACCTGGTCAAAGTGGGACAGTAAGGGAAGTGGAGGTCTGAATCTTTGGAAACAAATTCAGTCAAAAATGTAGTTTCTGTAACCTTTTGACTTTTAAAGTTGTCTTAACTCTGAAACAGTGTGGTTAACAAATAGAAAAGGTCCCTGTCTTGAAGTTATACTTTAAACCAGAGCTGAGAACATATGTCAGCTAGTGGTTTGTTTTCCTGTGGTAAGCTGTCAAGGGCAACACACACACAATCTTTCAGAATATACAATTTTAACAAATTGTAGATGAAAACAAATCATATACTAAATATCAAACATCTACTATAACACATTTTAATTTTATTTTAAAAAATATTTTTTTGAGTAGTATATATAGAGGCCATTGCACAAAAACTCAAAATAAAGTCTTACACTTGTCTATTGTGTGAGTGGCAGGTATGGGGGAGTAGGTGGGGTAAGGGATTTGGAGGCTGCAGGTGTGTTGGGGGGCCTGCCTGTGCACTAGGTCCTGGGAGCTGGCTGGGGGTGGAGGGAGAAAGGGGGAACAGGGGGCATGTGCAGCAGAGCTTGCTGCAGGTGCCCCCCTGCAGGGCTGCAGCTGCTTCCATGCCACTCTGCATGGGGCTGACCTCCACGTGCTTCTGCCCAGGGTAGCCCATGCTGTACTTCCCGCCTACACCCACTCCACGCCCATCAGATAACATGGCCCTGGACCTGGCCCTGACCAGTGTGTACAGCTACCTGGTGGGTAGTCTCCTGCTGCAGGTGCAGCAAGCTGGGTACTGCTTGGCTCTTCCTACCTCCAGCCTCTCTTCCTCCTCCTCTGTCCCTGATGGGCTGCTCTGGGCGGCAGGTAACACAGGGAGTCTCTGAGGATGCAAGATCCCCAGCCATGTGTGGGGGAGCTGTAGCTGGGTGGCTCCTGCCCCACTGCACAGGGCTCCAGCTCCCTGCTGCCTTCCACCCATTCTTCCCACCTCAGAGCTGGAGCTGAAATGCCAGGCACTGGGGTAGGACCTGCCCATCTGCAGCTTTCCTCCTACCTGACTGGGCAGATGGTGCCTGGCATCCCCACAGCTGCTTTTGCTTCCCCATGGGCCATACATTGCCCACCCTTGCTCTAAACAGATACGGTGACTGTAACAGGGACTCAGGCAGGAGCCCTGTTAGGCAAGGTCGGGCCAGACTGACCCAATGATGAACCCTGCCAGGTGGGGAGAATTATACACCTGATGCAAGATTGGGTAATTAGCCCGCCAAAACCAGCAAAAAAACGGCAGCAGGACCCGAACCGATTATACCTGAAGGCAAGAAGATGAACGAGGAATGACGGAGACTTTAGAGGGGGAAAAAGAAGCCAGACCTGCAATCCAGAAGAATGTTGGGGGTGCGGAACTTCAAGAACGGAGGCAGGTCAAACTTAGAGGGAGATTCTCTTGCAGAATCTCAGCTGCACTAGCGAGCATGGGAAGATCCTGAGGCACCAGGAGGCAGATGAGAGACAGAGAGAGACCCCGACCCCATTGGGACATTTAAACCCAAAAACAAGAGACTAGCTAGGAGAGAGCAGCTGAAAATCACTCCCAACGAAAGACGCTCGCACAGAGGGAGAGATGCAGGAAACACGTACCACTAATGAGCTAATTAGCAGCAGAGATTGTTTGCAAAGTATTCAGCGCCGAGATTCCTCATTTGTAACAGTGGCCTCCCTCACTAATTAAGTAATTGGCAAGATTATTATAGCTGTATCACTTTTATTTTGGAAATAAACTAGCACCATGGGCTTTAACACCAAGGTGGCATTTATCCATCCTAAACATTAAATAACGTTGATCTCCTTTTTTTTTTCTTCCTAATTCAAGTCGTGGCAGGCGAGTAAAGGAGAGACAAGGATAAGATAATCTGTCCTGCTCACAGTGACACCCATCCCAGCAACCTCAATTTGGAAACTCCTTGGCATCTGTAAAGATTGCAGACTTCTTCTTGTGATCTTAAGGATAGAGACCCTCTGATTGATTAATTGGACAAGAATATGCAGGATAATTGTACTGGCCTTCATGCCTCAAGAAGAGAGCCAAGGGTCTGCTCTCTATCCAGGTTTACTTTTCTGTACTAGGAATGCAGGTATTGCATCACAAATGGGTGGGATAGTAAGGGTATAACTTTTATGGTAGGGATGTTTTGTACTTCAGGATGAGTAATTTGTGTTGTCATATTAATTTATTGAATATGAGTGAAGGATTGTCTTTTTTGTATTGATCAGTGGGAGCCTTTAAACCAGTTGTTCTCAAACTTTTTTTTTTGTGGACCACTTGAAAATTGCTGAGGGTCTCAGTGAACCACTCAAACTCTTTTTATTGTACAAATCAAAGCACACAACTCGTATTTTAATTTCAGTAGTCTTACCTTACAAGTACAGATATTCTTGATTTGTTCTGCAATCTTTTTACAGACCACCTGAATGGAGCTTGTGAACCAGGGGTGGTCTACAGTCCTCATTTTGAGAACCTCTGCTGTAAACCCAGGTCACTGGTGGAAGACTAGCTTTAAATGTGGGGTTTGAAGAATAAAGTTACTAGTTACGCAAGATGAAAGTCTGTTTTTGATGGAAGCCACGGAGATGTACCTGGCAATCAAAAGTGGTGTTAAGAGAATAACAAGGGGCTGTAGAGAGCTGGCCATCTGAAGAAATTGGTGTCAGAATAGCTGAAGTATTGCTTCTGAGGTTTTTTTCCCCGTAGTTTGTCTGCAGAACATTGTGCTGTGGATGAGAATTCAGTGCCAGTGTACAGGCAGGCAGTCCTTGGACTTACGACACCATTGGTTCCTGAAAACCATGTCTTAAGTCAAAACATTGTAACTTGGAACCAATTTTCCCATAGGAAACAATGTTATAAACGGGGATTGGGTCCTTAACCAAGGCCCAATATCTTATTTTCATGAAAAATAACCCAGAATTTTGTACTCAATCAATGATAGATGAGTAATATAGCTACATTAATGTATTTATATTGTAAATAGCAATCCATATTGATTTGGAAGGACTTCTTTGAGGTGACTTTGCTGGACTTTTTGAAGGGTTCTTGGCTAGAGTCTTCTCGGGAGTCTTGGGTGCAGGTTTTTCTGGAGTCTTGTCTGTTTTCTTAAAGAACGTGTCCAAGGAAGTTTGGACAGATGTTCTCCAGGGAGGTGGGTGATGCTGTGAACTTGTTTGCTGGTGTGGCATGGCGTTGGATCAAGCATCATAAAGTCAAAACTGATATCAAATTTGATATCAAGGTGTCAATTTTTAAATGTTGTAACTCGAAACGTAAGTCAAGATCAGCCTGTAATTCATATTTATTCCTCATGTCTCATCTTACTTTCTGTTGGTGATCACCCCTATTAAAAGGTGTGGGCGGTGAGTGTAGGCATGCTTTGCTGACTAGTAGGTATGTTGGTAAGCTATACTCTAGCTACTAATTGAACCCAGTGAACAAATGTGTGCGCTAACCACAAGACTGAATTTCTCTGCACTCCTTTGTAGCCATTTTGGGATCAGCCTCTTGAGAAACCTAGAGATAAATGGAGTAGCAGATCGTCTTGTGAACATAGATGTGATAGCAATTTTTTTTTTTTTTGGTTTTCTTAATTTTAGTATGCTGTAGGGTGAGATGCTGGAAGCTCACAAGAGAGGATTCCAGAAATACTCCCCTTTCTTCATAGCCTTGTAAAATTACTTGCCTCTTTCTTCATCTAATCCTGCTTTCTCTACTCCCATAGAATCTTTATGATATGTTTAGGAATAAAGGAACCTGTTGACTGACTTAAACCTCCTAGCATAGAGGTTTTCACAACGTTCTCTGCAAAGAAAAGAAACAAAAGGAAAGAAAACCCCAAACCCTATCTGTTTTCCTATTTTTGGAGCTGTTCTTTTGGAATTGGCATACTAATCTCAGAGCTCTGGCTGTTTTTCTTGCTAAACCCAGTTAATCCTCAAACTACTGCTGCAAAAATTACAGATCAGGTTGTGTTGAAAAAGTTTTAGTCCAAACACACTTCTGGTGCTACATTGCTTTTTTTTATTGGTCAGATTCTCTAGGTATATGGTTTGTTTGGTTTTTTTTCCCAAGCATGATTAGCTAACAGTAGATGTATTAAACACATATGATGTCAGTTTGTTATTTAAATATTTGCTTGTTCCTGAGAGTTCTTTCCTAAGATGCAGTGATGACGTTTACCTGAGGAGCTGACTTTGTTGTTGGTGTGGGGTGTGAGGAGCTAGTGAGTATGTACAGCAGTTGATGCCATATCCTTACGGCTATAGATGAAAAAAGTTAAAAAGTCCCTCTCTTTTTTGGCAGGAACCTCTTCACTGCTCCTCTCTTGTATACATATCCTGCAACTTAGCTCTAGCCCATGTTTTAGTTTTCTCTTAGGATCATAACCATCTATTTAGTCAAATTGTCATCTTTACTTTGCCTCTCCTAACATTGCAAGTTATTTTTCCTGTTAAATCTATATTAGGAAAATGGTTTCTTTTATATTTGCCATACTTCCTTCATAATTTTTTTGCTCCATAATATAGTTGTCCTAAGTAGTTTGTCCTTTTAGAATTTCCTATAAGTAGGAACCTACTCAAATAGCTGTTTAGTGGAAATTGGAAAATTGGGCATTGTCTTTGAAATTGGGCAATGTCAGCACACACTCTGGGGGGGAAAATTTACCAAAAGGAAAATGCTGGCTCTACAGTGGGAGCCAGTAGTCCTCATGGCTGCTGCAGCCTGTCTGCACAGCTCGCTGGTGGGGGAAGGAGGGGACTGTGAGCACAAAGGGGAGCAGTCCGGATGGTGGCTAGCCCTGCCTTTTGCTGCTGATTGGCTAAGAGGGCTTCCTGTTGTGTGGCCCTGCTTGGACAGCCCTCTTGGCCAATCAGTAGCGACAGCTGTGACTGTATGACGGACAGCTTCCTCAACCAATCAGCAATGAGGGGCAGAACCACCAGGGCTAATCAGAGGCATGGGGCTTTGACTAAATAAGCCTGCAAAAAAGGTGGTTGGCCCCACAAAACTGGCCACCTGCCTCCTTGATCTGGGTAAGTCCCTACCTATAATAGTCATACTCGGGGTTTCTTTGTTTGTTTGTTTTGGCTTTGTTTTGCTGCATGAATATTTGGCTTGACTAGAGGTTTCCAGTCTGTGTTTTGTTGAATTTTTGCAGATAGTCACGTGTTGCTTCTTCCTTCCCCTTGTTTCCAAGTGCTGATTCTTTGTAAGAGGAAGCCAAAGGGCATAAATATTTTTCCCCTCTAAGAAATGGTTGATGTTGCCACAGGGGACTCATTAAATTACAACTGGCAGTGAGGTGGTCCACACAGCTGTTAATTAGGAGAGAAGGAGATCTGGGAGACCATGTTTACATGAAGAGAATTGTTATCATTATGAAAAAATTTGAGAATCTCTGATCCATTAACTGGGGGGTGGGGGGGAACGTAAAAAACATGTTTAGAAGGAAGACAAGGTAAGCAAAACTTCACCTTCGCATTAAAATGTTTCTGTCCATAATAGCCTAATGTCATATCAACATCAATTTTTATCCACTGGCTTAAGTTACCTCTTTTCCTCCATGCTACAGTTCTTTGCTGTTTTGATTTGTCTTCTCCTCTATTGAGCTTTTATACCAGAAGTCTATTGAGACCAAAGACACATCTGAAAGTAAAACAAGATGTTTATCTTCAGAATGTCTTCTAGCCTTGGACCCTGGCATGACTTCAGACAAGGATGGGGAGGCATAGACAAAAGACTTGTTTCCTCAGCGTGCATGACTGCACAGAGGAGAGAAGTAAAGGCCAGGATCTGATTCAGGTAATATCAGAGAGGCTGCATCTGTTGGGACCTCCAATATTTCCTCCTACATTTGTTGTTTCAAACTCTTGGGTGTCTCTATGCAAATAAATCTGAGAAATTTGATGCAAATCAATTTGAGAGAAAAAAAGGTAAAAACGATAGAAAATTCTTAGAAAGGTCTCCTAAAGTATTCTACATATGATAAAATTGGGTGCCATACATGAAACAAGAAGTTGTTTAGACTCAGAACTATTTGAATTTTTTTTTAAATATTTTTTATTTTGTTAAAATAAAAATATGATTTCTGGCTTTGCTTTTGTTTTTAGATAAGCACATCCAACTCCTATTGTCTCTGTGGCAAGGTAGCGCAAATCCAGAATGGCAGAATTGCATACTGCATATATTTTATTGATGCCATTAGGCCACTTCTTTCTTGGATTCATCCTTTCAGAAAGACATAAGCTTTTTTTAGACTACTGCGTACTTTGTTAGATACAGGAGGTTATAAAAGTTTGCTTTTCGAATTTCATTAATCTTTAAGGTGCCACTCTGCCTTTCTTTCTACCTGACTTCAGACTAACAAAGCTAACCATCACTCTCTGTCTTGTGATGTGTTCAAAAGTGCATTCTGTTATGCAGGTGTGCCCACCAGTGCTGAATAGATTTAATCATGAGATTTATTAAAAGCTTATTGGGTTTTTGTTGGGTTTTCTTGAACTCCTTTGTCACTGCTTGTGTGTGCGCCTGTGAGGTGAGTGGGTGTTTTAGAGTAAACATTTCTTAATGTGCACACATTCGCACTTGTTGCCAGTTGCATAGACGGAGACTATACTATCTGAGTGGTTCTCAATCTTTGTAGACCCATAGCAATCTTCTTTAGTCTGGAGGTTCCCTTGGAAAGTATGAGATTTTACTTATTTTTTGACCATAGAGAAATAACAGAGCAATTTTCCTGCTGCTGAAAACTCAGAAAGACCACAACAGGTCAGCATGTTTTTAGTACTTTGAATTCCTTTTTAAAATATCTGGGTTCAGTTTGTGAATCCAGTTTTGAAGACTGGTCTGGCACAAGGGCTATGGTAATTACATGGGCAGAGATTTGTTAGGCCTCTACAGTGCTAGGGGTCTATAATTTGATTGCACTTGAAAGGGTTAATCCCTAAGAGTTTTGGCCTGTGACCTAGCCCCACCCTGAGACCCACTACTGTTAATGAAGACAAGCACCAAAGTTAGGGTTAGTAAGCAAATCTGTATTTTAAGCCAAAGGTATCAACAATCATAAATCATAACTAATCAGCCATATAACACAGGGGTGGGCAAAATGTGGCCCATGGGCTGGATGTGGCTTGCCAGGCCATTCTATCTGGCCCGCAGGGACCCTAAAAAGTTTAGAAAATTAATATTTCTCTGCCCCTGACATGTGGCCCTTGATGACTTGCCAAAACTCGGTAAGTGGCCCTCCACTCAAAATAATTGCCTGCCCCTGATTTAACAGAACACTATATATAAATCTGAACAGAGAGCAATACTAGCCTGTCACCAGCACTAGCTGCCAGGAGCACTGACACACAGTCAGCAGGGCCTGCTGTCAGATCCCTGTCGGACAGAGGGTTTTTATCCTTTCCACCACCAGTGAAGCGCTTGGAGATCTCCCAGGGGAAAGGTGATACTTTATGTGGTGGAAGAAGGTTAGTATCTCCGGTGGAATACACGTGCATCTTGGTGGACTTGTCCTTATCCCCTCACACACCATTCAGCACCCGCACTCCCAGACTTCCCCAGCCTCTCACACACAGGCGCCACTCACTTCTTCTACATCCCGGCAGATTCATCACCATGCAGCTCTCTCAGGCTCTCAGCCACAATGCCTGGTGCATACAGCCCGTCATGCACTGTCAGTCATATCTACCTGCATATACACAGCTCCCATCGCCTCTTGATGCATGCACTCCCACCGCACACACCTGTTTTACGGTGGTCACCTCACACCACCTGTCAATCATGTCAGTGGTCCATTACAACTCGTTCATTCCAATCAATCGGTAACATCACTTTCTTGGACCAATCATATTAATTATTACCACATAAGCTTATTAACATAATTTCCTTGCTCTGTTATATAGCAGGGTTACAACTGTGGATGCCTCAGTTTTCTAAGTGGGTCGTAGCATCATCAAAGTCAGAAGTTAAGATGTTCCAGAGACTTCTAACGTCTAGCCATCCTATGCATGCATAATCAATATTATGACTAGGCCAGGACTCTCACTGTTCGCAGTTTGTGCACCTAACAGTGCTAGTATTGCATGATACCTTGAAAGGATCCCCAGGCATCCCAGGGTGCTGTAACACCCTGGTTGCAAATCATTTCTCTTTGCTATCTTTATTTTTCAGAGGGGGTCAACTATCCTTTTTGCTGTTACTGTCTTGACCCTTTTTCCACTTCCCATGTGCAAATGGACTGCAGCATTCAGCTGGAAAATACTCTACCTGTGTGTTATGTTTTCCAGTTAAAAGATTTGTGAACTGGAAAATCTTTATATGTAATCATGTCTTTACAACATCGAGCATCTTGCCAACTGCTAGAAAAGCCACAAGCTTATATATGATTTTATACCTTACTGCATTAACTTGTTTCTCCTTCATGTGGTGTCTGCATCTTCCTTCCCATGGATTGCAGCTTGGATGGAAGTTGGATGGTGGCAGCGGGTTAGCATTAGAAGTTGGACTGCTTCTCTGTTTATTCCATTCTCTGAATGCATAGTATCATAGTATCTAGGGTCAGAAGGGGCCTAGAGCAGGCCATCTAGTCTGACCCCCCGCCAATACTATACTATGACACTATGATAATGCTGTAGAGCAGGACTGTCCAACTGATGGCTTGTGGGCTGCATGTGGTCCCCAAAGGGTTTTTTTGCTGCCTCTGGCCTCCCACCCATCCACTGCTCCCCCCCAACTGCTGTGGCTGAAGCAGCAGCCAGAGTCTTCAGTCTCTTCTCTCCCTTCTCCAGCTTCCACTTCCCTGCCCGCACCCCAGGGTGGAGCAGTGTGGTGTGATACAGCTGACCGTGCTGGGGGAGCTGGCAGCCTGGGGTGCTGGGTGTGGTGCAGCAGAGGAGCCCACAGCCAGGAAGCTGAGAATGAGTTTGGGGCCTCGTATGGTGCATCTTGGTGGTGTGGAGGGTGTCTCGGCTGGCCGACCGAGGGGGTGGACAGTGTTAAGACATCAGGCGGGCTAGCGATGGAGAGGCGGGACATCGAATTGGTTTTAAATAGATTTTACTTATGCTGCTGGTGGCCGTGACGTAGGTCTGTAGGCTCGCTTGCTTGGTTACAGAATCAGGTTACCGCAATGAGTTCGTACACAAAACGGGCGTGCAGGGAAGGGGTACGTTGGGAGGTTGCTGACGGGGAGCCGTTGGTGGGTGATCAGTCCACCAAAGTCACTCTGCCACGTGCTCAGAGCTCCTTGCAGCGTGCTCAGAGCTCTTTTCTGCAATGTAGTCAGAATGCGCTCCGCTCCCATTTGGGCGGACACTGAGCAGACTTCTATACTTTTAGAGTAGCCAATTATAAACTGCCACGTAGGAATACTTAATTAGGCGGAACATACTAAATTTAGAACAATGCTAATCATATGTAGGGGTGATCTTAATGTCAGTCATGCAGAGAGGTGGTCTATTGTGTCAGGGACACTCGCTTGATTTGGGTTGTGACAGAGGGGAGCATGGTTCACACTCATGGCACCCTGTATCCAGCAGCAAAGAATTTTGATCAGCCCTGCTCTCTAGGTGAGGCTTTAAGATGTTTAAATAGGCGTTTTGATTGTTTCTGTTCCTTCCCGCCACCAGCAGTGACAAATTTAAGAACAGTTCCAGATATTTTCTTTTCCAGAAAAGTTCCAGAACCTTTCTTTTGGTAGTGTTTATTTACTAGGTCTAGGTAGAGTTGTGTTGTGCATACTTTGTGTTTATAGGTAAATAATTAAGGCATTATTGTTACTTGGTTGGTATTGTGGGCACCAATGTGGAAGAATTTGTGGCAGTCTGAAGTTTAAGAACTACATTTTAAGCTTGTTGCTTTTTGCATTTTCACCTTTCCTGTCAGTGGTTTGTCATCTACCTTGTATGTCTTCTAGGAAAGAGATTTTCTTCTAGGTTCTCAATTTGTAATATATTTACTTTATTTGCAAAAAAGGAGAGGTAGGAGAGCAGTGGCGACAGTTAGGAGGTGCATCGGAGTGCACGTGCACCCCCTGAGAGGGCCAGTACACAGGAGCACCTGTGCCCCCTCTGCAAGTGCTGGCAAAAGTGGGTGCCGCTTTCAGAAATGGCTGTGGGACTTGGTGAGTGAGATCAGCTGTGGCCCCAGTTAGTGTGACTGGCTGCTGGGGGACCCCCACTCAGTGAGACTGGCTGGTGGGGACGCCTTCCCCCGGTCACTGGCTGGTCAGAGGGGTCACGTGCCCCTTCTGACTCGAGAGGCATCAGTCACCCATGTAGGAGACTCTGCAAGCTTTGTTCCTTTAGATAGTACCTGAAGCTGAACTTGCTATGTTGATTTCTTTCCCTTCCCTACCCCCACATCTCCACACTGTCTGGAGCTGCAGCATGCCCCAATCCCCACTCCAACTTGGGACCTGCCAGTCATATCTACAGCTTACACCAGCACTTGCTCAGTGCAGCAGAAGCAGCCCTGGGTGGGCGCTGGCACCAACTGTAGGCATGGCCAGCAGGTTCCAGTTGCAGATCAGGGCATCTCCCTGGGTCCCCAGCTGACACTACTGTGTCAGCACTGGGTGGAAACAGTCCCACCCACCTGGCACCACCCAGTGGTTGAAGATGGAGGCACCAGCTGCCCCTGGACTAAATCCCATGATTTTGTGGCTGGATACAATCAGTTGGTGGCCTGGATCCAGCTCTTGAGCTGTAATTTGCCCCTCCCCTTTGCTAGATAGCTTTTTATACCAGGGGTGTCAAACTCATCTGACACCACTGGCCAGGTAAGTGGGATGGGGCTGGTCTGTGGCCAGCACACCTGATCCAGTGGCTGCTTTTGGCTGCTGGGACATGCCGTGGATGGCATGGATCTCAGAGTGGCTGGAACGGGCACCATATGCAGCGCAGTCCAGCTAGAGCAGCAGCAGCTCTGCTGGCATGTGTGACTGCCCCAGCAGCTCTGTGACTGCTGTGCTTGCTCTAGCAAGTCCCGGACCTACACTGCATGCAGTACTTGTGAGTACCACGTGCAGCATGGGTCCTATACTGGCTGAACGGGGCACACTGTGTGTGTGGTGTAACTCTCACAGTGGGCACTGCAAGTTGTGCTGTCTGGCTGGGGCAGCCACTGTGTACAGCAAGGCTGCTGCTCTGGCTAGACGGCCCCACACGCAGTGCCTGTTCCAGCTTCTCTCTGATGTCTGCTGCACACGGTGGGTCCTAAACTGGCTAGAGCCAGCTGCTGGATCAGGTATGCTGGGGGAGGAGGTAGAAGGATGGGATGGGAGGGGTCTGTGGGCCAAATCTGGGCACAAGACCCTCTGCCTCCCCCAGGTCATAGGCCCTTTTTAGATCTGATCAGGTCCAGGGGCAGCCGTGGGGCCAGATGGCAGCTATCCATGGGCTAGATATGGCCCACGGGCCATATGGTCCTGCCAGTATTGCCTGCAGGCCAACACTAAGGATAAACACCATAAACAAGCATTGTGCTGTTGCTGTTCCTGTCATTGTGTGGAGATCTTGTGGGTTATAAATGTAAGGGGGAAAAAGACTCTGAATAGATTTGGACAAGTGTGAACTCAATAGAGATGCATTATGCTAATGTTTGGTAAGCTGTGACGAAAACTATCCATCTCCTAGCAATGAATGTAGCTATGGTCATAATATATTAAGATTTGTATCCAGTTACAGAAGTGAAGGAACTGAATCTGTTTCATCAAGGTGAAAGCAAGCTGTGAGGTAGTGCTGGATATAAACATGCATTTCAATCCTTAAAATTGGCCTGTCACCATTTAGATCCATTTTTTGTTCTAGAGAGTGAAGAGGTGTGGAAGAGGCACAGAGGTTTGATTTCCTCCAATCCCCACCCTTGCTTCTGAAATGTTTTTTCAGTAGCTAAGAGAAAATGAGAGACAACTGAGCCTACTATCTTTTCCACTGCTTGAGATCCTCTCTTTGTCTCTCAGATATTTAGATCTGTAATTCAAGGACAGTTTCAATGGCAAGTTCAACTTCTTTCAGCCAGGTTGGATTCAGACAACAGGACTCCTTTTGGGCCACATTTGGATACGGCAGCAGTAGGGCAAGCAGTGGCAAGGATTAATACATTACATGTGCATTGCCAACAAAGCTCCATGCTTCAGATTTTGGCAGCAGGCCCTGCCCCGGAATTGCAGCTCTGCGGGCCACACACCATGACTCTGCAGGCTAGATTCAACCTTTGGGCCAGAAGTTTGACACTCCTGCCTTTAACATTTAGGAAATGAATTTTCTCATGTTCAAAGAATGTTAAAAAAAATATTCTTAAATTGTTCTGTTACTTGCATTATTTTGATTAATTATAGAAGTTGTTCACTAATCATATTTTTTTTTAAATGTCAGTTTTCCTAATAGTTTTTAAAGACTATGTTTTATTTCTTTTTCTGACCAGGGTACAAGATCTTTTTTTTTTTTTTTTTGACAGCCCTTTCATTAGTCCTTAGCCTCCTGCCGCTGCTTTGGAATGAGCAGTTATTGGGTCCTAGAGCAGCAGGAGAGAGGGAAGGAAACAGAGCTAGAGAAAAGCTGCTGCCAGGTCTGGGCTAGAGAAGTCCTGGGGCAGGAGGAAACGGGCATGTACCGAGTCTCCAAACCCAGCAGCAACCTTTTTCAGATCCCTTCTCTAAAGAACCCTGTCCCTGCTATTACTGCTACATAGCCAATCCATAGATGAAGGCCTCAGTGAGTAGGGCTGGTCCATGTTCTCAGCCCACCAGCTCTTCTTACACTGTAAGCAAGAGTGAAAGTTGTGAAAATGAAATTAATTCAGGTTCATCCAGAGTGCTTCCTGCAGATGCCAGTATCCCATGATACAAATACATTTGCAGGAATTGGCAACATTGCATATGTAAATAATAGAATATTTTCTAATGGTTACATCATGGGACTTGTCAATACAAGACAGACCTTGGTCTTTACTGACCTTGGGCCCTTTAGGCACCTTTTCTACACTGTTGTAAAATGGAAATAATATTTATGTAAATAAGGGAGATGCGAGTCTTGATGCTTGAGTTGGTTTGATGCTGATTTGAATGTGCTCTGGGAACATGTACTTTAATAACTTTACAATAAAAATAAAACTACATAGAATTAGACCACGCTGTCATTATTGTTTAAACATCTGTTTGGAATTTCGTGAATCATTGAAATGTTTATACCATGCAGGTCCAAATAGCCAACAGCCAGATTGAACAATACACTTCGTAGAGGTGTTTTGGGTGCTACTGTTGCATTCTAATTTACAATTAGTCAAGACATCATGTCTTAAAGCAGTTTCAGGCTAATGGAACTGGGGTGAATTTTATTTGCTAAATGTAACTTAAACAATAACCACCAAAACAATTGATTCTTCTATAATTCACCCTAATTCAGTTGATGAATCTTTCAGGCCATTATAAGAAAAAAATGCAAAGAACTCCTATTTTTACATTGTAATTATTCATTTTAGTGTAAGAATAAATAGATAGATACAGAATTACATTCAGCTGTATTAAATCTAACACTTGTTGGATCAGTATCAGGATCATTATCTAGTTGTACAGATCTGGTTTTATCTTGAAAACTCAAAGTGTTTGCATAATGATGATAAACATTTATTAATTCTTTTGACGTAAGTCTGGAAAGAAATGAGAGAAGCAGAATAAATGTGTGGTAAACTTTTACTCTAGGGAGGAGGAGTTTTTTTTATGTCTAGAATTGCTTTACGAAACATGTTTTTATTATGGCTAATCAACTTTTTTAGATAAACTAACACTAATAGGATATAAATTTTACAATTATGGTACCAGTAGATTTGGAAACACTACTCTATTTTAGAAGTTAATATTTTATTAATTGTAAAAAATAATGTTTAGTGGGAGGGTTAAGCTCTTGCAAAGAATTAGAAAAAACAGAACTGGGCTAGACCATCCCTCCCATGATGTGTTATTCATACTTGCTGGAGCTAATTGGTCTTAGTTTTTGGTGCAACACGAAAATATCCACAATCAAGATACTTATTTGGTTTAATAATTGATAAGAGTCAGGAATCACTTATACTGAAGTAGCTAAATAGTACGGCTCTATAGCTTCATACTGTTTTTGATCTGGAATTTGTTTTATTGATTGTTTCATCAGCAAGGCTTTTAGTAGTTAAATATTATTAAAGTACAAGTAAGGCCTTGGCTAGGAGTGGAAAGTGGGAGTTCTCCCTTGGGACCTGTTAGTCAAAGTCAAACTGGAAGTGTGATAATAAAATTTTTAAAAAATAGCCACTTGCCAGAGTTTTTTCTTCTCAGGTACCTGTTAGTGTCCAAGTTTTGTTTTTGTTTTCAGTGATGCAGTGGAGAAAGTCGCATGTGAGCATGTAGTGTTCTCCTTGTCAGCACCTTTTAAATATCTTCCATGTTTCTCTCCTCTGAGGGAGGGAGTCCTGCTTATCCATCACTCATCTCCCATTGCACTTTGTTGCAGAGGCCTATGCGTCACAGGAATTACAGTTTCTTCAGGGTTAAGAGGGAAGGGACTTAATCCATAGGCACCTCAAGGCTTGAGTCCTAAGCACTGGACGCTGTCTTTCTCGGTTCCCTCTAAATCTGTTAACTGTAACCATAGAACTATTTCTCCTCTAAGATATTCCCTTTTGCCCCACAACTCCGTTGTAGCTGCACCTTTGGGAGAGATTAGCATCACCTACAGCAGAGCTTCCCAATCGGTGTGCCAAGGCATTTTGGGTTGTAGCCACACCCCCACTCTGCCTGTTGCTGCTGGGACAGCCAGACAGATGTGGGTCATGGCTCCGCCAGCGATACAACGCCGCTCACCACCTGATCCCCCTCCTTCCTTCCTTCCTTCCTCCCCTCGGCTCCGCAGTGTTTGGCAACTCACCACCCCCTTTGCCCCCTGCTTGGCCAGCGTGCCATGAGGGAGTCCATGCAAGTGTGCCACAGGGTGAAAAGGGTTGGGAAATGCTGACCCAGAGGATTCTATCCATCCTGTTAAGGGCGCTGGTGTCTGATTGACCATATTTTATTACAGTTTTATATTTACCTTAACAGATGTCAAACCCAGAATTGTAGAAAATTATGAGAACTGAATCTGAATGTTTGTCTTTTGGAGAGTTTTTTTGTAAAGAGAACTATGACCTGTTAATTGTTGGCATGCTAATTGGATACAAACACATTTAAAGATGGAAGAGAGGAGCGAGAGCAAGAGGTTGCACACTAGTACCTTCTTAAGCCAAAAAAGAGTAACAAGTAAGCCTATTACAGACAAAAGTAAAATGATTCCCTAGGTGGGCTGCCAGAAATACATTCAGCTGCTTTTATGGCTGCTTAAAATACAGTTTGGTTTTTTTTGGTTAAAAGACAAGTGTAAAAAATTGCAAACAAATCAAGGGCAAGATAAAAGTCTGAAAGTAGAGGGAATAAGAATTGATTTCTTTCACTCAAAAGCACTTTTTTTGTACCTAAAGGAAACAAGTTAGGAGAAGAGACAGTGAGATGAGGGTCCCCCTGTCCCTGCCATTTACAGTCATGTTATGTTTATGATTGTTTGAGCATCTGTTTAGCATTAAAATCTTATGCCCTGCAATGTAGAGAAGAACATAACAAGACATCATAGAGACACTTTAGGTGCTACTAGTACACTTTAATTCAAGACTGGTTAGGTAAGACTTGATTCTCATTCAGTCTCTAGGCACTGAGCTAACTGAACCGTGGTGATTTTTCCTCTTTTAATATAATCTAGAGGCCCCATCAAGACTAGCAAACTTGCTTTATTTTTTACTTCAGGCATAATATAGGTACCTCTGTTTTAAGGGGAGGTGCCATGTCTTTAAAGATTTCATTTGAGGGGCATGGATTTTTTTTATTAAAAAAAGAAGGAAAAAAAGGAAAGCGCCTTCAAACTCTATAGCATATATGTGCCATGTAAACTACATCTGTCAGTTTTGTCTAGAAAGATGCATTTGAAAAACTGTTCTAACACTAGAAACTTTTCAGGTTAGAAAGTGAGAACTTTTCTACAAACAAGCAACTAAACGAAGAGATCAAGGAAAAGAAGAAAATAATTACAGACCTCTCTGTGAGACTTCAGAATAATGAAAAACATTGCCAAGAATTACAGGAAGATCTTGCAATGGTAAGAGAGAAGTCCTGTGACATTAATTTCATTGGACCAAAAGGTGATAATGACTATGTAAAAACAAACCCCCCCCCCCAACCCAACCCCCCCCCAACACCCAAAAACCAAAAAACTGACGAAGGATGTGCATATGGTAAGAGTTGACCTATGATGCATTCAAATGCTTTGCCACTGTTTGGTTCTTCAGTTCTAGCCAAGTTATTTTGCTTCAATGCCTTAGTTTTACCCTTGGTAAAACTTGCCTAACTTGCAGTGTTAGAAGAAACCATTTGAAAATGTTTCTTAAATGGTTTCATTCATTGTATTGTTTTGCTTGTTATGCAATCACTTTATTTTAACACAGGTTATTAATTATGAATAGCAAATGGATTATCATAAACTTTGTAAAAAGGAGGGACAATGTGATTGATGGATCTTTTCCCTTGGTTCCCTTTCTCTTCCCCATCCTCATTCCTGTTCCCCCTTTTACTCTGTTTTCACTTACACACCTCCATTGTGGCTTATTTCTCTGAAAATATTTATGGTGGTAGAATGATTTATGATAGCTTCCTGTCGTTTCAGGTATGTACTTCATTTAGTTTTGGAAGTCTTTGACTTCTTACTTGGGTAATACTTCTAAGTTCTTTGTATTTGTCCTGTCAAGTCATCTCCTTGTTTTTACTGATGCAGAGTGTGCCCTCCTCTGCTCTAATAGGTGCTCTCATGCAGCCTTTGCCCGGGCCAAAGATCTTGTCTGCCCTGGGCTCGCGGGTGGACCCCACTGGCTACCCCTGCTGACATCAGGAGGACCCCTTAACTCACCTGCCATGACTTGAGATGGAATTTCAGTGGGGTTTCCCCCTTGGGGCAGCTTCTAGGGCTGTCGCGTTTCCCAGTGGGCACTCTCCAGGCTCTGTCCTCCCCTACACCCCTGCCACTCATCACCTTAAGCTCTCCCTCTTCTGGCTTCCCCGGTGTCCTCGGCCTTCCACTCTCTTGCTCCTGACTTGTTGGCTGTCTGTAAAGATCTTCGGGCTCAACGTACAGCCTGAAGGCCGGGCGTCTCCAGCCCGGCCCTTCCACCTTGGCTCCTACTATCCTAACCTAGCCACCCTGTGACAGTGTGTGCCTATCCCTCCATCAGGTTCTCTAAACTAATTTGACCTGGGGGCCCACAAGGAGACCCCTGGTCTCTGGACTGCGTGGTTTTTTTCCTCTCCAGATTTGGGTCCCAGCGCCCAGGTAGCTCCCGCACTGGGGTTGCTGGATCCCTTCTGCCTCTCCAGGCTGCCGGGGTTACGAGGTTGGTTGTCCATCCCTGCTTCGGGACTCAGCCCGTTTGCTAATTCTGCCCCCAATAGGGACCCGTTGATCCTGCCCCGGTGTTACCTCACATAGGATCCCTCTGCGGGTGCTGCCGCCGTCTCAGCACTGGGGGTGACTGTTACTCTCCCCGCCGATGTGGCACCAGATTTCCTCCCCGGCTCCGCTGTCAGTCACCCTGCCAGCTCCCTCACCGGCTCCGCCGCCGGCGATGCAACCAGTTCCCTCACCGGCTCTGCCGACAGCCTCTGAGCTGGCTTCTCCACCAGCACTGCTGCCGGTTGTGTGGTCAGCTCTCTCGGGGCCCACTCTGGCCCCGCCCCTTGTCTTCCCTGCAGCCGAGTGCAGCAGCTGATCCTCTCCACACAAGGGCTTGCTTCTCTGATCTCCCGTCAGCCGCCCTGCTGCCTCGTCGGGGCCACTTCTTATCCCTTCCAGGCAGCATCCTCCACTCCCGCTGCTGTGCCGCAGCCAAATAAGCTCCCGGCTGATCACCCGCGCCGGCATTTTCAGCGTGCGCTCCTCCTCTGGCTCTTCCAGCTCTATGGGAAGTAAGTAGGACTCTTGGCTGCCCTGGGGTTCTCTTGTTGCCCCAGCTCCCCTGGGACACAGAATTTGGCATGTAGAAGCATAGATCTCTACTGGGTTATTTTCTGTAACCTTTTCTTTTGCTGTCCAGCCAATGCTGGTTCTAGGTCTAAGCTAAACATGTGTCCATCTAAACTGCCATACAGCAATGTGGGGGGGACCAAAGATCTCCAATCTGGCAAACGTCTTCCTGTTGCTTTGGGGGAAGGGTGTGTATGCATAAGTATATCTATACTTGGACATTTGAAGCTGGCTGGCAGGCAGCTAGTTGTATACTGTTTTCAAACTGCTGATCAGCAGGCCACTTCTTGCAAGACTGGTAGGGAGGTAAGTGTCATCTGTTCCCTGCTGCCAATAGGTGTCACACTAGTCAGTAGACAACAGCTTGGGCCTGCATCAAAATAGTCTTTTGGCTCTTTGCAGGTATCTACTAGCTTATCAAAGAAAAGGTTTAAGGGATGAGTTGATTGCAGCGTATCTCTGGGAAGAAAATGTTGATTTGATAGTCATTAGGGCTGGAAGGGACCTCAGAAGATCATCAAGTCCAGCCTCCTGCCCTAGGGACAGGAAGTCAGCTGGGGTCATAGGATTGCAGCAAGATAAACATTCAATTTTCTCTTGAAGGCGTTCAAGGTAGGTGCTTGAACCACGACCAATGCCAGGCTAGTCCAGACCTTGGGGGCTTGGATAGTGAAGAAATTATTCCTTATGTTCAGCTTGAAATGATCTTGCAGTAGTTTATAACCGTTAGACCTTCTTGTCCCTTGGGACGCTCTGGTGAACAAATGTTTCCCCAGATCCTGGTGGACAACCTTTGCAAACTTACAGGTGGCCATCAGATCTCCCATGAGCCTGTGTTTATCCAGGCTGAAAAGTCCCATAACTCTTGGCCTGTCATCATAAAGTCTGTTTTCCTGACCTCTGATCATGTGTGTGGCTCTCCTCTGGACACTCTCAAGCTTCTCCACATCCTTTTTGAATTGTGCAGCCCAAAACTGGATGCAGTACTCCAGCTGCAGCCTCACCAAGGCTGAGTACAATGGGAGAATGACGTCCCAGGATTTGCTTGAGAACCATCTATGGATGCAAGCCAGCCTTTACTAGCTGCAGCATCACATTGAAGGCTTATGTTCATCTTGTGGTCAATCATGACCCCCAAGTCCCTTTCATCTGTAGCACTGCTGAGCATATAAGCACACTGAAGGTTTTTCCTCCCAAGTTGGAGAAGCTTGCTTTTCTCGATGTTGAACATGATCAGGTTCTCATCCACCCATTTCATGAGCTTGTGAAGATCTGCCTGGATCACCCTCCTGTCCTCAGGTATGGATGCTTTACCCCAGAGTTTGGTGTCGTCAGTAAACTTGGCCATTCTGTTTCTGACACCAGTGTCCACATCACTGCTGAAGATGTTAAACAGTATAGGCCCTAGGACAGAGACTTGAGGGACCGCACTGGTGACCGTGCAGTAAGACCATTGACTTCAGTCAACCACCACCCTCTCAATCCTATAGCAGAGCCAAATCCCCAGCCAGTGGATTGTGGTGAGGTCGAGGCCACAGTTAGCCAGTTTTGCCATTAGGTGATCATGGGATACCATATTGAAGGCTTTTTTTTTTTCCAAGTCAAGATATGCAACATCAATCTCTTCCCCTTTGTCCGGGTGATAGGTCATCTGGTCGTAAAAGGAAACGAGATTGGTCAAGCAGGACCTACCCACAACAAACCCATGCTGGGTATCCCTCAGGATATTGCCATCAGTTAGTCTGTTAAGGATGACCTCTTTAGACTTTTCCAAGGCTTTCCCCTGGATAGAGGTCAGGCTGATGGGCTTGTAGTTTGCCGGATCTACTTTCCTCCCTTTCTTTAAGATTGGCACGACATTGTCCTTCTTCCAATCTTTGGGCATGTCACCAGAGCACCAGGAGTTCTCAAAGATCCATGCCAGGGGCTGAGCTATGATGCATGCCAGCTCCTTAAGTACCCTTGGGTGTAAACCATCAGGGCCGGCTGACTTGAAGATATCCAGCCTGTCAAGGTGTTCCTTCAGAAGGTCAGCTTCGATGGAGGGCAAGGAATCTCCAACATCCAGGCCTGCCTGACCCAGAGTGAGCAGGGACGTCCCATGGTACTGGTGGAAAAACTGACGCAAAGTACCCATTTAGCAAGTTTCCTTTTTCATGGGCATCGATTGTCAGTTGTCCCATCTGGTTTAGCAGGAGTCCAATGTTGCCCTTGTTTTTCCTCCAGCTCCCAACATATCTAAAAAAGGACTTTTTATTGTCCTTGATATTTGTAGCTAGCTGGAGTTCCATCTCAGCCTTGGCCTTCCTGGTGTGCTCTCTGCAGGTCTGGACCAGAGCAGAGTATTCCTTCTCGGCAGTAGTTCTGGTCCTCCCTCCTTTGTAGGTCTTCCTTTTAAGATGCAGAAGCTGTATCAGATCCCTGGAGAGCCAAGGGGGCTCAGCCTGGAGAGCTGTGCCCTTTTGCTGCCTTTCTTCCGAGACGGGATGGACTTTGCATGCACATTCAGGATTGCTCCCTGGAGGAGCAACCACTGGTCCTGAACTCCCCTGCCCTTTGGGTTGTGGCCCTTTAGGGCCTCACTGACAAGCCTCCTTAATTTGTCAAAGTCAGCTTTCATATTATCATAGTATCATCGTCAGAGTATCATAGTATCTAGGGTCAGAAGGGGCCTAGAGCAGGCCATCTAGTCTGACCCCCCACCAATGGCAGGAACGAGTGCCAGGGTCACAGGACCC
>JAGPOW010003395.1:23369763-23382518 GCA_030014935.1 Caiman crocodilus
CGCTTCCTGGCAGATGTGCAGACCCTGGCTGCAGTGGAGAAGGAGGGGAAAGAGGGAAGCATTAACCCCCCTCCCTGCCCACTTTGCCTTAATGGGGCCGTGCTGGCCAGTGTCTTGCCATGTCCTGTCCTTTCTTGGGCTAGGGAGTAGAAGGGTAGGGCCAGCCCTGCTCTCTGGAGCAGAGAGCACAGCCCATAGAGCATGCTAGGATGCTGGAGGACTCTAGTTTAACTTAAACCAGAAGGCGCCTGGGACAGACATTGCATAAACAGGTTTGAACTCAATTGGTTAAATTTTGAAACTGGATTATGTGCGCTGAACATCTCTTCTGTTACAAATTGAAACCAGTTTCTAATCACTTAAACCAGTTGATATGTAATGTCGAGTTCTTTTATATGTAAAGTACGAGGTTCTTTCACCAGTCCTTAAGGCAGTCCAGCTCCTGACTGTCCCTAGAAGCTTACTTGCTTACTTCATATTTAAATTTTCAACTGCAAGGATGTAAGCCCCCTTTAAGGATGGGGAAAGTCCAGTCGTGAGCGTCAGAAGGAAGGGCTTTTTGGGCTTGGTGAGGGAGTAAAAAGAAAATGAATGATCTTATAGGATCTGCTTTCTACTCTGCTCCGCTCCACTTCCTAATTCTGAAGGAAGTGGTTATCAAATTTGGCATTTCATTCTATGCTCAGAAAGAGTAGATGGTTTATTTTAGATGTCAGTATAGATATTTCTTTCCAAGATTATTGAATATTGATTGAGGTAACATAAAATAAAGTTTGTTATAAACCTTTCTGTTTGTATCTGTCGTCTTTAGGAAGCTCGGAATAACCTGGCTGATGCCAATAAGGAGTTAAATTATTTGCGCACTAAGTGTGCAGACAGAGAGTCTTTAATAGGCACTTTAAAAATGGAACTACAGAATGTACTGCACTGCTGGGAGAAAGAGAAAGTGCGTGCCACAGATTCTGAAAATGAAATCCAGAAGCTTACCAGGGTTTACCAGAAGGATGCAGAGGTATTACCAGAGACAAGATGACTGTCAAAAGGAGCCTTTATTTAATCTTAGTTTTATACATTTACATAAATCAGATGCTTGCTTTTAGTCTTAACAGACTTATGCCCAATATATGATTTTAAGATGCATATTTTGAAATATTTCCTAATATTTTGAAATACACATTTTTCAAGCATCACATTTCTCTTGAGTTTCATTTTATAAATCAGTTAACAGTTTAACCCTTTATGTCTGAAACAAGAAAAAAAGTTTAGGGCAAATGCACTTATTTAAAACGATCAGGCCTCGGGTCAGTTCTTTTTGTAAATCTTAGTTGAAAATAAATATATGTTTTTGCATTTGGAAGATGTGTTCAGCATTATAATCCCATTGCTAATAACTAACTACTGATTTTAGGAGCAACTAAGACAATAGAAAACATGGTATTAAGATACTTTTGCTTGCCCATTACAAAACTAGTTACCTGGTTTTTGTATATTAGCTGATAGTGTCATATTGTATGTGGTAATTGCTTTGTGGGGTTTTATTTCAAAATCTACCTGCCTTCTCTCATTCTTTACTGATCTTAATATAGTTTTCCTGCTTTAATTTTTTCCAGTAAAGTAGTTCTGCATTAGCAATAATCAACCATGTTCTTTATCACAGTTGTTCTGCATATTGAGCTCATTATTCCAGCAAATCTGAACTTGAATGCCAACTAAGTAAAAAGGAAACATTCTTTCCACCCCCTTTACAGTCTGGGATTTAAATTGTGTCCACATGAAGCGGTTGGAATTGTTATACACATCAGATAGTGATTAAAGCAAAGGAAACTAGAAGCCTGACTGTACTGTAAAGTCAGCATGTCTACAGCATTGTGGTTGGGTTTAACATGTGTGAACTGATTTTGTCTTGGGATTTTTTTCATGCCAAATGGATGATTATCATGCTTGGTTTATCACAGCCCAAGCAAGAAGGACACAATGGCGACGTATTGAATTATCCCTAGCAAAAAAAATAGTAGTTGGTAGCATTTTTGTTCGTGTCTCATTGTTTAAAATCATTCAAGATACAAGACACAAAGTACACCTATACATAATTGAAAACGTCCAAAATTTTGTCAGAACTTTGCAACATCTCTTGCAGTTTCTTGATTTGGGGTTTGCTCCACTTTCATTGAACATGATGGGGCCTTTCATTTGGTTCTCTGGGCTTTTGAATAAAGGCCGTAGTTTGGGTTTTGAAACCATCTTTGATTGTTGACTTGAAGTTGTTAATTACTGAAGAGGAACTAAACAGATGCAGGAATGAATTTGGGTCTCGTTGTGGTATAAATAAGGATTAACTTCAGTAAGTCAGTCAGTAGATTGTAGTAGCATTGAGAGATCAGAATCAAGCTTTTGGTTTGAATTGATGATTTTAAAAGCCTATTGAACATGTGTTTGGTCAGAATCAGTCTGTGAAGACTGTTTCTTATGGTCTCATAGTCTTATAGTTCTGATAGTATATTGTACAAACAAATTTGATGTTGCCTTGCCAATTAGCTTTTTTTTTTTAGTAATTACAAACTTACACCTTCTGTATGTTCTGTTATGCTTAAATATTGGAAGCTGGTATAATACAGAATTTCAGATCAGAAAAAAACAGTGTCCATAGTACAGGTTATAGTTATAGTACTCGTTATACAATAACGAGTGGTGTATTGTAAATTCAGCATGTCTACAAGCTTTGTGGTTGGGTTCAACATCTGTGAATTGATTCTGGATCTTGATATCCCTGGTATCCTTTTTCATACCAAACAGATGATTACTATGCTTAGTTTATCACAGCTTAAGCAAAAAGGACATGGCTTGAGGAGTATAATGAAGACTGCAAGATTGGACCCTATGTATTTTATGTAATGTATCTAATTAAGTTGGCTTTAAACTGTTTTTCCCCCTCTCCATTATGATTTGAATAGTTTTGAGCACATTGTGAGTGTAAACCTTTTGAAATAGACATAAAATTTCAAAATAAGTGAATTTAAGGTCTGTGTATTTCATATACAGTTGTGTGTCTGATTATTTCTTTTTCGATTCTAACAATATTTATATACACCAGTTAATCTTTTCTTTTTTTGTCTCACAGGAGAAGCTAACCTTCCTTCACACTCTCTATCAGCATTTGGTAGCAGGCTGTGTGCTTATAAAACAACCAGGAGGCATGCTGGATAAATTCTCCTGGCCTGAGCTTTGTGCAGTCTTACAGGAGAATGTTGATGCCCTGATCTTAGACCTCAACAGGGCTAATGAGAAGGTAACTGTCCTTAGGCACCAGATACCTCTATTAAATTCAGTGACATTTGTCCACATCACAGTATCATTAAAAGGGACTGACATTCATCTTATTTCAAAAAGAATTTGGATGTTAATAATTCAGTACCATTAATTATGGCTTGTCTACAACTCAGTTTGATGCCATTGCTGTGGGCATGTAAATGTGACTGAAGTCTGTATGAAGTCTCTAAGCTCCACTTTCTGTGCAGGACATGCTAATACTACTAGCCAGTATTAGCCATAGGGACCTAATTAAAAGAAAATAAATTAATCTTACTGATGAAGCAATTCAAAGAACTTAGTCATTTACACTAATAAACCAACTCTTTATTTTAGCATAAGACAGAAACAAAATACAGTTACCCCCAGAACATCATTTAAAAAATATTTGCTTGAGAGCCAGAGATACTTGGAACGCCCCCCTTTTTTTTTAATGTTATTAATTTGGTTAGGGCATTTCTATTATAGAATATAGCAGAGTGCATTTCTAAGAACCATTATGTATTTAAAAATATAAATATTTGTTCAAGAGGGAATGGTATACTTTTATAGATGCCTTAATAGTTCATAAAGCTAAGTCTGTCCAAAAGAAACACATTTGTTAAACCTGTTTTTCCCCAATAACTTAAGCTGGCTCAGCAAACTAACGCATGCCACTCCTTAGGATCTCCGTTCATGTTCTGGCTCCATTGATCAGGTCAGCTCCGTGTTCCTGCAGTCTCACAGAAAGATTCCAGATCTTGGCTGCACTGACATACTCTTGAGGGATAGGAAGGGAAAAACTATTTCATAAGTTTCTCATCTACTGAGTTATGAATGCTCTCTTGGCTCAAGTTCAGGAACAGGGTTGTTTATAGCTAATCATTTTGGCTCTGCCCCTATTAATAAATATCCCAGCAGTCAATGGAAAGTACTAAAGGGGTTTGGTTGGTAATAGTTGTAGATAATGCAGGCTGGAGGCAGAGGAAATGCTTCCTTTGTCTTCTCAGAAGGGAAAAAACTAAATGAAAATTACTTGTAGTTTGTGTAGGGGGAGGGGAGTTAAACAGGGTGTTAAGTGCACTTATTGAGATTGGACAGCCAGAGTTTTATGATACTTCATGTTTATCAGCTTAGAATTTTTCCAACAGCATTATAATTGTATAGAGCAGATTTTCTCTTGTAGTTCTGTGTTATACATTGCAAGGAATAGTGACCATATCTTTAGATAGTGTATTGGAAAAATATGGGAATATGTTCTTTTATTTGATGCATAACTCCATTTAGCTTTAGTGGAAAAAGCTTTAGTGGCTAAAGCCCTGACCACTGAGTATAGCTCTTAAATTGCACATTGAAATGCACCATAAAATTAACAGCTTGTCTGGGAAAGGAGGCAACTCTAAAGCACTCTTAAATTGTTTTAGTACTCAGCAAATGTGAAGAATACTTTGGTTTTCAAATAAAATGTGATATAAAAATGTAAACTCTGATTTTCATTATAATTTAACATGCCATATTATTATTGCATGGGGCTTATTAATTATATAACAATAATATAATTTCATTACCAACTTTTTAAAACAAATAAGACAGTCTCCCTGCTTGGGAAGGTTCTGGAGAGGATTATATTGATGAGATCAGTGTAAATTGGATTTCTTTTGCAGAATTAGGTTTTAAAGAGAGATTTGAAGCAAGTTTTTAAATCTCTCTCATGCAGATAACTCATCTAGAATATATTTGTAAGAATAAGTCTGATACCATGAAGGAGCTTCAGCAGACACAGGAAGACACTTTTAACAAAATGGCTGAACAGATGAAAGCACAAGAAAGCTGTTGGCAGAGACAGAAAAAAGAGTTGGAGCAGCAGTACTCCGGACTCTTTGGGGAAGTTCAGGCAAGGGCACAGGTACAGTACTTGTGCTAAACAGCTATAAACTTCAGGCTTTTTCTTTAGTATATTATTTCAATACTTTTTGTTCCAAATAATTTTAAGTTCTCTGGGGATTTCAATACGTCTCTTGGGGGGGGGGAAAAAGATTATTTTCCTATTAACATTACATAGTTTAGGAAATGCATGACTTTCAGTTAAAACATTCCTGGCATGCTTTGCCTAATCAAATCCTGCAGTTGTATTTCCCTTTTGTTAATTATTTTTTTAAGAGGTGAAAATTATAAGATGAAAACATTTATTTAATTGTTTATTGAGTAGCTAGCACCGAGAGTACTAGCTACTTTTTCAGTATGTTATCCCTTTTTGAGAGTGTTTTGTACAGTAATGATCATTTACATTTATTCTAGATAGAAATTACTCACAAATTTCTGAGCCTGGGAACGGAGTTAGCAGTAGCACTAGTAATATTTAAGTAACATGAGACTTCCATTATTAGGGGTCCTATAGAAAGACACAGTCAGTCCCCCAGGTTATATGCTCTGAATGAGTCTAGAACAGTTCTGTTACCATCCCGTGATATTTCTGGAAATCTAGTGGTTATGAAAGGTTATAGATTGTTGGGTTAAGAAATTGATATCTTATCCCAACAAATAAAACCTATCCATACTGAACTGCCATTGCACTTAAACTGTTTGTTTTAGAATGTGTCAGGATTAATACTCTTTTTTAGCCATTTATTTGTCTCTCAAGACTAATTTGTTCAAGCCTTATTTGAGCATGGACTCAGGCCAATTGCATAAAAGGAAAAGTCTCTGTATAGTTGCATAGGACTGGAAAGGACCTCCTAGATCATTGAACTGCCCTCCCCCCCTGCTGTTGTAGGTCAACATACCATGTAATCCTTTTTCATATACTTCTGAAGTTCAGTCTTAAAACTCATTAAGTATTTTGAACTCTTGATCTTTTTGGTTTCTCCAAAATCACACTTGGTTAGAAACAGTATTTTTATTTCAGTTTAAAAATATTCATTTGCCAGTTTTCCCCATGCCTCAAGGTCATTATGATAACATCACTTTAAGTGGCTATCAAATGCCCTGCCTGATGGGTAGGGTGACTAAATGTCATGGGCAAACTGAGTCCAGCAGGGATGCGGAGTGACATGGCGTGCTTGGCAGGCACAGCTGCTGCTGTGTGCAAGCAAGACGGGCGGACTGGGAAGGAGCGGTGCCTTCTGCAGCTTCCCTGCCTTGCTCGTGCATAGCAGCAGCAGTGCCTGCCTGGCGCACGATACCGTTCCACATCTCCCCCAGACTCTGGACTTGTAGGAAACGAAACCTGTTATGTTACCGCTGTAACCGCAATTTGCGTCTTGCTGGATCAGAAATACAGTACATTTGATTCCTTTTAGGTTTTGAAAAATGTGGTTTTTCTCTTTAAGGCATTTTTGTGATTTAAGTATGTTCTTTAGATGAAACGGTTTCACAATAACCGTTAAGTGATCTCTTCTTGTAAGTGATTTAAAGGGTGACCACAATGACATGGATACTATCTTAAAAACTGTATTCAGTTTGAATTTTATTTTGGGTTAACAGCAGTGATCATATGTACATTTCCAATTTAAAAAGTAGTTTTTAAAGCTTCACATGGCTTTCTCTGTGGCTGGTGTATCCCTGTTCCTGTAGTCCTCTGATGAAAGTCTCATTTCATAAGTAATCCCTGCAGTCTCTGCTTTTCCTCAGCTGTGTTTGCATTGGGTTCCTGTACACCAGAATGCAAAGCATGCCTGACGGTAAAGGCCCTTGCATCACTTCATCCCTTGTGCAACCACCTGTGATGCTGTTGCAGTCCTCCTCTACATACTGCATTAGTCAACTTACTATTGCAAAATCGATATGGTTCTGGAAAAAAATATTTCCCTGTATAATCATCCTGACTTTCATTTCTGGCACAATTTAAATAATGCAAGATGGTTTTATTTTAATTTAGACAGTATTTGTCCATGCTAGCTCCTGAAGCTGCCCTATCTTCTTGCCTTCCTATATTCCATTTTCAATGCCTGAGATCAATGGCAACTGGAACGTTATCCCAGCTGAAAAGTCATGCCGTTTTTCTGGCGCAGAAAGCTTAAAGCGTTTCATTCAGATGTGACTGCATTTCACAGGTGATGAAATGATCTCTGTAAAGCATATGTAACACTTGCAGTGTAAGTCATGGATTGCATATTTTGAGCAAATTCTACATGAAACGGCTTATAATTTACCTTTGGTGTGGGAAGGAAGGCTGCCTTCATGATGAGCGTGGGGAAAAAGAGTTGAGGCCAAGGAATAGAAATATTGCATTGTAACCCAAGGAACCTTGTCTACCTTGTAATTCACTCTGGACTTTTTCTTTTTGTTCCTTCATCCTACAATATTCTACTAATGTGCTAGGATTGAAAAGAGGGGTATGATAAATTTCATTTTCCAGAGATATCAACTTTTTAGAAGTTTGGGGAACACTGCATGAAACCAAACTCATGATTTCCGCTTTTCTTGTCCTGCTTATGCATGTGTAGGGGTCACCAGGAAGAGAATTGCAAGGTATAATGTCTGTGTTTTTGATTTCTAACAATCAAGCTGCCTTGCTTCATCACTGTCTTTCCCTTTCTTTAGTCACTTACACTTGTGTGGATTGGATCTAACCCTTATCCAAACAGAGCGACATCTTATTTTACATTTATTTTGCCAAAGTAAAAATGACTACACATATTGAAGAGCATTTGTGAACCAGGAGATAGTGAATGGGGATTTACTATTAATTTTGCTTTTGCACCATTATATTTGCAGCCAATTTAAGGTAAATTGGTGCTGGACTTGAATTTAATCTAACATGTTTGAGAATCTGGACATGCTTCTATATACTTCTCGGTGTATCACAGTGATAAATGCTAGCCTCTTAACATTTTCTTTGCATAGAGAATATATACTGAACTACCTTTTTAAAGACGCACACTGGTAACTAGCGATGGCACGAAGTGAAGCGTACTGCTGATTCTATGAGAAAAATGTAGCTTATCTTTTGATCTTGTAGATGATCTTCCATCCAAGGAGATAAAAATTACTTTAGTATTGTTAATAAATTTAGACTTATAAGAGTCCCTGAAAGATATGGAAGTATTCATAGGTGCTGACTTTGGTTTTTGCCTGAGGGTGCTTGCAGATGTTAAAAGAAACAAACAAACAAAACCGGCACTTTATATATTAAACTCAGTGTGTTCCTGTGCCAAGCCCTGTGCATGAACAAAAGAGGCAGCACGTTACTTCCACCCGGCTCTCCAGCATCTGTAAAGATTGGGCCCTTCAGTGGGGCTCTTTTATCTAATACGTGATTGAATTAGCTTTAGCTAAAAGTGCCAGAAAGCCCTGCTGAAGGGCCCAGTCTTTACAGGCACTGCAGAGCCACGTTGAAGTAACATGCCGCTGCTTCTGATAAAGCATAGTTTTTTTGCTTGTTTATTTTTCAATGTCTGCAAGCATGGCTCTTGGGTGCTGAGCTCCTGCTAATTTTTTTTGGTGGGTGCTTTAGCCTTGGAGCACCCACAGTGTTGACATCTATGGAAATATTATTAGGGACAAGTGTTACGTAATTTTCCCTGATTAGAAAAAAAAAGGTCATTAGAAAAAACAGCAGAAGAGACCACGTCCTTGTATTTGTTTTCCTGTCACTAACCATTACACCTTTTTTTTTCCCCAAGATATTGGCCATGCAGAAGTGTTACATCTCTACTGAGAGAATTGCTGTTCTCCAGGTAGAAACCACAAGTACACAAGCATTCGCACCATTTCCCTCAAACCAAGAACATCGTTTCTGGGAGAAAAACAACCCAACTCCAGCCTGGTTGAAATTGCTCCCAGGAGGACTTCTTCCAGGAAAATGAACATTTCTATGCTCCCTGCAATGAGCAAGGATGAGTAGAACCTGGAGGAAAAGTTCCTATTCTTTTCAGAAACCAGGGTCATCCTAGTCTGCACAAGGTGTTGGGGTGGAAATGGGGAGCATCTGCACTGCACCATCCTCTTGGCTTCTGGGTACTGAGAGCTGAATGGAGGCCATGGCATCACAAGCACACTTCCCACTCCACACACTGGGGAAGGCTTCGCCCTCACTGTTCTAGTCTAACCATGAATGAGAGGAGAGGAGCAGAGCAGCTGCTCCCCAGATTAAGATCACTGTGGTCTCAGGAAGGTGAAGGGAGCAGAGGAAAGGTGGTTGCTGAAGACTTAATGCCTGTAATGCTCTTTCTTCCAGAGTCATTTTTAGTGATGGAAATTTTCCAGTGCTAGAACTTAATGCTTGTATCTGACCATTCGTTGCTTAATGATGGGGAACGTTGGGGGATATGTGTGTGTGTGGGGGATGGTTTGTCTGTGGAGTGGGGGGCTAAAATTAGCCCCTGGTCCTGGGGGTCAGGGGGAGAGAGCCCACAATCCCCCCAAACATGCCTTCAGACCTCTGTGAGCCCCCTGATCCCACCAAACTTTCCTGGACTCTATCAACCCTCCTCCCCCTGCAGACTCCACTAGCTCCCTGATCCCCCCAGTCTCTGGTATGGACCCTGCCTACTCCTGCTGATCCCCATCTTCTAAATCCTCCTGGCACCCCCTCTCCCACATCCTGACTTACGTTAGATCAGGTGGCCATTTTTAACTTGATCTAACCTCCCCCTAGCCTCTCTGAATGTCTGTACACACCCTCAAAGAAGGTATGTTACAGACCATCAGTAAGGATGGCTACAGACTCTGCCTTTCCTTGCCAGGGGCTTTTTGTTGGTAGCAAAACTTGACATACTTTTCAGTATTCTTCTCTCCAGGTAGGCTAGCTTCTGAACACAGTCCACCAATAAATTTCCTCAAACAGAAATAAAAATTATAAATATTTTGAAGTGCCTCCATTTTCAAAACTATAGTGAAATATCAATGTGGAATATGTAGAATAAGATAAATGTCTTCTGAATCCCAAATACCAGTTAATGATAGTAAATTAAATGAAATAATGATTTCTACTTTTGGGAGGATTTCAGCGTGGAGCTGAATGAACTGATGACTGGTATATTACAATAGTATCAAGAGTTGGTGTAGTAACAGAAAAATAAAATATTTGAAATATAATGAGACTTTTGAAGTCTAAGTGGCATTAAGTCTCTAGTTTGCAATCTGTCTTCTTGCTAACATAAAGGACAAGAGCCTGTCAAGCTAAAATAAAAAGCTGGGATAAAATCAAGTTCCTACTTCCCAGGAGAGGGTATAGTTGTTTAAAGGATTTTTGAAGTCCAGAGAATTCTTCTATAACCCAGCCAGGCACCTGAAAGCTCTTGCGCTACAGGGAATCAGCCCACAAACCTCCTAAGAGGAGAAAATCTGCTATCTCTTTCAAAAAATGTACTCATAAACATTCAAGAAGATATTAGAAACTGTAGTGTAAGGCAAAAAACCAATGAAGGCTATTAAAAAGACACCAAGATGCTGCTTTTTTAAAACTAGTGTTTGCAATGGAAGAATGATCTATTTACTCTAAAATATTTTTAAAGGTTTTGACCTTTTGTTTATTTTTCTCATTGAGCTGTGTAACAGCGTATTAAAAGTAAGTAGTAAATTGAGTACTGATACTAGTGCATTTCTTTTTAAGACCACGTACAGTCATTCAGCTGCTACTGGGAGAATCCCCTTTCTGGTAGAAACCAAACATGTAGGAACATTGATGTTCTTTCTCCTGGACCAAAACTCTCAATTCTGGGGGAAAACTAAGCAAACTCCAACCAGGGAGAAGTCAGTCCTGAGAGTGTTACTTGTGGGTGAACGAATGTTTGTCCAGTTTCTCCAAGCTTAACTCCAGGAGGAACCAGAAGGAGTGGAACCAGGAGAAAGGTTTCCATGCCTTCTGGAGACCAAGGTCACCCCAGTCCAGAGAAGGTGTGGGTAGGCAGCTGCTTCTTTCTGTCACATAGATTGGAAGGGAAAGGGAGGAAAGGAGCAGCCACCCGCTGCTCCATTTCAGCTTCTTATACTCCATAGGCTTCAGTGTGAAAAGTGGGCAAGGGGCTTTACATTGCTTCTTTGTCCATTCAGAGTCTAACAATGAGACCGGGAGCAGTGTGGAGGAGCGCCTGCTCACTGTCCCCTGCCTGCTCCCCAGACTAGGGTCCTTGGTCTGGGGACTGGGTAGGGAGGTTTGCTCTATTGTTCCCTCCCAGAGCATCCCAGGAGCGGAGGGGGAGGGGAGCAGCTGCCATTGGGTGCTTGGGGAAGAGGTTGGGGGCTTTGCCTTTCATATCTCCCAGGCTGGTCTGGGAGGGAAGGGAGAAGCCACCAGTGCTCCCCATCTCTTCTCCAAAGCTAGAGTAGAACAGAGACCCCCACCCTGGAGAAAGCACAGGGAGCTTTCCCCTGCTCTTCCATTCCCCCCAGGCAATGGGAGAAGTGGAGCAGGCACTGGTCCCCACATCTTCCCCAGATCGACAATACCCTGGTCTGGGAAGGTGTGGAGTACAGGGCAGACGGGGCAGCTGTAGAATGAGTGCCCATACACTCCCTTTTCTGGAATGTTTCCACCAGTAGAAATGAATGTACTCAAGGAGCTGGTAAGCATCGTAGCTCAGCCCCCGGCACGGATCCTTGAGAACTCCTGGTGCTCTGGTGAAGTGCCTGATGGCTGGAAGAGGACCAATGTCATGCCTGTCTTCAAGAAAGGGAGGAAAGTAGATCCGGCAAACTACAGGCCCATCAGCCTGACCTATATCTTGGGGAAGGTCTTGGAAAAGATTATCAAAGAGGCCATCCTTAACAGATTGGCTGATGGCAATATCCTGAGGGATACCCAGCATGGGTTTGTTGTGGGTAGGTCTTACTTGACCAATCTTACACCCTGGTGACCTATCACCTGGACAAGGGCGAAGAGATTGATGTCGTATATCTTGACTTTAAAAAAAGCCTTCGATCTGGTATCCCATGATCACCTCTTGGCAAAACTGGCTAACTGCGGCCTCAACCTCATCACGATCCTCTGGCTGGGGAATTGGCTCCGCAGCAGGACACGGGGTGGTGGTTGGCGGATGTGAATCGTCATGGTGACCAGTGGGATCCCCCAAGGCTCTGTCCTAGGGCCTATAATCTTTAACATCTTCATCAGTGATGTGGACATTGGTGTCAGAAGCGGACTGGTCAAGTTCACCGACAACGCCAAACTCTGGGGTAAAATGTCCATGCCTGAGAACAGGAGGGTGATCCAGGCAGATCTTGACAGGCTCAGGAAATGGACAGATGAGAACCTGATGGTGAAAAATGCAAGGTTCTCCAGCTTGGGGGAGAAAACCTGCAGCGTGCTTATAGGCTTGGCTGTGCTACGCTGGTCAGCACTACAGATGAAAGGGACTTGGGGGTCATGATTGACCACAAGATGAACATGAGCCTTCAATGTGATGCTGCAGCTAGTAAAGCGAGCAAAACTCTGGCTTGCATCCATAGATGCTTCTCAAGAAAATCCTGGGATGTCATTCTCCCCTTGTACTCGGCCTTAGTGAGTACCAAGTGTACTTGATGTACTC
>JAGPOW010003395.1:23382618-23408377 GCA_030014935.1 Caiman crocodilus
AGAGGAGAGCCACGTACATGATCAGAGGTCAGGAAAATAGACCTTATGATGCGGCTGAGAGCCATGGGACTCTTCAGACTAGAAAAGCGCAGGCTCAGGATTGACCTGGTGGCCACGTATACGTTTATCAGGGGTGCTTATCAGGATCTGGGGGAACATCTGTTCACCAGAGCACCCCAGGGGATGACAAGATCGAAAGGTCACAAACTCTGCCGCGACTGATTCAGACTGGATGCAAGGAAAAACTTCTTTACTGCTTGAGCCCCCAAGGTTTGGAATAGACTGCCACCGGAGGCGGCTCAACCACCCACTTTGAATGCCTTCAGACACATTTGGATGTTTATCTTGGTGGGATCCTATGAGCCCTTCTGACTTCCTGCCCCTGGGGCAGAGGGCTGGACTTGATGATCCTTTGGGGTCCCTTCTAGCCCAAATGTCTACGAAATGTCTGCTTGTGGTCTAAATTTGCTTGCTTAGGTGCTGGCCTTTCATCTCTAAGTCCAAATTGACTTAGCGACTTGATGTTTCTGTGCCTTCCAGCTACCATTTCAAGCTTTCTTTTACAAGAATAGCATACTATAAGTAAAATGATGGCCAAAAGTCTTTGTGCCTTGAGGCAGACAAAGTTCTTTGGGTGAATCTGATATCTTTTGTTAGACAAACTTAAATAGTTGGAAAAAAAATTTAAGCAAGCTTTCAGGTTCAAAAACCCTTTGTCAGGCTGAGGAAGTTTCAGCAGTTGGTGTGTGCTCTTCCTGGATGGAATGAAAAGTAAAGAAGCAGAGGCTGGGCTGGTGTGCATACAAGACAGGCAATCAGTGAAGATGTAGATTGAAATTTTAGATGTAGTTTGTGCCTTAACACATTTTAAAATACTAATAGTATAAATACTGTAAATGGCAGGACACTAAAATGGGGGTGGCCAGAGTTACTCACCCTGGGAGCCGCATCTGATCCTCCACCGCCGAAGCCTGGGGGTGGGGAGTACTGAGTGACTCAGTGCAGCTGCAAGGAGTGTGCGAGGGGGAGCTGCTGAGCAATCCAGAGCAGCTGCAGAGCAGGAAGTGGCTCTCCACCGGAGCCCTGCCTACTTCCCCTGACGTAGCAGCCCAGTTTCCCCTGCAGACCCACAAGAACCATGCTGGCCACCTGCATGTAGCTCGCAAGCCTCAGTACGGCCACTGTTGCACTAAACGTTCACTGGGTAAAATACAGAAACAGTTATTAGAGCAAGAACCAAAACCCAGGACACCTCTTTCCCATCCATATCCCCAAGCTGGAGTCATATTCCTTCTTCTCTTTCTCTGACCCAGTCTTTCTTACATTCTCTGCTTCAGAGTGGCACAGCTTTAGCAATATCACATAGCGTAGGGGTTCCCAAACTTTATATGCTGAGGACCAGCAAACCACAGACGGTTAGTGACCACAGACTGGCAAGCTGTGGACCAGCAGTGACTGGCATACTGCATGCAAGAAGCCAATGCTTTTTTTTTATACTCAGTATAAAAAAGGGGTGGCTGCTGGTCTGCAGCATGCTGGTCACTTCCAGTTCACAGTTTGCCAGTCTGCGGTCACTGCCAGTCTGGCAGCCAGCCCTCCTGGAGACTAGCAGCCCATGGCCCAGGGGTTGGGACCCTCTGACATAGAGGGTGGCAAGTGCCAACTATAGAATAACTTAAAGCCTTGTGTTTAGGACAGTCTTCTGCGAGGTGAGAGATGTGGGTTTGAACACCTAAGTCTCTCATGTTGAGGGCAAGTGCTCCAACCACTGGCAGCATGTAAAGGGGAATCCCACTTTCTCCATCTCTGTCCATACTATAAAACAAAGGGGTGACACCTCCTCTCTTTTTTTTAAGAATGACTTAAGGGACTAATTCCAAAGCAGATTCCAGTCTGACATAGGAGCCTCCATGAAATCCAAAGTGGTCATCAACGAGCACTGTGTGAGGGGAGGATTTCTAAGACGCCCTTCCTTCCTTCCCAGCATTTCCCATTGACTCCCTGCTTAATGTGTTTGTTGTTCTGAATTCCACTCAAAGACAGGGTTTCTACCCCCCTATACATGTATAAGCAACTTAGGCACTTAACTTCAGGGTAGTGGATTCTGCTTTGGGAGCCAAATTAGGTGTTGCACTACTTGACTTCAAAACACCTAAGCTCTTGTTTTAGATCTAGCCTGATGCAATTTGTTCAAGAAATACAAGCAGTTTGTGATTGAACAGGGAATTGACTTCAGGTCTCCATAGATTCAGACTAATGTTGGAACAGACCATTGTTCCTTACTAGAAGGCAAAATTAAGTTGCATGGGCTACATTCATTTTGGCATTTTCTTGATTTATGATTACTTGCCTTTGCGAAATTTAATAATACTTCTTAAACGGAACAGGTTCTTGTATTGTAATTTTGGATTTAAATTAAAAAAAAAAAATCCCCATAACTAGTTTGCATCTTGGTCACTCAAACAATTTGTAACCCTCAACACTTGTCCTGCACTGAGAATCTTGGAATTTAATAAAATTAATCAGAAATTAAGAGGAGAATGAAATGAACAAATGCTCTTTCATTTGTATTGTATTGGTAACCATAAGTTCTGTCACTTATATTGTAAACCTAATTTTTCTGCGGTACCGAGTGTTCATATTTTCCTGATAGATCTAATCCATGCTCAGTACAAGCACAGGGTTTGTCTCTGTGATTCCTCATTGATCTTAGGACTTTCAACGATTTCAAGGTTTTCTTGCCTTTTCCACTTAGCCATTTCATCTTTCCCGCAGAGGTTGCCTGTATAGTGATGAGAATCATAATGTTGCTGCAATTTATGAAGTATCTTTCCTCCTTTCTGTGCATGTATATGTAACATATTGATGTGAATGTAGACCTGTTACTTGGTTTTTCTTGACGTCGTAGAGTTGGAAGGGACATCAAAGGTTATCTAGTCCAGGGGTGGCCAGCCTGCAGCATGCGCACTGCAAGTGGTACGTGGCAGGTCAGTGAGGAGAGAGGCAGCACAGTGGCAGATGCAGCAGACTGGGCAGGAAGTTGGAAGCAGAGCCACAGATTGGACAACAGGGGAAGAGAACGGGAGTGGCACTCGGAGAGGGTCTGGGCCTAATTTGTAGCATGCCTGCCAAAACCCTTGGCCCCACTGATCTAATCCAACCCTCTGGACAAAGGAGGCTTTGCTGTTTCTAAACTCTCTCAAACAAATGCATATACAATGCCTCTTTGAAAAAAAATAGCTGCTTCTCTATAATAACTCTTTAAATTACTTCAAAATTTGACAACTACTAAATTGATTATATAAACCCTATATAAGGGCTTATATATTTACATGAGCCCTAAATGTTGATTAAACTGGGAAATAATTTACTTGTACTGAATATTTTATTTTATACCTTCTTCATCAATTTATAGAAAATATAATTTATTTTATTCTCATCCTGAGTCAAAAATAGAAAGACGATGATGGTTGGTTGCTCAGGCTTTTTTCTCTCAAATTCTTTGAATCTTCATTCTACCTCCCATTCTTAGTTAATTAGCTCAAGGAATGGGATGTTTGATTTAATCATCTACATGCCAGCCTTACTATGCTAAGTAATCTTGATTAGCATTCAGGAACCTACGATCAATATAAATGATCAGAGGCTGGAAGAAGTGTTTTTTGGTACATGGTTCTGGAATGTGGTGTGCACCCCGGAGTGCAGAGAACTAGATTTCTAAGAGCACAGTATAAACCTTACCTGTTCATTCACTGGCTGAAAGGACAAGCCTGAGAACTTTTAAACTTTATTATATGTTTTTAACAATTTGATTAATAAAATTCATAAGTCTCTGCAATTGTATTTATCTTTTAAATTTAGATCTTTTAAATTGAAAAAAAAGCCACCAAGGCTGGTCAAAATAAAAACAATACTTTTTACTAGTGTTTGTTTGAGAACACACTTCTGTTTGAGGCATAATTAAGCTATGAATATATAAGTAGGGGGTTGATTGCAAACTAATTAAGAAATCACCTTTACCTCCCCTTCCCAGCTGCTGCCAATCTGTTTAGTTTTATTTCCCAAAGTTTTTCCTTTTTTATTTTTTAAGACCTTTTTCTTCTAAATTAATTTGTCTTCTGCTTTTGGGATACTTTTTCAAGAAATAACTAACTTATAGGTTGAGTGTGGTATTGTACTCTGTCTTCAGCTTGTGAGATCTGAAAATCAGAATCCATGTTCTCTATAGCAGTGTAGAAGGCCAGTGCTGTATCACAAATGTGATAACGTAGTTTTATATTTATGGTATAGCTATGCATCAAAGAGAAAAGAATAATGTGAACTAATTCCATTATAATAACTAGATCTGATAATTTCTATTGTGATTTTTTTTTTTATACGTATTTTTAATTCACTATCCTGTTGGAGCTGAATAGAAAAGGATGGTATAAAGGAAGTTATCCTGTAAGGTTTAACTATAAATATCTACTGAACTCATTTTTTATTTAAGAAATACTTTAGTTAACAATTCCTTTTGACTTTTTAGAAATATCAAGAAATGGCAGAAAAAAACAAGGAAAAAATTTCTGAGATTGAAAACATGCGGGAGAAGTTGGTCCTTGAACATTCCCACTTGAAAAGTACGTTAACCCAGGCTCAAAAGGACTGCTCGTCTCTGCTTGCAGCCTGCGCGCTAATGGCTGGTGCCTTCTATCCTCTATACAGCCGATCTTGTGCCTTGTCTACACAAAGAGACTTTCTGCAGGATCAAGTCCACACCTATGAAGCACTCAACCAGGAAATTAGGACTCTTGTTCATGCTTTGTCTGGCATAAAGGAAAAGAAGCAAGATGAACTGAAGATAAAGAAAAAACACTTCAAAGGCATGATATGTGTATTCCGGAAAGGTGTTATTGCAGTTCTGGCAGCAAACAGGCTTCAGATTTTGGGACAGTCATGTAGTTCTCTTTTCTCCTGGGTAGATGGTTTCAGAGAAGGTGTAGGAATCCTTGTTTGCATAGGACAGTCCAAGGACAAGTTTGATCTGCCAAGTAAGATATTTGGTTCTGTCAAATTACACTGTTATTGCTTAGCAATACTAATAATGGTACTAATAGTAACAGTAGTAGTAGTAATAATTGTTTAAAAAATACAATTGGTGATTGTACACCTAACAACTTTAAAAAACGTAGGAAAATATTGGTTTAAAGGTTTCCTAAAACCCAAGTACTAGGATCAGTTTGAAAACTGAAAGAGGAGCAACGCATAGATCTGTAACTATAGATAGGAAGCTGGATAGATAATGGATGATTATTTTAGATCAATGTTTTACAAACATTTTTTATAGTGATGGCAATTTACAAACAAATGCAGACCTAGAGAAAAGCTTCTACTTAAAAAAAATAAATCAGACATTCATCTTTTGCAGTCAAATGTTGTAAGATGCATTTGACAGTAAAATGACCAAAATAATCCTTGAATCAAAATATATTTCTGTGCAGAGACATTTTCAATTTAAATTTAGAGGGGCTTTTTTCTTTTTGTAGGGCAAAAGGAAGTAAAAAAACATATTATATCCTTTCAAATCTCTTTCAAATAAGAAGCATCATAAAAAAGGAAATAACCAAAATGTTGACGCACTGCATGGCACCATCGTAATCAAAAGCAGCAGTTCTTAACCAGGATGCCACAAGATGGTTTTAAGAGTGCTGCAACAGTGTCAGCCCGGTGAAACTGCTCTGTGCACTTGTTTCTAAGAGGCATCTGTGCCTACAAACCTAATGCAGGCAGGAGTACCTGCTCCTTTCATAGGCACTTCCCAGTTAGGTTCCACGGGTGCCTCCTAGAATCAGAGGCATGCAAAGCAGTTTCAACGAGTGGAGTCAGCACAGTAGCCTGACAATCAAGTAGGTGAACTGAGACATTACGACAGTAGTTCTCAACTAGGGTGCTACCCCAGTCACAAAATTGTAGTGGGATACCTTGCATATAAAATGGTTGAGAACCACTGATCTAAAATTTCCTTAAGGAAAGATCAGCTTTGAGTAGGAATTTTGTATGCGTTTTATTTTGATTAGTTTCTGAATAGCTATAGTGTGATGCATGTATTAATGTATTACTATATTTTTGATTCGCAGAACCTCAAAAGGAGCAATTGCGTTGCCTTGAAGCTCTCAGCTGGTTTGCGAGTTCTGACCTCCTTGCTGCAATAATAACTTCTGTTGCTGAATTACAGGAAGTTGTTGGCAAAACAGGTAATTTAAAAAAAATATATTTTTATAATAGACTATAAATGGCTGACAGCATGATATTTTTTATTAAACAAACTAAATAATTGGGAAAATTGTTCTTGACAAGCTTTAGGGCAAAATCTCATGTCTCTTTCAAAAGTGTGATTTATCTCTCTGGACAAGTGCTTGAGATTTGTGACGTGAGAATGATGGGTATTCTCAGTACAAATTTGGTGGTATCAAAGGGCCTATATGCTATATATTACAGCTTTCTTGGTGTGTTTAGGGTGATTACTGGTTTTGTGTAGATACGCATGCCTGCCATCTGGTAGCCCCAGGTAACCTCTCAACGGTTTACCAGCTACATCTTTTCACCGGTCAACATTGCCGCCTTCTGTATTTTTTTCCCCTTCCCACATACTTGTCACACCCATTAACTCCCATCACCTCTGATCTTCCCTGCCACACTTGCATTTTCACAGACCTGCATTTCACATATTGGCTCAAGCTTCTGTTCCCCTCGAGAGTACACAAACACCAGCAGACTCTCCCTATGCCTGAAGAAGGGTATTTCTGCCTGAAAGCTTGTAAAGTACAGTTTTTCCAACTATTTAGTTGATCTAATAAAAGATATTACATTTACACAAATAACCTTGTCTGCCTAGATCTTTAGACCAACATGGCTATAACCCCTGAAAAACGGATGATATCTTCTAATGGCTTGAATTCCTTGATGAAGAAAGCGATATGATTTTGACAGTCTAATTTTCTTTGAATTTCTTGTTGGCATGCCAGTGGATGGCTTTGCATATATACTTCCACTCATTTGTGCCCAACGTACAGTACCGAGTAGTAGCACCCTTGCAGCACCCTTAAAAGCGTCTTGTGGCACCCTGGTTGCAAACTGCTGATTTAGATTATGATGGTGCCATGCAGTGTGTCAACATTTTGGCTGTTATTTCCTTATTTATGACTTTTCTTATTTGGAAGAGATTTGAAGGATACAATGTGTTTTTTACTTCCTTTTGCCCTACAAAAACTCTGATCGTAGTTATTGACGCTTAATGTTAAAATAGCAGCTCTATAAGTTGGCATCTCAAAATGACAGTTATGAATATAATAGGATCAATTTCCATAGATAATGCATGCTCTTTTACCATCAATTTCGAATTGGTGCAAAACTGGTTTCTGTATATTTTATTGGAATTTTTTTTGTTTGTATAGATTTTAAAGAGAATCATCAATATATATATATTGTATTCCCTAAATACCAAAACATGTACTCAGAAAGGTACATTAAAGCTTAATCTTTTAGTGAACTATTTCTCCATGAGGCTTGTCTCTGGCTTTATTTCAGGTCATAACTCTTGTCTCGACTTGTCTGTAATCAAAACTCAGTGGTGTTAGACCTATTAAAAGTATCGTATTTACCTGAATCTAAGATAATCTTGAATTTTCAGATGCACCCTCCCCCCCCCCCATTAGATTTCGCACACGGAAAATTTTAGCCATATCCATGATTCAGGGTTTCAGAACTGTGTCTTGTATTCCTGACATGCCACACTCTGTTCATGACCTTTCATTATAATTCATGTCTGAAGCTGGGCTTGTACCTTGCTTTCCTTTTCAATCCAGAAAATGAAAGCATATTTTAAATGTGGGCTGAATTTTGCTTTTGGAGAAGAATTTTAATAATTAAAATGATAAATGTGGTTTGATTTTTAACCCTAATGTTTTGTAAATATTCTGAAAAGAATGGAGGAATTTGTCCTGACACAGATACAGGGGCACACACAAGGGTAGGGCAGGGTGGCATCTTAGAACCTAACTGGTTCAGAGACTAGGTGCCACTATATCCTACCCTCTGCCTGACTTCAAGTTAATGCAGCTAACCAAGTTACAGGCTATTTTTGACAGTGCAAAATCTTATCTGCTCAGATTTTATAACTGAAGCTTGGGGTGGGCTACACATATGCAAATATAGCTAAGCTTTGAGAGCACTCACCTGAAGTCAGGTGATGGGAGGAACCCAGAGTTTTCAGTCCTTTTAATCTCTGGTCTCATTACATGATAGCCACAAGATTTTTTCCTCTGTTCTTTTTTTATCTGACTAAAGAACCTTTGTTCTAAAACTCTAAAAATCTCTCAAACTACTTGTTTTAAATTTCTTTGCAGGGTACTTAGTTTGACTTTTGCCAATTCTTGTTTAATACCTACACTTACTGACCTGGAAGGCTTTCTTTGCTGAATCAGTCCTTCTTTCCATTCCTCATAGACTCTCCTTAATTCTGATATGGTTTTTGAAGTGGTTATTCATCCAGTTAGGTCTTTAATTTATTTCTCTAAGCTTGGGATATAGTTTTCAGTTGGGGTTTTGGTTTTTTGTTTTTTTTTGCCCCTCCTCCCCTCCCTCTTCCCCTCCCCACTTTTGACTTAATTAAAATCCAAGTCTTTACATCTATTCCACATTCCAGTCACCGATCTCCAGTCTGGTCAACTTTATAAGCTTGTTTCCTTAGCTTTTAAAATCTGTCCTTTTGAAATTGATAACCATGTAGACCTGCTTTTGATTCAGTTCAAATTAAATGAAAAGATAAATAACTTGAGATTACTTCATTCAGGGTTATTTTATATGACCAGTTCTTCAATGAATGTCTCCCCCTACCAAATACAAATTTAAAACAACATTGCCTTGTTGGTTCAATAACTATTTGGTGAAGGAATCTATCAGGTATCTCAGCCAGAAACGTTTGAGCCTTACTGTTATTAGTAGCATTGGCTTGCGTTAGTAGCGTTAGTAACGTAATAGCATCTACATCAGGGAAGTTAATCACTCATGACACAATTCCTGGTAATAGTTTGCCTGTCTCAAATAATGTTAGAGATCTCTGTGCATATCTAACTCTGACCTTGGAAGTCTCAGTAGAGACTTCCAATACTGCCTCAATCGAAAGTCTGTTACCACTTTTCCTTTCTTCCCCAAAATGCTTTTGACCTAAAGATATTTTGTTTTATCTATGCTCTCTATTGTGATTTACTTACAGTGTATCACTTAATTAGTGTACAGTGTTGTCCTACCACCACCACCTTTCCTGAATGGATTATTCCCTTCCATTTCTGTGTTCCAGGTTGTGATTGTCATTCTGTCACATTTCTATTATCTCTAACTTCAAATGTTGTGTTCTGCACCTGTAATTCTAGTTCCTCTCCTTTGTTTTCCCCACTTCTTAGTAGGCAAACATTTTGGTTGTTTTTTATTGGCCACTGTCTATTTCCTGGATTACGTGTAGGCACTTCTTAAGCACTATTATCTTTCTGACTATTGTTCTCATAAATATTAATATCTTTTGCTGCTTCTTGCTCTACATCCAGCCTTCTGATATTCCTTTATCAATTCCTGTATCCTGGGTTACTTAATTTTTCTCTTCCCATGTGCTAACAGCAAACACAGAGATCACATCTTTTCTAACCTTCTTCCCTCATTTCTTAGTTAAGTTTAGTTTTTCGTATTAATCATGCTTGCCTCAATTCCAGAAGGCCAGTATTCTAGCTGCTCAGATGGAGCTCAACTATTAGAGCTAGGGGCACACTTATTAAAGATTTCTTGGGCCAATACTGATGGCTAATTTATTAATGAGCTGTGTCAGCTGATACTGATTCAACTGCCAATATGCAGCTTGGAGAACAGCATCAGGCTGGTAAGTCTGTGGTCGAGGGAAGGGGCACTAGGCAGATCAAGATCTATGTAGATCAAGACCCCTGTGTTGAGGGAGGGAGTGGGGCTGGGGCAGGGGCAAGCGCTGCCCAGGCGGGGTGGGCATGGAATGGAGCCACAAGTGGCTCATCCGGGAAACACAGGGGTGGGTGGCTCCTGCTGGTGCACACACCCCAGGGGAGGCATGGGCATGTGCCCCTTGGATCTGTGTGAAGAGCATGGGATGAGGGCAGGCTGTGTGCTCAGGGTGGGCAAGGTGGGCAGTGGCAGCACTGGGATGGGGGAGTACAGGGGAAAGCTACAACGGACTGTCAGTATACAGCTGTACTCAGAGCAGGCAGCAGTTGTACTGGGAGAGGGGCTATGGAGGGATATGGTCTGTATATTGGCAATCAGCTGTAGCCCTCCCCCTCCCTGTGCTGCCACTTCCCACCTTGCCTAGCCTGAGTGCAGCCCTAGCCTAGGCTCCCCCCCGCTCCCCTGCCACAGGGAAGAGCCCAGCAGTGCTCCCGGCTGTGAGCGCTCAGCCTGCCCTCATCCCACACCCTTTGCACAGACGCAGGGGGCACGTGCCCCCAGGTCTCCTCGGGGGTGCACACAGCAGTGGGAGCTGCCACCTCGCACTTCCCATATTTGCTGCATGCAGCTCTGTCCTGCACTGCGCCCCACCCTGGCTGTGTGCAGTGTCTACCCCAGCTCCACTCCCTCCCTCACCATGGGGGCCTTGATCTGCCCCACTACGCTCCTTCCCTTCTCCTGCCCTTTTCCCCCCACAGACTTACCAGCCAGACACCACTCTCCAAGCTGCTGGGCTGCACTCGGCCGCATTTATGCTGTGTCTCTGCGCATGTACATGGCACTTATAGGCGACATTATCGGCCATATCAGCCAAAAAAAGCTGATGGCTGATAATGTCAATTTTCCTTTTATTGGTGCCAATATGATACGAACCAATGTATCGGTGGACCTCTAATTGGAGCAGTACTTCTCACCCAGGGAGCTGTGGTACCCTGGGACAACGCAAGATCCTTTTAAGGGTGCCATGAGGCATCACATTATATTAGCACCAGTAGATGTACAAGTATCTACATGTGATTCACAAGACGAACTTATCTATTTCGAATAGGAATCCATGGTAACAAAAACATTCTGGCCTGTTTGATCGTTGTGAGTTCTTTGCAACGTAAGAATTGCTGTTTTATGTAGTCCAAAAATAATTGAAAACTGAGAGAAAAGACTTCCTGAGAAGTGTCTTGATTCTAATGGGGGGGGGGGGGTACCGTGAGGCTGTAAAAAGTTTGAGAACTACTGCAAACTAGTTTCCCTGTTTTCTTAAACCTCCTGCAAGGGTTTAGACATCCCCAAAACTTATGTGCGGGACCAGTCCTTGAATTTGTCTGTCTTTATTATTTTATCATATATTTGCCTTCCTTTAGGGGCAAGAAGAATTCTACTGAATATCATGTCTGAAATGTTCATACTACATGTAGATAAAGTGTAGCATATTAAAAGGGAATCTCAAGATGAACTCAGATAGACACTTAGGGGCTGATATCATTGGTTTTCTTATGTTAGCAAGATCCTCAGAATATTTTGTCCATATTGGAATATGTGGGAGTAGCTCTAGACATTATTAGGTGGAGTTTTTTGGGGTTTATGAGTTAGACATGGCAGATTTTATGGGTCTAATAAAAAGAATGAGAAGGAATCACAGGAATCATGTGGAGAATATTTGGTTTTTCAGGGATATGACAGTACCTTGATTTAAGTCAGCCTCTGAGGTGTCTGAGAGCTAGTTGTCTTTGTGTGACTCAGACTTCTGATCTCATTTCAGCATGGGAATCCCTTCGAGAAACTTCACCTTGGTAAAAATGAATAAATAACTTAAAATTAGTTATACATTTTTTTTAAAGTATCTGCACAATTTACAAGCCATAGTTTCATTTTTTTTAAAGAAACGTAAGTATTTAGGTATATAAGTCTAAAAGACCATCAGTGAGATTTAGGTTTACAAGTATATCGCTTTTTAAGTGAGATTTAGACTCCTAAATTGTTTAGATGGTTTCAAATATATTAACTTTGGTAACCTTTTAATAGCAGCTGTTCATTTAAATTCTTAGTGTACCTCAGGGGTTCCTCTTCCCAGTCAACGCTGAATGTTGAAGGGGAACTTGCAGAAGAATGCAAAATTTTGATTAGCATCCATGCAGATGTAGGACATGGAATGAAATAATTTGTCAAGTTAGGAAAATTGTAGTCATGGGCAAGTCTAGGAAGGGGCAAGATTTGGAATTGCAGGGCCATTTGTGCAGGGGGAAGTCCAAATCTTTCAGCCTAAATCTTTCCCAATAAAAGGATTTGGAGGGAAGAGGGGGGACATTTCTGCTTTTTAGCTTTTTTTTTTCAGTCTGAGGGGGTACAGGAGAGCTTTGGCTTGAAAAATCACATTTCTGTTTATCTTCTTTTTTTTAAATATAATCTCCTGGCATTCCTAGTTTTTTCCTTTGTAACATTCGTCTGTGTTTCACAGACAACTTTGTCTTGAACTTATTGTGAACCTACCTTGTTTTAGGGTACCTCGGGTGTCTTGCAGATTTTTTTGTATTTGTTGTACTGCTATAGCCTGTATAGTCTTGTTGGGAAGCCACAGGATGCTATATCCATTGATGTTGCTTTTATCATTGAATAGACTGTTACATTGTCTGTATATATCTTTGTGATTTTGATCATGGTTTAGCTGAAGGAAAACCCAGGAAAAATGAATAAGTAACTCTTGCTATTTTGATATGAGGGCAAGGACAGTTGCCACTCCTAATCACATACAGAAGGGGCCACTAGTGGGATGGGCACCCAAGTTATAGTCTGCTCATAACAGGAAAAGCAACCACATAGGCTAGGGACAGAAGTTACACACAAACCTGGTCAAGTGACCAGAAACTGGTTTAAATCTGCAACAGGACAGATTTTCAGTGCATATAAACCAGTCTGAAAATGGCTAAAACTAGTTTAAGATAAACCTGGTTGAATGTAGTATCAGACTTTACTGATTTAGGTCAAACCAATTTATGAAACTTCTGTCCCAGACGCATTCATGGTTCAAGTTAAATCGGAGTCCCCCAGCATCCCAGCATGCTTTGCAGTCCTGCCCTGTGCTGTCTGCTCCAAAGAGCAGGGCTGGCCCCACCCCTCTGCTCCCTAGCTGAAGCAGTGAGGGCTGGCTCACTGGCCTTCTCCCCCCTCCCTGCCCCGGGCAAACCCCAGCTGGGGTCTGGGGCTGGAGGGGGTGGGGGTTAAACGTCTTTCCCCTGTCCTGCTTACTTACTGCTGACTGCAGCTGTGGACTATGAATCCCAGAGGTGCCTGAAAGCAGAAAGAGGAAGTGATGAGCAACCCTGCAGAGTCCTGCTGCTGTGGTTGTGGGCTGCAAATCCCAGAGACCTCAGGGGCAGCAGGAAGAGGAAGCAAACACACAGCCCATGCTGGCTATGTGCCAGCGAACCATACTCTAGTAATCTCCAGCTTCTGGCTTGAGCAACTGCAGAAACTGTGGCTGAAATTCCTGAATCAAAAATGAATGTCTACTTATTGGTTCAATCTTTGCAGCTTAGACTAACCTGCAATGACTAAATCATTTCAGCCTCAGGCTTTTTGACAATGTAATTAGCCACCAGGGCTGTGCAAAGTTTCAGTTGCTGATTCGATTGGACAGAGATTTGGCCTGTTTTGGCAGCCAAATCTCCAAATCCAAATTAAATCAGGAGACCCTTTAATTTTTCTGAATTGAATTGGTACCCTCCGAATTGATTCAGAGAGACTGGATGATTTGGACATAGAGACAGCTTTAAATGCTTTTTCTACATACCTCAAGGTACCAGGCGGCTTGTGAATGCTGAGATGGTGGGGCAGATGGAGCATCCTACAGGAGCGTTGTGGGGGTCCTCAGCAGTCTGGGCAGCAGACCCAGAAGTGGACCAGAAGCCCTTCATGAGCAATTAGAATGATGCTAATGAGGGGCTGGCTGCGGGGTATTTTAGGCTCTAACTACAATAGGACTAAGGTTTTTGGATCCCAGGCTTTTGAGTGTCTTCAGCAGTCAGGGATGGCAAAATTCACAGGAAGGATGATTTCTTGTAACAGTGGCAGGACTCTCAGAAGGGCTAGCATGGAGCCACATGACAGTGTAAGAAATTGTACTTGTCTTGGCTTTTCTCTTTCTCTAAACTTATGGTCACTTTTTCTTGTATAATTAATTTCTCCTACAAAATAAATCTTTTTGCTGTTTTGTCTCCTTACTGATTGCCTATGGATAAGAGTGGTATCTGGGCGAGTGATATTCCAGATATATTTCTATTCAGTGGAAAGAAAGACATAAAATTTCTGTCATAACCCCAACAGGAGGCTACCTTAGGCTGGCAGAGATTGCTCTGCTGCATGTGCAGTCCAGTAGAAGGGCAGTGGATCTGAGGCTAAGGATAAATAAGTATCCCAGGGAAAAAAGTGGCAAGGTAGTGGGGAGAAACTCTGGGTTCTAGATGGGTTTGTGATAGACCTGTTCAGTAATCTCAAATATATGGGGGTTGAGTGGTGAGCTCTTAATTGACTGCAAGTCCTGTAAAGTGCATGTTCTCTTAAGTTAGGGCTGTTTTTAGCATAAATATTCTGTAGCAGAGCCCAGGGAAATCAAGGAATAAGTTTACTTGCATGCAGTTATTGTTAGTTGTAACAAACTTATTTTCTGAAGCTTAGCATGACCTTGTTAAGTCCCTGTATAGTATTATTGAGTTTATTTTTTGCTCTTCATTCTGTTTCACAAAAAACAAAGCAAAACTGAATCATCTGCCACTAAAGTAAAGTTTGTTACTTTTTATTGGCTTTTGTTTAATTTGTTTAATAAAGAATTGATTGCTCTTTATACTGTAACTGTGTCTGTATAAAACATTCCTTACACACTTACCGTGACATAAATTATTTAGGGCTTTTACTGTAATTTCTTGATAGTCTGTGGACAGATACTTAAAGCATATAGACTATAACCAGTGGGAAAAGATAAAGCAGAATACTGTACCTTGTGGAATTGCATTGTATTCTCATTTCACTTTTTCAAAGAATTCAATGACTTACACCAACATATTTTTGTGTGTTGTTTTGCTTTTATGTTTTATATTCTAAGAAAGTTTCTTAATTTGTGCACTAATCTTAAAATGGAACTTGTTCATATAGTCAACTGGTAGAATTCTGGTTTCAGAGCGAAATAATTATAATAATTAATAATCTGATTTCAGCATGGAATAATTACTAATGATTAATGTTACACTCAGACCTAGTAACTTTAGTTATGGTGTAGCATGACAACACGTTATACTTTCACAGGACTAAAGGTTGTCCTTTCTCCTAAAGACCCTGTATACCCTATGAAAAGAGGCAATAGATGGAGAAGTGCAAATAATCAATGATATTGTGTTGATCTGCATGATAGGGAGGAGCCACAGAGCACCAGCAAGCCTGACTGTTAAGTTATTTTGTAGGCCCCATAGCAAATGCCAGCTTTAAGCAGGCATTTGAAGGAAGATGATAATGTTGTTTGTCAGATATTCATGGGCAGCTCCTCCCAAATATGAGGGGCAGCATGGAAGAAGACATGCAGGTTCCTTGAAAATCTAACAAGTGGACTATGGAAATTTGCACAACAGTCTGATTGTGGAGGCAAGTTAACCTTTTGAAACAACAGAATGAGATGTTGGGTAGGGAGAACAGGACATAGAAAGTTGAAGATAAGAAGATTTGTTGGGTGCAATAAAGAAGGGAGAAACTACAGAAGAAAGGGAGGGATGAGTGAAGGGAGGGAACAGGTTTGTAAATGACTTTTGCAGCAGCATTCTGGGTGGCTATCAGTGTGGTAAGATTGCACTTCTCAAGGCTAGAGAAATGTGTGTTGTAGCATCAGTGCGTGGACATGACTTCTACTTGTGCAGCTGGCTAGAACGGCTGTACCATGAATAGACTGTGCACAAAGAACATGCAAAACGGATACAGCCTGGATGAATGGGAGGCTGAATTGAAGATGAGAACCAGGAAACAGACCTGAGTGATGGGCAGGATGGTACAAATATTGATTCATCCTCATGAGAATATGTAAATTTGATTATGTGCTTAAACTGTTTTTTGGTCACATAGGGGTTGAATCCAGTTATAAAATTAGACAATACTTTGATTTGGTTCTAGAGAACATTACCTGAGTTATTTCCAAGTTCCATTTGTTTGAACCTTTTTGTTCTTTACAGCTTAAATTATTTGTTTTAAAGAGGCTGTCTTGTTGTGAAAAGAAAAAAAATTTAATTCAGTGCAGCAACAGGAGATCTAGTCTTCTACTGAATGTAAATAAGCTCCTCCATGCTTGTCATCTTACACCGATAGTATCATAAGACAAGTAATGACAGATTAAGACCTGCCTAGCAGAGGGAAAACTAAATTACAAGACTTTTATTAAGGCATAAATAAACCTATTAACCGTTATCTGGAATACCAATTAGTAGAAGGAGCACTGACAATTTTATTTATCAACATTAAACACAATTATTAATTACAGACCTGACGAATCTAGCAGTAAGCAGGACATGTTGGGTGTGCTGGGGCCTTAAGTCCATTATATGAGAAGGATGATTACCAAAATCCTGTGGGGAAATAAGTAATTGTAGCTGTAAAATTTTAATTGCCTTGGAATAAGGTAAATTATATTCTCTTGTCTCAGAATATAAATAGTGTGGCATTAAGGTACCAAGCCTCACTAGTTTTAAAAAGCAAATGATTTAGACATCTGCATTGGGGAAAGAAGGGGAAAACAGTTATGAATGTGCATTGTAAATGTTGCAATAAAGTGATTTACCTTTTACTGTCAAATATGACGCATGAAAAGATGTCAGGCAGTGTGTTTGCTGCAAAATTTTTCTGTACTTTATTAGTCCAAAGACTGCAATGTTGAGAGAGAACCTAAGATTACAATGGAGGAGAACCTAGAACTAATTTAAAAAGTATAGATTGACAAAATAGGACCAAATTCTGTCCTGGTATATGTGTACATATAGCTGCAAAGCAAGTCAGTAGAATTAGCATGTTCGTATATTAAGGTAGAATTTGGCCCAGATTCTGTAGCTGGGGAAAGCTCCTTTTGATTGTAATGAGAACTTTTTCTGATTTAAGGAGTAAAATATCTAGCCTGATGAGATCAGACTTCCTCTTTCAAGTTTATTGGCTATATTCCCACCAAAATTATTTAAGTCCATACCGCTTTGAAAAATTAGTCTAATAAATAATCTACTTGATATGTTTTTCTTTCTTTTTTTCCCCTTAAAGATCCAGATTCCTGGCTTTGCGGGCCCTTACTCATCAGTGCAGCCAGGAATTCTTTTTCAAAGCTCATGGACAAATTTAACATAATAATGGAGACTATACAACTGGATAACAGCAGGAGCATTACGTATATAGAGAAGGACTCCTTGGTGCAGAGACTAGCTCGTGGACTTCATAAAATAAATGCACAGGCCCTGAAAGCTGGATTAAATGAAAGAGTACCCATTACGGTATGCATATTTATAGTGTTGATTCATACAAATATCAAGTTCACATAATTATTTTAGAGATCTCATGGTAATTATATTAATTTCATTTTCAGATTGATCTTTGCAGCTGATTTTAATTTAAATTAACTTGTATAGAAAATGTATATGTTGTGTTATACCACCTTAAAAGACTGGAGTCTTGAGTTGTCATACCTTTTTAATGTAAAATTAAAGGATTGTATGACATGAGATTTGATGGTATACATAGGTGGATATCATTTTTTCCTTCTTCTATACTATCAGAACACACAACTTTCTGTGTAAGAACATCCTGTAATTGCTTTTATTTACATTTAAAATGGAAGTTTTCCTTTTTTGTTTTCACATTGCTGCTTGTAGTATGCTTTTGCTAAAATCAAATAAATATTCTGTCTTTCCAAAAACCTAAGGAAAACTGTTTCTAAATATCTACCCTTCTTTGTGCGAATTTACTGAAAACTGATACCTCAACATTTTTTTCAGTAACCCACAACAGCAGATTAAACAGTGCTTCATTTGTGCATGTGTGTGTTTTTGGGTGAGCGCAGAATGAAAGCTTTGTTTAATTTACTTATTAGATGCTATTGATTTATTGCTAAAATAGCACATTATATAGCACATAAAGTTGTTTCTGTTTCCTGACAGAAAAGCATAGCATCTCTGCAGAAGCAAATATTTGAATTTACACAAAGGCTGCATACAGCAGAAGTGGAACGTCGTTCCCTCCGCTTAGAACTTGCAGAATTCAAACGGAATTTGAATGAGATGAAAAAAGAGGCTGACAAAGCCCAGAACCTGCAAGAGCAATTAAATGCGTTTAAGAAATCTGTAAGTATATTTGATTTAGAAAAGACTGGCTAAAAGGAGAGACCTCCTTTTTATACACTCTTGATTTGCATTCTTTAGAAAAACAAGTATAAAACCAATCTATTAACAACATTTTCCAGAAAACGTGCCTTGTAAATGTCACCAAGGTACAAGCCAGATGTATTTCTAAAAGGTGGCTCCTTTCTACAAGAGTGTCTCTTTAATTTATAGAACAAGTTATTCTATGTAAAAAAACATATGTATGATTTTCACCAAACCTATATTCTTCCACATGCTGAAAATGCTCATCTGCTTTTCACACCATGCTACTTTAAAGAAGGACAGTTGGATAAATTAACATTTAATGATATTAATTAACATTCATGATAAAAATCATAAAATATAAATGCAATATTTTAAGTTCTCTGTTGATTTTACGCAGCATTATCATATGCCTCTTTACTGTGTTTTTTAATATGGGTCATGGCGTGAAAACATTTCACTTCAGTCAATGCAATCTGAAGAATGGTTATCATTTTCTGGATATAAATGATCTCCTGGTCACATTCCTAGCAGTCTGTATTCACCAAATCCTCTCTGTCCCATTACTAGGTCCAGTGAATTTCCTTCAGCCCTTTGGCTGCATTGAGGTCCACAAAGTTATATCTGGTAGTCAAGAATGGGATTAGAAACAGATCCCTTAACCATTTAAAGATGGAACAGAACAGACCTACCTAGCACAGGTTTGCTGGGTTTGCCTTGACGGTTACCTTTGACTACTCCAGTGCATACAGTTCTTTAAGCAGATGTGTTCTTTCCTTAATTTTTTTGCTGTTCTCCATTGTAGCTATGGGACCACCCCCATAGAAAAAAAAATCCAAGATTTTTTTTATGTATTGGAGTGTAATATTAATTGTAAATAGATACTATTTTGCCTTCTGTTTGAAGTAAGGGGCTTTTAAATGAAAAAGAAAGGAGGGGTAAAAGAAAAGCTAGATGAATAGGAGGAATAAAATACAGATACCATAGCAGTTATCAATGCTTATTTTCCTTGTGACATTTATTTTCTAAGTGTCCATTGTTGATGTGCCAGAACATGCCTTCATATCCCCTGTGTTTACAGAAGCTACAGAAAGGCACCTTGATCATGCTGTAGTTAGTTGTGATTTACACAGAGCACTTAAAGTTACAGCATGTCATCGAAACTAGCAGATATTCAGCATTTGGTTGGGGCTAGGTGCTTCCATGCACTGGCTGAAGCTAGGAGGCAGGGGGTGCTGTAGCCTGCTGCAGAAGCCAGCCAGCCTGATCATGGCTCAGCTTCTCTTCCTCCACACCCGCTCAGAAACAGCCCGCTGGCTGAAGAGCCAAGTGACATTCATTTTCCCCTGTGGGGTGCCAGTGAGAGGGACTGTGCCCCCTCCTCGCCGGTGCCAAGGGGCACGGGGGCACTGTCCTGCAGGGTGGGTCCTGCAACCCCATCCCCAGTCACTGCCTAGTTTCTCCCCTCCCTTTACACTCACAGGAAAGTGTTCCCAGTGCCCCATGGCACTGGCAGGGAGGTGGCACAGTCTCCGAGCCCCGCACAAGGGGGAACAAGTGCCAGCTGGGTCTACTAGCTGGCTGTTTCCAGGCAGGCAGGGGAGCAAGCATGCCCTCCCCCTCTTCTTCACTGCATAGTGGGAAGACTTTCTGCCTTCTCCCTGTGGCAAACCAAGGACATGGCACTTATTCCTTGCAGAGAACTGTATATAGAAGTTCCCTAGAGTGCTTCATTTACTACCTGATTTGACAGGGATTAATTTTTCATGCGATTGAGCATTTTAAATGCATTCTATAGCCATTGCACAGCCTTTAGAACACTTTCAGGGGCTTGATCGTATGAAAAATGTAACTTGTCCGAACCCCGTGAGCCTTGTTGCACAGCATATACAGCACGTTTTATTTGGACTGTAGTAAGAATATCCATGTCATATTAAAGGTTAACACATATTTTGAGCAGTTGCACAGTGATGTTTAATATGGTCACCGATTGTCCATTCCAGCCACTTTACCACACTGGAGTTTTGAATCGGCTCAGGTGCGGTGCTGGACCTGGGCTGACAGTCAGTTGATTATAAGTCCCAAACCAGGCATGCCAGGGCTGGTTCAAGACTCTGGGGAAGTGCTGAGGCTGGGACTGACAGCTGATTGCATGTCCCAGCTCCCACGGTCCATGAGAGGTGGTTCAAGACTCCAGTGTGCAGTGCTGGGACTGATGGTGGCAGCTTAGTCCTGCAGAGGGGTTCTTGGCAGATGTCATGGCTAGGTGAGGACTGTATTATCTCCATGGAACAGTCTGATGATAGCTGAACATACGTTATTTATTATCATCTAAAGATAACTCCTTGCATGACAAGTCTTAACTTTGCTATGATACAATTGCACTTAGTATGTTTACTACTACTTGAATGTGCAGGCGCTTGTGTGTTAACTGCACTTAAAACATCTTGAGTGTAACATGTAGCAAGACCCTAAGAAACTGATATTATAGTTTCTTGCCAAGAGATGGAGACAATAAATCAATGTGCTTTATAATTTCATTTTTCTGTCAGAGACCTGCCCATCTTGCTTTCTTTAAAATCATCTGGTAGGACAGCTTTTTAAAATCAGATTGACTAGAGTATTTAATTATCTTTAGTTTTGTTCTTAATATTTTCCCCTGTTCTTCTGAACTCTTCAGGTTAAATTTTCATATTTTAGGGTTTTTTTTCTGTCTTTCCTCTTTTTCTTCTGAAACGTTCTAAGGAGCCCCCACTGACTCATTATATCAGCCATATAGCCTCCTGACTACATATTGAAATGCAAGTAAATTCATCTACAAATTCTTTCCTTCAGTAGAAGAATATTTCTGGTTTAAATCTATATAGAAGAAAAGGGGTTTTTTTGTATACTATAAAACAAAATTGCAAACATTTCTTGAAGCAATGCAATGAACAAGGTTGTCTAACTTACATGTCTTATGATAATTTTGCCTAAGTCTGTTGGGCAAGTCCAGTTTTGAGCTTTTAAATTTTTTTGCATTAGAATGTTGCATATTAGCAAAGTCAAGTCGTAATTTATTTCCTTTATCAGAAACTGATCACCCATGAGAGGTTTGAAAGTGCATGTGAGGAATTGAATAATGCATTACATCGAGAGCAGCAGGCACAAATGCTTTTGAATGAGCAGGCGCAACAGCTGCAAGAGTTAAATTACAAACTAGAATTGCACTCCAGAGAAGAAGCAGATAAAAACCAAATCCTAAGTGAAGCTGTAAAGGTAAGCTTTTAAAATGGAGGCTAGAAGTTGTATTCACTTAATTAAATCAGAGCAATCATGTAGTTCTCATGAATAATCCTATAAAAGTAAATTAATGTATTAAAATTACTCAATCCAGAGCTTCCTGAAGTTGCTCTGGTGATACTTTTGGCACCTTTTAGGATAAGGTTTTCTTGGTAAATTCCATCCTGACATTAGAAGTGACCTGTGTACACTGAGAACTACTCTCATCATTTTATTTAAGGCATTGGCGATAAACTTGATGCTGTAGAATTCATATTGATAGTTCCTACGTTGGTGAGCTTCTTAAAAAATAAATATAAGACGACAAAATAGAAGACTTGGATGCAAGGTAGTTAATGTAGATTTTAAAAAGTTACTATTCTATTCATATTCGTTTTCTCTTGAATGTGGTGTTAATGCAGTGAAAGCATAAATACCATGGGTGTCAAACTCATCTGGGGTCCCAGGTTGCATGTGGCCCAGGCCAGGCAGCTGTGGGGCAACTGAGGGCTGTATTTGTACAGCCTCCAATCCCCTCCCCCTCACCAAAACCTTGTTGCCTAGGACCAAGTCCCTTGCTGAATCCAGGACCCCAGTTTGCCACTGGCTTGCCCCGAAATCTGAACTGCTGGTAGGCTGGCCAAAGCAGTGCCATGGGGGCTGAATGAGAAGAAGGAAGGGAACAAGCCTGTTTCATTAGGATTTGAAAGTTTATCTGCATAAAGGGTAATGAAGGACATGGAAAGGAAATAATTTCAGTAGAAAGGAGATGCAATCAGAAGCTAGAATTATACATTAAAACTTGAAGATACTACGGGGATTATCTAATCTGACCTCCTGGATATCACAGACTAAACAATTTCCCACACTACCACAGGGCCAATGACACATGGCTGTTTAAAGCGTGTGTTGGACAAGGAAGTGCCTGTAGATATATTTAGAAAGAGGAGCCAGTAGTAGATCTAGACAGAGAGAAGACTTGTTAGTTTTACCAATTACATTTTGCACAAACTGAAGTTGCAGGGATCAGCTAGCAGCTGAAAAAGGGCATTAGTCCTTTAACTCTTGGAAAGAAAGGAAAAGATCTCTTGAAACCCTTCGAGTTAAAGGTGGCCCAATATAAACTTGAGTGCCAGGAAAAATAGAGGTATCATTGTCAGAGTTTCAGATGTATAAAAAGGAGGAAGTAGAAAAAGTCATGGAAAAGAAACAATGGTTGGGATGGTCAGTAAGTGGTCCAGGATATGGCGCAGGTGTATACACAATTGGAGTTGGACAAATCATAGACTGGGAAGCTGCAGATTTGAGAGTTACTGACATAAAAATGACAGTTAGAAAAAACAGGTGATAAAGTACTTAACAAGGTGAGAAGAGATAACCAACAAACAATTGTGAGAATCCATCAAAGAAAAATAGAAGAGAAAAGCCAAAAGACAGATTACATTTTTTTTTCTGTCTGCCAAAAAAGAAAGAGAGAGACTTTTTTTTTTTTTTTTTTTTAAACTTTAAGAGGCATTTATTCCAGGGAGGGTAACAAAACGGGGCCAGTAGAGAGAGTATGTACAGGTTGGCCCGAACACCTGGGCCTCATGGATGCGGCCTGGGCTCGTGACCTGCGAGGCCTGCCTGTACACTCTAGACTAAAAACCACAGTGAACAAAAGGACTATTTACAGTTCTGCCAGTGGGGACACCCATGGCCTCGGGTCGACCCGCGGGAAACTAAGTCCAAGGCCTCGGTCTTCTGGACGCGTCTCCGCAGCCGGTGGTGTTACAGGGCAAGAACCAGGCATCCTGCCTTGACTCGGCCCAGCGTTCCGTGAAGGTGGGTACTGTCCGCCGCAGGACCGCATGCTCAAAACTCAAGCAAGAGGGAGGCCCGCACCAGCAGGCGGAAGAGCTGTAGGGCATCAACCATCCTGGTGCTGGCGAGCCAGTTTCGCTGGCTCTTCAGGGTGGCCATCTTGGCCTGGCCCAGCAGGCAGTTGGCCAGGCTGACCATGGCCTGTTCCACTGCCCAGTAGGGGAAGGAGTGGATGTAGATGTCCTCCAAGAAGTCCCAGCCCAGCGCCCGAAGCAGCGCTTCCAGGGTGGCAAAGAGTGGCTGCAGCCAGGGGCAGTCAAGGAAAGCGTGGAAAATGTCCTCATCTAGCACCCCCAGGCAGAAGGGACAGGCGACCGAGGCCTCTGGGTCCAGGTGGTGAACAAAGGTGTCGGTGGCCAGGATGACGTGCACGAGTCGCCACTGCAGGTCGCCAGTCTTCTTGGCAGTTGGCACCTTATACAGCATGCACCACGCTGGGGTCCCGGGTCACGCCAGGCACTGCCGCCATGTGTCATGGCAGCTGGCTAGCACCTGGGTGTGCCAGGTGCACACCACCCATGCATAGAGGCCGTTGCGGAGCAGGGTGCCAAAAGGGCAGCCCGTAGGCTCCCGGTGCCCCAGCAGCAATGAGCAGTGTGTTGGGCTGCTCGGCCAGCTCGCCAGGTACCGCTGAGATGATGGGCAGTGGTAGGAAGGCATTGTGTGCGGCGTCTGTGGCAGGGAGGGTCCAGCAAGCCTGGAGATAGAAGCAGCGACCACCCTGGAAGTCTATCGGTAGGGCACCCCAACATTCTGCAGAAGCCTGTCCGTGGTGTAGACGGAGCTCAGCGCCAGCCAGGCAGCCAGGGCTTTGGGCAACAACCAGGCTGACTGAGCAGGGACCAGGAGGTGCTCTAGGCAGGTGGCATGCACCTTGATGAGAGCTGCCATGAGACTGGCGGAGGCCAGGCTCGGTGCAACACACTGCAGGGCCGGGTTGTAGGCCAGGGGCTCCCGAAGCAGGTGCAGGAACCGCAGGTGCCTGGCCTGGGGACAGAGATGGAAAGCCACCTGCCAGGCCCACACCATGCTGCAGTAGAATGGGGGAACGACCGCCCTGTTTGGGAAGGCAGAACAAATGAGGTCCAGCAGAAACAGCTCCTGGTCAAAGCCGAGGCCCCCCACTTGCCGCAGGAATCAGCACACCAGCTGCTGCCATGGGAGGTGGCCCTTGACGTACAGGAACCATTGGCGGGCCTGCAGCCGGTAGGCAGCCACCCTGCTGGCCAGGTCGATCAGGCCTTGGCCCCCCTCACCAAGGGGGTAGGTAGAGGGCAGCTTGTGGGAGCCAGTGGTGTTTGTCTCACAGGAAGTCCACCAGGAGCCACTGCAATCTCTCTAGGAGCTGCGGCAGTGGGTCCAAGCACTACGCAGTGGTGTTACAGGGTCGTCAACAACCTGGTGATGGCAACAAAGATCCAGCCGCGGTAAGAGAGGGCGGGCAAGCGCCAGCACTAAAGGCAGGCCTCCACTCCCTCAGTCAGGTCCTCCCAGTTGGGGGCCACAAAGACCAGGGGCCCCAGGAACACTCCCAGGGCTTTGAGGCCTCCCTGGTGCCAGGTGAGGCCTCCCGGCAGGTCCAGAGGCAGCATGCCGGCCCACGTCCCGAGCAGGAAGGTGTCGCTCTTGCCCCAGTTGATGTGGGCCAACGCAGTGAGCTTGTAGGCGCATTGGCAATCCACCAGGGCCCACACATCCTCCTGGCTTCCCAGGAAGATGGTCACGCCGTCAGCTGGATCAGGGGGCTGGTGGTGCCGGCGGCAGGGCTAGGCCAGTCAGGCGACATTGCAGAGTGTGCAGCAGTGATTTGACAGCCAGGGCGTACAGCATGCCTGACAAGGGGCAGCCCTGGCATATGCCGCGACGCATGGGGAACAGGGAGCACAGCACTCCGTTCACCTTGAGCAGACGGGAGGCGTCATGGTACAGGACCCAGAGCACCACGGTGAAGAGCGGCCCGAAGCCAAAGGCCTTGAGGGTGCTGAGCAGGTATCGGTGGTCGACACGGTCAAAGGCCTTCTCCTGGTCCAGGGAGACCATGCCAACATCCAGGCCAAAAAGCTCTGCAGCCGTGAGCAGGTCATGCAGCAGAAACAAGTTGTCCTGGATGGTTCTGCCCAGCACACAGTAGCTCTGCTCGGGCCCTGCAGGCCTGATGGGACCCCGGAGGCTGCCCCTGTCTTCCCCAGCCACAGAGCCTTTCACCGGGTCGAAGCCGGAATCGTGGCCGGGCCCCTAGAACTCTTGCCTGGCCTGGCTGCCAGCTC
>JAGPOW010003395.1:23409881-23427754 GCA_030014935.1 Caiman crocodilus
TCTGCCAGGGAACTCAGTGGGGCCTCCTCACCCCCCACCCTGACTTGGCAATCGACTGCAGGGGGACTATGGATGTCTCCCTCCAGACCCAGGAGGTATCAGTCACCGAGCCATGGTGGGGGGACTTCTGGGTCTGCTTCCAAATGTGCTGGGGAGCTTCCTATGCATCTACCCCAGTACCCCCTGCTACCTAGAGATATGTAGGAAAAAACCAAAAAACCAAAACCCCCAACACATTTAAAGCTGTATCAACATCTGAATGGTCGAATCTGTCTGAATCTCTCCAAATCAATTTTGGAGGGTTCTGAATTGACTTGGCGAGATTAAAGGGTCCTCTGATTCTATTTGGATTCAGCGATTTGGTTACCCAGTTGGGCTGAATTGAATTAGGAGCCAAAGCTTTGGTTCAGCCCTACTAGCTATCTTAATTGCTGGTAGCCTTTTTCAGCTGCTTAGAGTCAAATGGTAACTACAAAATAATTCTTTTCATACCTCTTCATTCGCAAATTCTGAGACAGTTCCAGCACTTCAGTAATTAAATACAGGCCTTTCAAAGACAAAGCATTTTTCAGTTTGACATTGTTTTTAAACTCCCCAAATTAAAAAATAAATAAATAAATAAAAAAATCACATTCACATGAAGATATGCAACAGAAAAATCATGGCTGGCTTTTCATTCCAAATGCAAAAATTAGTTAAAAATAAGCCCAGTGTAATAGTATTTGCAAAATTACAAAAATTAATATGAAAAGTTGATATTATATTCTAATTTTTTTCACCTGGGCAAAAATATGATCTCAAAATTTTAAAAGCTAGAAAAAAAGTAAAAAGTTTACATTGAAATATTTAACAAAACAATTACCTTAAATATTAATTTCATTCATGGTTTTCCAAATAAAAGAAAAAATGTTTAACATTTCCACACTTGATACCATAGTTTGAAATCTATACACATTTTAATAGTAATCAGTAAGGTGCTATTGTAGTATTTACTTACGCCCATAAAATAGGCTTATTAAAAGTGTTGCTTAATTTCGCAGCTTTATCGGTTTAGATTTTAATCCCATATATTTTTATCTTCCTACTGGCCTATACCACTGAGACATTCGTGGTAGCCAATTACATTTCAAGGTCAGTTGGAACTAAGCAACCATTCTTAATGCTGCTTGTTTTATTAGATGAGGTAAGTTATTTCCTCTGATCCTAACTGTCTGCATAGGAAAAGAGATTTTTACATGGTTGCTAAACAGGTGCAGACAGCATACAGAATTCTAACTTATGCTAAATCCATGTGTTAATTCCAAACACTAAAATCCTACCTATAGGCATTGTATATAGTACATTCTAGGGATGCGTGCTAATACACATAGTGTAAAAAAGCATTTTTCTAAACATTTTACATGTGCTGCATTAGTAAGTATGTTGCCAGTGGGGCAAGATAAGTGATTAGTCCCCTCTATTCAGTACTGCTGAGACCACATCTGGAGTACTGTGTTCAGTGTTGGGCTCCCCACCACAGGAAGGATGTGAACAAATTGGAGAGAGTCCAGCAGAGAGTGACAAAACTGGTGAGGGGGCTAGGCAACATGTCTTATGAGGAAAGACTGAGGGAACTAGACTTATTTAGTCTAGAGAAGAGGAGACAGAGGGGACTTAATACGGGGACTTCAACTACCTGAAGTGGTGTTCAAAAGCAAATGGATCTAGACTGTTCTCAGTGGTGGTAGGCAACAGAATAAGGAGCAACAGTCAAGTTGCAGCAAGGGAAGTTTGTTAGAGATTAGGAAGAATTTTCTCACTAGGAGGGTAGTAAAACACTGGAACAGATTACCCAGCGAGGTGGTGGAAGCTCTGTCCTTAAAGGTTTTTAAGACCCAGCTGAACAAAGCTTTGACTGGGATGATCTATTTGGGGAGCAAGGGGTTGGACTAGATGCCCTCTTGAGGTCCGTTCTAACCGTAGCTTTCTATGATGCCATGATTTTACCATATTTATTCAATCCAAGATGAATTCCCCTGTTGTCTTCTGTTCAACATCAGAAAAACAAAGCCTCATCTTAGAATTGGGTATCAAGTGAAAATGCAGTACCTGCAGACAGAAGAAGGCTTAAGAATCCATTTGGTGAGGCATTGGGTGGGGAGGGACCTGGCACTGACACACAGGGCAGTGAGAGACCTGGCATGGTGGCAGAGGACTCAATATGGAGGTGTCTGGCAGCATGATGCATAGTGTGGAGGTATGGAGCAGCATGGGACCCAGCACAAAGGCACAAGGTGGTGAGGGACCCAACATGGAGGCACGGGCAGCAAGGAACTTAGCAGCATGGTATGGGGGGGGGTGTTTGGGGTGCGTCAGGCAAATGGGTGGGTTATGTGGTGTTAGGGAGGGAGGGGCAAATGCAAGGGGGCCAGGTATGGATAGAGGGACAAGGGGCAGGGGTCAGGCCTCCAGCTGTGCCTAACACCTGCCTCCCTTGCTGTTTGCACACCTGCCGTTCTTTTTTCACTGCTGCACCAGCGTGGGGCAGAGAGAACAAACAAATTTAACCCTCAAATAATTAGTTTAAGGAAATTATAACTGCAGCCACTTCTCGCTTAACGTAGTTATGTTCTTGAAAAATGAGACTTAAAGTGACACAATGTTCAGTTATGTCACAGTAGTTACTAGCAGGTGGCAGACAAACCATGTTAGAACTGAACATTGCACAACTTCAAATGGTTATGTTCTCCAATAGATCAGCGACATAATAAAAAACCCCCAACATTAATCAGGATTGACGTTAAGTGAGAAGCACCTGTAATCTATAACTTCTTCATATAGAATCTAATTAGTATTCTGACTAAATACCGACTAAAATTTAAAGTAGTCTTAGATTTGGGTAAATATGGTAATTTGTGAAAGGATTCCCTTGAAATTGACAATGCATGTGGTAATGCCTTGAATACTCTTGTTCGGAGTTTTGTACATAGCCTGAGAATGTCACCAAGTAAGTCTTTTCGATGCTTGTCACTTGCAGTCTCTATCACTGATTACAGCGTTTAACTCCCCCCCCCCCGTAAAAAATAAATAAATAAAGCTTCACCTATCATGTTAAACAGGAACGTGAGTTAGTGGAATGCTTCTCAAATAGAATCTAAGAACACATTCACTATCACTATAAAAACAGATAGTTTGGGAGTGGGGGGCCGGGTGTTTGTTGTTTTATAATCCCTTCCCATGAGCTTTGATCCTGGAGAAAGTCAAGATTTAGGATACTCAATGGGATAACATTGATTTTCAAGTAACTTGTTTGTCACATTTGCAAGGGGCAGTTCTACACATTGCTGTATTAAATTAAAGGCTGTTCATTAAAGACTGTAATGTAACTGATTATTCATTAGTGTACAACTTAATAGGAAACTATATTAATCAAATTTAGCATGTTAAAGAGAGCAAGCTCCCTTCTGAATTGGTTGGAGACTACAATTCATAATTCATTAAATGTTTTATTTGTTTAAAAGTTTCCATATACTGTCTGTTCTTGGCATCTAAATAATTTATAAAATAACCAAGAATGGATTATAAAATTAAGATTGCTACCTGCCCTTTTAGTAGGGAGAGTCATATCTTTGTTTTTCCCCCCATGCTATAATGAGCCACAGATTAGATTCTTTGTCCTAAAATTTAAAATTCTTATTATGAATGCTGTTATTTTGTTGTCTGCAAGACAAAGGGGTTAAATGATACAATTAAAGAGTTCCATCATCATTTCATCCTTCTTGTCTTCCTCCTCTCTCCATAGAGCTTCTTCAGTAGATTATTTTCAGTTGCCATGGTCCTTGTTCCCTCAGTATTTGTAGGACCCTGCACCAGTACCAGAAACTTTTTGGTCTCCTTGGGGAAGGACTGTAAGACTTCTTATTTGGGCGGGTATTCACCCAATAAATGGGTGTCTGTTTTATGGTGTCTGTTTTATCTTTATATTCTAGTTTCCTTTTAAGCTGCTTTGTTCTTCTTGTCATTCTCCTGAGCATTTGATAAGAAGGACAACATATAAAAATCAAATTAATAACATTATTATTGTGGTTATTGTTATGAATAATAATAGTGACATAAATGGAACTGCTGTCCACATCTTTGTTCTGTCTGCCTTTGAAGCAATACCAACACTGTATCTGAGAAGACTTGGAATTGATTTAATTAAACAAATATTTATCACCATGGTTAGTCTTAAATTTAGTTTTTTTAGGGAATAATACAATGTTCATTTAATTTAAAATGAATATAACATCCAAAAGTTGCATCCAGTTTTTAGCATGCAAGGAAGAAAAATTAATTGGCACTTCATTCTTTTGAGTATCTGATATTTCATCTGCTTATGTATACTATAAGCATGGCATATTGGTTAATAGCAAGAAAAAAAACAAAACACACCACAGGAAAAGTTGGGCCAAGTTACCATTTGTCAGAGGATTTAAGATTAGTGGGACAAATTTCACTTCTAGTCACAGCCAACTAAATCTAGTAGATTTACAGAATCATAATTGACACCCTAGTAATTGAGAAACAGTGGCTTGGGCTTTTGGTTAGTTGGTATCAGTAGGCCTTTAATACATCAGTCTGATATTGGATCGGCATCGATTATAAAGAAAATGTATCATATTGGAAATTGGCCTGATACGGCCGATAAATGCCAGTGCGTGTGCACAGCCGCAGCACAGCATATAGGCAATGAGGAACACAGCCTGGCTTGGAGAGCTGTGTGCAGCTGGTAATTCTGGTGCGGTGGAAGGGGAGGAAGGAGAAAAAGGCCATGGTGGGGCAGATCAAGGTCCCCACGGTGAGGGAGGAGTGGGGCACAGGCTGGGGGCAAGCGCTGCCCAGCCAGGGTGAGGTAGGCACAGGACAGAGCTGCATTTCATCTTGGGGGGGAGGGGAGGCTAGGGGAGAGCGGCTCCTGCCATTGCACACCACTCATCTGAGAGGGTATGGGGGGGGTGTCCTTAGATCTGCACGGGGAGGGGCGGGCTGGGGCTGGGGCTGAGCCTGCACAGGGTTCTTCCCAGCCTGCCATGTCCCGCCTCACTCTGTGCAGATCCAGGGGCACCCTCCCCCTATGCCCTCCTGGACGAGCAGCAGGAGCTGCAATGGGAGCCACTGGACCAGCAGTGCACAGCAGCAGGAGCCACCCTCCCCGCACCCCCTAGATGAGCCACAGATGTCCCACACCCACTCCGCCCTGGCCGGGCAGTGCTTACCCCAGCCCCACATCTCTCACAGTGGGGGCCTTGATCTGTCCCCCCCCCATACTCTTTCCCTTCCCCCTCCCCTTTCATCACACTTACCAGCTGCACACAGCTTTCCAAGCTACCAGGCTAGTATTGGACATTGGACTGGTATTGACCAATATGCCTCCTTAAAAATTGGCTATTGGTATTAGCCCCAAAAATCTCTATTGGTACACCCCTAGTTGTTATCAGAGGGATTAGGTCCTTGTAACAGGTTGCCCTCCCCAGTGCCATCTTCCAGGTCATCCATGCCTTACGTGGGGTGCCCTTGGAACTCTGCTGTCCTGCCCTAATCTCACGTGCCATGTCTTGAAGGAAGTTAGCACGTGAGCGGGAGACTGCCGATTATATTGGGTATGTTGGGGTCCCTTCTAGGATGGTCTGACCCCTTTTTCTAACTAGGCCTCCCCATCCAAACCCACCAAACAGGGTTAGACTCAGAGGCTCTAGCTCTTCCTTCCAGTGCCTGGAGACCCTTGGCCCCCTTTTCTGCCCCCTTCTAAAGCAAGGCACTCTCCGGCCCAGAGGCATGTGCGCCAGCCCCACAGCTGGGGGGGGGGTGTCACAAGTTCAAAACCTGGGTGTGACCCCACCCATCCAAACAATAGAAAAGATATACACTTGCACCCCCCCACCCCCCAGGGGCTCCAGGCCTCCCTGGCCTCTTTAAGATCATTCCCAAACTGTGCCCTTACTGGCACAGAAGTTGCACCCTCACTGGTACCAGGGTCTGTGCCACCCAAAAAGCTGCACCCTCACTGGCACTGGGGATCTGACTCTGGAGTGAGTCCCCAAAATGAGGCCGCCTCCAACCCCTAACAGCCTCACCCAAACCACCAGTCTTATTCCATAACCAAAAGAAAACAAACAAGCAGTCCCGTCCGTGGGCAATATCTGCCACCCAAAAATGAGAATAAGGAAAGCCGTATGCCAGCTTACAGTTGCAGGCTTCGTGTTTCAGCTCCAATCCTTGCTGCAGTACCGCTGTCGTCTCTCCAGGGCTTCTGTAGTTCCCCTCTTCCTTCCCACCAAGCCTTTCCCTGGAGCTCTGAGATGCGCTGCTGGCCCTCTGACTGCCATTCAACCCGGGGTTTTTATAGTCCTGCCTCTTCCGGTCAGCTGACTGTCCATCCGTTCAGCAGTTAACCCCTTCCTCCCCAGCCCTCTGTGTCCAGCAAGTTCTGGCCTTACAGGGGCGCACCTTCCTCGTGACAGGGTAGGGTTCCCTGTCACGGTCCCAACGCTAACAGTAGGGATTTCTGTCCAAGAAAAACTGAGACAGTAACTGAGATTGTAATGTGCTGCTGTCTTGGAATCAGAATGTGCAAAGTGCACAGGATCAGGGCCAGGGTCTTTGTAATTTTGAACCCTAAAGAAGGCTGTCTACTCGAATGGAGAGTCTTTAGGAATGACTTGAAATATTTGGACATACTTGTAAACAATAACTACATGATAGACATTAGACTGTGTTTTTTAATTGTAAATAGCTGATTAAAACTATATAAATGTTGGGACTCTGAATTTTACTTTTTGGGGTATCAGTTAATGACATGTATATCAAGAATTATAGTTTTCACTATTTTTAATTCGGAGTTCTATTATGTACTTTACATAATGTTTAGTAACCTGGACTTTTTGTTTCCTGCCCTACACTTAAGTATTGGTGTTCTAGTAAAGAATAAATCAAAAGAAAATTTTGAAAGTAATAACACTTCAACAAATGAGTGGCATGAAAGTGACAAGTATTTTGCAATCTTAAAGAAATCTACAAAAATCACATCTGACGCTTTCTTAATCTGCTTCTACAAACATAAAAATATTTGGAACTGAAGGCTTAGTGGTATTACCGCTCCTTTGTAATTATACTAATAAACACCTCTGTCCCTGACCTTGGAATGTATAGTGCAGTGAGAGAGATTTATTGACAAGTAGTTTGAAAGAAAGATGGGATTATTGTATAAGTATAATTCATAGTTGTATTAAGCACATGTTCTTGCATACTATTTATCCCAGTTAGATTAAGGCTTTTAAACTATCTTTAAAAAATACAGGAAGGCTTCTCATTAAATCCAGATTCCTCAGAGATCTTTGCTACAGTGAGTCAACTACAAAGTAACCATGTTACCTTGAAATGTGCAGGAGGAATCAATAGACCTATACAAGTGTATGTGCATGTATAAGCACATATACTCGTTTGGTTTTTACTGTTTGAAATCTAATTTTTTTAGTGGCTTTGAATATTGATACAAAGGACAGTATTGCTTCTGATATGCAAGTCTCTTATATTAAGGGCCTTGTTGCACATTAATTTTAGGCAGCTCCTGGAGTTCTCAACTCCTATCCTGTCCATATGTTAACACCTGAATGTGGTTCTAAGCACATTTTAGACCGCTTGAAGTTACTGTACACCACTCGGGGGCAGGTTTATTTCTGATTTGTGGTACCCAGCTTGTGTTCTATTCACGTGTGGCCACTCCCCACAGCTGCGTTGCCCAAGTTGCAGCCCTCCAGGATCTCAGGATGCAGAGTCCCCTCCCCCCTGTGTTTTGTGGACAGACTTTCCACCCACTGAACTCAACTGCCCAAGCCAACTCCCCCTCCTACTTCAAGGGGTGCAACCCCGTGCAAACAGCATGCAGAACACATGCCAGCTAGCCAGGTTGCAGAGCATGCATGGGTCCAGAAGTGGGGTATAGAGTGGCTGGACAGGAACAAGGTAGCGGGCCAGATTGGGTCCCATTGAGCTGGGGCTTCCTTCCCAGGGCAGGGTAGTAGATCCCTCAAAAGTGCCTTTCCTCATCACTCCCACCTCACAGAAATCCTGGGAAGCATGGCCAGAACCTCACACTCCAACCCCAAATCAAAATTTATTAAAACATGAGATCTTTAATGTACTTCCTCTATTTCTTTCTAAATTCTTGGGTTTTTTTTTTACTTTTTTATTTTATCCTTCAGTGGCTGACTTCATTTCAGTACCCTTTTCCCACCCGCATTTCGGTTTCACCTTCGCATTTCATTACCCACCCCATCCCATTAACGCTCTGCCTGCCTGCTTCATGTTCCTGTCCTGCACTTCCCTTGCCTGTCTCTCCCACAAGAACACTTCGAGTAAGGATAGAAGCCTGTCCTGGTTCACGAGCCCCGTAGTAGCAGCTACTAGTCAGGCCTCTTCTGGCCAGCCCTCTAGTGGCAAGTCATAGCTGTGAGAAGGTTTTTAGCCTTAAGGTGCGACTGCTCCAAAATCCAGCTAGCACTGACACCAATCAGCATTTGAGCAGCTTGAAGTGCATTGTGTAACAAGGTCCTAAGTATGTTTTTGGGAGGGGGGGATGGAGGATATTTTAAATTAATTAGTGCTGTTTTACTACTTAACCTGAGAGTGTTTTTATTTTTCACCTTAATCGTCTTTTCCTTTTGTGTGAAGTTTATCTGTAAAGATATTTTTATCTTATGGTTTTAAAACCTGTATATGAATTGACACTGAAATAGCTGTTTGGATATGTCTATCGCATGATAACCTTATGTTTTGGAGCAATTAAAAATTGCCCAAGAAAAAAAAAATTGAGAACTGAATAGTAATTTTAAAAATTGCCCGCTGAAACGCGTTTGATTTGTATACGTAGAAAACAGTGCCTTAAATTTAGAAAGTAGGACGTGTGTGTGGGATCTTTGAATTGTAGGACAGTGATACTCCCAACCTTTTGGCTCCGCAGGCTGGGTCAGGACGTGTGCTGGGTCTGGTGTGTAGCCCCACCTAGAAGTTGAGAACCTCTGCTCTAGTGGAGTGAGCGAATGATATTATTTGTAAGCAGTATGATTTCACTGACAATGCTGAGTAAGTCTTGAATTCATGTACTGTCAAAGAAACCCCAAAGAAATCTTGTCTTTGCTTGAAAATTTAATAGTGTATCATTGAAGTGACTGGTATTTATGTCACCACATAGGCTACATTATATAGTTAGTAAATTATTTTCTATGGAGGCAGAGAAAGCTGCTAACATCCCATAATACTTAACAACATGGGGCCATTTTATCTTATGAAAGTTCAGAAAAGCATATTTAATTGTTCATCACATCCATCACCTTGGGTATGACAGTTGCAATCATCCCTTGCTTTCTGTTATTTTACTGCGTCTGCTTCAAACCCCATAATGCCATGCTCAGAAAGTATGTTCATTCCTTATGAATCGTACTCTCTGTTGGCATTTGATATGCCACAAAGCCTTTCCAGAGGGAAGGGAGATGCCCAATCAATATACTTGTATAGTCCTTTGATCTCCCTGTTGAATGTGGCATGAAATATATCTCTAAAGATTTTACTGTAGGATAATTCAGTTAAATTTTGTTTTACTGTGCTTGTCTTGTGTACTGAAAAGATTTATCCTGTCCAAGCCTAACTAAATATGAAAAATAATATTAACCCGCATAAAAGCAAAACAGATGAAATTTTACCAAATGAAGCATACTTGTCAGTTTATTTTTAGTTTGGTTTAAAGAGTTAAGAGGGAATAAAAGAATCGTGTATGCATATTTTTCCCTGCAGATATTTCATGCAGTAGGATGTGGCTGGCATAGTATTAAACTAAAATATGCATACACTAAACATCATTTGGGACATTTTCTGGGAGCACATGTACCTGAATACAAATTTCAGATTTGGCCAGCCTGCTCCCTGTGCATAAGAGAACTATGTTCTACATTATACAGTGTATATATACTATGTTTATCATTTGTAATTTATAGTAACACATTATGCATTATATTGTTAAAACAATATTTTAATTGCTTTCATAATTACACATGGCGGTTGGAATGTCTCATGCTGCTATTTAAGAAGTCTCAGGTGCCATGGGATAACAACATGATTTTAGCAAAACCACCTTTTGAGCAATTTGAACTTCTTTTTTTCTTTTTCTTTTCTGGTACTAATTTGTATAATAACATAATTAGATTTATATAAAAATCACAAAGACAAGGGAATGTATATAGTCTTTGCACACTGCTTCTGGCACTGGAAATGTAGCCTTATCGATCAGCCTAGCAATATTTTCCTCCGCTGTTGTTTTTTATATCACCATAGCATTTGGAGCCATCCCCAGTCTTAGGCCTGGACCTCATTGTTCTTGGCACTCTGCAAAGATGCAGCAAATACCTTTGTACAGGAAACCCTAGCCATTCGCAGACTTGCAATTTGCAATTTTGAATATTCACAGTGTGAATATTCGAATCCACAGTTTCCCTGTGCATGCTGTTGCCATGCTCCTCCAACCCCCACCGCCACAATCACACTACCACCACGCTTCTGACATATTTGGGGATTTTGCCATTTATGGGGAATCTCTGGAACGTATTCCTCACTAATGGCAAGGGTCTCCTGTACCTCTTTGTGCTCCATAGGACATACCCAACCATTACTGTCTTGCCACATCATGTGCCCTTTGCACCTTCTTTTCAGTACTGTCTCTTTCTGGAATGCCAGCACATCAAAAGTGTCAGCTATCACAGGGGATATGGCTAGCAACTAAAACCATTCTGTATTCTCTGTAGAGCAGATATGGCTCACTCAAATGCCCGTTTGTATGCACTTGTATTTCTTTGCTAAAAAAGTTTTTAAAGGACATGTGAAAGCATCTGTTGTTAAAAGGATGTCACTAGCGGTCAGCCTCAGGTTAATTCTGCTTTGTGAGCTTGGTAGAGCAGCCACATGGAGTTCACTTCTTACTGGTTTAAGACACTGCTGCAGCCACCCTGAAACAGGATGAATCCAGATACAGTTTGTTGATTCTGTAAAGTTTAATTTTCAGTTAAGAGACCCCTCCATCATTTTTGTTGACATGTCTCTAGAGAGATGTCTGTCTTGTCCTTTTTTATGTTACTTATTGATAGGACTCTAGCTTTCTGTCACTAAACTTTTTTTCCATATAGGTTTTTAAGCTAATATTTTGATAGGAAAGGCTATATCTTTTTATTTCTTATTGACTGATGTAAGGATATTTTTCCAAAATAGTTTGTGGGCATTCAGTTGCTAATATTGCATGTTTTGTGTGACAAAGTCTAAGATGAAGATGTAGTTGTTAATGCAAAGTATTCTTGTAATCATTTATCCAGATTATTTTGAGCTCAGGTAATTCCAGGAGTGATGTTACCTTTCTATCAGAAGGAGATTTTTATTTTTCACACTGTAGATTGTCTTTTATAGAGCATACTTAATGTAGCTATATTTCCCTTTGAAGAATTAATTAATTTTTGCATGTATACCTTCTTCCCCTCCTAAAGATACTATATACTATTGTGTATAGAACATTTAGTTACCATATATTTAAAGCTGTGAGGTATCACACTTGATTCATATGCACAGGTAAGAAGACATACTGAAACAAAGTCCATGGGAAAAGGTAAATCTGGTTTTATTCAATACTGTGTGGGTTTTTAAGTAACCACTGAGAACGGCGCAAAACTGAGTAAGGCTAGTTTAAGCTTATTTCTTGTAGGTAGACGTTATGCTCAGGTGCTAATTATTAATAGTGTTAACATGACCAAAGAGTGTTGGAGATGTTTTTTGTGCTATGACAACTTGATGTCCTACCACAATCTTGTGCAGTGGGGCAGATTATTTATCTTCTACCCCCATAGGTATTAATTTTACTTTTCTAGTACAACTTTACAGCACACCTTTAGTTGTGCAGTTATTTTTGTCTCTTTTTATAATGATGCTTTTATTATGAAAGTTTACTGTACTTTTTAAAATATTGCAATCGCGTCCCCTACGAAACCTGCATTCCATTGTTGCACAAATTTGGAAACGTGCATAGATGGCATGGAATTCTGTCGCGTCCTCGCATACAAGTGGCAGGGGTTGGAGTGTCTGGTGTCATACACAGGATTTTTTTCGAAATGTTGGCATTGTGGGGTTTTGCTTTTTTTTTTTTTTTTTTTCACTGTTTATATTTTTGGTGCATGATTCCTCCCACTCTGCCCTTACCACCAACATTTGCAAAAAAGGAGTTCTTACAATCAGGCACATCTGACACTGAAGCCATAGAAGGAAAATACTGGATCATTGAAATTGGATACCAGTAGTGTTGCTACATTACTGATGAGGAAAAGCCATGCCCATCTGTCTCCACGTGCACCATAGATTTCCATCCCGATTGCTTCACCCCTCACCGTTCTGCAGCCGCTGCCTATTTCCCCGGTGTGGCCCTGGAAAGGTCACATCTGTGAGAGCAGGACCTTTATGCCAACCCTGTGCTTGTCCCTTCTGCTGCCCTCCCATCCAGTTGCTCTAAAGGCACATGTGCACGAGCTTACCCGGAGACCAATTGCTTATGGAATTTTTCCATAATGTTATTTTCAGGGGAGATGGATAGAGGGGAGGGATAGAGTACACCTCATACACCAGAAAATAACTAAAGGCAAATGTTCTGTACTGATTATTGAGAATGAAATGCACACCTAACCACCTCCATCAGATGCTTTTCTGTCAGATTTTGTACAACAAAGTGTATATGCAGTACCTCTCATTTATATGAGTCGTATACATATATATGACTCATATAACTGATATATAAAACACGTGCTGTACCTCTCAGATTAGAAATCATCATCAACCACTTCTATTATTACATCCTGAAACTAAGCATCAAAATAAACGAATATACATAGAATGAATCATGACACAGTTCACATTGTTAATACATTCGACACAATCAAGAAAGTGAAAAATTAAGATGCTACCAATCCCTACCTTCTGTATCCCCACTTTGAAGCACTGCAGCCTTAATTCTGTTTCCTTAGGGGTGCCAGCTTTCCATCATCCCTTTTAACTGTCCTTCTGCACACAACCCTTTACCAGACTAACACAACCAATACAAGCTGCACCAACTGATTATAGCTGCTTATGTTAGCGGAGGGTGGGGGAATTTGGATAAAGGGGCACATGCAGAAATGAGAAAGAGGGTAAGGGCTAAGATTGTCTTTGTGTGGCCCATAGTTTATAGAAGATGTACAAATGGCGAAGTGTGGATCAGAGGATGGAGGAATACAAGGTAGCTGAATTTTTCATTTTCCTCCTTTTGTGAGTTTGCAAGAGGCCATTTTTGTGTGATTTATATAGACTCTAGTGGCTTTTCATTTGTATCGATCAATTATCTACATTGCATCCATCATGGAAAATGCATGTTAAATGAGATCTTACATCCTACAGCAGGGCTCATAATGTAAGCATTGCCACTGGCTTCCATTGCCATCTTTGTAGTACTGATTTGTGCTGTTGTAATACGGTTCAGATTTCTGAAGTGAATTGATTTGGCTTTAGCTGAACTCTCAAAATATGCTTCCAGTGTTAAGCTGTTACATGTGCTTTTCATGATTTTAAGCTGCATGGTAGTCAGTTTTCTCCTTTAAAAGACTCCCCAATGATTGGTGGAATAAAATGCTTTAATGTGAAAAGAATATCAATGTTAAACTTTGTTGCTGTTGCTGTTCACAATTTAAGGATTTCTAGATACTAAGAATGCAGGCTTTGCAGAAACAAAATTATGCCTGGATATTCTAATGCAGCCTACGTGCAACTCATGAGATACTTTCTTCTGTGCTATTAGTTACTTTGCTGTTACCACCAGCAAAATTGCATTTCACACGTAATTTATGGGAGGGAAAAAAAACCCTAAACAGCCCCTTCCTTCACAATCCTTGAATCGAGTACCTTTGTCAGAGGATTGTGCTAAACACTTTCTGGTGATTTTTGGTAGGCTATAGTTGCATGAACTGGATGATGTGAATGAGCAAATGATTACATAAACATCTACATTTCATTAGATCAAGCATGTGAACAAATTGGACTTTGTTTTATAAGTTTTCTTTATATCTATCAGTCTGCTTCAAAGTGAAAGCTCAGCATCTTCATAAAGCTGTGTAATGCACTCTATATGGAGGCTTTTTTTTTTTTTTTGACACCTCCTTTCTTGTTATCATATTCTGCCTTAACTTTCTAACAATTGAAATTTTCCACAGCAACTTTTCAAGATAAATTTACTATCAGGCTTTGAAATTTTCTTATTTTTGTAAATATTAAGACCCAGGGAGTGAAATAGGGGCTATATTGTGGATTAAGTGAAATATCTCAAGGCTGCGCTTTTCTGATAACTGAACCTGAAGTGACCTTTCTCAGACACAATTACAGAGCTGTATGTTTTTCCTTTAATTTCATCAGGGGTTTAATTAGTATACAAATAAAACTTCCCTTATCTTCCTTTCTACCTAATTGGCTTGTCTTCGCTTATATATGAAGTATGTGAAAGTGTGCTGTAATTAGGGTGACCGTGTTAACCTTTTTTTCTCAAATGTACTGTTGCCTAAAGGCCTCAAGGCCTAAAAATGGTGCTTTGGATTATTGCTTTGCAATCACTATGGCTGTCCCATAGGTTTTCTCATGAGCAGAAGGGCTTTGGGTGCTGCAGGTTCCCACTGCTTAACGGGATCTTCATTCTTCTCCCCACTAAATGTTTATTGATTATCTCACCGTTCCACACTCAGCCTCCAACAACTTAATATCAGGTGACAGTCAGGAGAGTTCTCCAAGTAATTAGAGTTGAGCATTGGGGGAACAATTAGGAGCAGAGTTATTAAACTTGATTTATCCTATTCTCTCCTGAACAGTTTCTTGGATATCAGAACATCACACTTTCACAATCTACCCTGGTTGAGAAATTAGTGGCTAACCTGCTGCTTATCATTGTTGCCTTGCTGCCTTGAGGCACACCCTCTTTGTTTCAGTCACTCAGCTGGAAATATTAGAGTCCATAAAGTTTATCAAGGGTTTTAATTGGATCAATCTGAAGAAGGAAAAAAAAAGGAGAGGCTTAGCAGCCATTACTTTAAAGCACTGCAAACAGTATTCAAACAATTTTAAAGGTTTTGCTTTAATCCAGCAATGGCAAAGAACTTCAAAAACGAGGTTCAAATAGTATCTTAACATTATCCATTATGTTTGTGTGTTGCAGAATTTATGGTAAATCAAATTACCAAACGGTTGCACACCTCTGCAGATTGCTTTGCAATGATTTAAAATAATAAATCAGCAGTGTGGTGAGAGCATTAGGTTTGGCTTTTAATGTGTTCTCTGTGTCACCAGCCAGTAAAGTTGTGGTCACAGTCTGTGGCTGACTGCATCTTCTGTCCTTGGTTCTAAGTAATTGTTCCTAGCTATTAGCCCTCTTGCTTCTGCCTCTCTAAGGAGGAATCCCATGATCCCTTCCACTCTTAGATTTGGCCCAGGAGTACAGTACCTGTGTATCAGTTGTGATTTATTTAGCATGTCTGTGACTTAGGTACAGCTACTTGGGCTCAGGAGCTGTGACCAGTGGTAAATGCAGTGAATCCAAACTGCATTTTTTAAAACCCAATATATATTTTAACAGTAGGACAATTGCCTAACAAAACCCAGATTGTTAAAGACAGAGTCTCTATGAATATGTCTCTTAACTGAGGGCTTGGATATGTCTTTATTATGCCAGAAACCCATATTTGTAGAGACTGGCTACCACACTTGTCCCCAGTAGCTGTGTTAGTCTAAAGTTAGGCAGAAGGCATGGACTTTACAGACTAACTAGATAAGGTATATATGTAGAGAGCACAAGCCTTCATGATCTCAAGTTCACTTCATCAGATGCTGTGAAAGGATAGCATAGAGCAGTGTATGTAGTGAAGTGAGTGATTTGAATACAGAAGGTGGGAAAAGAGGAAGGAGAGGAGCCTAGGCTTTGTGCTACCCAAAAGAGAGGTTTCTATAGCAGTAGTGTATAATTTCATCTCTAATGCAACAGCTTAATAGCACAAGCTGACTTATAAGCAATCCTTATACTATACAGAGTTCACACTGCTTACGGTATGGAGACATAAATGAAGGTACTTGTTCTGAAATTGTAGTACACACTGCATTTAAGTTCTGTTGCCAGTAGACATTATTTCAGTGTTATACTTTGCTCTTTAATATTATTTGTTTGAAGCAGCCTTGTCTGGCACTGTAAAATAAATAGGGTTATGGACTCTTATTAGGTCTAAACTTCCTTGGAGAGGTTATAATCTTAGTGTTCTGCAAATTTTTCTAAGATGTTTGTGTATATTCTTCTTAATACATATTTGCAGTATGCAATGAATATATATTCGTTGATGCAAACTACACAGAATGTTCCTAACATGAAGTTAGAACATATACTGGGAAGTTGTTTGAACCTGCAAGTTATAGGTCATTATGAACAAATGTTTACCTTATGTTTTATGAAAGAAATACTTCATCTATGGTAGCAGTTTTTAAGTCTGAATATCCTGATTGATGAATTTAATTCCTTTTCTGTTTTAAAAACATCTGAGTTTACAATAAGCTGGTGACCTAATCAATATTTTGAAAATGACGTTTTGTGTTTCATAAATTAAAAATAGGGAATTCTAAGCAATACATTTTGTACAGGGAAGAAATTTTTGTAACTTGACGATCCAACAAATTCTGATAAAAAGGAAGGGATTTTCTTTTCTGAGAGAAAGCATAACCACCTGACTTATCATGGGTGGATCCAGGATTTTAAAAATGGGGTACAGGAGCACTAACTGATGCTGCTCTCAACTACCCCCACACCAAAACCAGGGAGGCCAGACCACACCATGGAAGCAGGAGCCAAGAACTTCTTAAAGTCTGTGATTCAGATAAGAGCCTCATTTTCCATCCCCCTGCTGTTGGAACCCCTCCCCTCCTCTCTGGCCATGGACAGGCATTACACATAAATCGGTTTAACTGATCAGAACCTGGTTTAAACCTATAACAGAACAGATGTTCTGTGCACATAAACCAGTTTTAAAATGGCTGAAACTGGTTTCAGATAAACCAGGTTGAATATAATATCAGACTTAACAGATTTGGGTCAAACCAGTTTATGCAATATCTGTCTCACATGCCTTCCTGATTTAAGAGAAATTGGAGTCCTCCAGCATCCCAGATGTTTTGCAACTCTGGGTGGGGCTCTGCTCTCTGCTGTAGCTGAGCAGGGCTGGCTCTGCTCCTCAGCTCCCTGGCTGCAGCTCTGGCAGAGACTGCAGGTACAGAGGGGTTTGCCTGGCTTCCTCCTGCTCACCCCCTCTCCACCGCCACTCCCTGCTCAAGCAGGATTCCGTTTCCCCTCTGCCTTACACAGATACCTCTCAGCATTAGCTAATATACCACATGCAGGCTGCAGTCTGTGCTGTGGGAGATGGGACAAAGGCAGACAGGACTGTGTCAGTGTAGGGATTATTGGAGCTAATCAACAGGTAGCTGGTAATGTGCTTCTGTTCCTTCCTTGGAAAAATGGTGTTTAACAAAACTTGAACTAATGAGAGAGGCAGTTGGTTTTATTGGTGGGCTGATAAATGCTAACAACTCCCTGCTGTATAACTCATAGTATCATAGTATCTAGGGTCAGAAGGGGCCTAAAAAAGGCCATCTAGTCTGACCCCCCATCAATGGCAGGAACGAGTGCCAGAGTCACAGAACCCCAGCCAAGTACCTATCCAATCTATTCTTGAAGGTGCCCAAGGTAGGAGCAAGAACAACTTCCCTAGGAAGCTGGTTCC
>JAGPOW010003395.1:23427854-23472290 GCA_030014935.1 Caiman crocodilus
TCTCTCCAGGTCGAGTACGACCCATCCACCACCACTCTCTGGGAGCGCCCCGTCAGCCAGTTTCTGACCCACTCAACCGTGTAGGGGTCAATGCCACGGGTCCCCATCTTTTTAATGAGGATAGGGTGGAAGACCATGTCAAACGCCTTCCTGAAGTCTAAAAAGACTACGTTGACAGGGGCGCCCGCATCCATGGATTTGCTCACCTGTTCGTAGAAGGCAACCAGGTTGGTGTGACAGGACCTTCCCTTAACAAACCCGTGCTGGTTGCCCTTCAGCATAAAGTCTCCTGCCAGTCCCTCACAGATGTGGGACTTAAGAATTTTCTCAAAGATCTTTCCCAGAACCGAGGTGAGACGGACAGGCCTGTAGTTCTCCGGGTCCTCTTTCCTCCCCTTCTTAAAGATGGGAACCACATTGGCCACCTTCCAGTGGCACTTGTCCAGAGCTCCAAGAGCACTCATATAACCTATCCAAGGGCCCAGCAATCACTCCCACCAGCTCCCTCAGCACCCTTGGATGCAGGTCATCCGGACCTGCCGACTTAGACATCCAGCCCTTCCAGAAGCCCTTCCACCAGGTCTACCCTCACCCTTGGCCTAGCAGTGATTCCTGAGGGGGAATTCAGGCTTCCGGTGGGAGGGATGTCCCGGACCCCCTCAGGAAGACTGAGGCAAAGAACTCATTGAAGATCTCAGCCTTAACATCAGCTGCAAGCACCAGGTTGCCCGAAGAGTCCCTCAGGGGGCTGACGTTGCCTGGGGCTCTCTTTTTGCTCCTCACATATTTGAAAAAGGACTTCCTGTTGTCCTTGATCCTAGTCACCAGGCAAAGCTCTGCTCCTGCCTTGGCCTTCCTAATAGTCCTCCTGCACTCCTGAGCACAAGAGGAGTACTCCTCCTTGGAGACAGCTCCTCTCATCCATAGGTTGTATGCCTCCCGCTTAGCCTTCAGGGTCCCCTGAATATCCCTATTAAGCCATGGGGGCTTCCGGGCACTTTTGCCCATCTTGCATCAGGCAGGAACAGTTGCCCCTTGGGCTCGGAGGATCGTCTCCCTGAGGAATGTCCACCCTTTGTGGATGCCCATGTCCTTAACCCTGCAGGCCCTCAGCGCCTTCTCAACTAGCCTCCTGAGCTCTCTGAAATTGGCCCTTTTGAAGTCAGGGACCCTAGTCATAGTGTGGGCCCTATTTTACACTGCACCAGACAGCAAATTCTATCAGGCGATGATCGCTATCTCCCAGGGAGTCACAAACCTGGAGACCTCTAACCAGATTGTTCCCCGAGGCCAGGACCAGATCCAGCAGCGCATCCCCCCTGGTGGGGCCACACACCTCCTGGACCAAGTGGAGGTCCTGCAGCTCTGCCAGGAACCTTTGGGACCTCTCGGACTTGGCCGACTGCTCCTCCCAGCAGATGTCTGAGTAATTGAAATCATCCATGACGATGACATCCCTCGTCCTAGCCACCTCCTTGAGCTGGCCAGCAATTTGGAGGTCCAGCTCCTCCTCTGGTTGGGTGGTCTGTAGCAGACACCCATCATTAAGTCTCTTTCCCCTTGTCCTCCTTGCAGCCTGACCCAAATCGCTTCCACCTGGTCCTCAGTCGCTGCCAAGTTGATGCTCGATGCAGAGAATCACTCTGACATAGAGCGCAATCCCTCTGCCTCTTCCCCATCCTGTCCTTTCTGAAAAGGGCATATCCATTGATGCCTACAGCCCAGTCATGGGTCGAGTCCCACCAGGTTTCCGTGAGCCCAACCAAATCTGGGTCTTCCACAGCCACCAGGAGAGACAGACACTCCTGCTTGCCACCCATGCTGCGAGCATTTGGATAGAGGCATTTAAGGCTACCCACTGCCGCCTCTCCCTCTCCCTCTCCACTTGTTTTCCCCAAGCCACAACCACAAACCCTCGCCCAACTTACCTGGCTCAGTGGCAGAGCGTCCTCTCCTCTCTCGGTAGGCCCATCCCCCGGCAAAGCTAGTTTAAAGCCCACTGCACGAGATCAGCCAACCAAGAAGAAATGAAACACTTACATTTAGGTACGAGATGGAGTCCATCCTTAGCCAGCATGCTCCATGTAGAGAAATGTGAGCTATGATCAAAGAATCCGAAGCCCGCATCATAACACCAACCCCGAAGGCGCTCATTTACAGCTGCGATACAGGCCTCGTGTTGCCTTCCCTGTTGACTCACTGGCAGAATGGAGGAAAACACCACCTGCAACCCAAACGCCTTGAGCTGTCTTCCTAGGGCCTTGAAGTCTTCTATGATGTCCTCCGGCTGAACTCTAGAAGCGTCGTTGGTTCCCACATGGACTACCACTAACGGATGGTAATTGGTGGGCTTAACAATATTCCAGACGCACTTGGTGACATTCTGAACCCACGCCCGAGGCAGGCAGCAGACCTCTCGGCCCAAGGGATCAGGATGGCAGATGGGACCCTCCATGCCCCTCAGGATGGAGTCCCCGATGACCAGGACTCGACGCTTATTCCTCCTTTGGGACTGCTTCTTCCACTCCTCCCGTGATGAGGGTGCACGATCAGCACTGCGAGGGGGTGTTCCTAAGCAGTCTCCTCCAGGGTGGCAAGGGCCGCATACCTGTTCCCAAGTGGCACCTAACGTACAGGTTCTGCGGCAGCACAGGCTGCCCTGGATCCAAGGGTAACTTGCTGCCACCGGCGAGTTGCTCTTCTGGATCTGGGGGGCTCCTCAGTAGGTTTCTGGCCCTCCAGAGAGCAGAAGTACATATCAATTTCGTCCTCTGCCACCTGGATCCCCCACAGCCTGCTCACCTTGGCCTAGAGCTCCTGCAGGCACCCCTCCAGGGCCTGAAGGCAGTCACAAGAGGGGCAGCCAAGGGATGCCCCAGGCATTGCCCCAACCCCTGGGGCCCCGCCCAGCCACCACCCCCAGCCAGGGTGGGACAGGTGGACAGCGAACACCCCAGGGGCTCAGTCTAGGTGGCGGCCTCAGAGGAGTGCCGGGGGGGCAGCACCGGGGAAGGGGAAGGGGTAGGGGCCAGGCCTCTGGCAGTGGCACTATGTGTACTCACCATGTTCCTAGACAATGAGATCTTCCTGCTGTCGAGTCCCTCTTCAATTCTTCCTTGCACTCCTCCTGTGTGAACGCTGGCGCAAACGTCGGCACACCCTTACAGACCGCGTTTGCGTGCTCTGTTAGCATGCGCGGCTCAGGAGTGCGGCTCCCTGCCAGCTTATCTAAAAGCGGTCCAGGAGCCTCCCCCTCCGGATCAGCTGCAGCTGCTGGCACTAACTGCCTCTCTGCTGCCGTTGCCTCTGCTTCTACACTGAAAGGGCTCACGTGTGGCCAAGGCCACACCTGAACCCTATCGGGGTCTTCCTTGGCTCCCTGCTCCGCTCCCAACAGCCGCGCAGCGAGTCAGACCCCGCTTGTAAATTACAAGATAAATTACAAGTTTTGAATTTCCCTACGGTATTCCCGCGGTTTACTGGCTGCCAATCAGGAGTCCCGGTTACCCAGAAGTGCCTACCAGCAGCCTCACCCTCTAAACTCCCGTCTGGTTGGGTGCAGGGGAGTCCCAAGACAGCAACTCGCCTCGGCGGGCTGGTATCACTGCCCCAAAGCGGCCTCCAGGGATGCTCCTACCCACCCCGTCCCCTTGCCGGCTCCCTGTTTGCATGCTCTGTTCGTGTGTGCAGCTTGGGAGCACGGCTCCCTGCTGGCTCAGCTAAAAGCGATCCGGGAGGATCCCCCTCCGGATCAGCTGCAGCTGCTGGCACTAACCCCATTTACCACCTCGCCGCTGCTTCCACACTGAAAGGGCTCACATGTGGCTGAGACCACACCTGCACCCTATTGGGGTCTTCCTTGGCTCCCTGCTCCGCTCCCAATGGCAGTGAGTAACTCAATGCTCTGTTATCAACAGTGGGGAGGGGGGAACCCTTCCCTAATCAGAGTGTCCTGCTGGGGCCTGACCACGACCTCCTCCGCTCAGCACTGTGGAAGGAGCTCCTGCAAGCGTGTGCCTGCATTTCTCCAGTCCAGAGGGGATGGCTGTTTAATTACAAACTGATTTAGCCTAGACAGGTTAGACTTACCTGCAAAGATTGAATCAATTCAGGTTCAGGTTTTTCGAATACCTGTCCCTAGCCACTGTGTTCAGCAGAAAACCCTCTTTCCTCCTATTCCCCATTCTCTTGCCCTCCCTACTTATGCCTCTGAGCATAGGAAGGGGCAGTGATTACCTGGGAGGACTGGGCAGAGTTGGAAAACCCACTCACCATCATTGCTGCTGTCTGTGACTCAGTTATTAGTTGAGGCAGGAGTGTCTGTAGAGCTTTCCCTGCCCACAGATCAGATAGGGACAGCAGTAGGTGAGAAAGTGGGTGAGTAAAGAGGAAGAGATGTAGCTGCTGAGCATGGAGGGGAAGGAAGGGAGTGCTGAGAGCAGAAAGGGGGTCAGATTCTTAGTGCTTGAGGGGCTTAAGTCAATGGCTTCTGCTCCTGCACTGTGGTACAAAGGGGCACGCAACTGTGACACTGCATCCTCTCTGGATCAGGTCCTACGATCTTTTCTAGCTTCTGTTCTTAGTTTTGCTCAGACTGTCACCTTGGCCAGAATCTTAATCTTCCCTTCCTATTTGTAATTTAGAAATTATTTACGTTGCTAGCATGTCTTGGGCCTGATTTTCACAGGAGCTGAACATCCATATTTCATGCTGACTTCAGCTGGAGTTGCAGGTACTCACTGTTTCTGAAAACTATACCTTTAACCCAGTGACTTGAGAGCTTTTGATCATAAAAAGAAAGGCACTACACAATATTTAATATAAATATTAAAACTCCTGTTATTACACAGACCATATCCCTTCATTTCCAAAACAGAGCTGCCCACTTTGCTTTGAAAAATGTTACAGTAAACATTATAGCTCATAAAAGAATGTTTGAAGCCAGGTTATATTTTTTTAAAATCTGTAAAGACACAAAACGAAGAAGAAATAGGCATAAACAAAAATATACAAAGAATGCATTACCAAAGTGGGCAAGCAGATCAGTAATGCCCCACCCCTAACAATAATACAGAAAAAAAGAACTGGAAGTCAGACCTGAAAGATGTACAATCAATGTAGAACATTTTGGCAATATTAGCATGTATAACAGAAATAGTGAACAACTCTGACAATAGTTTTTCTATCCATGTTTCTTGTTCAGCTTTCTGTGCTATTTGTTTTCTGTTGAATTAGTCTGAATTGATTTTAAGCATTTTAATGTTAAAGCTAAGCAAGAGATTGTCGTGTATACATTAGGGAGCAGAAAAATGCAAAGTATTTTGGAGATTAGAAAAGTCATGCAAAATAGTCAAAATATCACAAGGTGATGTTTTAGCTATAACTTGAGATGCAGTTAACACTGATTTTGTGCCCTAGAAAAACTGTTGGGTACTTCTTTTGATTGCCTTGGAGACTCTCCTCTTTTCTGAAATGTGGGTAATATTGCCAAATATATTACTTTGGAATTCTTTCTTTCTCTGACATATTTTTTTAAAGTATTTTGTAAATACATAGAGCTTTTTTAAACAAAGGACCATATTCATCATATTTTCATGTGCTTAGAATGTAGTATTTTTAAGTACTTATAACACTTTAGAGTCAACAAATTGTTTTATGAATGTTTTACAGCAGATATAAAAGTATAGTGCACTAAACATTCGGTTTCTGTTAGTAAATAAGTAATGTATTTGGCAGAAAATTTGTAAAAAACCTTGGTATGTAATGGCCCAAATCTACTTCACAGTCAGTCTGTATTCTTCTTTGTTTAATAGCCTATGGCATAAATTGAAGTTAATTATCAGGGCTGACAAGTAACTCTGCTTTCTGTCTGCTTGCAGAGTCTCTCCGAGGCAAAGATGGAGCTGAGAAGAAAAGATCAATCTCTGCGTCAGCTCAATAGACATCTTACCCAGCTGGAGCAGGACAAGCGTCGACTAGAAGAGAGCATCCATGATGCAGAGAGTGCCCTCCGCATGGCAGCAAAGTGAGCACTGGGACCTTGGGGAGATCACTTAAAACAGACAAAAGATCAATTTTTACTTTCATGCACAGGGTTTTAGCCTTGGATAATGCAGAGCTAGAAAACAAAAGTATAGCTGTTTCGCTTTGAAATTCAGTGAGATATCTTCTAAGGAGAAAACTTAGTTCAGTATACTAAGTGTATATTTTATATAATAATCCCATAAAATAAAAATTTGTGTTCTGAAATAGCACCAACATTTTTGTTTGCCCGTTATTTTACAAATTTGCTAACGTATCTTTTGCAGCATCTGAAGTCTAATGCATGTTTATTTAAGACATGAGGTGGCTTATTTCCATTGTTACCATATAATTTTTGCACAGGTGTGCAATTTACATTTAAGCTTTTAAAATAGGCTGGATATGAAGGTCAATGGGAACCATTTTTTTTACTTCAATGGCCTTTAGTTACAGCCATAAGTCTATACGGAGATTTCTCTTTTTATGTAATGATGTTGGAAAAATTTGGGGACAACTTTTGAGAGATCCATGGTCTAATGTAGTTTCCCTGAATTTAGTTGGACTTGACTACTCCCCAGCAAAAACCTAAAATATTCACAGTACATTACTCTATTTCTTCACCTATAACATGCCCCAGAATATAATTTGTAGCTTGTTTTTGAAAGATAGAACAAAGGAAAAACAAGATTTTTCTAGAGTTATGGCTGTAGAGAGCAGGGATGGAACCTTATCTTCAGCTGATTCACCCTCCCTTTCCTGCTGAAACTGTACCTGCTTCTGAAACCTGGTATCCAGAGTGGATTTATGGTTTTGAACTGAGCTAAAGTCATCAGGGCTGTGACATCGGGGGAGAGAGACCAGGAACAACTAGCAGACAGTAAAATAACCCCAAGAAAGATTAGTTTGATTAGCGGAATGTGAAGACCATTGAAGAGGAGAGATGATCATTTATACCTGTAGTGTGAAGAATAATGAGCCATTCAACTGCCTGAATTGTAATGTCTCAGCTGCTGCACCACGGATCAGGAATCAAAGCAGGATTTTTCTGTTCTGAGCAGAAAGTCAACTTTCCTGCCTAATACATGCACCCAAATTTTGGGTAAACGGTGCATATTTTATATGAGAAAATATAGCATTTCTTGTTATGCTTAGTCTGAATATTTTTGGTTCAAGATTAGGTTTTATTTTTAGGTATGCTTATAGTTATGTGCTTAGAGTACATTTGACTAGTGAAAAACAAAACTGTAAACAAATTCATAAGTGCATAATATGAATAAGATGAACTGTTATTTTGCAAGATTTTTCTTGTGGGATGTGCAGCAAGATAAGTGAACGAAAACAATTTTGGGGGGATTTATTTGTTTTTATGCTTTATTTATATTTAAGTAAAAGGTTTATATTTTCTTAGATGCAGACTATTTTGAAAACTAAATTATTCCTTCCTATGACAGGAAAGAACTAAACCAAGAAGAAATATTACCATATCAATTTACCTATTTATTATAATTGATTATTTTTTATTTTTATGAGATAAACCAATGCAGTATATGAAAAGTATTTTAGCTTGCTTATAAAAATAGTATTTTCCAAACCTTTTCCCCAGACTGAAATATTCTTGGTGTGCCTCTCTTGTTGCAGATATAGAGGCAGTGGGTGTTTCTACATGTGAAATTAGGGCGATGCGATAAACTCTGAAGCAGTTTGCACTGGAGTCAGCTGTTCCTGGGTGCAGTGTCTACATGTGCGCCTGGAACAGCATCCAGTTGAGCCAGGAAGGAGCAAGCCACTGGCTGTCTGTGCTGACCGGATGCAACGTACATCCCTGGTTGCTGTCTATATCTGTATTTTGGCATAGTAACTGACTGCCATCAGGTAGTACTGTCTCCAAACAGTTCTATCCAGGGCTGTGTGAATTAGTTTACTGTGCCCTAATAGCAGCACACATGTGTAGACTGTCACTTTACTGCAGAGCTAATTAGTCAACTTGGCAGTAAAGCTCACATGTAGATGCACCCAGTGTAGATTTAGTCCACTTTCTTGAAATCCTTTTTTCAGCTCTTCTCCAATCTCAAGTTAAAGAAGACATCAGGTGCAAACAGATGTCAGAATTTTGTCACCATAGAAATTTTTATGGCGGTGCAAGTAATCGGGCATCCTAGCCCCTTCAAATGTCATGTTTCAAATACCCACAAATGTTGCTGTGACCACAGGTAGTCACCACTTGTAATGCCTTATAGGAGTAGACTTCGTATTGCATGATGTAAAAATTCCCCTGCAGGGTGTGTTCACACAGGCATACGTCAGGAATCCCTCTGCACTAGATTTCTGCAGTGTATGTATCAGGCTGCTATGCCCTGACTTAGGATGGGTGTCTGCAAATAAAGGAACTCTGCAAGAGTATCTCACTGCTGCACCCCAACTCTGGAGGGGCTCCTCCACTTACAGATTGCATACCCGAGTCAGGCATGCAATACTCAGGGCTGTTGTCTTGCAGGATCAGGCCCTTGAAGCCCTGGGAGCAGTAGGAGCTCAACTGTGCAAGACAGCAGCCCTGGCCAAGTTCTGTAAACACTAATGAAGTGGATCAACTGTGTCAGGACACATCCCAGCATAGCTGTTCCCCCTCCAAAGAAAACATATGTTTAAACCCATCGAGGAAGAGAAGGAGACCTTGCATCTCCTAGAGTTAAGGACAGTACAACTGATCTCTAACTGAAAGGTGCCCAGTGGCCTTGTCTGTTGTTTTCATACTAGGAATAAAATCAGAAAGAAGTCCAGATGATACCATACTTCAAGTAACTAAACAGTTGCAGGATCAACCACCATGGGCATTTATACACATGCTGTGGGAGTGTGGGGGGGAACACTTTTTAATTAGAGTGGCTCCAAGAGTGGAGCTCTAGAGTGGCTCACTGATACGTGAGCTGCTGAAATCTGCTGGAGCGCAGTACTTACCATGTTTCAGCAGATTTGATTAATCAAATCTGGTCCAATGTGCTGTAATTACAGTGCATTTTAGCAGCCTCGCTGCTCACGTATAGGCATCCCAAGGGACCTTTGATGGCAGCAGACCTGGCATAAACTTATCTGTGCATGCTAAACAAGCCCTCCTCTAGTTTCTACATTTAAGGGAGCATCTTCCTCAACTTCACAAGAACTGATCTAGAACCTGCTTGCTGTGCTTGAGACATACCTGTTGATGCTGACCTTAAGCAAGAACGTGTAATGCCTATCAGAGAATAGAGTCCATCTAGGGGTCAGAATAGAGACAAAGAAATCTAGTGTCTTCTAAAACAAGGAATGATTCAACAAAATCCAGCGGAGAGAGCTGCAGTGTTTGAGAAAGGTATCACTGATCTATCTTTGTCTGTAGCTCTAAGGTCTCATACATAGAGCTTGTTCAATGGACAAATTAGACCTTGCATGAGAAATCTTTGGGGGGTTTCTCTTAAGAGTCTGAAATTAATTCACAAAGCAGTAGAAACAAAGCAAATATATCATCCAAAGTGGTCTGGTTCTTCTGCTCGTGGTAACACGCGCATTGTATAGTGCAGGGGTCTTAAAACTTGTTTAGTCTAAGTATCCCCTGCAGCTGGATGCTGCGGGAGGAGGGGAGGAGAGCGCATGGCCAGATACTGAGCAGGTAGGCGGGGATGGCACGTAGGTAGGTGGGGATGGAGCACCATTGCACCCAGAGACCTGTAGTCATTTTTGATATGCTCAGGATCTCCCCTGGCAGTATTATAGGTTCCTACATGGATGAGCAGCATGAGGTGGTAGTCAGGGCTGGATGAGTCTCAGTAGTCCCTCCATGACATCTTGGATCTGGGCTCCAGGCAAACAGCAGACCTCTTGAGACAACAGGTCAGGTTGTCAGATGGCTCCCTCTGTCCCCCACAGAAGGGAGTCTCCAACCACTATCACCCATTGCTTCTTGGTGGCAGTCATCTCCATCTTTTCCACCTTGGTGAGGCCTGGCCTGTCTTTGTCCACCAATGGAACATGCTCCTCCCTCTCTGCTGCTAGGGCTGTATATCTGTTCTCCAGATGAACCACTGCAGGTGGAAGTGAAGATCTCTGCTTGCTGCCAGAAGTCACAAGTCTCCAGCTTCCACCTTCTTGGGTATCCATGTCCTCTTTTCTCTTGCACTGTCTCTGGCATTTCTTCCTCCACAGTCCCGGAGGTCTCCTCCAGCAGCAAATTAACAAACTCGTCATGGTGGAGGATATTTTCGAGCCTTGCCACCTCCTCCTGGAGCTGTCTTACCTGTTCCCCAAGAGATGCCTTTAGGAGACACAAGGGGTGTGTGCGTGCGTGTACATGCACACACGCAGATGCAGTGAGTTAGAGGAACTATTCCTTTTTCATTTGCGTCTTCTATTGAAGAAACTCATCTTTGCATTTTGAAGCAGCGGAGACATTCATCTGGAGTCAGCCTGATCTTCCCAGTCAAACTTCTACGTTAGACTACTCCAGGCTATTTACTTACAGAAAGCCTACACAGCCCATGTGTATTCCATGTAATTTTCATGTTGATTAGCCTAATGGACTCTCAATAACCTATAGCGGAAACATATACATTGTTTTAGGGTTTACATTTGATTTTTTTTTTTTTTTTTGGTCCAATGCATGTATCAACTCATTTTGTATTCCTGAATCAGTTCATGCTCCTGTCTCAGGTTAGCCTGAAAGTCCTGGAATGCCAGTTTGTTACTGTACTTTAATGATCTATTTGTTATATGAAGGAACGAAATGATCACTTCCTATGCGTTTCCAATCCAAAAAGTTGGCTTCTTTAACAATTTTGGACCTGGGTTCAAGGGAGGATCTTTTCACTATATCAGAGGTTGTCAGCTGGGAGGATGTGCATACCCCGGGGATACTTGGACTGGTCCTAGGGGGTACATGTGGGTGGGCAGGGACGGAGTGCCATCATCTCCCAGGAGCTGGGCCGGGGCAGGGCGAGGGCAGTGGTGCCCCTTTGCAGGGCAGGGAAGCTCGTACACAGTGACCACCACCTCTACACACCGGCCTGGTGAGCTTCCCCACCCCACAGAGGGGTGCTGCTGTCCTCACCCCAGCCCAGTGAGCTTCCCTGCCCATCCTGGCCCTGCTCCTGGGAGGCAGGAGTGAGGGCTCAGGTTGTGTTCTCATTGATCATTTTGGTCAAGGAAAAGGGCCCAGGCAGGAGCAGATGCATTGTGCATATCAACGCTTGGCTCTATGGGTGATGTTGCCAGGAGGGCTTTGGCTGCCTAGACCATGGAATTTTCTTCCAAGAAGAAGGATTGCTGGGAAGAGATGGGATCCAGCTGATGAAGAGATGGAAGAGCATCTTTGCAGACATGCTTGCTAACCTACTGAGGAGGGCTTTATATTAGGTTTGCTAGAGGATGGAGACCAAAGCCCTAAGGCAGAGGTGGCCCACCAGTGGCTCCAGGGCCACATGCAGCTCTTCAGAAGCTAATATGTGTTTCCTTGACTCTCTCGACAAGCACAAGGTGCCCAGCTTCCATAGCTGTTATGTCACGTCATTACATATTATTGTGGCTCTTTGGCAATGTTCATTGCTACATTCTAGGTTGATCTCAGGATGAGATTGGCCACCCCTGCCCTAAGGTATGTGGGGAAGTGGGAGACCTGAAAGAAGAGCAAGCAGGAAGGGGCAACAGGGGAGATGCTCTCATACTTCCTGAGAAATCAACTAGTTACCTCAGGTGCTTGTAAACAAATGCATGAAGCCTGAGAAGCAAGCAGGAAGAATTGGAAGTCCTCACACAGTCACTTGACTATGCTGTGTTTGGAATAACAGAGACCTGGTGGGATGGCTCGCATGACTGGAGCATTGTCATAGACAGGCGTGTTCAGGGAGGACAGGCAGGGGAGAAGAAGAGGAGGAGTTGTGCTTTCTTTAAAAAAGCTTCATGATTGTTCAGAACCCCAGCAAAAAACTGGAGATAGGCCTGCTGAAAGTCTCTTAAAGTTAGAGGGGAGAGCGACAAGAGTGATGTCATGATAGGGGTCTGCTATAGACCACCAAACCAGGAAGAAGTGGTGGATAAAGATTTCTTCAAACAGCTAGCAGAAGTTTCCCGATCACAAACCCTGGTTCTCAAGGGGGACTTCAGTCACCCTGACACCTGCTGGGCGGGCAATATGGCAGTGTTCAGGTAATCCAGGAAGTTTCTGGAATTCTAGAGAACGTTGGGGACAACTTCCTGGTGCGAGTGCTGGAGCATCCAACTAGGGGCCGTGCTCTTCTTGACCTGCTGCTCACAAACAGGGAGGAATTGGTTGGGAATGTAGTCGTGGATGGCAATGTGGGCAGCATAACCATGAGAAGATTTGAGTTCAGAATCCTGAAGAAAGGAAGGATGGAGAGCAGCAGAGTAAGCACTCTGGCCTTCACAAAAGCAGACTTCAACTCATTCAGGGAACTCATAGGCAGGATCCCCTGTGAAGCCAGACTGAGGGGGAGAGGAATCCAAGACAGTTAGCAGTACTTTAAGGAAGTCTTACTGAGAGTGCAGGACCGAACCATCCCAATACACAGGAAGACTAAGAAGTATGACAGAAGACCAGCTTGGTTTTAACAGGGAATTCATCAGTAAACTATGTAAGAGCATTGCTCAGGTGTGCAGGGATGAAGTCAGGAAGGCCAAAGCACAATTAGAGTTGTAGCTAGCAAGGGATGTGAAGGGTAACCGGAAGGGTTTTTATGAGTGTCGGTAGCAAGAGGAGAATCGGGGAAAGTGTGGGTCCATTACTGAATGGGGGGGCAACCTGGTGAGAGAGGATGAAGAAAAGGCTGAAGTACTCAATGCCTTTTTTGGCTCAGTCTTCAGAGGTAAGGTCAGCTCCCAGACTACAGTCCTGGCAATTGGGAGAGGTCCTGGATCATTGTGAAAGGAAAAACATAGTGCCTATATTTAAGAAAGGGGAAAAGGCGGATCCAGGGAACTACGTTCTCAGTCAGCTTCACCTCAATCCCTGGAAAAATCATGGAGTAGAGCCTCAAGGAATCCATCTTGAACCACTTGGAAAAGGTGATTAGGAATTGTCAGTGTGGATTCACCAAGGGCAAGTCATGGCAAACCCACCTGATTGCCTTCTATGATAAGTGTGGATGTGGTATACCTTAATTTTAGCAAGGCTTTTGATACGGTCTCCCATTACATTCTTGCAGGCAAACTAAGGAAGTACAGGCTGGATGAATGGACTGTAAGGTGGCTAGACAACTGGCTGGAGCATCAGGCTTAGAGGGTAATAATCAATGGCTCGATGTCTAGTTGGCAGCTGGTATCTAGTGGAGTGCCCCAGGAGTCACTCCTGGTGCCGGTTTTGTTCAGTGTCTTCATCTGTGACCTGGAAGATGGGATGGAGTGCACCCTCAGCAAGTTTGCAGATGACATCAGGCTGGGAGGAGTAGTAGATATGCTGGAGGGTAGGGCTAGGTTTCAAAGTGACCTAGAATAATTGGAAGATTGGGCCAAAAGAAATCTCATGAGGTTCAACAAGGACAAGTGCAAAATCCTGCACACAGGATGGAACAATCCCATGCACCACTACAGACTGGGGGCTGACTGGCTGGGCAGCAGCTCTGGAGAAAAGGACCTGGGGGTTACAGTGAACAATATGCTAAATACGAGCCAGCAGTGCGCCCTTGTTGCCAAGAAGGCCAACGGTATATTGGGCTGCATTGATAGGTATGTTGCCAGTCAGTCCAGGGCAGTGATTATTCCCCTCTATTCAGCACTACTGAGGCCACATCTGGAGTCCTGTGTCCAGTTTTGGCCCCCCACTCCAGAAAGGATATGGACAAATTAGAGAAGGTCCAGAAGAGGGCAGCAAAAATGGTGAGGGGGCTAGAGGACATGACATATGAGGAGAAGCTGAAGGGGCTGGGATTATTAGTGTAGGTAAGAGAAGACTGAGAGGGGATTTAATAGCAGCCTTCAACTACCTGAAGTGGGGTTCAAAAGACGATGGAACTGGACTGTTGTCAGTGGTGGCAGATTACAAAACAAGAAGCAGTGGTCTCAAGCTGCAGCAAGGGCAGTTTAGGTTAGATATTAGGAAGAATTTTCTCACTAGGAGGGTAGTAAAACACTGGAACAGGCTACCCAGAGGTGGTGGACTCTTTGTCCTTGCAGGTTTTTAAATACCCAGCTGAACAAAGCTTTGACTGGGAGGATGTAGTTGGGATGCTTTGAGCAGGAGGTTGGACTAGGTTGTGGGTCATAAACCTTTTTATGCTGAAGACTGGCAAACTGTGGACCAGCAAACTGTGGACCAGCAGTGACCACAGGAGGTTGAGCAGCCAAATCCCTTCTTAAAACTCACTTGCGTGATGGTTATACTGGTCACTGCTGGTCCACAGTTTGCCAGTCTTCACCAACCTTTTTATGCTGACCCCCGACCTAATCCAAACTCCTGCTTAACCTCCTGTGGTCACTCAGCCAACCCTTTTTTATACTGAGGGTTGGCTGTTGGCCCACAGTATGCCAGTCGCTTCTGGACTTCTGGTCTGACAGCCAAGCCTCTTGTGGACCAGCAGCCAACCCTTCACAGCCTGGTACCAGTCTGTGGCCTGTGGGTTGAGAACCCCTGGACTAGATAACCTCCTGAGTTCCTTTCCATCCCTAATTTTCTATGATTTTGTGATTAACAAAGTAATGTATTCAAATAAAAATGGGGTTTCATTTCATAGTTGGTAGGCCTGGAAGGGACCTGAGCAGATCATCAAGTCCAACTCCCTGCCATGGAGGAAATGATCATTCTTGTTACTCCAAACTGAAGAATATCATGGTAGCAACTTAGTACAGTAGTTGGCAGAGGTCCCCAGTTTGTCTTCTCAGTGGATAGGATCTTCTGTCCTAGGTATAATATATATATCCCAGTCTAGTATATCTGAGCCTGACAGGTTCATGCAAATCGAATTCTATGAACCCAACATATGTTTCTTGAATGCAATTGAAAAATTCCTGGTCTTGCTCAGATCTTTCCATCTTCTCAGTACATGAAAGTGAAAGGACATAATTTTCCTAAAGGTGTTAATACAATAAAAGGATAACTTTAGGAAACTATGCGTGACTTCTCTGGATATCTTATAGGATAGCATACGCTTTTTCAGAGATTTCCCACCATTTTTCAAGTTTCACTGATAAATCCTGGGAGGGATGGACACATTTCCAGGGTATCCACCTGACAAGATCTTACCAGCTGAGCTATTCAAGCCAATCTTCCCTGGTGAAGTTATATCCAACAGTACTAAAAGATACCCATGCTTTGGGCACCCATTGGTTCTCTAACGCAAATGTGAAAGCTGCTTCAACATGCTGGAATTCCAACACGTTGGAGCACATTTGGTTAATTGAGTCTGCTGGAGCCTGGTAATTGCCCTGTTCCAGCAGCCTCCTGCGTCTTGTGTATCAGCATCCCTGCACTTACAAATGGTGGTGGGGGCACTTGAACTAAAGCTTGTTGAACAGGTTTTAGTTCAAGCATCCCCACCACCAGTTTTAAGTGCAGCGACACTGATGGAGGAGATGTGGTGGCACTTTAATTAGAATGGCTCTCAGAGCCCCTCCCCCCCATCCCTGGAGCATGTGTAAAAGGTCCCAATAGCATCTCATTCTCTATATTTCCTTATCAAAAACACCTGGTGCTTGATTGCAGTCATGTTGAGAGAAGAATTCAATACCAGAAGGTGCCAATTCAACATGACCTTTGGTGCTGTCTGCCAGACAGAGTATTGGCCACTGTAAAGAAAAAATCTGCAAACCAGCCACCTGGTTATCTAGTGACACTGCTAAAATACACTGCAAGCTTGACTTTCTCTGATTCACACAAAAGCATCCTTCTTCTAGAAAGATGCTACAAATTGTGGTCTGTATATTATACAAATTTGTGCAACTATGAACACTTCAGTACTGAATACCAAAAAGGGGAAGCACATGAGAGTATGACTGAGAATGAATAGGCTGTTACAAATAAGTTTTTTTTTCTAAAAAAAGAACTGAATCATTGATATGATACTGTGATGTTGTTGGTATAAAAGTAACTTGTGCATTAGTAAAGTCTCCATTTTTATTAACATTTCATTTCTCCTTTCAACAGAGATAAAGAATTAATTGCTAGTTACATGAAATCCGTGGAAGCCACCCTTCAAAAGGTAATTTAACTCTTTCTTCCGAGAGTGTCTTTGGTTACATTGAACATTTAGAATTGCTTATTTTTGAAGAGGCTAGTGGTGGGAGTTATTAAAATTGTACAAAGGTTTATATAGATGAATAGAATATCAGTAAGTTCTCAGTTTTGACTCTGTGTTCACCTCCAGAAAGCATTCAGATCAGTAAAAGATAAATATAAAGATACTGTGGAAGACGCATATTCTATTTTTTCTACGCAAGTCATTGCAAATTCTTTCCCCAGAATACTGTTTATGCTTGTTAAATTAAGATACTATTGATTGTTCAATCTGTTTATAATTGCTCCTAAATTATGTATGTATGTATGGAATGATACAGAGTTCAAGAAGGGCATGTACCTCATAGTCATGAAGTGTGCATGTTTCAGACACTCTTTAATCCTTAAGACCTAAATGAAATGGGCTTGGAGCAGGGGGATAGAAAACTTTTTGGCCCGTAATCAAAGAATCATTAAAAAAAATTAAATTATAGTCTGATGTTGACCCTTTTTGATTTGTGATATTTTGTTTCATTGTACTGTTATTTTGTAGACTAGCAAAACTGAATACATTTGGTATATTTGTATTTTTAAAAAATCCAACTTGGGTAACCTTCTTTTATGAGTGTTTTCCCTACCCTGCCTACCTCAAACAGTGAAAAAAATAAGTGTGTGTCTGTTATCATGGGATGGTCATTTCCATTGTCATAAAATAAAACATCTCCATACTACTACGTGTGAACCATATCTTCTCACATACAGAATACACTTTTCTCCCAAAAAACAGCTGCTGGAAATTTCAGTGTGCGTTATATGCTATAAATATGGAAAGAACAGTTTGTGCTGGTTAAGGGAAAACTATATGGGAAGCTGAATAGTGAGCAGGTTTTGCTCCCTGCCTGCTGCAACTCCATTACTACAAGGGAAGTTCTTTTTTCTTCTTCCTTCACTCTGTCTTTCCAAGGTATGTATGAAAACGTAGTAGACTTGAGAACAAAACTGCTTATACGTATTTTTTTCCAAATCCCTTCTTAAAACTCACTTGGGTGACGGTTATACTGCTGTTAGTGTGTATCTGCTTCCTCAAACCGACCAGCATTGTGTTTTCATTTTCTTGTACTCCTTCATTTTATATCTAGATTTGGTTTCTTGCCTGATACTTAAATGTAAGCTCTTTGGAGAAGGACCATCTTTTTGTCCTGTATTTATATAGTGTCTTGCACAGTGAGCTTCTAATCCTGGATACCACTAATAGAAACCAGCCAGCATTTTGAATACTCCATTTCCCTGCAAAAGATTGCCTCTGCATATCCCTATTACTGAAGTGTTATGCCTCTGTACTCCAAATATCAGAATCTAGGAGCATCTACCACATGAGTACTCTCTTACAGACCTAAATGTTTGGTGCAGGTTTATATAAACCTACACCAAACCAGGTAGTTTCCTGCCTATCACTAATAGAGAGTAGATCAGGGAACTGTTGCTTTATGAGAGTTTGAGGTTAGTAGTGTTTTTTCTTATTTCTTGGAAAATACAGCTTATTATTATATACGGTTACCTGGAAGATCATTCTTGTTTGTATCACATGGGAGAGAGCTCAAGAGCAAACATTTCTACCGATGTTCCAGCTTACTAATGAATATGTAGCAGATTCCAAATGTGTCCTTTTGGGCCACCAGGCTGACAACATGAAAAGACTGTATCCATTGTGATGAAGACTAAAACTGTAGAATGTGCATCATCACTACAATATCTATACATCTCTTTACAGTATTATATATAATGTATGGCAATATTTACCCCCATTTTAGAGCTGAAGATATGATATAGACATAAAATGAAAATCAAGATACAATGCCAAAAAGTAGTCTTTTCATTTCTACTAGTAGAGGTGTTTCTTTTAGATTACTCTGTTCCAAATAGAAGAAAATACTGAAATATAGGGATCCCCCAAGAAAGGCTTAGTTAGGCTTTCCCTTTACTGCTTTACAGAGCCTAAAAAAACCCAGTCTGTTGGTGGGGGAGTTGCTTCCACTAAGCCCTATGAATGGGAGGTAATACTTTTATATTCCTCCTATTCTGACACACTGTAAATAAGCCTGAAGATATTGGTGACAAGGTCATTTTCCTGGGCAACTTCATTGGCCAGGTTGGATATGACCACAAAATCTGGAGTGGAACTATTGGCAAGAATGGCATAGGGAAGGCTAATGCCAATGATATCCTACTCCTGACTAACTGTGCCCAACACAGCCTGATCATGCTGAACACTCTTCTGCCAGAAAGACCAGCTCAAGACCACATGGAGGCATCTGAGGTCAGAGCACTGGCACCTCTTGGACTACATCATTGTCCAAGGTAGAGACCTGAGGAGCATGCTCATCGTGAGGGCCATGAAGGGATCTGAAGACTGCTGGATGGACCACTGACTTGTGCACTCGATGATGAACATCTGCCTGGCACCAAGACACCAGAAGAACCAGAAAGCCGCTCGGAGATGGCTGAACGTCACAGCTCTGAAGGACCCTGGGCAGCAGGAGGAATTCTAGGTCCAGTTGTATAGAGCACTGGAGCAAGTCCGTACCACTGATGACATCTCCATCTAGGCCCTGACACCTTACACCCCAGCCCTGACAGCTTACACCCCAAGGTACTCAAGGAGCTGGCTAGCATCATAGCTCAGCCCTTGGCACAGATCCTTGAGAACTCCTGGTGCTCTGGTGAAGTGCCTGATGTTTGGAAGAAGGCCAATGTCATGCCTATCTTCAAAAAAGGGAGGAAAGTAGATCTGCCAATCTACTTACCCATCAGTCTGACCTCTATGCTGGACCTCTATGCTGGTCTTAGTAAAGATTATCAAAGAGGCCATTCTCAACAGATTGGCTGATGGTTACATCCTGAGGGTTAGTCAGCACGGGTTTGTTGCGGGTAGGTCTTGACCAATCTTATCTCCTTTTACAACCAGGTGACCTATCACCTGGACAAGGGAGAGGAGATTAATGTCACATATCTTGACTTTAAAAAAGTCTTTGATCTGGTATCCCATGATCACCTCTTGGCAAAACTGGCCAACTGCAGCCTTGACTTCACCATGATCTGCTGACTGCGGAATTGGCTCCATGGTCGGACTCAGAGGGTGGTAGTTGATAGAAGTCAATCGTTGTGGTGCCCTGTGACCAGTGGGGTCCCTCAAGGCTCTGTCCTTGGGTCAACACTTTTCAACAGCTTCATTAATGACGTGGACATTGGTATCAGAAGCGGACTGGTCAAGTTTGCTGATGGCACCAAATTCTGGGGTAGAGCATCCACACCTGAGGACAGGAGGACAATCCAGGATGACTGTGACACGCTCAGGAAATGGACAGATGAGAACCTGATGGTGTTTAACACCAAAAAATGCAAGGTTCTCCACTTCGAGAAGAAAAACCCATAGCATGCTTATAGGCTCAGCAGTGCTACGCTGGCTAGCACTACAGATGAAAGGGACTTGGGGGTCATGATTGACCACAAGATGAACATGAGCCTTCAGTGTGATGCTGTGGCTAGTAAAGTGAACAAAACACTGGCTTTCATCCAGAGATGCTTCTCAAGCAAATCCCAGGACATCATTCTCCTGTTGTACTTGGCCTTGGTGAGTCTGCAGCTGGAATTCTGTGCCCAGTTTTGGGCTCCACAATTTAAAAAGGATGTGGAGAAGCTTGAGAGAGTCCAGAGGAGAGCCATGTGCATGATCAGAGGTCAGGAAAACAGATCTTCTGATGAGAGACTGAGAGCTACGGGACTCTTCAGCCTGAAAAAGCGCAGGCTCAGGGGTGATCTGGTGGCTGCCTATAAGTTTATTGGGGTACTCACCAGAATGTGGGGGAGCGTCTGTTTACCAGAGTGCCCCAGGAGATGACAAGGTCAAATGGTCATGAACTCCTTCAGGACCATTTCAGGATGGACTTAAGGAAGACCTTCTTTCCCGTCCAAGCCCCCAAGGTCTGGAACAGACTGCTGCTGGAGGTGGTTCAAGCACCTACTTTGAACACCTTCAAGAGAAATTTGGATGTTTATCTTGCTGGGATCCTATGACCCCTCCTGACCTTCTGCCCCTGGGGCAGGAGGCTGGACTCGATGGTCTTCCGAGGTTCCTTCCAGCCCTAATGTCTATAAAATCAGGCAGATTGAGAGCAACTCAAGTCTGTTGTCCAAGATGCTTGCACTCAGACTGTTGGGTTTGCATCATAACGAAATCAGGACTGGTTCAACACCAGTGATGCTCAGAACCACGATCTCCTCAAGTGGAAGCATGCAGCTTTCATCACCTGGCAAAGCCATGAAACATGGCAGTGTACCACCAGCTGAAGGCTGAGGTCTAGTGATGCATCCGTGACATGAAGAACAACTGGTGGGTAGAGAAGGCGTGCATGATCCAGGACATGTGTAACTTCTTCCAGCCTACCAAGACAACCTATGGATCCCACTCCATTGGACAAAACCACCTCCAATCACAGGATGGCTCCTGGCTCCTTAAGGATGATGACACCATCAGTCTGCATTGGAAGGAGCTTTGGAGGCAGTCCACTGTATCAGAGGAGACCTTCCAAGCTGTCACGCAGTGACCTGTGGTGGATTTCCTTGGCGATTCACCAACCGTCAGAGAGCTGAAGTGAGCCGTCCAACAGATGAAAACCAACAAAGCCTGCAGGCCAGATGGTATACCCACAGATGTCTACCATGCTGGTGGCTTCTGGCTCACATCATGACTCCACCAGCTTGTTCTCTGCCTTTGGGACAAAGACAACATCCCCAATGATCTCAAGAACCTGACCATCATGACCATCTACAAGAAGAGGGAATCTGACTGTGGGAGCTATAGGGGGATTTCCCTCCTGCCTGTTGTGAGTATGATCCTGGCCTGCATCCTCCTGAACCACCTTGTCTTGTCTCTGAGGAAATTCTTCTGGAAACTCAGTGCGGCTTCTGACTATCCCAGGGCACTGTGGACATGGTTTTTGTTGCCAGGCAGATTCAAGAAAAATGTCAGAAGTAAAATCAAGAACTCTTCCTTGCCTTCATTGACCTGACCAAGTCATTCAGTTCTCTAAATTGTGAAGCTCTGTGGACTATCCTCCATTGCCTCGGCTGCTCATTGAAGTTTGTCACCATGCTGAGACTTGTGCATGATGATATGACCACAGCCATCCTGAGTGAAAGATCTGAAACTGATGCCTTCGGCAGCCAGACCAGAGTAAACAAGGTTGCGTGATCACCTCCACCTTGTTCACCATCTACCTGACCATCATAATCCACCTCATCTGAGATGATCCACCATCCAGCGTCAGTATCCAGTATTGATTGGCTGGGAAGTTTTTAAATCTTGGGTGCTTCTGAGCAAAAACAAAACTCTTCACCAAGGACATCCATGACCTTCAGTTTGCGGATGATTGCTGCACAGAATATGCAGTTGACCTTAGATCTCTTCAATGCTTCATATAAGAGATTTGGCCTGTCCCTAAACATTGCCAAAATTAAAGTTCTCCACCATCCCTCTCACTATCTACGTGAACAGGGAGGTTCTGTATGCAATGGAGCACATGGAGCACTTTTCATATTTCAACAGCCACCTCTTTCAACGGGCTACCGTCGATGAAATCCAGCACTAGGTCAACTGTACCAGTGCTGCTACCTTCAAGCTGCGACACTGTCTTCAAAAATAGAAACCTTTGGAAGTTGACAAAGATCCTGGTTTATAAGGCTGCCAAGCTGACCACCCTCCTCTGCTACAGTGAAACCTGAACCATCTACCAACACCATATTAAGAGCTTTCACCAGTGGTGCTTGTGTCAAATCTGGGGATCAAATAGGAGGACCACCAGACCAGGTGAGCATCCACCATGAAGCTGCATCCACCAGCATCGAAGCCTTGCTCTTGAGGAATCAACTCTGATGGATGGGACACTGCATCCAGATGTCTGAGAACCGCCTCCCTCACCAGATTCTCTTCTCCTAGCTCTTCATTGACCAATGTTCAAAGAGCGCCCAAAGGAAATGCTATAAGGTCACGCTGAAGGTCACCCTCAAGCATGGAGCTATCCACACCAGCGGCTGGGAGGAGCAAGCTGGTGACTGTTCGGCGTGGTGCCACCTGGTCCACTTCGAGGCTCAATGACTTGATACCGAGGCAGAACGGCAGCAGTGGAGGAAGAGAAAGAGACCAACCTGGAACTGCGAATCCCACTCCCCTGCGCAACAACATGCCCCCATTGCCAAAGAATGTGTGTATCCAGAATTGGGCTCCTCAGTCACCTGAGGACCCATCAAGCCTGGACATCATCCTTGATGTAAGGGACTGCTGTTGATTTTGACACCCTGCAAATAGGTCTGAAGGTATTAGTGCACAGGTATGCTTAGAGCAAAAATCCTTAGCTCAGCATTCTTTGTTGCAACTCAGTCCTCCCTCACATTGGGAGAAAATCAGGTCATATTGAAAGAAATGCGATATTTACTAGTAGAGAAATTTCATAAAGCTTGTCCATCCATTAAAGCAATTTTCTGAGCTATTCTTTGATTTCTTTTACCCCTCTCTAAAAAAACAATGGCGTGGCTTCAAAATATTTCTATATTTCTGCCCCCGAGCCTACATTCAGTCTGTCCCCAAGCCCACACACACTCTTTGCTCCGGAGCCTACACATGTGCACATGCATGTGCACACTCTGCCCTGAGCTTGCATACCCTCCCCTCCCCCCATAACTATGCAGTCCCATGCTTCCAGGTCTGATGATGCAGCCAGGAGCCATGTGGTGCTGGAGCAGGGTGAGGGCAGGAAACCAGGGAACTGCCTGGGGGTGAGTGGACCTGAGCTGCTCAGACCTGCTTAGGGCTCCCTCTGGGTCTTACTGCCCCTGTTTCTTGTCAGTTTTGACAGGCTGCTGGTAGTGAATAAATATTAATTTAGTACATTTTTTAGGGGTCCTATGGGCCTGTTAGAATGGCCTGCTCCAGTGTAGTTGCTCTGACTTGTGAGAGTCTGCAAAGCTAACGACACCAAGTTGAGAGCACAGAATATCCCAAGTGACTGAAGAAAAAGAACTTCTACCTTCTAGCTCCGTCTTCTGTTCATCCGTCTTAAGGCAGTGGTTCTCAACCTTTTTTAGACTCGAGGCATCTCTTGGAAATGCTAGCTCTTAGATTTCACTCATTTCTTTACTCCAGTAGTGAACAATAGTAAAGCAATCCTGATATTCTGAAGAACTCAGAAATACTACATGTTTTTTAATGTTTTTTGATGCTTTTTAAAATCTCTGGGTTTATCTTCTGAATTGCATACTAGTGTTTCTATATGTAACAGTGTTAATATTGAGTGGCACCATAATGCTCCAAAACATCTCATGGTTGTGACACCATCATTAAAAATGACTGCCTTAAGGTCTTTTTGGAGATGTTCACAGTAATCCTAGATATACTGAGAGTATGGATTTTACCACATCCTTATTTGAAATCCTTTAGTATGGGAACCCCAAAAGCAGTAGTACACACACTATACCATTATAGGTATGCCTTCGAATTTTATTTCCAACAAGAGTGCTGACCATTGAGCTTTGCCAGTTAATACTAGTCTTGCTGGTATTCTACAGGAGAATCAAACCAGAAATCAAATTCTGTAAGAGACCTCTTTAGAAGCTTCTGCTTAAAAATACTTGCTTGAATCATTTGTTAATCCTATGGTTTATGACATTTAAGTGCTTTGGAAGTTAAGTGACATCTATGATGATGGATTGAAAACTCATCAGTGGAAGATTGCCTAATATCTATTCCACCCTACACCACCAATGTAAGTACAGAGGACAAAACCTCACAATCTATAGGGGGGAAAAAAAGGCACTAACTAACACTACTGAAAATGTGACTGACCCAGGCTTCCAGTTCCACTTCTAAATAATCATTCTGTAAAACCATATGTTAATAGTCAACCAACATAGCAACTATGATTTACTTAAAGAACCTGAGTGGGCACAAAATGGGAATAATAGAAAGTTACAAATTCTTCACTGTAAAAGCCTTGGGATTCCAAACACCAATACAAACTGTCTGACAAGGGATTGAGGGCCTCTTACCAGACTTATATGTAAACAGATTACTCACAAAAGAGGTAATTGCAGCAGTTAGTATGCCAAAAAAGGTTTATTCCTATTTCTCCAATAGAGACTCCACCATAGTTGGGACAGGTGTGCTTTTATACAACTGGCCAGGAAGGCCTGTTCTGCATGGTCCTTCCAAAGGCACCTCCTCTAGAGAAGAGAAGTTGGCTTATCAAAAAGTACTAGTCAGCTTCAATACCTGAGAAGTTATCAAAGCAAATTATAAAGCAATTGATTGGTAAATATCTGGAGGAATAACTGACTATCACAAACTGCTAGTTTGGATTTAATATCAAATGATGCCAAACTAACTTGATTTGCTTATTTGATAGTATAGTTGTTTTGGTGAATGAGGAGAAAGCAGTGGACTAGAGTAAGGTTTTTGGTACAGTCATATATAATCTCATAATTAAACTGGAAGAATGTGGACTAGGTAGCATTATTTGTAGATGGATACATAATTGGCTGAATAACTGCAAGTAAAGGGTAACTACAAATAGATCTATATCAGAATGGCAGGAGATGGTCTCAAGGGAATCTGTTCTGGATCCAGTGCTATTTTATTTATTTTAGTTAACTAACGGCTGGGGTACAGGAACAGGATCTTGTAGATAGTGAACAGCTTTTACAGGCTGCAGCTCAACCAGGCTACAGAGCTGTTTGCAAAAGCATGAAATCCATGGATTTCTCTGCTAAAAGGAGAAATCTGTGTTTTCTCTGATAAAAAAAGGGAAATCTGTGGTTTTCTCTGTTTTTCCATGGAAAACAGAAAACCAGGATCCCTGCTGATCACTCTGTGCCATGCTGCACCAACCCCTGGGACACGTTTCTAAGTCAGATGCCAGAGGAGGGAGGTGGAGTTCAGAGACTCCAGGTGTTTTGCAGCCAGAGCATTTAGGGGAGTTGTGTCAAGGTGGGAACCTGGGGACCAAAAGTGAACCCCTCACAGGCCTTATGTTGGACCACCAGTTGGATAACACTAATATAGATAATTTGGAGAGGAACCAAAGGTGAGCAACAAAGTTGATAAAAGGGATGGGGGTGGGTTAGAATACAAGCTGTATAAGGAAAGGTTGGAAGAACTGGGTATGCTTTGTTTGAAGGAAGGAAGATTAAGGGGGGTACATGACTCTTAAGGTCATTTGCAACCCTAGGATTTTGATTCATCATTATTTCACATTGGCCCCAAACTCTTGGGTTTTCAGACCTCCTTTCACTAACACAAATCCCTTATATTACCCCTGCATCAAACAGAACCCTCTGAGTCATGGAAATATTAATTGTTTGCAAACTGACCTATGAAACCATCATATGCAATAACAAGTTTAAAAGTTCCTTCTTTTGATATGAAGAGTCCATAGAAAGCCATACGTTCCAGGTATCTAAAGTTTTTCTTCAGGATGGGATGCGCATGGGCCCTGAGGCCAGAAGCATTGCCTGAGCATATTGCAGGCAATTGCATTATTCTTTATCCAGGCTTTGAATTGTGAGTAATTGACTGCCTGCAAGCCTGGTAGGATAGTCCATTAATAGCGGAGCCACTAATAAAAGTTGTTGGAACACGCATCTAAATTCCACATAGAATCTCGTGAAAATTAATTTATAATGCTGCATTCCTTCTGAGTCCTAGTTTTTCAGTGTACACTGGGAGATTTTATTTACTAGAGAAATCTTTGATGCACCAAAGAGGACCTTTATCATTCTCCTCCAAGCTGGGGCGGTGTCTTTTCAAATGCTGTATTAGAAGAACAGGCCAAGATTTTTGTGTGAAACCTGTTTCAGACTTGAAAGACACCTGATGCCTGAGAGCTTGTCTAACATCTCTACTTTACAATAGGTCCAATAAAAGATAACACAAAAAAGCCTTGCATCTCAGACATTTCATGGACTATAACAGCTACAACAGGCTGTTCATATAGAAGACTCATTCTTTTGGCATGTTGATGTTTGCCTTGAGGTGCAGTTGTCTGTCCATTCTCCAACAGGATGGCTAATTATTTTGAGGATGGAGATATAGGTTATAGTTGAGGTATTTGTTAGTTTTGTATACTGGTTTATTTGTGGATTAATGTGGGCTGGCTCTAGTTGCATCTTTGTTGGATTAGAGCCTTTTTAATTATTTAGTAAGAGTACCCAGAATTTGGAGGAGATTCTTTTACGTTTCATGCATTGAAATTAATTTGACTTGTACAGGATAGCAGCTGTCTTGTGGGATAGCAAAATTAGGCTTTGGTCCATAACAAGGATGATCCTATTGCCTGCAATACTAAAATAAAATAGAAGAATGAGAAAAATTACTAAGGTGCAAATGTTGCCAACTTACACATTCTTAGCTTATGTGGTTATAAAGAAAATTTTGAAAATGCAATATAAAAATACACTAAATGCACAACCCAGGCGGCAACTAAAAAAAAATTGTTTAAAAAGACCTCATGCTTTTCAAGCTAATTTATGACTTCTGAGTCCAATTTTGAATTTTTAGGATTGAGTGTACTATTTAACATTTCATAGTAATAATGAAACTTCTGATTTTAACAATGACACCAACCAACATGTCTACATGAGCTGCTCAAATATGCATCTGTTCCAAGACTTACTTAATCCATTTCTCAAGGGGAAAAAGCTGTATAAAACATGGATAGAACAGTTTTTGGAAATAAATCTCAATCTGCTTCTATCAGAAAAATTGTTCTAGAATGTTCCTCATTTGGCTTATTTTTTCATAGCTGAAATTAACACTGTGAAAATCCAAAGTGCAGGAAATGGTATCAAAATTAATTTTTCTTGTGTGTTATTTTTAGCATGCCCTATTTCCAATTAAAACTAGGTGACCCTTTGACAAAAAAAGTTTAAAAAAATTTAACTATAATGTATTTTTAATTATATTATGAAAAAAAAATTGAAAAATGCTTCCCACTCAAAATAAGGTATGAAGTAATTTTAGGATAAATCTGCACATTTTATTTGCTGACAAACCATGTGATGAGTAATTCTAAACGTCATTTTTCAATAGCAAGTTTATGACAAACATTCAGCCTGTGCCTTTTACTAGTTAACTTTATAAATATGATGAGGCTAGTTAGTTACATAATAATATTACCAGTCAGAGAAATAGCTCAGGTCCATATCTGCTGAAATTCTTTTCTTTGCCTTCTTATCACCTCTTGATTGTTGAAACTCCCTTCTCTGCAGTCTCCATAAAAATCCCAGCTCTCCAGGCTTCCACATGTTCAGAATACTGCCAGGGGAGTTCATCCCAACGAATGAGCCCATAGCCATAAAACGGCATGTGTTCCCCCTGTTCTCTTAACCATTCAATCCCCAGTGAACTCTGTTTGCAAGCAGTGTACTCTGTCCTACTCTTAGAAGTTAATACCGTCTATGCAGGTTCTGAAACTTGCCCTCTGCCTGGGCTTGGGCTTTATTAATCATCTAATACAAGGCAAGCATTGCTGCATGAGCCCAGGCCATACGTTCCTTTGCCCATAGAAGCTCGTTCCTATATTCAGGGTGGGTTTACAAGTGGCACCTGTGACATGGAGATAGCAGAAATCATTTAACATTTCCCTGCAAAGTTCCAGCATCTGTGAACACAAAAACCCAGTTGTCCTGCTTCAACTGGCATTTTAGGAATAGTGGTAGTTCAGAGATCAAAGTAGTCCTCCAATATATAGTTTCAGTCCATCTTTGAGTACTTGGACCAGCATTTTCTCTTATATCATATCCCTTCCTTACCTTCCCACTTTCCTAATTCCCTTTTGCTGCTAATTGGCAGGCCACTTCTCCAGTGTGTACAACTGGCATTCAACCACAGATCCTCCGTTAAGCCAACCCACATAGCTGCTAACTGCGTACTAATCAGCTGTTACACCTTAGAGTCCTTTTGCTGTTGTGATTTCCCATACTGTGGACACTCAACCACCTGCTTAACTTCCTCTTTCAAAAAGTCTTTCTGAAATAGCTTGGCATGAGGCTTAGTCCTTAGAGACTTATTGGGTGATGCAAACTAAAATGCAGCTCAGCAGCACTATTTATAAGTGTGAAAAGATGCAGTATGACCCTCATCCTCAAACTGGACTGGGTCCCCACTACTTTCAGTTTGAAACAATATGATATTCAGTTTGAAGCAATACCATTCCAAACTGCAGTTCTTAGGCTTAGAAGCCCCATCCTATTTTTTTTCATGGAACTTACCTTTTTTACCATCCTCTTTCTTGTGCTCACTTATTTCTCTAAGTTAGAGGTGTAAGTGAACCAAAGATAAATGTAAGGTACTCCACCTAAGGAGGAGTCCCCAACGCACCTATGGTTGGCGGAAGACGTCCTCAGCAGCTCAGTGGCTGAAAGGGATCTTGGAGTTATAGTTGACTCCAAGAGTAACATGAGCCGGCAGTGTAACGAGGCCATCAACAAGGCCAATTGCACCCTGTCATGTATTAGCAGATGCATGACCAGCAGATTGAGGAAGGTGATGCTCCACCTCTATGTGGCATTGGTCAGGCCAGAGTTGGAGTACTGTGTCCAGTTTTGGGCGCTGCACTTCAAGAGGGACACAGAGAATCTGGAGAGGGTTCAGAGGAGGGCCACTTGCATGATTAGTGGCCTCCGTGAATGACCCTATGAGGGAGGTTGAGGGATCTGAATCTCTTCAGCCTTCACAAGAGACGACTGAGGGGAGACCTTGTAGCCACCTATAAGTTTATCAAGGGGGGGACAACAGAGAATTGGAGAAGTGCTATTTACCAGAGCACCCATAGGACTAACTGGGAATAATGGGTGCAAACTAGTAGAGTGTAGATTCAGGTTAGACATTAGGAAGAAATCTTTTACAGTAAGGGTGGCCAGAATCTTGAATGGGCTTCCAAGAGAGGTGGCCCTATCACTTAACTTGGAGTCTTCAAGAGGAGGCTCGATATTCACTTGTCTGGGGTCACCTGACCTCGGTCCTCTTTCCTGCCAGGGGCAGGCGGTTGTGCACAATGATCCTTTGTGGTCCCTTCCAACTATACAAATTACGAATCTATGAAAGTATGCAAGCTCAAACCTGGTATTTCAAAATGACCTAAAAGCACCCAACAGGCAGTAAGTGGCCATTTTCTCTCCTCCCTTAAGCCCCTTTCTTGCTCTCCTTGAAGAGCAATGACTCCCAGTCTTTACATGTGCTCCAGGGTGCATGGGGAGACATTTTAATTAGAGCATCTCTAATTACGGTGCCCACAGCGATGCATGTATTTAGTGTCCCGCACTTCAAAATGGTGGTGGGGTGCTTTAATTAAAATTCATTCAATGAGCTTTAGTTAAAATGCCCCCACTGCCATTTTGAAGTGCAGGGACACTGAATACATGTGATGTGGAGGCTACTGGAATGTGTTAATTAGCGTGCATTGGAGCAGATGTCTGGCATGCGTACAGGTGCCCTAAATGTCTAAACAACAACACTCGAGTCTCAGTCCTTATGAAGTAGAATGGGGGGGGCTAAAAGCAGCTGGAAGTTCTGAATTGACTTCTTATCCCTCAGAACATTCACGCACTACTTGTCAATATTAAAATAATTTAGCTTTAAAGCATTTATTAAAAATTCAACCCACAACTGATGCAACAGAATAGGAGGGAGGTAAGGTGGGCCTATGGATTGCTTTAAGAATAGACAATATTAGTAGGGTACCATACCATACTATACTATGCCATTAGTAAGTTTACTATACTGGTGAACAAATTAAGAGTCTGTGACTTGGATGTTTACACAATCTGGTGGGTGGCAAATTGGCTAGAGAATCATACCCAGAGAGTGGTGGTGGATGGGTTGATATCGACCTGGAAGGACGTGGGCAGTGGGGTCCCACAGGGCTCGGTCCTTGGACCTATACTCTTCAATGTCTTCATCTGTGATTTGGACGAGGGAGTGAAGTGTACTCTGTCCAAGTTTGCGGATGATACAAAACTGTGGGGAAAAGCGGACGCACCGGAGGACAGGAAACTACCACAGGCAGACCTGGACAGGTTGGACAAATGGGCAGAAAACAATATAATGCGATTAAACAAGGAGAAATGCAAAGTGCTGTACCTAGGGAGGAAAAATGTCCAGCACACCTACTGCCTAGGGGATGACCTGCCTGGTAGAACAGAAGTGGAAAGGGATCTTGGAGTCCTAGTGGACTCCAAGATGAATATGAGTTGGCAGTGTGACGAAGTCATCAGCAAAGCTAACTGCACTTTGCATGCCTCTCCTAATGCATGATAAACAGAACCAAGGAGGTGATACTTCCCCTCTATTGGGCACCGGTCAGACCGCAGTTGGAGTACTGCATGCAGTTTTGGGCACCACACTTCAAGAGGGATGCGGATAACCTGGAGAGGGTCCAGAGAAGGGCCACTCATATGGTTAAGGGCTTGCAGGCCAAGCCCTACAAGGAGAGACTAGGGGACCTGGAGCTCTTCAGCCTCCACAAGAGAAGGTTGAGAGGCGACCTTGTGGCTGCCTATTAGTTCATCACGGGGGCACAGAAGGGAATTGGTGAGGCTTTACTCACCAAGGGTGCCCCTGGGGGTTACAAGAAATAATGGCCACAAGCTAGCAGAGATCAGATTTAGACTGGACATTAGGAAGAACTTCTTCACAGTTCGAGTGGCTAAGGTCTGGAACGGGCTCCCAAGGGAGGTGGTGCTCTCCCCTACCCTGGGGGTCTTCAAGAAGAGGTTAGATAAACATCTGGCTGAGGTCATCTGAACCCAGCACTCTTTCCTGCCTATGCAGGGGATCAGACTCGATCTATTGAGGTTCCTTTTGACCCTAACATCTATGAATCTATACCTTCTAGCCTGCCAGGAGCCTGCTTGGGGTGATTGGAGGCAGGGCGCCCCATGTTAATCTGCGTGTGCACGCATGTGGCTGGCATGTGGCAAAGCAGGATGGTGGGAGCAGCCCTGGCAGCTGGATGCAGGTGAATTTATGCAGAGTGGAGGTTGGAGGGCCAAGGCTTAGAGACTGTAAGGTGGGCTCTGTGTGTGTGTGCATGTGGCAGGGTTGAAGGGAGGGGAATGGATGTCTGCCAGTGCTGGGGCTGTGGCAGAGCAGGGGGGACAAAGGAGAGATGCCTGCTTCTCTTGTGGGGGGAACAGGATGAGGAGGGCCCTTTGGGGGAAGTGGGGAGCTGTGTGGCTGGGCTGGCTGCTCTAGGGCTGGTGCCAGGGCAGCTGGGAGATGGGGTGGGGGTATGGCTAGGCCACCTGACACAGCATGGGAGCCCCAGCCCAGAGTGAGGAGCGCCGCAGGGCTCCACTGTTCCTCCCTTCAGCCTGCACCGGGGCCGGACTTGCTCCTCTGCCACCCACATGAGCTAGGGACACCACAGCCGCTGTGCTCTGGCATAGTTGGAACAGGAGTATCTAGGAGCCCCTTCCAACAGAGCTAGGCAGAGCAAGGGGCTGTGGGGTGGGAATTAGGGCAAGGGGGGGGGGCATGGATCAGGAGTGCAGGGCACTAGCAGTGCCAGGGGGTTTTGAGTAGGGAGTAAGGGGTGCCAGTATAGTACAAGGGGTACCAGTAAGAGGGGGTGTGGATTGGGAGTGAGGAACATCAGCATAGTCGGAGGGGGGCGGGGAGGATGGGACTATGGGTTGGGAGCGAGGGGCACCAGTAGGGCCAGGGGGCTGTGGCTTTATTTTTGTTTTACATTTAATTTCTGCGGCACTAACAGTTGCTATTTACTATAACAGTCTGAAATGTACAAATGTCCTGTCCCTCCGTCACCCCCCTCCTCCCCAACAACAGGTGCCCTGGTTTTTTTTGGAACTGGAAACATGGTGATCCTAAATATTAGTAACTGGGGTATCATTAGATTTGGTCCAAGTGACAGCATTCATTACTATATGATGATAGGTTTAGGATGTGTAGAAAATTGGTTTACAATCTAGCTGCTAGTATCCACTGGGATAATAACACCCATTGTAAATGGCATAACCTGGTAGTCTTAGTGGAAAGTCTAAGTGTTTATATCAGCCCTGTAAACAAAGGCCAAGCTTTAATGTCTAAAGTTAGATACCCTATTTGAGCTCCTAAATAAAATGGGCGCTTAGCAAACCTGTTTCATCCTGGCTTTGATGGGATCTGTGAGTGTTCAGTACTTCTAAACATCAGTCATACTATTTAGTGATGAATTTTAGCCATTCAGATTCAAAAATCTTGCCCTATATTTGTTTCACCCATAGGGGTAATTTTCTTCTTGTAGTATTGAGACACTAATTGGCAGAGAGAGAGAAAGGAGGGCTGAGTGGAAGGGAACATAATGCTATTGCATGCACAGTTCCTGTTCTTTAATCTCTAGTGATGTTAATCTGTCACATATGCAAACCTAAGCAAACAAGAATGCATGTGCAAAGGAGCAAACAATTTACATAGGAAACAGTTTAACATTTTGTGATTTTAAATAGCTTCTCTAAGGCATGTAACAAGCTAGACTGTCAGCTTGATAAAAATGTTATGTATGAAAAAGTTTTCTTCTCCCTCCCTTTTCCTCCCTCATTTTAATATTTTGTTATTGACTTTTAATGAATGACATTTTAGTTTTTTTCTAGTAATCTGACTTTCCTGATCCTTGTTCCTAAAGATCAGTTGTGCAGGACATACAGGTGTTAGCACAGCTGGCTTGCTGATGACAACTCTGTCCATATAGCTGTCTAGTGTGTCATCACTCATATTGTTCAGTGTCATTCTGACCTAGCCAAGCTAAAAATGGTACTCCAGCTCAAGAGGGATTTAAAAACCTTGACAAACTAAAGATAAGACATTGCAGAATGTCATATCCATGTGCTTAACTGTTTTTAGTTTAGATTTATCTAAAAACTAATTCCAGAGCTCATCTGTCTTTTGGAAGTCTGAAGATTTTTGCATAGTTTGCCTTAAGTAAGGAAATCTCCTTGTGTGGAGGACTGTGGAATTAGTTCATGCATTAGCCATTATTTTCTCCAGACATGGATTCATTTCCAGCCCAAGGTCATTGAAATCCATTCATAGGGGACATATAGTGCACATCGTACAACTACAGCAGAGCTTTGGCACAATGGTTAGTGTTTGCTAAAGAGGCTCTGGATCAAATTAACATCTCTCCAACTGAGCATGGATTTTTTTTTTTTTTTAAACGTAGTAGTATATGGAAGCCTGGATACTATTCCTAAGATTCAGATTGTGCTGTTCTAGTCTGACAGTTAATCCTCGAGTTTTTAACTGGCCTTTAAAAAAAATCCATCAGTTTATATGAGCCATGTCTCATCACACAACTGCTGTTTATCTAGCAATTCACGTTGCTTAAATAAAAACTTCTAAATTTTGCTTTAATGTTGTAGTGTAAATAAATATGGATTTGGAAAAATAGATTGTGCATAGCAACAACATAAAAATGAGCCTTTTAATGTGTATAATATACAACAGTTTTTAACAGGTTATCAGTTAAGTCAAGTACATGTTTCAAATGTCCATTTGGAATCAGTGCTATTTAAAAGATACTAAAGAGCACTTTTTAAGATGTAAATGACTATAATTTTCCCCTGAACATTGTCATTTTGGCTCTGCTTCAGGAGCTCTACATGCATCTCCAACTAACCTTTTTCCCTGAACCTCCACCCAATAACCAGAAATTGACTGTCCTCAGGTTGTCTGGCAGCCTCTTCATTTTGTGAGGGTTTACAGGAGGATCTTAGACACTTCTGTGCTGTATATGTGATAAATATCAATGCAACTGTGGCAGTGAGCTCAGAAAACTTTTCTTCTCTCTTCTTACATTATATCACTGTTCAGTCTAATTAAGATTTTTTGCATTTTAGTGCACTTTTTTTTGGTCTTTTAGGGTGCATCTACATATTTATTAATGTTCTCTTGCTAAAGTGCGTTACATTTAGCACCTTGATTGTGAGGTACTTGAACAGTGGTCAGTAAATTCGATGGCCAGTCCTGACCTAGTTCCCCTTGCTCCTGACCCAAGTACCCAAGTGGCCTAGGGTCTGGGGGTACCAAACCCCCAGACCCTAGGCCACTGGTGTGTGGGGTGGTGGGGGCAGGGGAGTGTAGGGCATGGGGAGCCCCAAGCAGCCCCTTGCAGGCTCGAACTCTGCCAGCCTGCAAAGGAAAAGCCATGGTTTCCCATGATTTTCTCCTTTAGAGGAGAATCCATTTTAAAGTTTCTTGATCCATTTTTAAAGTTTGTTTGCAACCCTTTCATATATTCTTGCTATCTACTTTTAGGTCACAACCCATGGGTTGAGAAATGCTGTACTAGTAGAAAACGGCACATTAGTGCAAGCATATGGGTTTTTTGTGATGCTTTAATTTGCATAAAATAGGCGAATGCACATTTAAAATGTATGTGTAGATGCACCCTTATTTTTTTTTCTGGATTGTATTAGGCTCTGTGCTTTTGTACAGCTTGACTAGATTGAGTCCCAGTGCTGAGCTCAGTCTGACTTGCTTCTGTCTTGAAATACTCTGTGAAGACATCTCTGTAAACTCTGCGGTAGAGAACGCTGTGTCATGCTGGTTATCTCCACGTCTGCTAGGCTGGCATTTCTGCACTTTGTGCTGTGTTTCTGATCTGAGTGATCTATGTGGGCTATGATAATTTAGGAAAGTCTCTTGGCTCTGGGACAGAAGTTCAATAGACCAGTTTAACCTACATCAGTTGAGTCTGATACTACATCCGTCCGGGTCTATCTTAAACCAGGTTTGGCCATTTTGAAACCAGTCTATGTGCACTATGGGTTTAGACTGGTTTCCAATCACTTATACTGGTTTATATGCAAGTTCTGCCCCTAGTCCTGTGGAGAGACCTCCTATACTCTTCTCAGAGGCTGCTTCACTGTCCTACTATCTGTGGAACATTCTGTGATGATGAAGATTCAGAGGAGCAGAAAGATAGTTGAGACGTGCCAGGTACGCTTGGAAAGACCATGGAGGGCCCTTTTCTGCTGAAGATTTTAACTGTTTTCATGACAGTCTAAGGAAAGGGCAAAGGCACAGCAATTCTTTGATTAGGAGTAACAGCATAATTTATAAATTTTGCTTGTAATAGGCCTGACATATACAGAGTTGCGTCTCTCTTGCCAAATCACATCTTTTGAAAATATTCAAAATGTTGTTTAATTCACCCTATAATAGGACGATTACTGATCTCTATTGCCACATAACATTAATCTGTAGAAGATGGATTTTAGATGAAAGACTGACATGGTCTTTGGAACAGTTATGGTATTCCCTATTTGAGAGTGAGGTTGGAAACCAACCAAAATCCCTGAAGCTTTTATGAAATTCAACATAAAACATATATGATGTTATTTACTTTCAAAGTATTTGTATTTGTCAAATATAAAAGTACCGATATTCCGTCCTTCCAAAATTAATAACTTGCAATTGTGCAAGTCAAACAAAACAACTGAGTACCTCACCTACTAACAGAAGATATTAGGTCATTAAACACAGATGTGATTTTTTTCCTAAATATTTGCTTCCTTGCTATGTAGCCTATTGCACAGCCTCATTAAAACAAGTTCAGAAACAGTCTGTATTTCGTATCCACTTACTTCACTTCTGTAAATTGTGTGAATTCAGGTAAAATGGATAGGACCTAAGCTGGAATTGTGCTGTGTAGCCCCAATATAATCACTGCTTTCTAGATGTCTTCAGTTCAGTACTAAGAGCTTGTGACTATTCTTAGAAATGTGAATATATACTGACAGCCTACTCAGAGAACTAATGTTACCAGCAGATAACTTCATGTATATTCACTTTTGATCTTTTAGTCTGATATAGTATAATAAGGAAATAATACAGAACAAGCATGCAAAAGTTAAGAAATGTCAAAAATAACATTCACATAATTTTAACTGTGCCCAAGAAACTCTTTACTGCTATGATCATATGTTATTTCTCAAATTGTATATATAAAGCAGAGTCTGCACACATACCTACAGTTTAAATTTTTTTTAAATTTTAAATTTTTAAAAATTATTATAAATTTTTATAAATAAAATATTTTGAATTGTAGGCGTGTGTGCCAAATTTGCTAGTGTTGTGATCTGTTTGCTAAATAAACAAGCTTTTGTTAAAAAGATTTATGCATAACATGCGTGCAGAGCCCTTATATTCTTCACTGCTCAATACAGTAGCCACTTTTCACGAAATCCACTTCTCCCTTGCACGTCTCTCTTTACTCTTGGAGTTATTGGCATCCTCTGTGCAGGTAGATTAGCCATATGGTTGTGGCTAGGGATGAAAAGTTGTTTTTGTGCTAGCTGCCTTCTTTCTGTTCTCAAAAAATTTCTAAAAATTTTGTCAGTTATTCACCATATACAGAATACGCAATGATGCAATATGAAACATTTTGGGATGTCCTTCCATAATACATATCTGTTGTTTTCTATCTGCTGAGTGCTATAACCATTTTGATCTTGGAGGATCATATTTTTATAGTGTTGCCACTGTGGTTTCCCTCTTCCTGTGTGTGTACCATGTGTAATATGTTGTTAAGAGTTGTACAAAATAGAGAACAAGGAGATTTACAACACAGGGTATTACATTTAAACGTGATATATGAATTTAGTACTGGTTTACAAAGAATGTGGTTCTGCTGGTTGCATGCTTAGTAACACTTACTAATATGAGTAGTCCCATTGTCCCTGCATAAGCAAATGTGGAAGAGTTAAGCTGAAAATAAGAGATTTAAAAAAATACTGGGTTTTCCAAAGACTGGGTTACTTAATGAACAGCCATTGACCAAAGCAGGCAGATAGGCAAGTGCACCTTTGTCTTCACTTGAAAATCCACATATTCCAGTCCTTTGTCTCTGTTGAGAAGGTATAGCCTATTATACCAAATTGTGCATTTGGGGGTAGAGGATGGGGAGGGGGATGGGACAGGAGTGTGAGCAGTAAATAGGAACTAGAAGGGTAATTAAGATACAGTGAAAATTACTCCACATGTGAGCAACACAGAATTTTAACTTCTAATTTTAGAAATGAAGGTATTGAACCCTGTATCCCATTTCAGCACCAATCCAAACCATTAATTTCAGTTTGTCTCAGTATAATTTTGACATGAATTCATCCAGAGTTTCTTGATTTTTCAGTTGATTAGTTATGACACTTACTGACTTTTCCCCCTTTACTAACCCAGATAATTTAAAAGTTAATCAGACTTTCAATTGTTAATCATTGTTCATTGTTATCAATTAATCATTGTTAAAAATTAATCATTGTTCAATTGTTTCAAACTGTTTTGGAGGACTTTTATTTTCCTCTAACTGTGTGTTATATTTAAGTAATTTTTTTTGCGACTGAAAGACACTGATTCTGCAAAACTTAATGTGCTCTTAATTTACCTGTTGTGCTAATGTTATTCTTTACTTATGGTTTTATAAGCCTGCTTAACTTTCAAGATCTAGGCCAAAGACACTTGTTTGTTAGAACTAGAAACATACCCACAGTCTGAGCTACAAATGACTATAGGGAGAAATCAAGAGAAAAATTACTTTCTCAATTCTTTTTCCCAGTGTAGTACAATAAAAGCAGCCTTATGCATTTTTAGTCCTTTTAATATACCTTTTGGGGATAGACCTTCAGGTCTCATCCAGCACTATGCTGTGTGTATGTGTGTGTTTAAAGGGAAGAGAATTATGGTATTTGGGGCTTAGTGCTGCAGTTTTATCAGACAAAACATCATAATTTAAGCTTTGTATGTAGATCCTGTCTAATTGGGAAGTGGTCTGTGATATATGTACTATGCAAGAGGCTATACAAAATTAAATAATATAATTACCCTTTCCACTTTCATAATGTTTCAGTAAAAAAATCTTCATTTTACAAATTTATCTATCAGCCTTACAATTTTATCCCTAAATTTATTCTTTTCTGAAATTTTATTTTTGCAGTCTTCCTAGCAAGACAAAACAATCACTTTCTCCATCATTTTAGCACTCTCTCGGGGGGGGGGGGGGAACCTCCCCCAATATTCTGAATGACACAGTAAATATTTTTTACTTGTGATTTAAAATGTTGGAAGAGAAGTGAGTCAGATTATATATAGGCCAAATAAATATTTATTTGGACACGCGCACACACGCACGCATGCACACACACGCACGTGTGCGCACTGTCATACCAATAGGTGGTTAGTTGAAAGTTTGCACTAGTTTTATTGTTAAAGATGTTTGCATAGCATCTGTCCTGTAATAAATAAAGGAGTACAGTCCTCTGCATTGCCATTTAACCATCACAAATACAATATAGACAGCTTTCAACTCCTTGGAAAGGAAAGGTATTAATATGTTATCTAAGCAAAACATTCTCCTTATACAAGCAGATTGAAAATGAGATGTCTTTTTAGATCCATTTTTTGAATGAGTTATTTTGATTTGTAATCTTAGTATCAGAAATCATACATGTAAGCTGTTATATTACTTTTTATGGCTGTAATATTAATGATCTACATTTAGTAGATTAAAAAAAAAAATATGACTAGCTTTATTGTCCAGTGAGTGTCAGGCCCCAGTAGTGAAACATAGCCTAATATTAATAGGGTTAAAAGGACCTCCACTGTCTGTACTATATGTGCATTATACCTACATTGCTTATACATTGTTTTTTTCCCCCTAGTATTAGCAATCTGCTTTTGTACTTTGACATCAGGGATTTCCCTTGTGAATTTCGTCACAGAAAAAAGAGAATCATCAATATCGCAGTTAAACTTGACTTTCAAAGCTAATAGTATCTCATTTGGGGGCTCAAATTTAATAAATTTTCTTTGATTCTGGGTGAGTTTTTAAACATCAAACAATGAATTGGCCAGGGTGCAGTAAAATATTTAGATCTATTGACTATGGTTCAGAAGGGTAGAAGGCAAAACACTGGTGGTTTGATGTTGATAAATTCTTAGTACCTTAATCCACATTAATGTTTTCTTTTATCTGTGTGCATATTAGCAACACAAAGAGCCTGAAAACATGGCATATATACACTATAAAAATTTAAATCAAATATATATTTAAAATAATGTGTTTGCGTTATATTAAACAAGGTTAACATCTGACCAGAATTACACACACTGACAGAAGACCCTGGAGAATATGTTTGTTCCGCAGGACTGTATATCCTAAATCTAGTACACTGTGTGTGGAAAAAAAAAGTGTGGAAGACCTACTCTGTTATAAAAATTGCATTATAGTGCATATGTTTGGCAGTCACAGGTATTGACAGGAATTCTTAGGTCAACCTGGGAAATGTAAGGCTCCCTATTCCCATAGACTTTGGGAGGGAATTAAAAATAACACAGCTCTGGTCCTCTGTACATTTACTCATGCACACTTGTTCAATCAGTCTAGATTCAAAATGCTGTGATATTGTTTGAGATGATACATTCACCCATGTAATCAACAGCATTAAAAAAAAAAACAATTTTGCAAGTGGTTGAACAGAAGAAAAAGATATTATCTAGGACTTGAAATCAATTTGAGTGGTTTGAATTTAGGGTTGATATGATATTTTGGATAGGCTGAGCTCTGAGTAAGAGAAGCTGCCTAAATTTATCTTTGTAAGTATTGTTAGTAAATAGTATATGTGCTTCATTATTCAGTAGTTTCTGTATTCCCTTTCAAAACTATGCCTTGCTATAAAAGTAAAGTTCAGTGATTCTTCTGGTGTGATACATTATTGTTTTTAACAAATATAACGTATGTCCCTAGTTCTTAATATATATGTGTGTTATTATATATAGATATTGCATTTACTCAAGAAGTCAATCTGTTACTGCTCTAAGAAAAACATATTAATAACTGCCTTGTATTAAAATGCAATGAATAAAAATATAACAGTATATAACACAAATATATGGTATGTGTTTGTGATCTAATAATAAATACGCCCCACACTATGTACTTGTGTTAGCTGGCGGCAAAGCATACTTTAAATTGATAATCAAAATATTTGTCCTGATGTGAAACAATAGTGTATTTGGAGGATTAAAGAGGAAAAATATTTCATGTGTTTATATTGCTGAAAATTACTTGCGTTTTTATCATCCACATAGAACATTATTTTATATAACGAATTAAGAAAACTTTCTTGCTTAACCAGTAGGTGGCAGTGTGATACCAACTGCATATGGTTTCGTTTCTACATAAATAAGTAGAACTTTCACATTTATAGTGTGTTTTTTTTAATTATTATAATTATTATTATTTTTACCTTTCTGGAATACTTAAAAAAAAATCAAATTATCTAGAGTTTGTGAAAATACTACCAGTTTTCTCTCCATATCTTGTTTAGAAATGAACGCAACAAATTTGACCAGTACTGGTATGTATTCTTTTTTGAATCTGCAGTATGAAATCTAACAGGCATTGCAATTAACAGAAGGAAAAATCCTCCACAAGTAGATTTTGGTTTGGTTTGATTTGGTTTGGTTTTAGGAAAGATTTTAAATTTTGTTCTAGAGTTCAACTGAATTTGTAGTAGCTGAACCTGATTATGATGTTAAAATATCTCTCTGCAGCAGTCAAAATCAATTTCTTTCTTTTTTCCTGGGTTGCTTCACAGTACTTTGTTAACATAATGGTTCATAGTTTTGGGATAACAAACAATTATTACATTTTGTGTTCCTTTGATTAGTTTTTTTTTTTTTTTTTTTTTTTAGAAGGGATGAATCTAAAATTTGTAGGCGAGTTGGTCTAAAGCCCATGGTGACTCTTCTTTCTTTCTCGTTTCAGTCCAGAGGAGGATGCTTTTTCTTCTTAGCATTCTCTCCTAGCACTCTGAATTAGAGATTTATTTGCAACGAAAAATCAATTAGTCCTAAATTTATTCATGGATTTCAGGTCCAGCGATCAATGCAAGTCCACTCAGTGGGCTCAAGGGGACCCAGTTCATCCCAGTTAATGTGTCTGAAGGGGAATTACCATTGATGCTGTTTTTTTTTCTCTTTAGGTCAGAGATCAAATCTCACTGTCACGGACTGCGGCAACCAGGAATGACTTCACCCTGCAGCTACCCAAACTGCACCTGGAGACCTTTGCAATGGAAGGGCTGAAGGGCGGGCCAGAGGTTGTAGCATTTCAGGTTAGACTCTAAATAACCTTCTTCTGCAGCTGAGATGTATAGAAAAACAAAATAGCTCTACCTATGAGGAACAAAAGCTTCAAAACTGCTACAGTCAACAACTGGAAAGAGATCCAAACTAATTGCTTTACATATCCTCGAATGAATACAATTCAAGGATAATCAGGAGCTTTTAATACTGCAGATGAAATATGAAATAATTGGGTGAACATTTCCCCCCAAATGCAAAATAGGTTATTTAAAAAAAGTAGTGTTGACATAAACCACCTTTCTTGCATAATGTAATCTAAATCTAACAGAATAATATAGACAAACAGTATTTCTCTGTTTCTTATAAGCTGTTTAAGAATGTTTTTACTCTAACATTTAAGAAAGATTGAGACATTTAAACTATCAAGGAATCGTTTTTTTTAAAGCAGTACTAATTTAAAAGGAATTATTAATTTTCAATAATCAAGCAGAAAAAATATTTTGTCCATATAATCCCAGATTTTCATGTTTCGGGTCTATAAAGTATTAATTTTTAGGAGGCGGAAACAAAGAAAAATATTATTATGTACTAAGAAATGACCCCATTTTAACTCTCCAGAAGTTGGTTGTGTACTTTTTTTTTAGCTTGTTGAGTTTATTTATGTATACAGTATCCCTTAGTCTTTTTTTAAATCATTCAAAATGACTTCATTCTTGTTCCACATAATTGCTAAAGGCAGAAGAATTCTGTTTTTTGAATGAGAGAATGGGGAGGATATTGAATAAATCTTTCTGTCAGTGTGCTCCTATATATGGTGAAAAATATCAGTCTTGTGTAAATTGTAGGGAAGTTCACTGCAGACATTGCATAGTGTGTGTACACTACAATTTAATGCAGTATAAACTGTATATTCTATATAAAGTATGTCACTGCTGTGTAAGGGTCACAGAATCACAAACATTAAGGAAATAGTGTTCAATCTGAACACTGTATCCTGCCTTTGTACAAATGCATTACAGTCAGTTTTGTTAATTACATGATTGTATAACATTTTTTGAACAGTAGCATATAGTATAATGCACACAGATTTTTTTTTTTGTAAAGTTGATTTCAGATAGCTTGTATTTGGAAGGAAAGAAGGAAACGCTACAACTGTAGAGTAGTCACTCCTCAATGTAGTGATGGTCACTCATTCACCTTTGAGGCTAACAATGACATTCCACAAGGTTTGTCTCTTCCAAAAGAAAGCCATGGTAAAACAAAGCTGCTGCTGCTTTATGCCTTCCTGATTTGATAGCCTGTTGTAAGGCCACCTTCCCTTTCTTTTTCCATCCTATGTCCCCGGTAATGCTATATAACCAGTTGAAAGACAGCTTGTCCTGTCTTCCTGTCTAGGAGAAGGATGAATAGGTATTTAGGAATATGACTAGGGCTAGAAGTTAGTGTTGCATTTGGCCTTGGATAAGTTATGCCTATGTTTGTCCTGGAATAAAAATATCCTGGGATCAGCATATACATTAATCACCATTCTAACCAGGGCTTCGTCAGCAGCTGACTGAGGTGCTGCTTTTCTGCCATTGGTTCAATGATGCAATCCTAGCATAACTATAGAGATACTCTGCAGTATCTCGCGGGAAAATGTTACTGCCTCTTATCCTGGAAACTTTTAGGATTTATCCTGGGACAAAAGACATAGATGTCTGTTTGATTACACTTTGTTCCAGGATAACATGGTTTATCAATGTGTGTGTGCAAAACTTCACTTCATGCCTATGGACTGGGTGTTATCTGAATGGCTAACTGATTATGTGATTTCACATGTACATGCTTCCAACCATGACAGCTATAGTAGTACCTGGTTATTTTACATATAGACCACCTTTGCTGCTTATCCCAGTGAGATTCTTAGGGTTTTCTTTGTAATTGCATTTATTCAAAAGCAATTTGAAACAGTATCTTTGACATTAAAGTCAAACTTTGTGCAATTTACATGAAGTATTTGTTTATGGTGTACCTGTTTGTCTCAGGTGGGGTCCTACAGGAGGACCGTGATCTCCTCAAAGCCCCCTCCCTGTGCCAAGTTGGTCCAAGGGCACCCTCAGATCTTGCCCACCACGTCCTTGATGTTCCAGTGTATTAGGGAGGCTGTCTCACTTCTCCTTGGACACGGTTACGTCTGGTCCTGTGAACTCCCGGATTTTTCATGGGTCTCGCTTGACGATGGGTGCTTCAGGGGCACCCTAGCCTTAAGGGCTGTGTGTGGCTCCAACCACCCCTTATACCACACGCCAAGCCTTGCAGTTGGAATAGACATTGTTCGGTCTCTCTGTCTACGCTCACGCCCGCCTCTCGGGTCTTCTAAGTACTGCTGCCCGCGTCTTGGGCCTTCTCGGTACTGCCGCCCCCTCCTGGGGCTCTCCACGCCCACTCTGGGCCTTCTCAGTCAAACCACCCTCTCTCGGGGCTCGCCGGTAAGCTGTTCCCTTCTCTGGGGCTCGCCGTGCCTGCACTAGGGCTTCTCAACTGCTCCTCTCTGGGGCTGGGGTCTGTGCACCCCATATTCAGTGCCCTTACTGGCAGTGGGGTCCCCACACTGCTGTGGGTCCCCTATGAGGCCTTCTCCAACCCCTAATAGCCTCACCCGAACCACCGGCGTAACAAACAGCAACACAAACTCGAGCCTCCTGGCTGTAACTTAAACATAAGCCGCCCGGCTATAACAACGTTGCTCAAGCATCTTGGAGCTGCCATACGCTGTACCTGCGGTCAGGCTTCTTCCCGCTTCCTGGCTTAGGGAAGCCCCTGCCTCTCCGGCTGCTGGCAGGGCACTGCCTCTGGTCTCCTGCCTGTGATTTATACAGGAGCCAGGCCCTGCCCCTTTCAGTCAGCTGACCCCTGGCAACCCGCGGCTGGGCTCCTTATTCCCTGCTAGGGCTCTTTCCCCGGCAGTTTCCCCTCTTTAGGAGCAGGACGCCTAAGTGCCCTGTGACATTGTTAATTGAGTTTAATTTTACAACATGATACCAAAAAAAAAAAA
>JAGPOW010003395.1:23476215-23486363 GCA_030014935.1 Caiman crocodilus
CATCCATGGATTTGGTCACCTGGTCGTAGAAGGTGACCAGGTTGGTCTGACAGGACCTGCCCTTAACAAACCTGTGCTGGTTGCCCTTCAGCATAAAGTCCCCTGCCGGTCCCTCACAGATACGGGACTTGAGAATTTTCTTAAAGATCTTTCCCAGAACCGAGGTGAGACTGACAGGCCTGTAGTTCTCCGGGTCCTCCTTTCCTCCCCTTCTTAAAGATGGGAACCACGTTGGCCACCTTCCAGTCCTCAAAAAAAGTATACTTTTAAGACGACAACTTTTTAAAATAATATCAGTAGTGCTTTGCACTTGCACCTTCAGCTGAATCCATTCATAAATAAGTAACCGTATTAATCTCATTAGACTGGAATAACACTTCCTTAAGACACAGAATCTATGCAAGCTTGACCTTTTGCAAACTTGATTTTATCAAGATACGCTCAACTGTACATTTGGCACAAGGATACAGAGACAATATTTGACAGTTTAAAAAACAGATGAACATGCAGAAGAGACTTAACATAATGAACTTTTATAACTCCAGTATAGAGATATTATGATGCTTCATAAATGCACACTTGCTTGATGTTTTGGAGATTAGGTTGTTTTATGAAAATGTGCGTCTAAAAGCTATTTTTGGGAATAGATTTTTTTAAATACAGCTCCTTTTAAAGATCATAATTTTTGGAGAAACTTTAACTGGTTATGTAGTTGTGTATTTTGGACATGATCGTGCCATTGATTTGATAGTAATAGCTCTTTGGAAGTGCATACTAATCATGTGGATTTCTTAAAGCAGTGATGATGAACCACATTTGGATTATTCGGTCTCTCTTATAAACTGCTAATATGAGTGTCTGGCATTGTGGTTTGTGGTACTTGGATTAAGTGAATGCTCCTTTAAAATTACAGATTCTTGGTGAGATATGTACATATGGCATATGTTGACCTACCTTACAAGGATTTTGATTGGTGCAGCACTGGCACACAACTCAAATATTCTTTTAATAGACAGGGATGTGTTTTTGTGTGTGGACAGTTGTGGAAACTAGCTAGAGAGACCAGTTCCCATATTCATTTCTGCTAGGTGGGCCAGGCCTACTTCACTTGTTAGACTATTAACAAATGCTACAATCCTGCAAAAAAATGTAGTGTGTGTATCATTAACTGCAGACAATATTATGTTGCTTTGTCATTCAGCAACACAGAGTATATAGCAAGACTTAATATGTATACAGTTCAACAATATGCTGGCATGAGGAGGAGGCATGGAGTTAGGGAGGCAGGGGGAGGAGGTACCAGCTGGAACACGAGCCATGTTTAGGACCTGTTGTAATCCTTGGTCAGGATACTGCTGGGATAAGAACCCAAGAACTCCCAGAAGGCCGAAGGCCAAACATCCCCAGAGAAATAATGACTTCCACAGCGAGAGTTAATGGCAGCTATAAACACACGATAGATGGAGGATCAGGTTGGTCCTAAATATCCTGAACATTCATTTCAGTAGAGTTATTCCTCCTCTGAGATCCTGTGTCTGTAGTAGATACTTTTGCTTGCTTATAGATAGGGCTTGTTGGCACCTTAGAGATTTAACTCATTCAGAAAGGGATAAGCTTTTGTAAGCCAACAACCTGCTTTATCAGATGCTATGAGAAAGCAAAGACAAGACAGTCTTCTGTATAGAGACAAACCTTTGAGCCCAAAGGGTGACAGTCCCAACGTGAATCAAAGGGGACAAAAGTGCTCAAAAGCCTTTATGGCTCACCGAAGGCATTCAGGAATGTCTGAAAGCTAAAAAGGCGTACATCCATACACCTGATGGAAGGGAGGGGCCGTCACCAAGGAGGATTATGCCTCCATTGCTTGGGACTGCAGAGAGCAGTTAGGAAGACTAAGGCAGAGACAGAACTAGGACTAGCGACTAGGATCAAAGATAACAAGAAGTCCTTTTTAAATGCATAAGGAGTAAAAAGAAAGCACCGGGTAACATGAGGCCCCTGCAGGGCATGCTTGGCAATTTGGTGCTTGCACCAGATGATAAAGCTGACATCTTCAACAAATTCTTTGCCTCCATTTTTCTGAGCAAGGACGTCCCCCACACCAGGATTCCAGATGGACTCAGAGGCACCACCAGGCCTAGGGTCCCCCCAGTTAAGGAACTTCCTTTGGGGTTGGACGTGTTCAAGTCAGCAGGTCCAGATGATCTTCATCCCAGGATGCTGAGGAAATTGGCAGAGGTCATTGAGGGACCCCCGGCACAGCTTTACAAGCATTCGTGGTGCTCTGGCCAGGTGCCAGAAGACTGGAAAAGAGCCAATGTGGTCCCCATTTTCAAAAAGAGGAGGAAGGAGGACCTGGGTCTTAGCAGGTCTGTTAGTCTTACCTTGGTCCTGGGGAGACTCTTTGAGAAAGTTATCGAGGAACACACGTGCAAGAGACCAACAGGGGAGATTATGCTTAGGGGCAACCAACACGGTTCTGTCACGGCAGAGTCCTACAGGAGGGCCGTGATCTCCTGAAGGCCCTCTGTCTGTGCCACGTCCGACCCATGGCACCCTCAATTCTCGCCCGCCACGACTTTGATGATAATAGGTATCTGATGGGAGGCTGCCTTTATACCGCCTTGGGCGCGGCGTACCGGGACCTTCATCCCTGTGATCTCCCGGACCCACCGGGATGTTTCCCCATACGATGGGTGCACTCCAGGCACCCTGGCCTCAGGGCCAAACGTGACTCCTACTACCCCAAGCCTCGCTGATGTCCCGGACGCTGGTGTGAAATGTGCACTTGCCCTGCTCTTTAGGGCTCTCAGTCTTGCCCCTCTCTCGGGCTCTCAGTACTGTGTGCTGCCCCTGCCTAGGGACTCTCAATGTCCACCCTAGGCCTCCTCTATATACTCACCCGCTCTGGGCCCTCTCTCTCCGGTCTCTTAGGCCTGGCTACCCTCTAATAAGGCCGGGCGTACTGTGCTGCTATCCCTCTGTGAGATCGGGGACCACCGCAGCACTTGCCCTTACCCAGGAGGCGCTCTGCTGCTAACCCGTCTCTCTCGGGGTCCACCGCAGCAGCCAGCCTCTGGCCAGGGTCTAACGCCGCGCTAGCCTCTTGCTGGTTCAACCTGCCCCTTCTTGGGCTTCCTCAGTGCTGCCCCTCATGGGCCCTTTGAAATACTGCCCCCTGTCTAGGGCTTCTCACAACGTGTCGCCCCTCATGGGCTTCTCCGCGTCTCCCAAAATGCTGCCCCTCGTCTGAGCTTCTCAATAATACTGCTAATCATGGGCTCCTTAAAAATACTGCCCCTTCTAGGGCCTCTCATATACTGCCCCCTTTTAGGGCCTGGGGTCTCCTCACCCCGTATTGCTGAGCCCTCTCTGGTGCCTATGAGTACACTGCGCCCCACGGGTGCCAGGATCTCCACACTGCTGGGGTCCCTCTATGAGGCCTCCTCCTTCCCCTACAGCCTCGCCCAAACCACCGGTGTAAACCACAACTAAAACACAAGCCTCTGGCTATAACTTAAACATCAGGCACCTGGCCATAACTACATAAGCCTCCTGGCTCCTACTTGGCATCATTGCTCCAGCCTCTGGAGCAGTCGTGAGCTGCTCTCACATCCCCCATCTCTCAGAGCTCCTGCCCCTTCAGCTGCTGGCAGAGAACTGCCGCTCTGGCTCTGGGCTTTATGGGAGTCAGCTGACTCTCATTAGTTGTCCTGGCAACTCTCAGCTGAGCTCATTATCTCTGGGGGCTTTTTCCCAGCAGTTTTCCTCTCCCAAGGAGTGGTGCAGAGAGGTGCGCCGCAACAGGTTCATTAGGGGCAGGTCCTGTCAGACCAACCTGGTTGCCTTCTATGACCAGATCACAAAATCCTTAGTTGCAGGTGTCATGGTGGACATAATCTTTCTGGGCTTTAGGAACGCCTTTGACACTGTCTCTCACCTCATTTTCATTAAAAAATTAGGCAACTGTCGTGTCAATGCCTACACAGTTGGATGGGTTGCAAATTGGCTGGAGGGCCGTACCCAGAGTGTAGTGGTGGATGGGTCATTTTCGACCTGGAGGTATGTGGGCAGTGGAGTCCTCAGGGCTTAGTCCTCGGGCCCGGACTGTTCAACATCTTCATCAGTGACTTGGGTGAGGGGGTGGAAAGCACCTTGTTCAAATTCGTGGATGACACTAAGATGTGGGGAGAGATGGGCACGCTAGAAGGGAGGGACAAGCTACAACTAGATCTGGACAGGTTACAAGGGTGGGTGGATGAGAATAGGATGGGATTCAATACTGGCAAGTGCAAGGTACTGCATTTAGGGAGAAAGAACCTGCACCATACGTAAAGGCTGGGGAACTCCTTTCTTGTCAGCACAGAGGGAGAAAGGGATCTTGGAGTCATTATTGATTCCAAGATGAACATGGGCTGCCAATGTGAGGACGCGGTCAGTAAGGCTAACCACACCTTGTTGTGCATCCACAGATGCATCATGAACAGGTCCAAGAAGATGATCCTCACCCTCTATGCGACACTGGTCAGGCCGCAGTTGGAGTACTGTGTCCGGTTCTGGGCGCTGCACTTCAGGAGGGATGTGGACAGCCTGGAGAGGGTCCAGAGGAGGCCACTCACATGGTCGGGAGCAGCAGGGTAGGCCCTATGAGGAGAAGCTATGGGACCTGAACCTGTTCAGCTTCCACAAGAGAAGGCTGAGAGGGGATCTAGTGGCTGTCTGTAAACTTACCAGGGGGGACCAGCAGGGAACGAGAGAGTCCCTGTTCCCCCAAGTACTACCAGGAGTAACTAGGAAGAACAGCCACAGGTTGGCTGAGAGTAGGTTCAGGCTAGAATCAGGAAGCACTACTTCACAGTTAGAGCAGCTAGGATCTGGAACCAACTTTCTAGGGAAGTGGTGCTTGCTCCTACCCTGGGGGTCTTCAAAAGGAGGCTAGATAATGACCTAGCTGGGATCATTTGATCCCAGCATTCTTTCCTGCCTATGGCAGGGGGTCAGACTTGATGATCTGCTCAGGTCCCTTCTGACCAACTATGAGAGAGGCTATGTAGGCTAGAAGAAGCAGAGATGCATACAGGTAGTCCCTTGAAGCTATTGGTACTTCAGAGACTTGCTGGCTTATGCAACCTGAACTAGGCACCTTGCCTTCTTCATGCTAATTAGGAATTTGTTCCAATTTAGACCCTTTTTTTACTGCTCTTCTTTACCTTCAGTAGAGAGGCAACAGTCTTTACCTTCCATGATCTCTTTCATTCTTCTCTCCCTGCCGTCTCCTTTTTTCCTGTACATCAGTGTTCCCTTTAATTTTGTCCTTCCCCTCTCTTTCTTGTAGTTGCTCATAACTTCTGCTATTCTCCCTCCTATTCTCCCACTCTACTTAACTAAATATAGAATCCTTTAAAAGTAGCATAAGCAAAGTATATATGCATCATCCCTTCTTCCATTCTCTTGTTTCTTTGGGGAGGGTACCACAGTGGCATCCCAGTCCTATTTAGGTCTTTGGGCACTCAGACAATATGAAAATCAATAGCTGTAGTCACAAATAAGCCAAGCAGAAGCCATATTTCTCTCATACCTGTCTGGAATTTACTTGGGACTGCTGACTGTTTTTTTTTCTAGATTTTTTTTTCTGAACTATTTTTTTGGGAGCATTACTCGCATCATCTGTTGAAGATCTGTACTAATGCTAAAATGATTATGTGAGTCTTTTGACTGTCCAGAATCTTTGAGTAAATATTCTGTCTAGATCAAACCAGAAGAGGTATGAGACACCAAGAAAAAGTAGTCAAACCCTTTTATTTCTTTCCTCAACCATGTAACAAACTGCTTTTTCTCACCTGAAGCTTATCATATTCTTATAGCTGCTGGCATATGTGTAAGTCCACAGTGAATAGTCCTGGGGTGGGAAAAATGGAGGATCCAGCTGGTTGCCAGACTCCATTTCCTAGTAGCCCCTGCCTGTGTGGTTGGGGCCAGTCTTCATGGAGACCCCATCAGCACTTGCACTGTGATAGCGCAAGCCTGGGGCTTCTGTGGAGACTGGCCTAAGCAGCGCTGGCAGGGTGCAGAGCTGTTCTGGAGCCCAGCTGGGACCTTGCAGCAGGGGCCGTGTGGTTCAGGACCAGGGCAGAGCCATGATCTGGAGCCTGCGTGCTCCAGGCAGGGACATCCAGGATAGATCTGCTGCCTGCCTCCTTGAAGTGGTTCGGACAGCATGGTTCGGAGCTGCAGCAGAGCTATGATCCGCTGGCTGCACACCCCTGCCTGGAGCATTCAGGCTTCAGATCATGCCCTGGCTCTGGATCACGCTGTCACTGCCACAAGACCCCAGCCAGGCTCCAGAACAGCTCCACACCCTGCCACGCACCCTGCCAACAGAGTCAGTACAAGGGGGTGCTTCGGGGTCCCGTAGCCACCTCGAAATTCCCTGTAGCCTCCCCTACCAGTGGCACTGCTGCCTGTCCTGCACAGGCGGCAGCAGCAGCTGAGCCCCTGCCACTCTGGCCTGCAGCACTGCCCCCTCCATAGACCCCACGCCCCACCAGGCTGCTGCTGCTGCTGCCTTCCAGCGCCGCTGGAGCTGGCCCAGCTCTACCACAGCACAGCTGCTGCTGGGGTCTCCATGAGAACCAGCCCCAGCCATGTGGGCAGGGGCTGCTGGGAAATGGAGTCCACTGCCAGCCAGGTCTGGCCCATGGGCCGGACCTTACCTGCCAATCTTATAAGAACTAATTAAAATTGATTACAATTCAAAAAGTTTTGTGGCCATTTTCTGTGTAATAAAAAACTAGGGTCAGTGGGACAAAGATGATAGAGCAAGCTCAAATGACTCAAAGTCTTTGCATCCCAGGTACGGAAGCCGTGTGTACAGAAGATTTTTGTCTACTTTTTTGTTCTGTTGCACAATGATAGTCATTGTTGGGAACATATACCTGACTCACCATGATCTTATTTTACATTAATGGGGAAAGCCAAATCATCTTAAACTAATTTTTGTAATCTTGGAACACAAAATGAAGATTTTTCACAGCTCTGAAGGGGCAAAGAAAAGGCCCATGTAGTGAGGGGAAGAAGTTTACTGCCACTTTGACCCAGGAAGTTGTGTGTCTCAGGAAATAGAAAATAAATCATATGAGTACTTTCTACCTACATATTTGTTGAAAGAGGGAAGAGAAGAGAGTGGATCCTTGTTAGTTTCTGATTTCATTTGATGGCTTTTGTATTTATTTAGTTTGGCTTCTGCACATGAGCCTGGTTTCATTTAATAGTTTTCAGCTTGTAACCTACCAAGATTAATCCTCAGGAGTCAGCAGGAAGTCTCTTTATTACTTCCTAGTCATTATTTCTTTGGAAAAATGAGAAAAGCTGCTTATATTGAAAGTGATGATCTAGAAATTTCAGACTGTTAGGGCAGACTTCTTGTGTATGCTTTTGCTTTAATAGGACAAAATTGTCCATTGCAGTTGTAAGAAAATATCCAAATGTAGCATAAAGGTTTCTCAGTACTACCTTTGTTATTTTGTCTCCTTTTCTCATTTCAATAAATCCTTTCCTTCTAAAAGGATTTGGAATATCTTCGTGTAATATCTCCTATAAAGGTATCCGTTCTTTCTTTTTTTCTAACCAGGCTTGTGGCTGTGTCCCTATTGTTTGACATTGCTATATGCAGTATGTAGTGCTCTTTCATGGATGGGCCTATTCAGGAGCTTAGATAATCTGCTACTGAGGTCTACATTGAAGATGGACAGATTTGTGAATCTGATGCAATATAACTCAAAAGGTCAGAGGAATTTGTGACTAGTGTTTGCTTTGTTGTGCTGGGTCTTTTGCCCTGTTTTGAAATTTAAAAAGTTAACAGGCAGCTTGAAGTGGTGTAATGGCAGGTAAGCATGCCATGTGCTTTGTTGTTCTGAGATTAACTTCATGGGAACAAGATCATATCCTTTTGTATACTCAGTACAATATTAACAGTCAATGCAAAAAGACAACCCAAATCTCCGGTCCTTTTGTCTAGCCATTGTTAACTTGAGAGCCAACAAGATCTGTCTTTCATTATCCTTGATAGGTGGAGATTCATGAGAATTTCATGAAGTCTTACACTGTATTAGTAAAAGAATTTTGTAACAATTGAAAGGGAATTTTTGGCCAAAGGCTGCATTTGATGGGCCATTTAGATAAAGACCTGGAAAAGGAAGGGTTATCTACAACTTCAGGGAGTTTATTATGGCTTAGTGACTTGCTGATTGATTTCATTTACTGTCAGTTAAGGCTCTCTTAATGTCAGTTTTCTTTGCATAATGCCTCGAAATAAAGACTGATGAAGTTTCTCAGATTGATGCCGCTTACATAAACTGACCCTGATTTGCCCTGTTCTGCATGACAATTTAAGTGACAGCAGTTAGAGGAAAATATAGCAATGAATATGCAACTTAAGGATTAAGGAAAACGCATGAAACCTTTCAGAATATAAAACTAGGCATAAAAACCAGGGTTGTACTATATTTAGGAAATAGGCTGGTGTTTTGTCCCAGGTGGTGTACTGATGAAGCAAAATTCAAAGGGAGAAGTTTAGAAAGAATTAAGAATTAACCTATATATTTTTGAGTTCTAAATTCTTCTATAATTATCTACTTTGAGAGTGTATGTGTTAGCATATGTATTTTGTAAATGTGTGAATTTCAGATATACAAAATCATATAATGTGAGATGCTTGCTTTTTTTCACTATGTTTTATTGCATGAGTACATTGAAATTGTTGCCTTGATTATTGGGTTACTGAGTTGATTAATGAGCTAGTGGAATGGGCTGCTAAGTAGTTCTGATGCTCAAGTCCCAATGCTGTTCAATGGATTAAAATAGTATTCATTTTTAGGGTTTGAAATGTCTGTTTCTTCAAGTCTTCCAGGACGCATGATTTTTAAGTAGGACACTTGTTTTTGAAAGTTACTTCTCTATTGTGGCACCTAACTTTGTGATCTTGACAAGAAAGGCAATAAAAGCCACTAAGATAAGAAATGGAAAGAGGAAAGGTGTAAGATCAAGATCATTGCCTAAAAGAACATGGAAAAATGGGAAAAAAATTGTGTACTTGACAAGTAGGAATGCATGATATAGGTATCATATTTATCTGTAGGTGACTCTTTCATAGTTTCAAACAAGCACCTAAGCCAAACCTATAGCATTTTTGCTCTACTGGGGAATTGTCTCAAAGGACAAAGCATTTCCCTATTCATTTTCCTATGCATTGTCAAACATTTTCCCATTCATGATGTGCTGGATAGGGCAACTTGCATTGTGAATTTTTAGTGATTCTTATGAGATGTTTTAATTTGTGGTGCTTTCCAGTAATGCCACTCCCAACTGTGGATTTTGTTCGTGCAAACAGCCAGAGACTCTACAGACTTCCTTCAGTGTTGCAAACCTTCTGAACTTCATTGCATTCCCTTTCAGGACTACGACCAGAATTTTCTTGCAAGAAAGAAAGCAAACCCACCCACAAAGCTTAGGGAGGTGGGGCCCCTGGGCATGGTGGCAAAGGGGTCATCTTAGGTGGGGGCCACCCAGCTATGGTCCCCTCGGGGCCCTCCCAGATGTAGGCCCTCAGGCACAGTTGGGGCCCCCTCAGGTGCAGATGAATGGCCTAACTCAGCTGGCAGGTAAAAGCTGCACAAAGCTTAGGGAGGGAGGGAGGGAGGAGCCCAACTCTCCAACCAGTTTGTCTTGGAGACTGCCAGCCTTGTTGATGCCTGGCAAGCCCTGCACCCTGACATGCGCCAGTAAACCTGGACCAGGATGAGTGCCGGTGGTCTCACTATGGCCCACCTCGACCGCCTTTATGTCACTAGGCACCATCTGCCACTCCTGTGCAGCGACCGCATTATTCCCTCAGGCCTGTCAGATCATGGCCTGGCTTGGTGCGAATTGAGCCTGCTGGGGAGAATCTGCATGCGAGTGCCCTATTAGTGCTTCAACATCAGCCTGCTTCAAGACATTAGGAGGCACTACTTCACAGTTAGGGTGGCTACGACGTGGAACCGGCTTCCTAGGGGAAGTTGTTCTTGCTCCTACCTTGGGCGTCTTTAAGAGTAGATTGGATAGGTACTTGGCTGGGGTCCTGTGACCCCAGCACTCGTTCCTGCCATTGG
>JAGPOW010003395.1:23492850-23506903 GCA_030014935.1 Caiman crocodilus
TGGCTGAGGTCCTGTGACCCCAGCACTCGTTCCTGCCATTGGCGGGGGGTCAGACTAGATAGCCTGCTCTAGGCCCCTTCTGACCCTAGACACTATGATACTATGAAGTCTTCCTGTTCTTCCTGGGTCCAGTTGGGTCAACAGGTGTTGGAGGTATCAGCCTCCTGGGCCGTCAGCTCCTTACTGCTGGCCTTGGCTTTCTGAGACGTGACGAAGCAGTTCGTGGTCAACAGCACAAGTGATTGGTGAAAGGGAGTTGGTAAATTTTTGGGGGGTGCCTTTATACTCAGGCTGTGCTTCCATGAGGGTCTAGGAAGAGTCTAAGGATTGTGAAGTCATTATCTGTAAGTATCAAAACACCCAAAGGTGATGAAGCACCCAGCTTAACAACAAAAAAGACCTGGTGAGGGGATAAATAAGGCCATTGTCTTCTGGGATGGCTGCTCAATGGCCTGGAATGTTGCAAAAATTGATACGTACCTATCAGCGTGTGCAAAATAATTGTATTACAGAAGCACAGCCTGTTTTCCCTAAAGTGGCAAAAGCTTTGAGTAGCCTGCTACATTACTAGGAAAGGAGTAGGCAAAACAATTTTTGTTTGCAAGCTTGATTATGTCAGAACACCAGTGGTGGCTAAGCTCAGGATGAAAGGATGTGCAAAAGCCCCAATATCCCTGAGGTGCCAGGGTGAAGTGTTCAAAAAGCAGCTACACCAAGCTCCAGACCACACAACACACTACAGTCCCTGCCACTGCCTTGGTGCAGGTGGGTGAGAAACTGCTGTTGATAGAGGGGCAAAATGGAGAATGAGAATGAAATGTGCCACATGGAGGACATGGAGCAGGAAGAGGAGGACGTGGCAGTACTGCTTCTGCAAATACTTTTTACCTGGGAATTACTGCTGGAATGCTTGAGAAGGATGGGAACTGTGCTAAAGTGTTCAGTGGCAAGTTGTGGTCCTGGTTTAACAGCATTAATGACAATAAGAAGAAGATACAGGCACCACCCAGAGGACTTGGAATACACAGAGGAAAGTGAAGAAGTGGATTTTGACCGAGCTGTGTTGAGAAACCTGAGGAGAACCAGCATCCACATGGTGTGGGCCCATGGGAGCAGCTCAGACTGGTGGGAGCGTATCATGCTGACTACCAGCAGTGGCTGGAGTTGTTCCGAAGGAAAAGGGAAATATTCTATCGTATCGTCTCAATGCTGAAACCCCACATTGTGAGGCAGAACACTAACACGCGTCAGGCCGTTCCGCCAGACGAGAGGGTTGCAATGGCCATCATGACACTGACTAGCCCATCCCGCCTCTGCCACGTTGCAAACCAGGTTTTCGTGGCTGCCTGCACAGTCAGGCTACCGACTCCTCAGGTATGCCAGCTGCTTAAGGAGATCGCTGCAAACAAAATTATCCACCTGGCAAATCCGCAGCAAGTCAGAGATGGCTTTAATGAGAAGGGGTCCCTGAACTGCATGGGGGCTTTAGACAGAACTCACATGCCAGTGCTGTGCCCTGCAGGAATGGGGGGATATACACAAACAGGAAAGGATATACCTCCACGATCCTGCAAGCTGTGGTAGACTACCGGGGTTGGTTCACGAACATTTATAGAGGCAGCGTGCATGATGCGCATCTGTTCAGAAACTCCCATCTGCCTGGCTTCGTGGAGAAAGGATACTGTGCACCGGGCATGGAGGAGACAATGATCTGCGGTGTCGTCATTCCCCTGGTTATATTAGCAGATGCTGCCTACCTCCTAAAGCCGTGGATCATGAACCCTTATGGAGGGAGCGTCACCGACCCGCAGAAGCTGGCTTTTAACTACCACCTATAGAAGTTATAGCAAATTAATACAAAAACACATATATTTGTAAATGGTGGGATGGGAAGGGAAAGGAATGGGAGAGGAGGATTCAGGCAGCTTGTCTTTGGGATTGGGATGGAGTCTTTGGGATCGCGTACTGACAGGAAGAGACCAGACAGACTGAGCACAGGACGGTGCAAGGGACAAGGATTTCAGGGTGACCATGCCCATGCCCAGAGGAGTCTCCCCGTGAGAGTCAGGGCTACCCACTGAGAGTCTGGGGGCAGGGACTGGGGAGCCCAGGCGGTTTACATGCACCTCCTTCTGTAGTACATTAGGAAAGACATTCTAGGAGGTAAGCTGGTTTTTGATTCCCCCTACTGAAATCTGCAGGGAATGATATATGAGGCTTAACTCACTCGAAAGCACCATTCACGTGAACACGAACACTGTATCGTGCAACAAAAATGCACTGCACCAAAAAAGTGTGTTAAAATTTTCAGGCACTGTACATTAATGCCTGTGTCATCTACACATGCCCTACAGTCTCAAACTACCACATACCTTTTTGCTGGAACTGGACTGAAAAGGGGATCCTTGCAGGCCAGATCTGGAGCTAGCAGCATGGCAAGCAGGAATGTGGTAGTTAACACAGCAATAGCTTGCCGCCTGCCATCAACACGTCCCCAATGGGGGCTTTATAGCTGAGAATGCAGCTGTGGGAGCAGATCCAGCCAGCAATCAGTACCATTGACACCCCTGTTTTAAATTAATAGCCTCATCAAGAATGTTTCCTCTAAAGATTAGCGGTTTTGTGAGCATGCTGCTTTGGTCCGTGAGTGCATTGCTTTTTTCCTTTCCTCTTTCAGTGTGACGTGGTCCGCCGGTAAGTGTCTCAGAGTAAGTGCCCAGGTGGGACCGGGCAAGGTTTTGCCATCACCCTTCTCCATGCTAACTGCTGCCCAGAGCAGTGCTGTGGGGCATCCATGGGCTGGACACAATCAGCTGATAAAATGCAATGATTCTTCTGGGCACGCACTGCGCTTGGGTGGAGGGGAGGGCGGGCTGACATCTGTAAGCGGCCAGAATGTTTTTAACACTATAACTTCCTATGTGAAATCTTTAGGTTTATTTTGTGAATCATATTTGCACACCCAACAGTGTTAACATTGTGTGGCACCTCGCAGAACCCTTGAAAGGATCTCAAGAAACCCCAGGGTGCTGAAGCAACCTGGCTGAGGGTCACTGGTCTACAGACTCCAGAAGTCTGTGCCACATCTAGAAAGATGGTTGGCCTTCCATATAAATTGTAGGTATCTTATTTTGGTTGCATTGCATTTGGTCGCGTCGGTCCTGGGGAGCAGAGCAGTTCCCTGGTGCCAGCAGAGCCCATGCCAGTACCAGCCCCCATCCCTGCCTTGTCTCACCTCGGGGAGGAGCCGCTGCCTGCCCCGCATGAGGCTCTGCTGGCTCTGGGGAACTGCTCTACTCCCCAGCCCTGATACCATGTGCCTCCTCACTCCCTGGGGCAATGCGGGGGGGTGGAGCATTTCCGTGGAGCCCACCCTAGCCCCTGTGCATGTCTCTGTTCCTGCCCCTGCCTCAGGGAGGAGCCACTGCCTTCCCTACCCTGCATGAGGAGTGAGGAGCTTGCCTTTGGTAAGTGTCCCATGCCAGCCTCGGTGCCTCTGCTGCACTCCATGCCCAGCTCCTCTCCTGTGTGGCCTTTAAAAGTTTGTGCGTGGCCAGATTTTTACTTGTCCACGGCCACGCACTTGCACACCTTAGAGGGAACACTGCTAATCAGTGCTGTGCTCCTGAAACTGAGTGGGCAATAGCATAACTGCAGGGGAGTTGGGGGGAATGCTAGGGGCAACTGCCCTGGGTACCAGCTTGAGCGGTGACTGCTGCTGACAGCCACGTGTTTGTGATCGTGACCTGGAAGTCACCACTTACACTTTGCTCCTGGTGCCTGGCCAGGTGCCCACATTGCTGTTAATAGATCTCAATTTCACAGTTCCTAATGAAGGCAAGGCATTGAGTTACACTATATAAAGCACTAACCAGGTGCAAAAAGATCTAAGAAAGACTGTTCCTGCACAAATCAACAGCCATGTTTAAATGGGTTTAAGCAGTGGCTTCAGTGTTGAATTCAGTGGGATTTGGTAAATGGTTAGTACCATTTCCATAATTTAAATGGGTACCTTCCTTGCATGTTGGCAGCTTAAGTTGTCCATACTGTACTGCATGTACAGGTTTCCCTCACTTTATGCTGTACATGCATTCCTGGACAATAACTCAAATTCGCATAAAAGGGCACCCACTTTACAATGTAACAAATAGGGACACACTCCAAGACCTCAGCTCTACCGACCCCCAGGCCCATTTCTATCCGTTTTACGAGATAACTTTGGTACTCACCAACAGCAGGCAGCACACAAGCACAGCGCCCTATCATAATGGTGAACTACAGAAACTCATGTTGCCGAGAACAAGGGAGGAGCACAGATTCACACAGGAGACTATATTTTGGTGCGTATCACTCCCACAATGCACTGCACAAAGCAGCTGATTGTGGGCTTCCACCACACCAATCGCATAAGAGTGAATTTACCTCTCATATAATGAATTTTTGGTATAAAAAGGGTCATCGCATAAGAACGAATTCACACGTACAGAGCCTGCATGAAGTGAGGGAAACCCGTAGTGAGGTAGGCTTTGTCTCCTTCCTGAAGTTTACCGTAGTGAACCCTAAGATCAAGAGATCAGGTTTTAAATACTGTATTTACTCGATTCCAAGATTAGGTTTCCCCCTTCTCCCCTCTCCAGTTAACATGGGGAAAAAGCCTTTCTTTTGTCTTGGAGTCAGGTATGAGGCAGTGGGGAAGACAGGTAGCTGCTACAGGTATGGCTGTTGCCCCTACTTGGCTTGGGATTGGGATCGTTTGTGCTTCTGTCCTTGATATTTTTAAGGAACTGCCAGCTTTCTTAAACTTCTTTTCCCCTTAGCATTCCTTCCCGTATGATCTTACCAATTATCTGAGTTTATTGAGGTCTGCTTTCTTGAAGTCAATTTGTCTTTATTGTATTTTTCTCCTATCTTTCTTGCCAAAGAAACATCACTGTTACCCAGGCTGATACAAATGGATGTGTATTCTTACTAACTTTACAAGAAGCATTGTCTTTATGGGTGTGGTGTATAACCCCACAACTATTTCCAATTGTGTTGCTTCTTGCAGGAAAGGGCAATCTTTTAGCTGAGCACAACCAGGATAGATACTGACAATAGGTCGCTGAAAGCATGAATAGCATAGAAATTATTGTGCGGTGGGGGACGTCACTTTTTACAACCAAAGGAACATGGCTAACCAACCATCCTGCATATCGGCAAATTTTCTAATTGTTAAACACTCCTACTACAAAGTATTTGAAGGTAGGAAAGAACAGTCCCTCAATCTCAGATATATTTTTCAAATCATGGGGACATGATCTCCTCCCTATATGTCATTTCCATTTTGTGGAAAGTCAGATGCAAGATTAGGCAGGCCAAGGGCAAGGTGATTGGAATTGCTCTTGTTTGTACCAGATAAAAATTCCCAGATCTATTTAACCTTCAGCATACTTCCTTTCAGTCCAGACTGGTTGATGCAAGTCTGTCATCCAGGCCTGGCTTGGACAACAAGTTGCTGACAAACATAGCTCTTTTCTGTCCTGTTCATGTGCAGAATGTTTTAATTGATTCCAGAAAAGAGTTGGCTAAAAATTTTGTTTTTTAAATGTTCAATTTTTAAATGGAAAAGATTCCCCTTTTGGGTAGAAAGAAATAATCCCGTTCTTATAGTCCAATCCAGGACTTGCTTGAGGCTTGGGATTACCATTCTCTTCAGTTAATATCTGCTGATTTCACCATCTAGTCTTTCCATGTGCTGGTTGGTCTTTACTTGTGAGTCTACCAAGAGATTCATAAAAGGTTTTCAGTAATATCTTTTTTCCTTTGTAAAGACTTCCCTGTAAAATGAGATTTCTATTCATGCTTTCAGGGCATACTTTCATGAGTGCCCTTTCAGGCCAATGGGAGAAGGTCTTTATTTCAGCCTTCAATAAAACCATTCTGAGTTGGGAAGACTGACAGGATGTTTTGGTAGACTTGCCATATACAGGTTTTTATAATCATAAAAGTAGTTTTACATTGACATGCTCAGTTTCTGCCTAAAGTTGTTGCAGATATTCATATTCATCAATCTATACGTTCTATTCTCCCCCCCTCCAAACTACATACTAACAAGGAGAAAGCCAAGCTTCATTTGAGACCCGTTGAAAAAGCCCTGGCTTACTATTTAAACAGAATACTTTTAGAAGTTCTCATTTATCTATATCCTATACAGAGCCGGGGAAGTTCAAGATCTATCTTCCTAGGTTCCATCTCAGTGGATTACTTTGGCCTCTGTGTGTCTACCCAGCAGAAAAATCACAGTCTATTGTGGTTAAAGCAGCATTGTCTACCTGGCTTAGTTCTAGAGCTGCTATCTGTTGTTCCAGTCTCACTTTTATGTGACTCTAACTCCCCAGCTTTTGCCTCAATCAGATGCACAATTTGCCTGAGCAACCTGACAGCCACTTTTTAATGGGGACCCTTCCTCTCACTGTTCACTGTGGAATTATTGCTTACCAATTTCCCCCCAATATATGCAGAGTCCACTCCGTAGAGAAATGAGTGCCACTTGATTGTAACTAAGGTTCTTCAAGATCAACTGCATTTTCATACTTTCTGCTTACTTTCCCCTCTTTGCTGGAGACATACCTGGAACTTAGAGCTGAGGATGTAGTGGAGGGAACTGTGATACCCTGAGAGCCATGCCCCTCTTCTACTAAAACATTCCTGAAGAATGAGGGGAAAGAAAGTACACTGGCTAGCAGCTGCCAGCATAAAAACACATCGGTTAGAATCCTTTTAAACATTGGTGACCTTACGTGATTTCTGAACATAGTCAGTTCCCAGCGTGAAATTTGTCTGTTTGAGATATTAAGGAACACAACAGAATGAAATCTGTTTATACAATGCCATTTAAAAATACATTGAATATATTAAAATGATGTGTTTAAGCACCCAATGGTCAACCTGAATTCTGGCCAAATTTGTGCATGCTTTAGGATGGACTTCTTAAATACAGGGCCACATTCTGTTTTGCAAACAAACTTCATGTTTTCCCGTGCCTTATACACATTCTGACTTGTACGTTTTTCATACGTTTCTCTTTATACAAATTACATTGTTAGAATTGAGAGTTAGATTTTTATATGATTCATCCTTATGGTATTTATTTTAATAATTTGGCAGCATCCATTTTGTTTTAGCATTTTCAACCATTAGCACAGTTTTCCTTTGACGTGGTTATGGAACAGTTAGAAATTAAGGACCTGAACTATCTTCCATAACAAGCAAATGAAACATCTAAGCTAAAGTACCTGTGTATGCATGCATGCACATTGTAGTATTTTTTTTGTTGTACGTCAGTTTAACCATGGGTCTAACTTAACTGCAGAGATCGATATTCCCAGTGCACTTTTATGAAACTGCCGCTCTTTCCTCTCTAGTTTATTATAACATTCAGTACTAATTTCTGCATATTGCTTGCGTCCATTCATTCCAAAATGCAAGTAATAAAATTATCTTTCTTGGAGTTTTATCAGATCACTTCCACTGGCTTTTTCTCACCACCGTAAGATTTTAATCTTTATCTGTTTCTTCTTGAAAGCTCTCCTAAATGCCACCCCTGCTCACATCTTAGTGCTTGTCAGTTTTATCAGAAGAGAACGGTGCTGGCAGAGCCTCCAAGTGTTTTTTGACAAGAAGGGGTTTTCTGCTGGTTTAAGTGCATCACCTTCCCAGATGACAGACACTCAACCAACTCTTTTGTTAGCGTGCTTCTATCCAGATAGGGGATTTTTCCAGCAGAGCTCTGTCAGCTAGCGTGTAATCTTTTCACAGCCCTCGCTGTTGATTTTTCTGCTGGCAAAACTTTGAAATGCAGGCATAACCTAAAACATAGTTTCTCATTTCCCCCTCACTTGTTTGCTTCCTTTGTACAGTAACCCCTATGATCGTCTTCATTTTTCCTCTTGTACATTGCCAATCTGTTGTTATAGAACAGATAATGAAAAAAATATTCTGTGTGGGCAACATCATCCTATAAAAGCCTTCAGCTCTTTCCTTTTTCTTAAGTAGCAGGTTGCTAGAATGGTTAGAATAAATTTTTGAGTCCCTAGGGCTTTTGGTAGCTACTTTGTTATAAAATTATCAGCACACTGTGCCTAAACTTACGAACACCCCCGAGACTTAATGTTCTTAATCTACCAATTATTTTCCATAAGATCAATGTTATTTTTGAAGCTTTTACTCCTTATAAAAATTTCCATGACTGTTGTTTTTATGCTCATCTGCTGTGGTTTCCAGTAGAAGCACTTTCCCTTCAGTCTCAGTCAATTTCAATGCTCTCTTTTCAATTTTTTTGTAGGAAGTCATGCCATTACCTCTTGCAGAGAATCTAGCCTTTTATTTAGAGCTTCATTCCCTTGGGCTATCCTCTGAGACCTTCAGGGGAATGTAATTGTTATCGAAACGAAGGGGATAGAGTTAGGCCCCAAGCGTGGCACTGAGTCAGCTTTGGTTGAAAAAAAATTGTAACAGAACTGGCCTGCTTTTTGGCACATTTAAATTGTGCATGCCACGCTCGAATGGAGCCCAACAAAAAGTTTAGTGTTGAAACAAGATACAAGGAGAACAGATCATTAAAAAAGTGCCAAACAGCTGCAAAAGTGCAATTTTGCTGAATGTTGTCTCCCTTGAGGCCTTTTCTGATGCCTGAGAAGCTACTATATTTACATCCTCTACTGATGTTGCCACTAGACATTTTGGGCAGTGGGACAAGGCAGCTGGAGTGCATTTTTCAAATGCTAAAATAAGGGGGGAAATTGTAATCCTTCAACCCTCCTTAATGTAGCCCCCTAAATAGATCATAAATATGAGATCGATCTTGTAAAAGCCAAAATGAATTGGTATGTTTGTTTTTTGAAAACTTAAATCTCATTTATGTAAGATTAAGGCTAGGCATGAACTAGGGTTGCAGTAATAAACAGCATGCTGTAGGTCATCCATTAAACATTCAGAACTCCAATCCTTTGAGTATTATTTCCACACCAATTGCTTTTGCCTGTGTCGCACTTCAGCCAAACTCCAAACCGTACGCAAAATACCGAGTCTCCTCAGATTTTCATCTGAGCACTTTGTTATCCTAAAGTTTGTCTTTTATTCTTCTGAAGCCCATTTATTATTCCTTTTCTTCTTCTTTTTCATCTCTTTGTATATATTGCCCTTAGGTAAATTTAGTACCCACTAACATTCTTTTTACTTCAGGAATTTCCTGAAGGAGGAAAGCTACCAGGCAAATGTTATTTTTTTAATATATTTTTAAGTGTGGTAGGTGAAGTAGTTGGGTCTTGATTTTTTTGTCTTTGGTATCATACACTACAAATTTGATATTTAACCATCTGTTGGTTTGTTTATGATACTGTTCCTGTTTCAATCAGCTCATCAGTGGTTCCTTTTCTTTCGAATAGGAGTCTCAGTTGTATCTAGGTGTGGGATTACTGCACACTTAAGATCACACTTTCAGCTAGTAGAAATTCAGTTTGCCTTCGCTGAAGTCAGTGGCACTATTCTGATCTCCAAAACTGAGGAAGCTAATCCTTAAGGATATGGGGGTTTTTCCTTGGTAATTATTTACACCTTTTGAAACAGCTTAAAGAGATCAATATATTAATATTTCCATATTAAATTATCTGAAAATTCTAACATATAATATAAAATTGCAGGGAAAAAATGTCTAGTTTTTACTGGCTTCATTCTTATTAGTTGTATGTCAGTCTAATAATCAGGAAAGTGAAGAGAGAAGTCATTTCCACATGGGTTAAATAACTGTTATTCCTTAAAGGATTTAATAAGCACATTAGTATTTAGACAGGAGGTTTTTTCATAACTTATACACTCTAATTATAAAAACCTTTATTCTATTTTTCTACCTAAGTTGTTTCAACTCAGTAATAGATGAGTGACTTTTTATTTAGATAATTCAATTCAAGGGATATATTTTAGCCTTCATTGGGTGCATCCACACATGCAGGCATGTGCACTTGCAGCAGCTCAAATAGAAGTGGTGCAAATTTGAGCCGGGCCGTTTTGCTTCAGCACGTGTGCCTGGACATGCACTTTGGTGTGAGGGAAATTGTATTGTTGGTGCAAAAAATCTCTACCTGGCTCCTCCTGGATCTGCCGCCAGGAGGAGCTAGAGCCTGGGGCCAGAGCCTGTATTTGCCTCAGCAGTAGAAAGAGCTGCCCTGTGCTGGCCCCAGCAGTATATAAAGCTACCCTAGCTCAGAGCTACTCGCTGTCAGGAGCTTTTGGGCCCCAGCCAATTGGTACCTGTGGACACTACCCCTTACGCCAGCTGGACCGCTGAAGCAGCCCTGAGAGTTCCCTGCGCCCTCTGCCAACTGCAGCAGTCTGGCGGTGGGGGCTGCTGCCTGGCTGTGACCTGCTGCGCACCTGTGACAGCATGTGGCCCCAAGGCTGAATGCCTGCCAGACCCAGATGGGGACAGCATGGCCATTAGAGGCATCTGCCCCTCTGGGTTAGCTGCCAGTGAGCTGTAGCTACACAGTTGGCCTTTGTGTGGTACTACTGCCATGTGTGGCCATCTGGGCAGCTGTCACCAGGAAGATGTTCCCATGTGGTGGCCTGCTTTGAACTGTCGAAGCATCCTGGGTGCCAGCTCTGAGCAGGCTCCTCTGCCTGGGTCCTGCCATTTGCCTCCCTAGCAGAAATTCTGGTGTTCCCTATTTAAAAACTGTAAAATCCCTGATAAAAAAAATCCAAAAGTCACTCTTTAAAATACCCCCAAATCCATGTTCTTCCAGAACTAAAACAAAAGACAGACAGACCTCAAATCAGTTGGACAAAGTTTTATGGATATATTTACAATTTTAAAGCAATTTGGAAGCCTACCAGTGCCTCCATCATCATAAGAAAATAAATTCTAAATATCTATACAGTTAGACATTGGCTTTTGGCTTTTTTGTCATAGAAAAATCAAAGCTGCCCCTACCCCCTTCGTTCACCAGGATGTGCAGTGCTGAGCAGCACTGATATGTTAGTGCCCTGCCCTTGCCCTTGTCTCTCACTCTCAACCCGCAGCCTGCCTCCCCTGCCCCAGTCCCCTCATTCCTGACCCACAGGGCCAGGTACGTGGATCAGGGGGTGGGGGGACTGTGTGGGTGGGAGTGGGCATATAGAGGGAGATGCTTAAGAAGAGTGGATCCACTGCCCCCCACAGGGTGCAGTCCTCCCCCAGCTCACAGACTGCCCTCCCTACAGGGCTGCAGCCCCCCCAACAGGGGCCACATGCCCCCTGCCCAGCTCCATCCCTAATTAACTCCCCCAGCTCCCCCAGTTGCTGCCTGTCTGTACTCAGTGATTGAAAGTGCCTCGGCACAGTGGAATTTCTGGGCACAACGTGGTTCCTCAGTGTAACAAATCCCTCGGTACGGTGGGAAAAAACCTTGGTGCAGTGAACAGTCCCTGCCAAGCTTAGCAATCACATTGTTTGAATGCACGCTACCTGTTGGCTTGTTGTAAATTATTCCTACCTGGTGACTAGCAATTGGCTCGCTAGCCGTATAAAAGCTAGAGCAGTTTCTGCCCAAGTCAGAGAACTCTGCGTGCATCTCGGAGCAAACTTGGAGGCCTGATCACCCACCAAGGACTCCCCGTCGCCGACTGTCCCAACGTACCCTGTACCCTGCATGCTCGGAAAACATTGGTGTATTGTTTAGAGCTCTACCCAGATTGCAACTTTTAGGGAAGGTGCCTACACTGTGTACTTTGACAGTGTAAGTAAAGTTATTTCAATTCAACCAGTATGCGTCTGTGCCTAATTCTACTTCATTGGTCGAAGTACCTACAGCCCCACCTGCTATACGTGGCCCCCACACTGCCTTGCTCAGTCTCAGCCCTCAATTGCTCCCCCAGCCTCCCTGATCATTCCCCCACCCAGTCCCAGCCCCCAATTGCTGCCCCACTCAGCCCCAGCATCCCAGTACTCTAAAAACAAACAAAATCCTTGCTCCCACCAACTGTAGTGTGTCCATCAGGATCACTGGGGCCTCACGGCAGGACCCCCCTGTGACCCGGGCTGCAGCTGTCGCATCACATGGTGCAGCATGGCTCAGCAGGGTGCTGCATGCTGTCTGGGAATTTGGGGCTGAGCGGCGCTGGGCTCTGGGCAACAGCTGGAGCCTCCCCAAGCTCCCAGACAGCGTGCAGTGCCACTTGGCACCTTGTCAAGCCATGCAGCACCTGCATGATCTGACAGCAGCAGCTCAGGTGCCAGGTGGCTGCGGCTGCTCCCCACTCCCCATGCCACATGGGGGTGGGGGTTCTGCCATAAGGCCCCAGTGGCCCCAACAATTGCTGCTACGGCTGGTGAGTGCCGGGGTTTTTTGAGTGCCAGGACCTCGGGGCCAGGCAGAGCAGTGATTGTGGGCTGGGACTGGGCAGGGGAATGATTGGGGGCACTGGGGGAGTGAGTAGGGGTTGGGACCGGGCAGGGGAGTAATTGTGGGGAGCAAGTGGAGGGTGGGGCTAGGTGAGGTAGTGATCAAGAGGTCTGGGGGAGTGAGCGGGAGCTGTGGATCCCTTGGTCCCCTTCCCACTCCTCTAGTCCCTCCCACCCCCTACTTGCCCTGCACAGAGCCTGGCTCCAGGTCCCTGCAGTTGGCATGCTGCTTGCCCTGCACAGACAGGCAGTGTGCTTTAGCTTTATTTTTTTATTTTTTTATCCCAGAGGTCTAACTTTGCCCCCACATGGGAAATTTGTAGCACGGGGAATATTTTTTTGTTCTTGCACATGCCTCAAAGGGGTTTGATTGAGATGCTGCAAGAGGTACATGTGTGCTCATGTGAGTGCGCCCATTTTGTTCTTAAATTTCCATGTCTCTTGAAAATAGTTGTGTAATTTATCAGTGCTAGCTAACAAATACCATATTGTACTTCTATTAAAAATGCCCCCAAAGATTAAAGCATTTTTTCTTAAATAGGTATAGCAATGCACTGTGCACCTCTGAGGTGCTGGTACAGAGTAATGGAGTAAAGCAGCGATGGCCAACCTTTTCAGCAGGCATTCCATGAGTTTAGGAATAAACTTGAGGGTTAAACTATCAGGTACATGGGGGGAAAAGAGGGTTGGTGATCAATGTGACACTGACCCTCCTTTCCCTCCCACGTACCTGATAGTTTGCACCAGAATGGTGGTAGGGAGGATGAATAGTCAGACCCACTGAGGAGCGCAGTGGTAGAAGGCCACTGAGAGAGGAAGTGTCACCACCAGCAGCCAGGTTCCCCTTCCCTGGCCCTGTAACCACTGCAGTTTTATATGGCAGTTATGGGGAGACTTGAGCCCCCTGGCCTCATTCCACTGAACTCTTGGGGCTCACATGCCACACACAGCTGCTGCCTGCAGCCTTTGTGTTGTGGCTGGGCCACCTGTTTCATTACATTGCATCTCTTGGACTGAGAATTAAAAAGCCAAGTAAAATAAAATTATGTCTCATTAAACATTTTAAAGAGAGGTACGTGTTAGACCCTGACTCCATGTGGCACCTGGCGACTAGGGAGACAATGATCCAATTGCTTATGGATCCTGTTGCTCGTTGGCCAGAGCAAGCAGGGAGCAAACACCAGTCCACATAGCTCAAAACAGCTTTATTTAAAATGGAGACAGCTTTGGACTAGCTCCCAAAAAACAATCAACTGGGGAGCCACCCTGAACAATAGTTTTTTCCACATTTATACACCTTGGCTTATACTCATTAACATTCACTCCACCCTTGTCCTTCCTTTGGTTCCACCCATTTCTCTTCTCATTTCAGTCTCCGCCTCTGTTTACCGTCTGCTTCATTAGCCTATGCATTTTGTTCATTTACATGCCTCTGCTAAGAGTGCATACATAAGATGTTGACCCCTATCTTCTCCCGGTCAATTGTGGTTTCTTGTTGGTTATAGTATCATAGTACCTAGGGTCAGAACGGGCCTGGAGCAGGCCATCTAGTCTGACCCCCCGCCAATGGCAGAAAACGAGTGCCAGGGTCACAGGACCCCAGCCAAGTACCTATCCAATCTACTCTTAAAGACG
>JAGPOW010003395.1:23507003-23534951 GCA_030014935.1 Caiman crocodilus
TGAACGCCCATGTCCTCAACCCTACAGTCCCTCAGTGCCTCGTCGACTAGCCTCTTGAGCTCCCTGAAATTGGCCCTTTTGAAGTCAGGGACCCTAGTCATAGTGTGGGCCCTAGCTACATTGCGCCGGACAGCAAATTCAATTCTTCTTTCTAGTTTCTTGCTGACTCCAGCACCGTCTCAAAGGCCATACTTCTGCTTTGTCCCCTAACAATAGCCGTTGGTCTGTATCTTGTTTTTACACAGCACATCATACACTTTGCACCCTATCTTTTTGTTAAACATTCGCTTACTTAAAAAAGCATTAGCAAAGTTTTAATATATAATCCGGCTTTGTGACCAGAAAGGTTCCTGTTCTGAAACAGGAAAAAGCCTTCATTCAGCCACACACCCACCCAGTACTCCTCAAAATCCATATTGTTACCCTAGCAGAATGGAAAAACACTGCTGTGTGCTGGTGGTCTTTGGCAAGAGAGCCTCAAAGCTACAGGATTCTGTGTCCCCCTTATTAGCTACAATAGCTTTGTTATTTTATGACCACAGCTGTAACAGGTGTCTTTCCCCTCCATGACAACTTTAGTTGAGCTACCTTGCGAGCTGCTTTCAGTGATGCATTTATCATGTGTCCAGCAACAGCTTCAGGGGACACAACAAGCAGGGCCTTGGCCTCCTGACGAGGTGCTGCCTTCAGTGCCATATACGCTGTACCTGCTGGTGCTTCCATGCCCAGGGATGGAGTAGCATTCTGGCATCTGCAGGACCTCATGAGGTAGCACCTACAGTGCTCATGATATTGACATATGGACTTGCACGCTTGGGCCACTGTATGCCAAAAGCTGCCTGAGACCTGTCACGGGAGCTCCTTGGAGCACTCCACTTCCCCCTCCCGAGGCAGCCCCTTCAGTGGGAACTCTCTTAATGGGGCTGACCCCAGCTACACCTTCAGTGCCCACCTGGGTGGCACGCTCTGAGGCTGGGTGATGCCATGTACCCAAAGGCAGCTCTGAGGAAGTATCACCCTACGGGATCTAGGTGTCATGATGGGGTACAGCAGGGCTGAGGATTCCTTTTGGGGTAGTGACATTGGAACCCCCAATCTGGGCATAACTGGGGGGAACTGGGACAGAGAGCTCAGTGGAAAGTGGCACTAGGGCACATGGGTGCATGACAGCTACCTTGCTATATTTCTAAGGGCAAAGGGCAATTACAAGGCTAGTCTCATTCTGGGTTCTCTGAACTTAGAGTTTGCTGTAGGTAAGCAGGTGCCAGACCAGAACCGCCAGGCCAGGACTGGGCCCGGGCACAGGCATAACTAACAAGTTTTGAGCCTTGGGCAACATTTCTCTACATCCTTAGGTGTGTGTGTATGGACTTGGATGGTTGTCAAAAGTCAGTGAGAGGATGTCAGTCTTACCTGTACTGGGGAAGTAAAGACCCAAGTGCTGCTCTTCATGTATCTTGCACTGGACTGCACAGGGCTGCTCTTCCCTTCCTCTGTATAAAGTTAGGCACTGGGGGGTGTTTTTACCCTTTCTCCCCCTCTAGCTGGGTACTGGGAGCTGTTCTTCCCATCCCCTCCCTCCAGCTGAGCACCGGGGGCTGTTCTTCTGCCCCTCCTGTCCTCCTGGCTGGCACCACGGGGGTCTTCTCTCCTCCCCCCTCCCCTACCAACCATATAACAACTGCCCCTGCCACTTACAGCGCACATCCTGCAGGTTGGCCATCCCTGGTGTAAACTGCGTAGAGATGGTATAGTAAATCAGACCATTGGCAAGGGAAATATTTGTAGCTGCTATATTTGCACATGATGCAGAAGAGTACTTCCTGTTAAATGTTCTTGATCTAGTTTAAGGTTCATAGCTAGGGAACAGCATAACTAAAATACGTTTTCTCTCTTGTTCTATAAGCTGCCGACTTGTACCAGATGCACACAATGCTTTAAGTATTTTCTCTCTGTTGCATTTTGGCAGAGGACATACTATAATGCATACACTGTAACTCATCCAGGACTGCTTATAGGGAACTTTATAGCACAAATAAAGCTATCTTCAAATTTGCTAGTTTGTTGGGCAGGACTCTGCTTGCCTGTTACACTAAGTAACTTGTTCTTGTTTCATTGAAAAGTATATTTTTATATACTCTTGAGTAAATCTTACCTTTTATTTTACTTTTCAAAATCAAATTGATACTTTTTACCCTAAGTGTAACATTTTAAAGAGTAACTTAGGGCCTGATTATTTACTTATTTATTTAAAGGTTTTAATTACTTGGGCACTTATGGCTTGAACTTGAACAAAAATATAGCTTGAACTTGGTTGAACCTTCAAAAGCTACTAAGCACCTTTAAAAATCAATGGAAATTAGGTATCTTAGCAATGCTGAAAATCCCATGAGGTTCTTGCCTCTGTGCCTAACTATCTTAAGCACTTACGACTCCTGAGACTGATTAAAAGTTCCATCTGAAAATGGGACTTAGTGAAAATTTTACTCCCTTCAACACCTGAAATACAGACCATCCACTGCTGAAGATTTCTCCAATGCTGAAGTCTTCAGTACTTTTTTAAAGCTGTATATTGTTGCTCGCTAATGGGAGTCTTCATAATCTTGTCCTAATGTTTTCATGAAGCTGATAGCATCCTGACTTGTAATAATGAAGTACAAGTCACTGCTCAAACTGAAAACTCCTTTAAGAGTCACAGAAAATTAGGCTTGGAAAGGACCTCAGGAGGTCATCTAGTCCAGCATTTCTCAACCTGTAGGCTGTGACCCAAAAGTGGGTCATGAGACTGTATGAAAGGGTCGAGCATAAGCTTCAGAAATGGATTCTCCTTCAAAGGAGAAAAATACAGGAAACCATGGCTTTTCTCGTGCAGGCTGCCAGAGTTCCAGCCTGCGAGGGGCTCCTTGTGCCGCCTCGTGCCCCACACACCCATCTCATCCCCCACACATGGGGGGGCACGGGAGCCTGGGGGTGGGGGACAGCAGGTCAGGAGTGAGGGGCACTGGGTTGGGGTTAGCCATTGATGTTTACAAATAAGTGCTGGTACCAAAAAGGTTGGAACCACTGATCTAGTCCAACCCCCTGCTCAGGCCAGTACCATCCCCAGCTAGATCATCCCAGCCAAGGCTTTGGCTAGTTGGATCCTAAAAATCTCCAAAGGTGGAGATTCCACATCCTCTCTGGGTAACCTGTGCCAGTTGGTTACTACCCTCCTAGTGAGAAAGTTCTTCTTAATACCTAACCTTTTGTCATTATAATCTCTGGCTACCAACAGCAGAATTAAAAAAAAAATAGTTTCTCTTATGAAATAGAGGCATAAAAGGGTAAAAGGAAGGAGAGGAGGTCACTATGAAGGCAGTTCATCTATCTGGATTTTTCCTTTGATTTTCTTGGTTAATCCGAAGTAATTCATTACCATTTCTATATAAGATTGGCAGCCCTATGTAAGTTTTAAACTTTATTAACTTGCATCCTGTGTTCCATCCTTAGAATGGCTTTTTAATGTTTAATATTCTTTAACCCTCAGAATTGCTGTGGTTTCGTTGGCAAAGTATACTGCCCTACAAACATTCCTACAATAGTCGGCAGTCTGGAAGAGGTTTTGGCTATTCGTGTGTGTGTGTGTGGGTTGCAAAAATTGCTTCTTATAACATTCAGGGATCGTTATGACTGGTTTTTCTGAATGAAAATCAATGCCTGATATGTATTTTAACAATCATTCTTATTTGTAATGAAACATGATTTGTTACACAGTTTCAGATGTTCTATTCCCAATCTACATGTCACACTATTACCAGGACATTCAAAAACAGAAGGGCTCACTAAAATATGGGTCCTGTAGACATGTCTGAGTGTCAAATTTAGTGCTATAAAAATGAATCAGGAGGGCTAGGAAACTATCTTTACTTGTTATTCCTATAGCTTTTAAAAGTTTCTGTGCCTCTGTATAGTAAGGGGGAAAATATTTTATTTCTGTAGGACAGAAGAGGAGGGGGGAAGATTTATTGTGTTAGGACCAAAGGATCCCTGCTGATCCCTGTTGGACAGGGCTTGTTCGCTGATTCCCAGGGCATTACAGACATTGTTTGCATCTGTAGCCTGCAAATCAGAACTCCTTTAGAAACTTAATGCAATCAATGCCTGAAAAGCTTTACAATGAACAAACAGAAATACGCCCAGTAGCAATTCTGAGAGTAGGGGACGAGCAGATTAGCATCCGGTCACCTCCCTTTTGGGGCGAGGATACAGCTGCAGCTATAGCTGGTGGCTGGCCACATCATCAGCACTGCAGCAGCTGCTGCTGCCCAGGGCGCAGAGCTGCTCTGTAATGTGTCTCCCTTTTTTTGCCTGGTCCCACTCACCACTGCCACCTAATGAAACTCCCGTTCTGTTGGAAGTGTTGTTGGTGACTTAGTGTGTCTTATATTTTTATTTTTATTTTTTTTACATTGAATGAGCAGTAACGTGTCCCTGCTTGACAAGAGTGTTGTTCTTCTGGAGGTACCATCTTTGACAGAGATTTAAAATGGGTGTGTTAGTTTTTGAAGAGCCCAGGGTTCCTGTAGGAAGGGTAGAGGATGTTGCTCCCCATATCCTGGATGAATTCAAATTTAGCCTGACCTGTCCATATTCCATGGGAGTTTTAAACTGAATACTAGTGACTACTCTCCTTAAGTGTGCAGAAGTGCTACTGCTCCAGCCAGCTGTTTTCCATTAGTTTTTGCTTTTCAGGCTACATGTTTTTATTTTCTGGATGTTCAGACAGCTGTTCTCATCTTAAGAACAAGTAGAACAATTGGAGAGATGTACCTTACTTCTGATGTTAAAAAAAATATTTGCAACCTTGTTTTAAACAACTCTTTAAAGAACGTAGCTGGGGTTAGAAAGTTCAAATTTGGCAGGGGGAAGGATTTGGGGAAATGAGATGCACAGAACATTATCAAAGAAAGCAGTGCTACAACCTTGTATACTTGAGTAGAGTCCTGTTGATTCCTGTGGGCATCTAAAGGGACAGAGGGCTCACCAGTATTATAGGATACAGTAAGATCAGTGCCTGAACTGTTAGGGTGAGCTAGTCTGCATATCTAAACTTACCTTTGTGCTTAATTTTATGATGTAGGGATGCATACTTACAAGTCACATACTTGTAATAAAACAAGATAATTTCAGAATGTGGGTATTTTTCAAGAATAATCAGAAAATGCCAGAATGCAAGTTACAGCCATAGTCTTACCGTTGTCCTTTACAAGTTTTCAGCTCCAAATTGTGCATTTGCACACAATTTTTCAAATAAGATAATGTGCAAGATTTTTTTCCCTATGCCTTTAGATACAAAAATGATAGTATGTTTGATATAATGGGATTCCTTCATTATAAGATAATAAAAATGATAGTTTAAAATGTATGAGTATGCTGTTGCAGGCTCCAATCCAGGAAGTTATTCAAGCACGTGGCCAGCCTTAAGCACATGATAGTTGAACTGAGGTTAAATAAGGCTGACCCTATGTCCTGTTTTTGCAGAAGCAGTCCCCTTTTAAACACCTGCCCCAGATGTTCCATCAGTCCATTCCAATATATGCTTTTGTCCCATTTTTGATAGATGCCCAGTAGAGGACTGTCCCTCTCCCTTCTCCCCTTTCCCCCTCTCCCATACATACATAACTCCTCTTTCTCTTTCTGGCATGCCTCACTCTCCTCTCCCTTCCCCGCCACCCCATGTCCCCCAGCTCAACTGAGACAGAGCGTGGAAACAGTTGAGCCTGGCAGAGAGTGCCCTGTTTTACAAATGGAAATATGGTCACCCAGGTTAAGTATCTTACTGTTTTGTATAAAATATGCTATTTTTTTGTCTTAATCTAGTTTTTGAATGTAGTTTGCATGTCTGTCACACTTACCAAAGGTGTGGATACATTTAGTAGGCAATAGAGAGTGTATTCATGCATGTGTGTGTGACATGATAGGCACTGATCTGGCAATGGTCTCCAAACAAGCCGATCCTTATGCTTTTATAGCTCCTTTGCAGGTCAAGGCCACAAGTTGTGAAGTACTTAGGAAATCTTGATGAGAACTGTTAAAAGTAACTTTATGCAAGATGTGATGCGAGTAATTTCCCTTCATTATTTGGCCATTTTTCATAGTTTCTAGGGTCGGAAGAAACCTTGAACAGATCCTCTGGGACTAAGGGATCAAGTCCGAGCCCCTGGCCTCGGCAGGAATGAGTGCTAGCATCATGATACCCAAGGCCAAATATCTATCCAACCTCCTCTTGAGGTAGGGGAGAGCACCACCTCCCTTGGGAGCCCGCTCCATAACCTGGCAACCCTGAACGTAAAGTAATTCCTCCTGATATCAAGCCTGAACCTGCTCTCAGTCAATTTGTGGCTGCTATTCCTTGTTTTCCTAGGTTGTGCCCGGGGAAACAGAGCTTCACTTATTTTCCACTGGTCCCCGCTGGTGAGTTTATAGATGGCCACCAGGTCGCCTCTCAGTCTTCTCTTGTGGAAGCTGAATAGATCCAGGCCCTTTAGTCTACTAATCTTCATAGGGCCTGGCCTGCTGCCTCCTGACCATGCAAGTGGCCCTCCTCTGAACCCTTTCAAGGTTAGTCGCATCTTGAAGTGTGGCACCCAGAATTGGATGCAGTACTCCAACTGTGGCCTGACCAGTGCCACATAGAGAGGATGGATCACCTCCCTGAACCTGCTTGTGATGCATCTGTAGATGCACGACAAGGTGCAGTTAGCCTTACTGACCGCTTTCTCACATTGATAGCTTAGTCCATCCTGGAGTCAACAATGACTCCAAGATCCCTTTCAGCCACTGTATTGTTGAGAAGGGTGTTCCTCAGCTTATAAGTATGTTGCAGGTTCCTTCTCCCTAGATGCAGCACCTTGCACTTGTCTGCATTGAATTCCATTCTATTCTCATCTGCTCACCTCTGTAACCTGTCTAGATCTAGTTGGATTCTGTCCCTCTCCTCCAGTGCGCCCACTTCCCCCCATCCTTACGCCATCAATAAATTTGGATACTGTGCTTTCTATGCCTACCTCCAAATTGCTGAGAAAGATGTTGAATAGCACAGGCCTGAGGACCAAGCCCTGGAGGTCTCCACAGCCCTCCAGGTCAAAAACTACCACTCTTCTGGTTGTGACCATCAAGCCAATTTGCCACCCACCTAACTGTGTAGGCATCAATGCCACAGTCACCTAGTTTGTTTGTTTTTTTATTAGAATGGGGTGAGAAACAGTGTCAAAGGCCTTCTTGAAGTCCAGGTAGACGACATCCACCTCAATGCCTGCATCCAAGGACCTTGTGACCTGGTTGCAAAAGGAGACAAGGTTATTCAGGCAGGATCTGCCTGCAGTGAACTCACATTGGTTGCCCCTGAGCATAACCTCCCATACTGAACCCCTGCTGATGTGTTCCTTGATAATTTTCTCAAAGGTCTTCCCAAGGACTGAGGTGAGACTAACTGGTCTATAGTTACTTGGGTCCTTCTTTCTCCCCTTGTAGATGGGGACCACATTGGCCCTTTTCCAGTCCTCTGAGACCTGGCCAGAGCACCATGAGTGCTCATACAGCTGTGCCAAGGGCCCTGCTATGAGCTCTGCCAATTCCCTCAGTACCTTCAGATGAAGAGCATCCAAACTTTCTGATTTATACACATCCAGACCCTCCAAGAATTTCCTAACTAGATCATCCCTGACTTTAGGCTTGGTGTCATGTCCCCTGAGCCTGTCCGTAATCCTAGTGTGGGAGTTGTCTTGGTCCCTGCTCAGAAATATGGAAGCAAAGAACTCATTGAAGAGATCAGCTTTTTCCTTTGCTGCAATCACCAGATTGCCAAGCCTGTCCTGCTGGGACCCTATATTACCTGGTGCCTTCTTACTCCCTATGTATTTGAAAAAGGACTTTTTGTTATCTTTAATTCTGGTCACCAGCCCTAGTTCCATCTTTGCCTTGGCCTTCCTAACCGGCTCCCTGCAATCACAAGCAATGGAGGTGTAATCCTCCTTGGTGATAGCTCCTTGTTTCCACTGATTGTATGCCACCTTTTTTGCCCTCAGGCCCTCCTGGATGCCTTTACTGAGCCAAGGGGGCTTTTTAGCACTCTCGTCTCCTTTGGTTCGTATTGGAACTGACTCTCTCTGAGCTCGGTGGATTATTTCCTTAAGGAACAACCACCCATCCTGGACTCCTATCTCATTGAAGTTCCAAGTCCCCAGTGTCTCTCTTACTAATCTCCTTAGCTCATTGAAGTTGGCCCCCCTGAAGTCAAGGACTTTTGCCTTACTGCTTACTTTCACCACCCTGCGCTGGATAGTAAATTCCAGCAGACAATGGTCACTAATGCCTAGGTAGTTGAGCACCTGCAGATCCCTCACCAAGTCATCGCTTGTGGCAAGGACCAAGTCCAGCAAGGCATTTTCTCTGGTGGGATTATGTACCTCCTGGGTTAGGTGGAAGTCTTGTATGCAGGCTAAAAACCTACATGAGCTTTCAGACCTGGCCGACTGATCTTCCCAAGCAGGTATCTGGGTAGTTTAAGTCATCCATGATAACTACATCCCTTGTCCTTACAGCCTCTGTGAGCTGACCTGAGAATTTTAGGTCCAGCTCATCCCTCGGTGAGGCGGTCTGTAGTAGACACCCACTATCAAGTCCCTTTCCCCATGATCCCTTTGCATTCTAACCCAGAGTGCCTCAGTTTGCCCCTCTTCTGAACCTGTCCTAATCATTGAGGACATGTACTGCTCTTTAACGTAGAGCGCTACACCCCCCACCCTTTTCTCCCTCCTCTGTCTCATCTATGCAATTTATAGCCCTCAATGTCTACTGTCCAGTTGTGGGTAGAATCCCACCAGGTTTCAGTAAGCTCAGCCTGGTCTGGGTTTTTGTGAGCTAGCAGGAGGGCAAGTTCTTCCTGTTTATTCCCAATCCTTCTAGCATTTGTGTAGAGGCAATTGAGAACTCCTGTGGGTGTTCATGCTGCCCTCTTGTTCCCAAGCTTGCCTGGGCCCTTGTCACTTACCTGGTTTGTTCCTTTTCACATCACCTGGCTTGATGTCGAAGTGCCCTCCTGTACCTCTCTATCCCCATCTCCTGATGAACCTAGTTTAAAGCTCGCCACATGAGATCAGCCAACCTGGAAGAGAAAACGCGCTTACCTTTCAGGGAGAGATGTAGTCTGTCCCACGCTATCATGTCTCCTGTGCAGAAGTGCAGATTGTGGTAGAAGAGTCTGAAGCCTGCCCAGTAATACCAGCTCTGAAGCTGTTGGTCGATGCAGGCCTCATGGCGCTGTCCACATCTGCTCACTGGGAGAACAGATGAGAAAACCACCTATGCTCCTGTCTCCTTAAACTTGGCCCCCAGAGCCTTGTAGTCTCTCATGACGCAGTCCGGACTGCTCCTGGCCGTGTCATTAGTGCCCACGTGGATAAGGACCAAGGGGTAGTGATCAGAGGGCCGGATGGGGTCCAGGGTCACCACCATGATATCCTGAATCCAAGTTCTGGGCAGGCAGCAAACCTCACATGCCATGGGATCTGGGTGACAGATAGGTCCCTCTTTTCCTCTCAGGAGAGAGCTGCCCACGATGAGGACCCAGCATCTCTTCCTCTGAGTGTTCGGGCATCACTTAGTCTGTGCCATGTGTGGAGAATCATCGGCTCCTCTGGAGTCATCCTCACCTGCCTCACCAGTGCTGCCAGGCCCTTGTACCGGTTCTCCAGTTGTACCGGGGGGACCATCGCCCTGGCCCTGGTTGTAACTGTCTGGCATACCACTGCATCAAGTTCCTTCCAGGGTGCCTCTCCACTGGTACTTGACCCTGCAGAGAATGGAAATACCCGTGAATTTCGTCCTCGGCATCCCTGACTCTGGTTTAAATTGGGGACAGTCCTGCTATTTTTCTTTTAATTTAGTAAAATAGGAAATTTGTAAAACAAAGAAACAAAAATTATAAAAGTCCTTGCAAGTGTCCATTAGCTGTATGGGATTTATTTTACTCTGCACCTCAGAACTCTATTCAGAAGGCCAATTTCTTATTAGCCTTAATGCTGTTCTTACATTAGAAAACTCCCTGCAGGTCATTTCAGAAGGGAAAACTATAACCTATAAAATGTGATTAACCTGTTGTAAAGAAGTCCAATAATCTCAACAGTGTTATACTATTTAGGGTAGATATAAAGTTACCAGTACTGCCAAATCATTTGTACTCTCTTGTGCTGTTAACTTTATTATCGGTTTGATCAATATTACACAGCTGGGACGTTCTTCCACTATATACATGAACACAATTATATTTTCCCAGCTATATTGTAATCAAGTTATTTACTTTCAGAGGTCTGTAGCTTTACTTGGTTTCTTTTGTTGCTTGCCAAATTAAATTTTTTTTTTAAACGTGAGGTGGGAGAGTTAATAACTTAGCACGTTTTGAAAATGAGCATGTTTACCTGAAGCTCTTAAGACAGAAACTGAACTAGCGCTGAAACTTGTGCTTCAGTACAGTGTATTGGTTTAATGAAGTAACCTATGTTTGAAAATAACATATGGAAACCCTTTCTAATTTAAATACAGGTCTTGTGCTTTCTCTACTGCTGTTAACCATTTGCAATAGCCATTGGAATACATAGACCTTTGCTATGCCTTTTAATTATTAAGCGCTATTGTTGAATTATTACATAATGTTTTGTGTGAATATTAGAAGCTAGCTATTGTGATTCATTCTATAATTACTTCGGCGCATGCTGTTTATCATTTATGTGCGTGTGATGTTGATGATTTATTTTACTTATCTTTAAAGGCTATGGTTAAGAGTTTTATGAATGTCTACCAACTTGCAAGCTCCAGAGTTGCTACACTAGAGAGAGAAATAGCATCTCATCGACATCACATTACAGTTCTGAAATCAGAGCTCCAAACAGCTTGTCTTCGTGAAAATGAAAGCTTACGATCAGTAAGTTTGCTTTTATATTTTAATTTGTTTGTATAATTTGGATATTTAAGTTACTAGGATATATGTACACTTACGTTGCTGCGTGCCAATATGAATGTATGGTCATATTTCATTGTAAATTCACATCATAGTTTAATACAGCAATAAAAAAGCACTATTATGATGCTTGATGTGCACTGATAGAGTAGGTGGAAAGCAAAGGAATAATTTTTATGATCATATCTTATATAAAGATTTGTGTATTGTTGCCAAAGCAAAAAATGTAGTGTCATGATTTCTTTGTCTTTGGCAGTGCAGCTGACAGTTGGATTTTGGACCTGAAGCATGCAACTGTCTAAAGATAGCGTCCCATTAAGCCAGAATGTTATTAATTATGCGTATAACCAAAATGGTAATTAGAACATGTGATTATTCTCGGTAGGCAACTACTCTAATTCATAATACATATCTAGCTGGAGAAATTTATTGTGATTTAGTTAAAAGGTTAACATCCAGTTTCAAGAATCATTTTATATCTAAAATGGTTGTTCACAAAGATATTTGGACTCATTTAAAACTAATAAGGTGATTCACCAGATCTGAGAACTGTCTCTAGGGGAATTATTGAATGCAGATGCATTTGTGTCACACAGGCATTAGGCAGACAAATAAACTGTCATAAATACATAGTTAAGTATGTCTGGAATTAGATTTGTTGGGTGTATAAATTGTATAGGATTAATAATTTTTTAAAACTTCTCTTTCTTCACCCCTTGTTGGAATAAGGGATAAGGTCATTGTTATCTTCCCCCCACAACCTTCCCTTCCTCCTAGGTTTCCCTTCATTCTGGATGAAGTGAAGGACAGTTAGGAATACTGATCCATTGTTTTAAACCAACTTTACCATATTGAAAGGGGAGTTACTATAGCAAACGAAGTAAATATATCAACAGGCAGAGATTCAGGAGTCATGGTTTGCATCACTGGTTGATTCCATAAGAACATGTATTAATCTCTTGTCTCACTCCTAAATTAGATCGGCGCAGAGGTAAATTTACGTAATATGAAAAATTCTTCTGTGCTTTGGATGAAAGGGGCTGAGTGAAAGCATTATTGTTTTATTTGTGAGACTACCCAAAGAGACTATGGCAACCATTTCTCTCCTCCTCCAAAGAGTTTTCCTTATCTTTTGAGTCCCACTAGGTTTACATGTGTACTGCTGAGTCTGCCTCAGCCTTGTTGGGTTGCACCTTTGTCTGGGCTTTATTGTTGTTTAAATCAAGGTGACCACTTGTGTACTAAGGGGTGGGCAGCCTGCCAAATTTGCTGCAGTGAGATCTGGATAGAGAAAGCTTTTAGTAAAGATTATCCTAGTACAGCCTTTGAAGTGCTTTGCCATGGCTTGATATGCCAGAATATAAAAAGTGATGATGCCTGTGATTAAACTTAACCCCTTTCATAAATAATCTATATTTGTATACACTATCAATATAAAATGATGTTATAGTCTATGATTTGTATTTCCAGAATACCTGTGGTCCCCAATCATGTTAAGGGATCCTGTTGCATGAGGTGCTGTACAAACACATACATGCACAAAAGTGATCCCCTCCTCAAGGAACGTATGTTTAGTTATGACTCGAGCATAAATCTTTAATCCAAATTATATTTCAGAATTTAAATGCAATATGGACAGGTGAAACAATGCTATATTTTCAGAAACATCTCATTTTAGTCCACATGTGGTATGCTATAATATTTGAATCTTCTATAAATGTTACCTATTCATATATGCCATTGTTGAAAGAAGCCTGAGTTTTGAAAAATATATAAGTACCATAACTTAAATTTGCAGACTGCCCTTTGTTTTGCATTTTCAATCATATCATTGCATTAATCCCAGTTGTTTACTTTGGAGTTTTGTTTTTGTTTGAATTTCCTTTCTTTGATTTGAAAAAGTAATGATTTACTTGTTGAAATCAGTACAAGTGCGCTCTTTACTCAGGCTCTAAACCACATTTTTTATTTTTGCGTATTATGGATAACTTTTCACTGTTGTCATATATTACTGTTGCCATATGTTCCATTCCCTCATAGTTTTCCATTGTAACCTAGTTTTATCTCCTTTCCAAAGGAAAGTACACCTCATGTTTGAACAGTTGTATTCACAGATTTATCTGTTTTGAAAGCTGCTACCCAAATCAGCTCTTCCTCTATGTCTGTGCAGAATTTTGCTGATTATTGAAACAGCTGAGCTGCCATAATATGCCAGAGTCTGAGTCCTCACTTTTGCCTTTCCCTGTTATCCTTCATCCAGTCTCTTGAAGTAGTACCTCCATTCTCTAGTCCACTTCCAACCCTGTTACTTCTCTCTTTGTAAGTGTAACATGCACTTACCTTAGTTCTTTATTTCATTATCATGATATTCATTCATATTAATGCAAGGTGGGATATGATCATGGTGGGCAAGAGGCATCTGAATGCTGTAGTGGGGAGGGGTTATGAGAGAGAAGCCCAATAATTAGTTGGGGTTGCAGGGAAGTTGATGGCAGATCTCACTGTTAGTCCTCCTATATATCTATCCATCCTTTCTTCTTTTTCTGTATGTTCATAACCTCATTCAGGATGACCTCCCTTCACTAGCAGTTCTCCTTTTGTGCAGTCCTGCTTATCTATCTTTCTTTCTCTAAAAGATAAATGTCTTCACTTTTAGCTTCTCTTATTCCTTGGAGTCTCAGAACAGCAGAGACTCCCTATGACTGAAGAAGGGTGACTGAGCCCAAAAGCTTGCTAAGAACTTTTTTCCAACTATTCAGTTGGTCTAATAAAAAGTCTTCTCAAAAACCCTTGCCCGCCTATATCTTTCTCGAATTCATTTCCACTCTTACAACCAGCTCAAACTCAGTGGGTGCATCTACCCCTGTGCTTTACTGTGGAATTGACTAATTAGTTCCACAGTAAAGCATCACCATCTACACATGTGCCCTTATTAGGGCACAGTAAATTAATCAACTTTGCTGTAGAATAGTACTGTCTGGGACAAGTACTATCCTACGGCAGAGTTGCTTAGTGTGCCAAAATGCATGTGTAGATAGTGACCAGAGTTGGCTGGGGCATGAGGTGGCTACAGCGTGTGAGTGCCCACAGTGTAACACTTGTGCCCCGGCCAGCTCCTCTGCAGCATGTTGAGCCAGGGTAGAGCAGCTCTGGGCTGGTAGACTGACCCCTTGGGCTCCCTGCCATCCAGGGCTGCTCTGCCTTGGCGCAATGTGTTGTGGTCCTGGGTGCATGTGTAAAGGCAGTGCTTTAGAGCAATAAATTCCAGTGGAAACTGTGCTAGATTTTATGGGTATATGCTAATTGCATATTTAGATTCACTCAGTGTGGCTAAATCAGAGCTTAATTTTACACCTAGACTTTCTCTTTCTACATCTTTTTCTATCCTCCATTATTTTCATGTCTCCTGTCTCTTGTGCTTGCAAACATGATCAGATTTTTGAAACTTAACTCTCTGTCGCTCTCGCATCGTATTTCTGTCCTCAGAAAAGCCTGCATCTTTTGCAAATTTTTAATTTTTCCCCTTTAACTTAGATATAATATTTTTTCATCCTGACTATTTCAGTCTATATCTCCTAGGCCTCCCTTACTCCCATTCTTCCCTCATCCAGAGTGGACATATACTTGAATTCCCACATTAACAGTCTCATACTTGGTTGGTGTATCTCATTGCATCTCCTTTTAAGTAAACAACAATGTTTCAACTTTGTCCATATGCGCATTTGGACCTGAGATTAACATTAAGTCATAGACTTCTATACTCAGAAAGGACCCGTATCCTCCAGCACAGTTTGCCACGTAAGAGTAGTTAGAGAATTTCTGTCATACAGATCTTCCAAATCTCTATGTCAAACTCTTGTCAGTCTCCTTCATGAAGTTCTGGGTTCTCTATCTGATTTCCAAGATGCTGTCTGCATCTCTGTCATTATTTCTCTGATACCTTTTCACTGATTTTAAGAAACTTTAATGCACCTGATCAACTGTAATTGTATAAGATATGAAATTCTCTCATGGTTTCTGTATTAAGAAGCTGGCTGAGGTGTACAACTGGAGAAGGTTTAATTTAAAATGTGTTCATATTTCTTCTTCTCTAGGTAATTTCTTCTTCAGCATGTACATATCTACTGATAATGCCGAAGTTTGGACTTTGCTTCAAGGTTTCTCATTAAATAAATGCTTATCTGTTAAGTTAATAGTATTGAGCTACCCTTCTTTTAACCATGTTACTATTTCTTCCAGAGCACAATAGGGTATTTCTGTACTTGTAATTTTATTATGAATTATAGTAACCAATAGGCTTTGAACTGAGAGCTTTTGGGTGCTGTACAGTAGAGGAGTGTGGTCATGAGCAATTACTTTGTGTGCTTTGAAACAGGAGCACCCAGCTTTAGGCTTATCGGGGCATTTATACACGTACGTTTTCATCCTGCAACACATCGGAGATCTGCTGCTCAATTAGTCGAGTCTGCCCTGCATGCGAGCTGATGCACACCGCACTACATCACATGCAGTTGTATAAGCCATGAAATGTGTCAGCATGCAGAAAATGGCAGCAATGAACTTTTGAACTAAAGCACCTTCTATGTGTTTTAGTTCAAAAGTACACCACCACCATTTTCTCAGCACTTATACAACTGCAAGTGACACAGCACCAGATGCTTTTCCAAACACCCAGCACTGCAGCACTTGCATGTGTAAAAATGCCCAGTGCCCTTCAATGGGTGCTTGCTCAGGACTTCTGTGGCTTTGTCTGATCTCTGAGAGCTCCCATTGAAGCCCTGACCTTTTGGTCCTTCATCCTTCCTGGTTCTCCATGGCCCTGACCAGTTAGCTAGCATCCAGTTTCACTCCTGAAAGGGGGACTTCACCTCCTTTTGGGGTGACTCATGCACCCACAATTCCAAGCAGCACAGCCCACAGTCTCTTCAGTAAAGGCATTTACTGGGGCAAAGGGCAGTCAGGCCACAAAGACCTGAGCAACCCAAAGACACACAGCTGTTCACTTTCGGCTCTCCAATGCTCCTGTACTTGACTGAGATCCCAGACTCTTCTGGCCAGGAGCTGGCAGCCTACTTGTTTCCAGCCCAGTCTACCATTGTCGTGTTTATCTCTGTACAACTGTTGCTTGTTTGGCGTCTCATCTTTGTTGATATATCAACAAGGCTAGTAAAGATTCTGCTGATACTGAAAGGTCCATCTGGTCTCTTCCTGCATGTAACTAGCCCAGCACTTAAATTTTCATTCTCTGCGCACATGCTAAAGACATAAACGGAGTCACATGATGTTATAACTTGAACACAGTAACACAGAAAGAACACAAGAAAACCCACAGCTCATCACAAGGCTACAACTGTCAGCGCAGATTCCCCATGGCAAGTATGTGATTCCATGACACGTGCTGCCAAATGAAAACCTGTGTTAATGAAGTATTATGCAGAACTGCTCTAATGGCATTGCCTTTTGCTGCTGTGTCCTTTCAGATGTGGTCAAGGAAATAAAAAAAAAAAAACAAAACAATTCAAGTACACTTTGAGTGATGTGCCAAGGAATAGTATGTTAATACATATGATGTCAGTTTTGCATGAGCTACAGTCTTCACAACTTCTAACCCTGTGATTGTGGTTGTTTGTTTTATTTTGGTTTGCATTGTACAAGGGTGTCAAACTCATCTGGCCCTGTGGGTTGGATGGCTGACGTGGGGATGGTCCACAAGCTGGATCAGGCCCACAGCCCCCATCTCCCTCTCCCAAGCATATTTGATCCTGATTCCAGCTGGTCTGAAATCCACACGCTGGCTGTCTTAGCAATTCTAGGACTGCCTTGCATATAGTGCCCATTCCAGCCACTTCAGGATCCTTGCTGCACATAACACCTGAAAATGCCACATGTAACATGGGTCCTGGATAGGCTGGAGTGGGTGTCACTTGTGGCAAGTGTCCCAGAGGGGGGCCCCATATGTGGCACAGTCTGGCCAGGATGGCCACCCCATGTAGTACAGCAGCCACTGTGTTCATACTGTGCTGCATATAACATACATTCCAGCTGTTCCATGATCTGCACTGCATGCAGCATGGGTTCCATACTGGCTGTGGGGGGAGAGGAAAGGGAAGGAGGGGTTCTGTGGGTACATGCTATACCCCTGTGACAGGTATCCACTCGGCCGACCTTAACGTGGCCCGCATATCTGTTCCTGGAGCAACCACCCTCCTACTTGCCTTCCATGCCTTGCTGATAATTGATTAATAGGTATTAATTAGCGGGAGGCTGCCCTTGTACTGCCCCACTGCCAGGGGGTACTATCTGCAGCTCCATTTCCTTCCCTACACCACAGTCCACACCTCACTGATGTTGATTCAGGTCTATCCCTATTTTGGCCCCTTCCTGTTCTCTCTGGGCCTTCTCTGTGATGCTTACACCCTCTCCTGGGCTTACCTCGCCCGCAATGGGGCTTCCCAATAATAAATATGGCCCTGTCCTGGGGCTCTCCATGCCCAACTTGGGGCTTCTCAAATGCCCCTCTCTGGGCTGGGGTCTATGTACCCCGTACGCTGCACCCATACTGGCGCTGGAGTCCCCATGCTACTGTGGGTTCCCTATGAGGCCTCCTCCAACCCCTAATAGCCTCACCCAAACCACCGGTGTAACAAACAACAAAACACAAGCCTCTGGGCTGTAACATAAATTGTAGCTGCCTGATTAAAACATCAGTCTGGCCTGCCAGGGAACACTCCTTCCTTCAGCAGTGCCAAAACACTGCTCCTATAGTCAGGCCTCACCCTTCTTCCCTGAGAGAGTTCTTTCCCCTTGGGTCACTGGCAGGGAACTGCCTCTGGCCTCCTGTCTGTGCTTTATATAGGAGCCAGGCCCTGCCCCTTTCAGTCAGCTGACCTCCTGGTTGCCCTGGCAACCCACAACTGGGCTCCTTAGTCACTGCTAGGGCTCCCTCCCTAGCAGTTTCCCCTCTTCAGGAGCAGGGCACCTCAGTGCTCTGTGACAACCACATGTGGGTTTGATCAGACTCGGGGACAGCAACAAGGAATGTCATGGGCAGGGCAAGACTTCATGGGTTGTATGTTTAACGCCCTTGCTGTAAAGCAGTGAGCATCTGAAATAATTTTATATTGGTGGTGTTGAACCCTGGAAGCCTTGTCAAGGCCAAGGAACTAAACATTTCTCCTAGCTGTGCTCTAGCTCATTCTCATCTGCTGTAGCAGAGACAATGAAAGATGAGTACCTCATGCTGACACCCAGAGGACATCTGCCTATTTGGGACTAGAAGTTTTCAGCTGGCCAGGGTTGTAGTGAATTTGCATCTCCTTCATTCTCTTAGGCCATGTCCAGACAAGTGTGTCCACACGGTACCTGGTGTCACTGACATGTCTGTGGCACCACATACTGCATGTTCAGATGTTCTCTGTGCTGTGTTGTGTGCACAGGGCGTACTGTGTGAATTAAAAACAAGCAGGAATCGTAACGGGATAAGGCACAACACTGCATTTATTGGAACATAAGACTTAAAACATGCAACATGAAAGAATAAAGAACATTAAGGTTGTCTGCTTCACTCATTACCATGCATACTCATTCATTCATTTATACAAGAAAGACAAACGCACTCACGCACACATGCATGCATAGTTAGACAGTCCTGAAAAGGTTAAGGTCAGTCTGATGGCAGGCCAGTATGACCATGAGAGATGGAGTCAGGTCTTGTTGGACGTGCCCAAATCTCCTTCTTGCAGGTGGAAAAGACTGAAAGTCTTGTCTTTGCGTTCATTCTTTATAGTGATAACTGTCCATACAAGCCTATGGATTCTGCTGAGTCAAACATGAAGGCCATCATCTTTGTCCTGTTAGTGGGCTGGGGTTGGTAGGATGCGATTTTCTGGCTTTATGATCTGCAATCTTCAAGGTGGCTGTTTCTTGCAGTTTTCAGCCATCAGGGTGAAGCATGATCTAGTATTTGGTAATCCTTAACTGCTGACTCAATGTCACTATAGCCTTTAACCATTAAACCACAGAAGAGAGGACCACCTGCTGCAAAAGGACGGTCTTCTTTCATGTTGTCACACATGTCTGTAGCAGGCTTGCCTTTTGGAGCTTGGGTTCAGTTCCAGGCTTAAAATCTTGCTCTTTTGATTGGTGGAGCTTATCCACCAATCAGGCAGCAAGAGGGAGTTAAGTCACACCCCTTTCTTGAGGGGAGTAGGAGAGGAGTTCCCCCCCCACTCCTGGACCTGATTGAAGACTGCAACACTGAGGTCCAGAAGGCTTCAGGGGCAGAGCCCCGGAGCATATAAAAGGAGCTGCATGCCCAGAATGAGGAATCCAGGACAGAGAAGAGAGAAGAGCAGGGCTTAGAAGACCTGAGGAGAGCTGCTCAGCAGGGCAAAGCAGTAGCCCAGAAGCACCCCTGAAGACTTCCATCAGCAGGAAACAGTGGATGACTCCAGCAGCTAGACTGTCAGTGTGCAGCATTGCACATGGCACCCAGACCCTGGGAGCTGCGTGACGCAGCTTGGGTCTGCAACCTCTGGAATGCGGCCAGAGACACGGTGCACAGGACGGTGTGTAGAGTAAGATCTTTGGAGCACTTGGACGGCTCAGGTCCTCAACCCCAAGAATGAGGCTGGGAGCTCAGTGCAGGAGGCACTATATGGAGTGTCCAGGAGCGGACTGAGTCTGGTGCTGCATGAGGCAGCCCAGGCCTCCGACCCATAGCAAAAGCCTGAGTCCAGAGAGCCAGATAGTGATTGGGCTACTGAGCCAGCAGACAGGGCCACACCAGAGGCCCCAGAAGCCCTGCATAGCGGAACCCTGTTCCAGGGGACAGCAACCCCCCTGAAGCCCACTGCAGGCGAGAGAGCAGCCTGGCACAGAAGATGAGGGCCACCCTCCAGGGCCTGGGAGCTGTGAGTTGCAGGGAAAAGAGGATTCCCACAGGGGAGGGGGAGTCCCTGCCCCCCGCAATTAGTTAAGGGCTCCTGAAAGGGGAGGTCCTACTGGGAGGGCCCCCCTAAAGTTACCAGCTTCTTTTGTAAGGCTTGGGAAAAGCCCAAGGGCATTGGGGTTTCCTCTCGGGATTGAGTTTTTTGGGGGTTCTTGCTCTATAAGTGGTGTGATGTCGTGCCTTATATTTTGTGAAATAAATTAGTAGATTAGTAGAGTCTTAGGGCTCTGCTGGGACCCCCTGTTGCTATTATTTCACCTGTTGTTTATTTACAGTTTATTTATTGTTCACCCATACTTATCTATAGTTTATCTGTTGGCTACGTATGTTTATTTTGGGGTTTATCTGTTTCAGATCAGATACTTACCTGTGACTGATCTACATCTGGAGCACTGGTATAAGGTTTTATGGCATTTACCCAGAGGGTATTGTTTATGTTATTTGTTTAGATTTTACACACACACACACACACACACACACACACACACACGTTTATATCCATGTCTCTTTTCCTTGTGATAAGTTAATGTAAATAGATGTGTATATAGTTATGTCTCCTGACTGTCCTGGCTTGGAAACTGAGCAGTCTGCAGTTCCCCACAGAGCACACCTGCCAGCTAACAATCCCCTTCAATTGGAGAAGGGGAGTATATACCTGAGTTACCTGGACTACACGTACATAGAAAAATAACAATATAAGCAATCAAAGCAATTATACTTACTGCAATACTACAGCTGCAGGGGAGCAGTACTGATCTTTCTTTTGACCCTGGATATCCAGGGGTCAAAAAAAACCCACGTAAAAAAGAAAGTGGAGTGGCACATGCCGGGGCAACATGCTCCGCTCAGAACCAAAGCTGGGCCAGCTAGAGCCATGTTCCAACTGCCAGCCAAGCTCCAAGTGGTAGGATTGTTGCTGCTGCAGCCCTGGGAGCTCCCCAGGTACCCAGGTGTCACAGAGCACTAAGGTGCCCTGTGCCCAGAGAGGAGAAAAACTGCCAGGGCGGGAGCCACCGCAGCAACTGAGCAGCACAGCTGGGGGATTGCTGGGGCAAATAATGAGAGCCAGCTGGCCAGGAGGGCAGGGCCTGGCCCTTATAAAGCCCGTGAGCTGGGACCAGAGGTAGTTCCCTGCTAGCAGCCGGAAAGGCAGGAGCTCCTGGGAGTTGCGATGCGAACACTGTAGCAACTGCTCGAGCAGAGGGTAGGATGAGAGCTCTGGAGGCTGGAGGCCAGAGCAATGGTGCCAAGTTATAGCCAGCTTGTGTTTGCATGTTGTGTTGTTATGGCCAGGAGCCTTATGTTTCAGTTATAGCCAGAGGCTTGTGTTTGTGTTGTTGTTATAAGACTGGTGGTTTGGGTGAGGCTATTAGGGGTTGGAGGAGGCCTCACAAAGGGACACCAGCAGTGTGGGGATCCCGGCGCCTGTGGGGGTGCCGTATTCTCATAGGTGACAGAGAGGGCGCAATATCCTTCGGGGCCCGCCGGGGGTGGGACCCTAGCGCCAGGGAGGCACAGTGAGGGCGCAGCAGCGCAGGGGTACGTAGACCCCTTCAGCCCCAGAGAGGGGGCATTTGGTTGAAAGCCCCAGTTGGGCACAGTGAACGCTGAGGAGCCCGGAGGGGCCACAGTGAGAGGCCCGGGAGGGGCAACATTGAGAAGTCCAGGTGCGGGCATTGGGGGCCTCTGGCAGGGGGCTGTATTTGTTGGGGAGCTCAGGTTGGACCCAGCAGGCCCCAGGAAAGGGGCAGCATTGAGGAGCCCAAGTTGGGCACTGCAAGCCCTGATAGGGGGCTGCATTTACTAGAGAGCCCAAGTTGGGCACAGTAAGCCCCAGGAAGGGGGCCCTCTTATGGAGAGGCCCAAGTAGGGTGTAGGGACTGAGTTGACATCTGCGAGGTTTGGGCTGCGGTATTGGGGAGGAAGGAGCTGCAGATAGCGCCCCCTAGTGGAGGGGGCACTACAAGGACATGGGCAGCCTCCTGCCAATTAATTAATTAACATCAAAGACGTGGCAGGCGAGACAAGGCAGGCGGTTGCCCAGAGACAGGTGCAGGGGCCGCATTGAGGGCGGCCCCGAGTGACTCCCTTTCGCACCAGGTAATGCAGCTAGAACCAGCCTAGTGCTGGCCCCAACTCCCCCCAACCCCACCTGGGATAACTTGCCATATGCCAGAGGGCACATGGCACAGGCATGCACCTTGTGCCACCGCTTGTTGTTCCCAGGGAACCAAACATCCAAACTTGTGTGGACATGGCATTAGAGTCCAGAGGTTAATGGAAAGGAAAAGTGAAGAAAAAAAAGTCAGAGATGTATAAAAATGAGGGAGAAATAAGGGTCTTACGTGCACAACAGTCATTATGAAGCACCATAAAATGTTGCAGGCCAGAGACTACAGGAATTTGACTCTTCAGTTTGCTCCCCCTCATGTCAAAAATCTTCTGGCTAATTTTTAAACTGTGATCACTGAAATAGTAATGTATTTAAAAAAAATAGCTAAATTTCAGCAGAGTACACATGCAAGCCTTTTTCCTTAATAAGGTTTTCAGCCACCATAAATGAGACCTATCAAATTTATGGAAATCAGCCTATCAAGAACATTTTAAGAATGTTACATGCTGCAGATTTATTATATAACTGCTATACTAGCAATTTCTTTGCAGTCCAGCCTTCCTGTTCAAGGCTCTGTGCATATGTTTGTGTGTGGCTGGGTTTCTGCTCTTTCTATACCTGCCTCATCTGCATCACTCACGTAGAAGTGGTATGAAATCTGTAGTTCCCTCTGTATCATAGAATTTGACTCACACTGGAATTATAATAGATTTTATTGCTCCTGTTCTCCATTATTTGGTCTTTTTTATTTTGTTTATGTGGAATAAAGGTAGTCTCTCACTTTTAGAAAGTGTTGTAAGTGGCTTTGTGGCTAGTTAAATCATGACTGCTGTATCATTTGCCTCAGAACATACTGGGTATGTCTACACATGCTATTATGGCTCATGAATAAACTGCGGAGTTTATTGCTCCTGGGCATGCTGTTTGAATGTGCACCTGGGAGCAATTAACTCTGGAGCAATAAGCTCTGCAGTTTATTTATGTACAGCAGACCCAGTTGGCAGCAGGCCCTGGGGGTCAAGCTACCAGCCTGGGGCTGCTCCCCCCAGCTCATTGTGCTGCGGAGGAGCTGACTGGGGCATAAGGGAGCTGCAGCATTGGGCTAACTGGAAGGCAGCTGCTGCATTGAAGCAGGCTGGTGCCTGAGCCAGTTGGGCAGAGTCTATACTGTGCTGTGGAGTTTTTTTACTCCACAGCAGGATAGTACTTTTAAGAGCCGAGAGAGGTTCTCACCATTCAGAAACCTTGTACACATGCAGAACACAATAGACATCATATTCACGTCACTTGCAGAAGAAACTGTATGTTAGAAGTGAGAACACCAAAAAGTTAAGTTTTACTGGAAAACTTGTGTTTGTAAGTGAGATTTAAACAATTGGTTATTGACTTCGTGTTTACCATGCACTCAAGGCATACAGGCATCCTAGAGCAAATGCATACTTTGTCATGTGGTATGGCTTGCATAAGTAATCGTTATAAACAAGCAGTATATATCATGTAATTTAAACTATTTGGTTGTTATATAGTACTAATAACAAGTATAATAAAAGGAAAACTGTATTATAAATCACACAACATTACTTGGGGCAAGGTGTTCAAAAAAGTTAGAGTAATCCAGCAATGTGTTTGCCTTTTTGTAAAGAATACTTCCTTTTCTATGTAAAGTTTTTTTGATATTCAATATTCTAGGTATGTGAACTTTTAACTTGTCAAACTATTGTAACATATTTGAAAATTATAGTAATTTGATTAAAATGCTGCCTATAAGGCAAAAGGTTCAGTTAATAGAATCCATATGTAATTAAAATGCAGAACTAAATGTAATCAGACCCCAGTGACTAGTGCCTTCGTATTGATAGTTTTACAATGGCCTCTGGGGTTGAAAGTTTATGTTAATGTTACAAATTTAGCTATACTGCAGAAAATGAGCAAGATGACAGTTTAGCCATTTTAAATACAGCAACAGAGTTAAATGATAGGCATACAAGACCATGTCTCTGGATTCTCGCAGTTTTAGGAATATGTCCATTGGCAGGTGGTAGAAGCAGAAGCCTTATGCGCACTCGTTGAAGAACTACTCAGCAGCAGCACTGTTATATAAACACGCTAAAATGAAGGATCCTGCTGTGAGCAAGTGATGGCCTATTTTTTTAACAGTATAGTTACTTAATTTGTGTGAATTTCATGTCTGAATCATCTGAAAGTTATAGATGCAACACTATGTACCAAGCCGCAAAAAAAGTTTAAAAAAATTTCCTGAACTTTAAAAAAAACGTATTTTCTCTGGACAGTTTTAAGAGTCGACATCCTGTGTTAGAGTTCTCTAATCATCACCAGCACAATTTACAATCAGAACACACAGAGAGCCAGTTCAGACCAGCTCATCTGTTGACTTTGGCAGAGGCCCTTAATCTCACTGTGTGCAGCTGCCACATGAGAGATGGGGACTCAGCAGAGAGCCGAAGAAGGGTGGGGACCTCTCATGAGCCACTGCGCTCCAGGCATAAGAAATTGTAATGTCTGGCTTCCAGAAACTGTCCCGTCAAAATGTGCTTCTGATTAGGTGGCTTAATTACAGCTGTGAAAACAATGTTGATTTAGGCCTCAAGATTCCAGTGCATGTCAGCCGTTATTAGCAAGCCTTGGACTGAAGCCACCATTTTAAAACTCTGTACCAGTAAAGTCACACACTGCCTGACAACTTTTTATTTAGGCAGAAATGTTGCCAGAAGCAACACATTTTATGCAAAATATTTTTCATTGCGCAAATTTCAAATGTGACACTATTGATGGACGTAAAATGGATAAGTACGATTGGGCTTCACCAAGTCCAAAGCCCAAACTTTCACAGAAAAAACTAACTGTTTAAAATAGTTTTTATAAAGTTTGACTGACATAATGCTTAATTTTAATTCCTTTAAGTCGGTTTTATTCCAAATCCAGCATGTTGGTTTAACCACCCAATTTTATTGCATCTAAATTTTCCTGACAGTTTCATTTGCTGTTGGGAAATAAAATTGCCATTTTTGCAACATGGGAAATAATGGCTAGTTTCAAAACCAATATGTTTGAAACTTCCTTTGCCTGAAGCATGTTAAGGCGCACACTCAATTTACTTTAGGGGAAAAAAGCTCATTAAATAGTTTTTAATATTTTAATATAATTTAAGTAACTGCTTTCACAGTGGGAAAGCTTATTAGGCCCATGTATTTACACCTGCAGAGAAGTAAATGTTTGGATAATTAGATGGTTTCCAACACTTAAGCTTTTCAATACAGTTGCACACAATGCTGTGAATCTTGTAAATGGATGGGATGCTGCATTTGTTGCATTTCAGCATTGCATTTCTACTGTCTGTAGTTTGTTTTGAAGCTGTGTTTGTGTTCATGTGCACGTGCACATGCACACGTGTAGAAGAGCTCAAGATGAAGGCCTATCTATGCTCTAGCAAAAGCACTTAACTTTTAACTTCTCTGTTGCCATGAACTACCAATTGTTAGTGGTTTGTTGCTTACTGGAAACAATCAAGTTCCTAAATGGCAGCAGGTTTGTGCGAATCTTAAACACAGAACATATCCTTCAAACTGCTGGCTGAGTTGCAAAATGGGGTGTTTGTTTTCAGGAGGCTAATTTCTCCCTTTCATTTTTTGCTAATAGTTTGCCTTTCTATAGTAATTATTAGTGAGCAGTAAATCTGGAGGTGTTTCAGAGCTGAGGGCTTGAAAACCAGGGTACCCCACTTGCTGTGCCTCAAAATATTTCTTTTTCTACTTAAATGCTGAAGATGATACAAGAGTTGTACCTCCAGGACTCGGTAACTGCAAGCTACAGTTTGGAGACATGGAGATATTGGGGACAATTGTGAAATGTAGATTCAGTTTTTTCATTTTAGACAAGCTTCATCCATTCAACCATATTGCACAGTAAACTATTGCAGGAAAAGTAAGGAATTACATATCTAGTATTTTGCTCGGCTAGCAAAGGGGAAGCCAGAAATGAGCTACCCCTTTTCTTTAAAAACACAGCACTTGGAGGTTGCTGAAATTTAAAATTAAGGAAGGATACAATTTATGCCATGAGCAGTTTTAAGATAGAAGGAGGTGTGGTCTGTGGTTGTTATCCTCATCAGACATGTTTGCAATTTATTAATGACTAAATAAAGGTTCCTTAATATTTTCCCCGCAGTTTCATTCACCAGCCTCAGCGTGACAACAGACAGCTGCTCTCTGCTTTCAATATGCTTTCTCTTCCTTCCACCTTCACTCTTTTCTCCTTAAAGCTATATAGTTTCCAACACATCAAAATAGAAGGATCTTCTCTCTATAACAATGCTGTCCACACTACAGTAGGAATAAAAGCACTGTACAGCCTGTTATTTTGAGAACTAGATATTATAAACCGGGACACCTAACCCTCTGTATATAACGTTTTTACAAAAGAACAGAACCAAGGATATAATTTTACCGGTTTTGTAGAAGAAAAGGAATCTTTTCTACAAAGGGAGCCAAATTCACTTCTTTCTAGACTCTGGGACTTTTGCACAGGCCAGGAGGTGCTTCCTCCCCTCCTTTGAAAAAGTTGTTTCAAGATGGAGGGCTGGAAGCTTCTATTATTTTCTGTTAAACTGTAGGTTAAACATAAAGGGAAAGTATGTTTGTTCTGGGACTGTGACTCAGCTGAGAATTTTTTGGAGAGCATGAAAGCATAGCTGTGCCTGAATAACTCTCTCAGAGATTTTGGTGGCACCTGAGTCCAGGGAATCTGAACTGTCATTTTGCCGGATGTTTCTTTGACATACTTCGAATAAGATCATATAAAATACAGTGCTGTGAGTGCTGATTTTTTGTTGTTGCTGTTGTTCTTACATCTGTTTGGTTTTCTGTTTCTGGCTAGAGGTACTAATGTAATAGCATTCGTAAGGCGAATGAAGTTCAGCATTGATTATCCTTCATTTGCTTTGGTATATGCATAAGTGGACCTAGGGTTTTACGAAGCAGGGTGCAGGAGAAGTGACCTGAGCTGCAGGGGCAACTGCATCGCCCCTGCTTCTCCCCCATGCACCAGGGCAGACCCTGCTGAAGGAGCAGGGGCAAAGACCTGTTTTGTAATTCCCTCAAGTGGGGAAAAATATTCCAGTCCTCCCTCCCGTCTCCCCCTCCATGCCCAGTAGCATGGACCTTTTCTTCCCCTTCGGTCCTGCTTTCCTCCCCCTGCCCCACCTGCCGCTACCACTGTCCTTAGCTGACATGGACGGGGAGGGGATCCAGAGCTGCTCCTGGCCCACTCTAGCCAGGCTACAGGTGGAGTCAGGCTTGGCCGGAGCCAGCAGCAGCAGCAGGTGGGTTCGCATCCCCTGTACGCCTGTTCCCAGGCTGGCAGGGAAGACCGGGGCACCTGGAAAGAAGGAACTCGCCTACTGCTGCTGTCCCTAGCTGAGCCCGGCTCTGTGTGAAGCCTGCCTGGACTGGGAGGCTGTTTGCTGAGGCAGCAAAAGCAGTGGGGAAGGTGGGGCAGGGGAGGTGAAAGCAGGTGCTGCCGAGAATGGAGGGGATGGACGAGGGGATTTTTACTTCTTTCAGTGACTTAAAAAAAAGCCCTCAGATACTGCTCCTGTAGCAGGGTTAACTGAAAAGGGGGGTGCATCTGTGCCGCTGTGCCCCTCTTGATCTGCGTCTGGGTATATGCACCAAGGTGTATGACTCGTTGCCTCTCTCCAGTGATAAAAGTAAATCAGAACAGGAGTAGGAAAGATTTTGGTGGTTTTCAAAATGTATCTTGATGTTACTTAGTGAAGCCAATTGAAGTCTTACTGTGGTAACTGTGGGGTGGGAAGAGCAGTAAAATAGAGCCTAGGGAAGAAAAGACTGAAAGGGGTTGTGCCTAAAATAG
>JAGPOW010003395.1:23535822-23547297 GCA_030014935.1 Caiman crocodilus
TGCTCTTTTTATTGCTGCTTCATCAGATTTCCCTGGTTCATGAAATCTTACCTTACTGGTCAAGGAGGGGACTCATTGATTGCAAACACGCACCAGTGTTTACAAGCTTTGGTTTATCACCTTGGTTCGTTCCCAGTCAAGGAGTAAGAGAGATGGGATAGCAGCACTTCCTCAAGTAAAACAGAGATGATGAGTGGGAGAGCAAAGGAGGGATAGTTGCATTCTTGCTTTACCTTTTATTTTAACTCCTGGTGAAACCAGTAGTGCTTTTTCACACATTTTAAAGATATGTATATTTCCCCACAGTTCTAAGAGAAAAAGCAACTTCTGCCTTCTCTATTGAATACTCATAGAACGCATCATTCTGTTATTCTGTTTGCTGTGGAGTAGTGTGAAAAATAGCTTTGTTTATGTGCTTCAGATGCCAGCTTGTTTGTATTTTGTAGTCTAAAATACAGTAATGACATCATTAAAAAAATGTTGAAATATGTTGTAAGTTGTGACTTACCCAATAAAAGACAAGAAGTTGGGGCATAGGAGTTAACACTGTTTTTCACACACAGTTGTGTTTCTTGTTGCATTGACATAAGGTAAGGGTAGGCAATTATTTTGGCTGGAAGGTCACTTAACAAGTTTTGGTGAGCTATTAAGAGTTGCACTCACAAAATTAATGGTGAAGATATCATTTTAACACATTACCGATTAAAAAAAAATACTATAAAATATTTTAATTTTATTTCAAAAAATATTTTTTGTCCTGATTTATGTTTTGTACAGAGTAAAGTATATAGAGGTGATTGTATAATAGCTCACAATAAAGTCTCTCTCTCAGGGGAACCAAAACCAGCCAGCAGGACACTCGGGCAAGGGAGAGGATGTCCCAGTTGCCAGCAGAGCTCTGCCACTGCCCAGCCACCACCCAAACCACGAGGGAGCTCCTGCCTCAGCCTGTCCCCTGACATGCTCCTAAAGAGCTGCCTGTCCCTCACCCCTTCCTGTCCACACTTGCCCCTGCAAAGCCTGTGGAAAGCCTAGCAGTCCCCTCTAGCCTACACCACCTCCTACCATGACCATGCTCCCCACCAGGATCCAGGCTGACCTAGACAGGCTGGGGAAGTGGGCAGAGAGCAACAGGATGCAATTCAGTAAGGACAAATCTAAGGTGCTGCATCTAAGGAGGAAGAACTGCCATCATACCTACAGGCTGGGGGACGACCTTCTCAGCTCCACTGAGGCAGAAGAAGATCTTGGAGTCAGTGTTGACTTCAGGATGAACGTGAGTCACCAATGTGATGAAGCAGTTGGCAGGGCCAATTGCACCTTGCCGTGCATCCATAGGTGCATCGCAGAAAGGTCCAGGGAAGTGATTCTCCCCCTCTATGCAGCACTGATCAGGCCACAGCTGGAGTACTGTGTCTAGCACCACAGTTCAAGCGGGATGCAGACAACCTGGAGAGGGTCCAAAGAAGAGCCACTCACCTGATTAGAGGCCTGCAGGGGAGGCCCTACAAGGAAAGGCTAAGGGACCTTAACCTCTTCATCCTTCCCAAGAGAAGGCTGGGAGGGAGCCTTGTGGCAGTATACAAATTCATAAGGGGAAAACAACACGAAGTAGGTGATGGTCTGTTCACTAGGGCACCCCCTGGAATGACAAGGAACAATGACCATGAGCTACTAGACGGAAGGTTTAGGCTGGACATTAGGAGAAAGTTCTTCACGGTCACGGTTTCCAGAATCTGGAATGGGCTCCCAAGGGAGGTGGTGCTCTTCCTATCCTTGAGGGTTTTCAGGAGGAGACTGGACAGGGACCTGGTTGGGATCACATGACTCCAGGGTTGGTGACTCTTTTTTTGCCTGCCAGGAGCAGGGTTTGGGCTAAATGGCCCACTGAGGTCCCTTCCGACTCTATAAATCTATGCAGGTGCAGCCCAGGGTTCCCCTTTTCCCCCAGAAGAAGCTCCAGCCCCAGGATCCTGGAAGCAGCCTCACTTAGAATCCCTCACAGGATGGGAGCTACATTGAGTGCAGCTGAGAGAGGCAGCAGGTGCTTGGGCCAGCTCACAGTGTTGCATGAGGCAAGGTGGGAAGTGGGGCCAGAGCCGGGCACCAAGGAAGCACCATCGCCTCTGGGCATAGGTGTGGAGTGCCCATGGCCTAGCCCTAGTGCCTAGGGCAGCCCCTGCCATCTCTGAGCTGCAGACAAGCAGGGTGCCACCAGCCCAGCCCAAGTCAGGGTGCCTAGCACGGCCCACCCAGGGCCTGCCATGTAGAGCCAGGCAGGCAGGGTGGTTAGCAAGGCTGCTTCTACCCCGTATCCCCTGCAGTGCCAGTGTGGCTCACCCAGTGCCTTGCATGTGGTGCTGGGTGGGCAGGCAAGGCTGCTCCCACTCAGCATCCCATGCTTAATCAGCAGAGCCTGGAGCCAGAGCCACCACTTGTGTGGCCTGCCCACAGGCTGGAATAAATCATTTGGCAGGCCGAATATGACCTATGGGCCGTATTTTGAACCTGCCTTCCCCCCCATATAAGGGCATGTAGTCAGCAGGTACTGTCTTAATGTCCAAAGTCACACAACTTTAATATTAAACAAACCATATGTTTATGTATTTACTTTTTGGGTATCTCCTTAAATATTAAATTTTTTTAGGTCTCTATGAAACCCATGTTATTTAGTGAAAGGTCAGCTCTTCCAGTCAATCAGGTAAAGGCTTATTTACTCCATAGATCATGAAGACCCCCTGGAGCAATTCAAATCTATTGAGCTAAGTAGGTATTAAAACAGATTTTTTTAAAATATGGATTATGTATCCAGTAGACCAGATAGCATTATTCTGTTGGGTAAAAGAATGCTTACACTGTAATTATCTTAATTTCTGAAATATTTTTCCATTTACTACCATTTAGTAGTGAAATCTATTTTCTCACCAGTTTTTGTTTTTTCCCCTCCTTCTCTTATAGTATAAACATTTGTTTGGCTTTAGGTTTTTTCAAGAGGGCTTGTTTGAGTAAACTATTTTTGTTGGTTTGGTTTTTTTGAATAAACACTAATTTTCTTTTAGGACAGAAAGGTAGGTTCTTCCTAGTGTGCAGTAATTCTTAAACACATTTTTAATACAAATGTTTAGCATGGCTAACTATTGAAAGAACGTTCCAGATCTATATAATAGTTTTAGGTCTTGGTTAATATCCAAATTATACCTGGCATGATTGCAGTGATTTTCAGGACCCTGTTTTTATCCTTTTCAAAAAGTGCTATCGATCTACTTTCTATATGTTACTGGTTATATCACTTTGAACTTTAAACCATGGGTTGCTTTTGAGGTCCTAATCTTTGAGCTGAAGTTTGTCCTGTTAGAAGGATACAGTTGACAGTATAAAACTTCCTACTCCCAAACATGTGCTCTTTCACCAACACCACGTGTATTTGGAAGGCCTGCTGTGGTAGATATTCAAAGTAAGGTCACTTTTGTGGAGCAACCTCTAGAAGCCAAAGCACCATGGAAGAATCTTAGACGGCTCCCCAGGTCTTTGGCTGCTGATGTGGTGGTGTCTAGTACTCTGTCTACCAGAATGCCCAACAGACATGGTTAATAAACCAGAGGTTGCCAGTAGGCTCCCAAAACCATATCTGCTTTCAGGTTTCCTCATGTGCAGTCTTGGAAACCAAGTGCACAATACATTTTCTATCTTACTTACCCTTATAGCTGAACTGAGACCTTGCAAGGTTTTCTTGTGCCAAATACCTTTTGATGCCTTATTAATTGGAACAATTGAAAAAATTGTCAGTGTAACTATTACCAGTAAGAAGTGATTTAGATTCAATTACTAAGTCCTGTGAGCCAGAGGGATTTCAGGTTTGTATTTGTATACAAAATATGAAAACCAACATTTAGACATAAAAGAGGGCTGGGGAGGGGAGGAGCTTCCCAGTTCTACTGGTTCATTTACTACCACTATCAGGTCAAATTTTCCAAACCCATTGCATCGAAACTCTGTAAATAAAGTTTAAAAATGTAAATGAAAGATATTTGCATTAAAGAAGAATTCTGACTATTGTTGAATTAAAATAATAGCATTTTGTAATATTTAAAGGACATCAAATTGTTAAATGTTTGTGTAAAAAGCTAACGAATATGTTAGCTTCCATGGCAAGCAAAACAAAGGTTATACTTAGGAATTGTTATACTGAAGAAACCACTATTTTATGTCCAATATCAAAGTTTGCAGGTCCCCTCAAAATACTCTCAATAGTCTCCTTACACATGCCATATGAAATTTCTTCTGAGAGAAGTTTGCATGTCAATCTACTCTGTAATGTTATATGTTTAATAAAAACCACACAGCTTTCAGAACATGCATTTGGTTTATATACCGAAAGACAAAATTCCATTAAGAATTTTTGTTAATTGTTGATTCACGTAAGATGCGATTGGTATGCAGAAAATATTAGTTCCATTTGCATGGTGGCATTCAGATTGTTTGTTTAACTTCACATAAAGTGATGTTCCAGTACCTGAAATATAACAGCAGTTCTTAAAGGTTGATTGTGCTCTTGAATCTAATAAGTATACAAGATTCTGTTGAAGTAATTATTAGGCTCTTATTTAATCATAGTCTGAAATACAACTGTGTATAAAAATTGGGCCAAAATCAATAGAGACAGTAACCCTAGCTTACGCACACTCAAGTTGTTTATAACTGATAAGCTTGATTCCTTGCCCAGTTAGTATAATTTGGGTCTTACGTTTACACAAGACCTACATGTTAGACATCAGCTGAAACTGAGCCTAAAACATATGATGTTTTTTAAGCTGTTCAGATATCAAGTCATATTTTCTGAGCCATGTTTCAGAAGGGCTAGTTCTTTCCCCTGACTAGTTCCTGATTTAAGGAACTCACAAGGTGTGGCTGATTCTAATCTTCTAGCATCAGACATCAGGAATGACTGCGTTAAAATCAATGCCATTGCACTGGTAGAACCAGTTAAAGCAAGATCAGAATCAGGCTTGAGCTGTTTAATTCAAGCTGCTTTTACATTTGACAGCATTTTCATGTGTAATATAGGCTGTTAAAAATGCGGGTGCTTTCTTCCTCTAAAATAACTCTGCAGTCTTGAATGAAATCTTTTACCATTAGGCAGCTTCAGCAGTCATTCTTCAGGTTATGTTATGAACTTTACTTTTATAAAGCTACTCTTCCAGCTATTTGTTGGACATAAATTCTGTCAGATATAATAAACAAGAATGTATTTACAATTTTCCCCTAAGTGAGCTAAGTAAAGCGGTACTAGAGATGGGTGAATCTCAAAAGACAGAGTTTGGATAAGCAGCGAAATGTTTAAATGGTTATTGGAAGAATACCCTGAAATTTTTGGAATCCTGCAAGGCTTAGCTCCCTCCCTTGTTCAGGCTGTCATCAGTGCAACAGCAGCAGCCCTGTTCCTAAGGCATGGAGACAGGTTGCCTGCAGCAATGGTTTACTTGGAGTAGTAAAGTTATAATGGTCTTGTTTTTTCCTATCCCCAAAGGTGTCTTTAACAAGGCTGTGTTGTTTTAAGCTGAAAACAAGCTTAAATTAGCTCAGATGAGCTAAAAGCCAATTCTGTTCTTGTATCCATGTGCATGTGCACACGCTCTGGATGGTGGTGGACAAGATTGGGTCTGTTCTCTAAGGATGTGCAAATAGATTCATTGATCAAGACAATAAAGAGTTTGTGGCCTCAGGTCTCTTGGTTTCTGACAGCTCAACCCCTGCACACAGTCCATAGTATGTTAAAAGCAACAGGTTCTGTCAATCTATTATCTCCCTTCCCATTTCTGAATGAGTTAGTCTCTGAAGTGGCACTTTGCTCTGCCTTCTTCCTGACTTCTGACTAAAACAGCTGACCGTTTCCCTCTCCCCACATCAGTGTTCGGAATAACATTAACATGTATTTTCACAGCCAGGTACAGGGAAAACCTGTCTTTATTAATTCAAAGGTAAAATGTTTTTAGGAAGGTCTCCATGTGTATCCTTCAGTGAAGGCCCTTGTACCTGCCCAGCATCTGAGTTAACCTCTAAATAATACCATATTTTCTTACATATTGGCACACATCTAAATAAAATATGTACCTTGTTTTTGAAAGGTAGAATGAAGAAGAACAAATCTTCGCTTGAGACCTTCTTTTGGGGAAAAGGGAATGTATTCACAGCCAGTAGCTAGGGACCCCATTGCGAAGCATTATTTTTACTGTCCCCCAGCAGAGGCAGAAACTGCTATTACTTATTTTCTCATTTATAATGTGCACCCTAATTTTTCAGCAGCTGCATTTTGGAGAAAAGGTGTTTGTTGTGTGCAAGAAAATATGGTATTAGATCCCCACTTGGAAATTTAGGGAAATACTCATTACATATCTTTCTTAAAAAGCAGCTGTTATGACCACAGTTATCCCTGCCCAGACATAAGGGTATTCCAGGCCCTTATGGTTTACCTCTCCATACCATCTTCCATAAAAAAAATAATTTGGTTCTGTTTCTTTGCTGTACGTTCCTTTTGAAAACGATATTCATTTTCCACATCTGTTTGTGTTTCCTGTTTGGATTTTTTTCTTCATCCTCATGTGCACTGCAGTATTATCTAACCTAGATGTTTAGTGCTCATTGCTTCTCTCTAAAGTGCAAAACCTCCATGAAAAAGCGAGGAATCAATTTCCATTCAGTGTGTATGCACATGGACAATGTAACATATCCACCTTTCTCTAGCAATGCATGTGCTCAGGTGCTGGATAGCTCAAGACTCATTCTTTTGACACTTGCCTTTCTTGAGTCCTGATAGTTGAAGTATGTAGGACACCTACCTAGAGCTCACTGCAAAACTTATCATACCACAGAAACTATTATCCAGGTTCTGAGGCTAATTCAAAGATAGCCTTTGGGAGTCTGTTTAACTTCCATCCCTCTGTTTGCAGTGCACTACAATTAATAAATGTGCAAAAGTGAAGGTTTTGAATAGGCATTTTAACAAAAGAATGCTAAAGTATCTATCAAAAACTGGAGTTTTCAGAACAAATTGCTTACAGAGAGCCATGCTCTCAATCTCTTTCCCTGGTCATGAAGTTTGAACTGACAGACTTAGGTTTCCTACAAACATTCAGTTTCTCCTGGGAGAGTCTCTGTTTTCCCAGGAGAAACCACAAGTGTACAGATGTTCAGGCTTTTCTCACAGATTAAAATGGTCTCTCCAAGAGAAAAATCACCTGAGAACAACTAGGGTTAAATTAATCCGAGGAGACTTTCTCCTAGAAGAGTGAATGTCTGTACATGTTGTGGCTTCTGTCAAAAGGGAGCACAGGCCTTCAGCATCCCTCTCCTCCCCCAGGGAGACAGTGTGTCAACCGTTGTATTCTGCTGCTCTGGCAAGAAGCAGACCATCTCCCCTTCACCATCCCCACACTGTGCTGCTGGGACATGCAGGCTGGCCATGAGCAGTCTAGGTCAGCCAGCCAGGGCTGCCACCTGTTGCCAGGCAGACTGAGGGAGCCTGCAGAGCATGCCGATCTGTGCCCTCCCTGCCTTGAGGCAGTTTCTGTACCAGGAGAACAAACTTGGGACAAGTTTCCCAGGTTATTTGAATATTTGTATGCAGCCTTAGTTTCAACATCTTTTAACTCATATTTAACTAATATTTGGTTGCTTTCTGTCCCATCTAACTAAAGTGTTTTCAGTAGGTACCGAATCTGCAATACATGACACATACTTTCAGAAATGTGTCTCTGTGGAGGCAGTTCTAGCCCCACTCTTAACAGTCCTAGGTATATCCCAACCCTTACTGACTACAAACTACAGTTGCATATGCCCAGCTCTTTTCTATGTGAGCTCATATAATTAGTGAGAAACAAACAAGAAACAGCAAGTAATCATGATTTTTTTTTTCCAAATTCATCTGTTTGCAAAATAGGAACAGATAGGCCCTGCCTATATTGTGAGACCTGAAAGCAGGGAGTGAATGGACTCTTAACCCCCTGCAACCAAAGATATGTGCAGTTAATTTGTTTTCTTAGATAGGTTTATGGATACTAAACATTTAAGTAAATGTATTTGGCGGAAACATGTCGTAGAGTTAATCTTCAGAATTTTTTAAGATGTTTTTAATGTGTGGAAGCTGAATCATAAAGCCACTTTAAATGTTCCTAGACCTTTCTTCTCTACATCATAAAATGTTACAGTTAAAAATAATGACTCTTACCCTTTTCCCCCTCTGTATCCATACTGCTGATACAATAGAACTTTATTAATTATAAAGTGATCGAAGCATTTTACTGAACCCACTGTAATTTTTTAAAGCAAAATGCTTCTGATGATTGGATCCAGGATTCTGCTTTAAAATTTGACTTTTGTGAAAAAGAGCTTAATGCACCACTGCCATAGCTCAGCTTTCCTTGTCCAGTTTAGTAAATGGGATGACTAAATCGTAGTCGCAACAGTTCTGAGCAACCAGGCAAGAAGGAAGGTAGTTAAGCATCTTGCTGTGCGTGAGCAGTTAGAGGGCAGGCAGACACCATGCACCTTGACCACCTATTATGAAGCTTTTTGCTGCAATGTCAAGTGAAAGCGAGTTAATTGGGTGAAGCTGTAGAGCATGTTAGGGGCATGGTAAAGGGTTGCTGTCTGACAGTTGAATGTCAGCACGAGCTAGTCAAGTGTGGCTGAGAGACAGAGACCTGTCACAAAGTTCATGTGGACTATAGCACAGTTAGGGAGCTGAAGTGTGGTGCAGTCTCACTTTCTCCCTCATTGCATTCAAGCACCTTAAGATTTCACACTGTATGTGTCAACCCTTGTTCTCTAAGCTGTTTTCTCCTAACCCTTCTGCATTCAAATGATTGGACAAAAGATGCTAATGTTTGGCAAAGTGAATGTAAATATACTTTTCCTTCCTTTTCTGCTGGAGTACCAAAATACTGTACATCCAACTCAAACTTTGAAGGGTTACATCAAATAGTTAGACTGGTTGGGAGTTCATCTGATAACTGAATACATTTCTTGAGAGAGTATGAGATTTGACATTAAAATAGTTGAATACACAATGCCTTCTCACGAGCAGGATTTAAAAACCTGGATTTATTCACATGGGCTACTGCATGGGCCATTCGAGACTGAGCATATTCCTGAGGTACATGTATTTTGCCTGTGGTCACAATCTTCCTCTCCCCTTTCCCTTTTTATTGGCTTGAAGTAAAATGCTGTGAAGGCAGCTGTCAAAAGCATGGATTGTAGGAAGATAACCAGTGAAGAGCTGTGGGAAAAAATCATTTAGTAGGGAAGGGCTTTCCTGAAAATGTGGGGAGCATCAATTACACGTAATAACAGACTGAAGAAATGCTCATAGAAATGGCAAAATAGTATAATAAGAATACAGTGTGCCCCATAGATTGTGGGTTTCAATATGCAGCTCAGAATAAATCAATAATGGTTCTGGTTAGCTAGTCAGATAAAAATAAAAAGTGCATTTACTCCTGAAGAAGTGGAGGGACAGAGATGAATAGAATGGTTGAAAAGTCTCTCTCAGTGATGAGAATATATTCCATCAGTAAAAAAAATAAGAAATGGGTTGAAATCAAAGTATCCTAGCCATGGAAATAACTTTGCAATATTTGCCTGAGGTGTAGGCATAATTTCAGAGCAGTGTAAGGAATTTTGACTGAAAGCTGGGAACTCCTAACACCACATATGTATAGGGCCTTGGCTTAGAGAGAACTTTGCAAGGCAGCATGCTTTGTAGCTTTTAGTGAAAGTATTTAGAAATTATTAAAATTAGCAGTGCAGAAACCCTGGTCCATCTTCCTGTCTATGCAAGATACAGCTCTCAAATAAAGAAAAAATCAGGTACTAATCTGGTAACAATGACTTCAGGCTCTTCATGTGTGCAGAGGTCTTGTTGGCATAGATATTTCTCAGGCTCTAAATATACTTAGGGAAAACATTCCATTCAAGAGCTTTTAGAAATGTGAATAATATATATTGTATATTATAAGATTAACTCTTAACATTTTTAAACAGAGCCTGTTATACGTTTCTCTGAACATATAAAAAGCTAAAGAGAGTATGCAGGGTGTAGAATAAAATTATAATTTCCAGATTATTATTAAATCATTTGCTTACATAAAAACTTCATTAAGTATAAAAGGAAATTCTTCAGCAATGAATAACTACTTAGGAGCTGTTGGCTGGTGGTTCTCAAAGTAGAAAGTATGATGTGTACCTTTTTGGATATAAGTTATCATGAGTTGGCAGCCTCCTGACTTGTTGTTTGACAACATTTTTTTTTTGTGGGATTCAGGCAAAATTTATATTGAAAATGTCTATGTTACTTCTTTATATTGTTACAAAATTGCCATTTGAGTCCCACTGCATTAGCGTACAGAATAGCAAACTATTGATATAGGAAAAACTCTGATTTTTGGCAAGTGTACTTACTTACTCTGGAAAAAGTTTGCTAACTGTCTTTATATCGCTGTGGTACCCAGTAGCAGCACTATCCATTTTAAACACCAGATTTGAGACTCTTCATCATTCTGATTCATTTCATCCAGAATGAAAATAGCTAAATACAAAGACTTGTAGCTTATTTGAAGGCTATGGTGATTTCCAGTATATAGCAGATATTAGGCAATGCTTGAAAGTGGTTTAGTGAATTTTTAAAAGATGTAGTCCTTTCTAGTAGCTAAATTGTGCCCTGCCACTGACATTGACATGCAACTGAGCACTGTCCATATGTAACATGTTTCTTAAAAAGTTTCCACCATTGCTAGCACTGGTGGTAACAACAGCATGGGTGCTAGTGAGAACTAGCCTTCTGCATTTTAACCATTGTGCCACCAAATTTTGCTTAGAGCAAAGCTTGACAAAACTGGTTAAAATACCAATGCAAGCTACTGCCTTAAGTATTCCTAAGTATTGTTAGTTGCGGTGAAACTACAGGCCGTGGAACTGTGCATCCATAGCATAGATGGTAAATATGAAGAGAAAATGTCTGAATGTGCTGTAGGCTACTACTATATAGGGAGCACATCCAACAGAGCTTGCCCAGGTGGTACAGGTGAAGGTGCAGATGTGGTCTGCCCTCCCCATCTGGCCTTAGGCGGCCCCTGCAGTGCCCTGTGTGGGGTCAGGTTCTTCCCAGGGCAGCCAATGCCACGCTCCCTCCTACAGCTGCCAGCCCTGGCCCCAGCCAGCATGCATAGCTTCCTGGTGGAGCTGCTCCCTCTTTTGCAGCTGCCGTACTCCAGCAGTTCCTCCTCCTCCTCCTCCTCCTCCTGCTACACTGCTTCAGGGTGGGGGAAGCTGCAGCAAGGTGAGTCCTGCCCCAGCATATGGGGCTTCAACTCCCAGCTGCCTTCCATGCATTCGGTCACCTGCAGACGGCTACTCATCACACCAGGCAGGTGGGGTGGGTGCAAAGTGACCAGGAGCTGAAGCCTGGCTGCAGCTTCCCCC
>JAGPOW010003395.1:23560358-23580136 GCA_030014935.1 Caiman crocodilus
TCTTGCTCCCCACATACTTGAAAAAGGACTTCCTGTTGTCCTTGATCTTAGTTGCCAGGCGAAGCTCCACTCCCGCCTTGGCTTTCCTAACAGCCCTCCAACACGCCTGAGCACAAGAAGAGTACTCCTCTTTGGTACTTCTCTTTCTTGCTATACTCTTGTATGTTGGCTGAGAACAACAACAAAAAAGCCTATCTGTAACTAGCTAAGACCTTGCTCTGTCCTTTCCAGGGTAACCTGGCCTAAATTACTGGAGCCTCATAAACCTTGGATTGAAAAAAATCACCTTTGTGCCGTGTAACAGCCCTTTGAATGGCGTTGATTACCAAAACCATGCACCTGTACCATAGCAGGGATTCCTCTGGGTCACTTTTAAAAACTAGATCAAGTTACAGACTCTGATCTTTCCTTTCAAGGCCATCAGTGGTCTGGATCCAGAGTATCAAAAAGACTTCTTTGCCCTTGGGAACCTAAGATGTACAGTGGTTCTGCTCCAGGGGAACAATACAACTGTCTTCCTACAAAGAAGATATTGTGTGTGCTGGGGGATATGGCTTTCATAGCAGGTATTTAGAAATTTTGAAACTCAGCCATCTAGTCTCATATACTAAGTTCACGTTTTCTTTTTTCCACAAGGCAATTCACTTCAATAACAACTTAACATGCTGTGGTGATGGAGTATGCTATAAGAACATGATTAGAAACACCTTCTCCACTTTAAGCCCTCAGACATTTTGCAAATGAGTGAAGTGACTACTTCTGGCAGATAGCAAAAACTTGCTAGCACTAGCATAGATGGCCCACTTAGGGAAGCAACTGCAAAAAAACCCATTTGACATGATTCTGCTTAAAGAGTTTTGCCATCCATGATTTTGTCTAATAGCATGCCAGAGAAAAGTACCTTTTACCCCAAATCCTACATTTTCTTGTTTCTTGGACTTTTAGGTTGCTTTTTGCACTTTTGCCAGTTCAGCACAAGTTTTACTGTTAGTCAAGATATAATAATGGGAGTCCATCCCAGTGCTAGACAAGACCTGGGATCTCCTTATCAAGTCAAACCTTTAAATGTTGAACTGTAGGTCATGCTCTTGTCTCAAGTGCTCTTAGAAGCCTAAGCTTTGCGAAAGCCATGTGTCAATTAAATGCATTATCATATATAAACCCTTCATGAATAGGTCAGGGGTGTGCACTTGATTGCTTACTTCTGTAGCTGTTCATCCTGCTGGCCTATAGCTAAGAGTGTATCAAGTTTTCCATTTAAACCTTTATGTTCATGCTATAATTTAAATAACTTTTTCAGAGATGGCTTTTGAAATATGTTGCATTTAGGTTGTTTTATCACTTAATCATCTGTTCTCTAGACCTCAGAGTTTCTTATCTGCTCTCACAGTTTGCACCATTTCTTTCTACTGAAAGCATTTTTCTCCCATTGCTGATAGTAGTTGATAATTCATATTAAGAGTTCATTCAGCATTGTCCTTCCATTTTCTCTTTGGTTCACTACAAGATAAACTGAAGTTTTGTTGAAATTGGATTGCTCTGCCATTGGCTGAAGTCTGCCCATATGGATCTGATTATATATCAATGCCAGAGGGAATACAGTGTAAGGAATGTTCTATTTCATAGACTTTTGTCTACTGCAGTCAGATTTCAAGGCTGGTTTGTTTAGTTGTGACATTTTTCTTTAAGGTTTATTGTAGTTTCATCTAGTAACCAGTTCTTCCGCATAGTGTCACCGTGGATTGCAAACTGTCTGTAAATTTACAGGCAGCCAGTAAAAAACCAGGCTAGAAGCCACCTGTCTGTAAAACCTTTTTTTTTTAAAGCAAAACAAAAAAGAGCCACCAATAAAAGAAAGCAAGGTCCAGCTGCTTTACAAAACTCCCTCTTGAAAAGAAGCTGAAGAGCTAGAGCTTAATTGAAGGACACAGAGAATACAGCAGCGCCACCTGGTATCTGAGCAGGAGTGTAGCACCCTTCAGAAAGACTTCTCTTAAGGCTTTATAGACCACCCTCTGGCCCAACTATGGGCTGCTTCTGTTTCCCATCCTGTAATACTGCTGGATTTCATATAGGATTCTTTGGGGTAAGGTTTGGGAGGTGGGCTAGTGAAGGCAGCATCATGAAGCATGCAGCCAGGGGTATCATGGTATGGGAGTGAGTAGGAAACACCTGGGGTGGGAGCAGCATGGTGTAAAACCACTGCTGTAGTCAAGCAGGTTTGCCAACCCAAGAACATTTTTTACTGCACACTTTTTACTAGCAGCCAAACTTTTTTACTTTTTTAGTATGCTTGGTGTTAAATCCCCAAATTTGGACCCAGCTCTGCTTACTGGGAGTTGGCAGCAAAGCAAGATACAGCAGAAAAGTTATGTTTACATTATGTAAACTATATATCAGTAAAAACATGCACCTGTAAAAATATTGGTTGTCAGTAAAAAGTTTGTAGTAAAAACATTATCAGTAAAAAACATTTTCTTGGGTTAACAACCCTGATATCACATGATCAAGTTAACACACACTAACTGCAGTTGAACATGTATCTGCTTGCATTTTAAATAGTTCAACACATGCTAAATGCTAGGGGTGTGTGAAGCGGGCCGGATTCGATTTGGGTTCAGATTCAGCCCAAATCAGGGACAGTGATTCAATTTGTTGATCCAGATCACTGTCTGTGATTTTGAGTTGGCCAAATCAGAATCTGAAGATTCAATGCTGATTTGGATATAGACACAGCTTTAAGCATTTTTTCTACATACCTCGAAGTACCAGCATGGCTTGTGAATGCTGCAATGCTGGGGCACGTGGAATGTCCTACAGGAGTGCAGGAGGGGCCCTCCAAGTGCTCGGCGGTGAACCCAGAAGTGGACCGGAACTATTTCCAGTCCACTTCCAAGGCCACTGGAGAGCATGGTGGGGACCCCCACATACCTCCTAGCCTTGGCAATTGGCCAGAGGGGAACCCCAGGTGCCCCCCCAGACCCAGGAGGCACCAGTTGCTGAGATGAGGAGGCGCAGGGGGGCCCCCCATACACTTCCCAGAAGTGTACTGGAAGTCCTTCTGGTCCACTTTGGGGTCTGCTGCCAAGTGCACTGGTGAGCTCCCCATGCTCCTGTGGGATGCTCCATCCACCCCAACATCACAGTGTTCATAAGCTGCCTGCTACTTAGAGGTATGTAGAAAAAACTTTTAAACCTGTGTCTATGTCCAAATCTCCAAATCAATTCAGAAGGTTCTGATTTGATTCGGAGGAATTAAAGGGTCCTCTGATTCAATTCAGATTCAGAGATCCGGCCACCAAAATTCAATTCAATAAAAATTGTTTCAAGATTAAAGGTTCATATTTGTACTTGGAATTAAAATGGATAAATACTTATGCCTTTCCTCTGTAATGAAAGATTTTACAGCACTTTTGTAAATGGTTGTAACATATGGCAGAATTTATAATTTTTTAAAATAATTTTCAAAATGATTAGGAGCCAAGCTAATAACATTTAGAGTGTAAAGGTAAATTGCTTTACATCTCCTCTTAACCAATGTTTGGTTTTTTTTGTCATTTTTTTTTAATTTCACCTATATGGCCTGTCTGCTCCCACATCTTGAGGCACTCTGTGCCCCAGCCAGCCAGGGAGTGGCTAGTTGGGGTGCAGGGTGCCTCAGCACAGGGGATCCACAGCACATGGAGATGGGAGAGCAGGCAGCCCTGGACCCCCATCTCTGAGTTTGTCCTGGCATCTGCCGCTTTTGCATGGCTTGCGGTAATCCCAATAGCAAATTTTGCCCCCACACTGTAAATTAGCAGCGCCACACACTAATTAATGTGCAGCTCATGTGGTTTGCAGCACTACAAACCACACAGACCTGCACATCTGGATCCCAGCTATAATGAGTACTAACATAACTCACTTTTATGCAAGGGAACCTGGGCCTAAAAATCCTTACTAACAGATAGTTTGTATGGAACTGTGTAATACAAATCTGGCACTCAGATTTTACACATATTAACAATAAATATATGCCTTTGGATCCAAGAAATAAGGGTGTGTATATCTACATGTGTAGTAAAGACTCAAATTTAGCTGAATCCTCAAAGGACTGATCACTATAACTTTACTGGGGCTAATCACATGCTAGAAGTTAAGCTAGTGCTTTACTGAATTTGCTCAGTACCCGGAATTGAATTGTTGGATTCTGTTTGCACAGGTTCAAGGCCAGTGTGATCCCTGATTCCACAACATAGCAGAGGATCTTCTTCTTCTTCTACTTAATAAAAAGCCAGCTATAAATACCCAGTTATAAACTTGTAGTACTTCACACTTCCCAAAACTCTAAAATGCAAGGAAATTCAAAGTGTAGTTTGCAACTCTTCTGTTACCACTTGATGCCATTTGGAGGTGAATATGTCAAGTGACCTGATAAACATAAGCACATAGGCGGGCATTATGACATGTTGACAACACCAGAGATATCTGGGATTCAGTTTTCATTCTCAATTGACTTGCTACATATGTTTAAGTCAGATGCTTGGGGGAAGGGGTAAATTTTTAAAGTCCTGACCTCAATGTGAATCATGCTACTAAAACCCTGCATAGTTGTTTTAAAATGCCAGGAGTTAATGTTATTTAAATGCAGTATTTGGTGGTTTAATTGAGTCATGCTTCGTTGTCTTTTACTGCACATTAATGCCAATGAAACACTTGATTGTTGACAGAGAGCCCTCTTCACTGAAGCATCCACTGACATATTGTGCTGCTATAGAAAAGTATTGCAGGAGAGGAACTGGTCTTACTCGTTGTATTCATTTATGCTTTATAAAGAAATACAACTTAAATCTTTAGTCTCTGGGTTTTTAGATTGCTGTATGAACTCTATTACTCTCTCAAAAGGTAATGTTGTTGGGGTTTTATATGTTTGAGTTCACCCAGGGACTCAGCCATAGGTATTTTTATACATTAACAAACAAACGTTGAAGTTTGCTGTGTGCTTGTCAGAGGACAGGTTAGATAGAAGAGTATTTTCGTGTAGCTTTGGTATCTTGCTTTAGGGCATGCCTGTAGCCTTTCCATTTTTTCCTTTGTTAATGGACAGGAAGACTAGCTTTGGCTAATACCGTATTTTCAAAAGCACCTCAGCCCCATTTTCAGAAGTGACTAAGGAGGCTGTATCCCAGCAATTATCCTAGTGCTTGTATAAAGGTATGTGAGGACCTGCCGTTTCGCATTGTTTTTATGCACGAGCAGTTGTTCAAAACCATTTGCATTCACATGGACAACTGTGATTTACTTCCCTCTACATCTGCCAGTGCTTGGCAGTAATTTTGTTCTGAATACATGCATGGCCTGATGCTGCTTAGCCCTACAGGGATTTTGCTCATGCCACGTTCTAGGACTGTTACTGGATGTTACTGGAATTCTGTGATCTGGGGTCAAATTTGCAAATTCTTGTGATCCATCTTTCTTTTGAGAGCCAGCACCATTTTCAAATGCCTGTCAGCCAGCATGGGGGGAGAGTTGCAATTTTATGTTGACTGTTTGTGGGTTCATGCTAGCATTTAAATGGGGAAGTTCTATCCAGTCAACATGACCACAGAGTGGTAAATGGCATATCTGTCTGCTCATGGAGGTACACAGACAGATGCGTCTTGACATGAGGCAGGTATTATGCAAAATAGACATGGGGTAATTATTTTGAACTCACTGGAATGAACTTACTTCATTTTCAAAGTGGATTCTAAAGATCCGAGTAACTAATTGCAAAACGAATTGCATCGTGCAGGTTCAGTGTGAAATGTGGTAGGGAGGGGGGCAGTGAGGGGACACGTATGCACCCACTCCAAGCTGGTCACGGCTACTCTACTGTGCTTAAGACCAGGTCCCTGGTGTACCCACTCCCAAGTGATCAAGACTTATTTTTTCAGCAGCAGACCCAAGGTCAGGAGACAGGGCCTATGTCATTCCTGAAACTAGGATCTGAAGTTATTTAGGTGCTTTTGAACGTCCAAATCTCTGAATTTTCTGAATCTCTCCGAATCAATTTGGAGGGTTCCAATTTGATTCGGAGAGATTAAAAGATCCTTTGATCCAATTCGGATTCAATTTGGATTCAGAAATTCAGCCACTGAATCAGGCCGAATCTCTGCTGAATCAAATCAGGAACCGAAGTTTTGCACAGCCCTACTTGCCCACACCTATGTGATTAACACATCATGAGATCTAATAAGTAGATTGTAGGAGTAAAGATAAGTTTATGTTAAGGACTCGCAAGGTTTATCAAAATCTCTGAAAATAGATTAACTCCTTTTTTAAGGGTAGACACCCGATGTGATCTACAGACTAATGCCTGTCATCTGGCTGCTGTGGTCTACACGTACAGCTTATACTGTGCAGAGAATAATGAAGTCTGGTGAAAAGGCTGCAGCATCCTGAGCTAAGAGAACCAGGTCCCATTCCTGCTATTGTTCAGGGAGTGAAGTAAGACCTCTCTGTCCCTTACATGTCCCACGCTACCTTAAGTCAGGTTTGGGGGTCAGACTAGATGGCCTGCTCTAGGCCCCTTCTGACCCTAGGTACTATGATGATACTATGATACTATGAAGTGTTATTTTTGCATTACTGTATCTAAAGATAATGAAATTCCAACCAGATTGTACATAAAATTCTCCCTGGCTCTGCAAACTTCAGATCCGTTTTCCAAAGAATATTAAACAACATAATCCCACAAAACCCCCTTAAAGAACAATACTTCTATACCATTCTGAAATACATTGAATGCAAAGAACTCTATTCAGTGAGTAATTTACCCAGTTTTCTAAAGCACAAGTTTTGAGATCCTTGGATGCAAAGTATTATATTCTAAAGCTTTGTCATCACCATTATTATTTATTATTGAACACTCTGCAATCAGTGACTGCATTCCAGTGTTGTTGAAAATGCAAATGCTCTCCACTGTGACACATTCCCCTTCAGAATGGTAACTATATCAAATGTCTTTATCAAGTATTTCTAGAGTAGTTATGCCATTTGGATTTTCACTTCTGTACCTGAATGATTGGTTGATCACTGTACTAGGTAAGGTACAGAAATCAATAAACATTACTACTGGGATATTAGATTTGCTAAGATTCCAAACAAATTGCTTAAAACCCAAGGGGGAACACCCTGACTGATCTGGTTGTAGACTGTCACTAATAGTAAATTTAAAAGGAAGTGATGAATAAGACCTTTCATGATGACCCAGATGGATCTGTTTTGCCATAAATTAAGATCAAAAGATGCCAGTTTCCTACATAAGTAAAATTTAAATAACTATGTTAACTGATCCACTCTCCATTTATTTTGCAGTAGGAATTTGTGTGCATCTTCCTCCAGCAGTCCCTGTGGACAATAGGTCCTGACCAGGCTACAAAAGGATAAAGGTTCGTGAGCCATGTAATGCCATTCTCTGCAAAAGAAAATTAGGTTCCTTCTACTGCCAGAGACAGCTAGTTTTACAGCGGACCAAGCAGAACTAGAAGATTCTTCATATTTCAAGTAAAATGTTTCTGTCTCACGTACACACACAGCATGACTTCCCAAAGGGTACAGATTAAACAGTTGGGGTTATTTGAAAAAGTGTCTGAAGTTCTCCTCCTAGCCAGAAAGAATGGCACTATAAAGATTTATAATTTTAAAGGGAGGAGTTTCTTCTTTTGGTCCTGGACAAAAAGACTTAGATTCTTTTAATAACTGAAATGGCTTCTACCTCTGTCTGAGTCTGAGAACCTCTCAGAAAGTTCATAGTGTAGTTACAGTTCAGCGCATGAACTAGTAGAATACAAACTTATTTCTTTGAGCAGCTGCGAGTTGTCTTTGTTCATTAAAACATTTGGGCACTTGAAATCCCATTTTAGAGGCAGTGATGTCATGGGTAAATCGTGGGGCTCTCTTTTTAGGTCAGATCTGGAAGGCAAAATGCAAATTGTACCAGCATTAAGATGAGATCTCAGACGTTACTCTAGACTGGCATAATTTAGACAGGAATCTGGCTCGTTGTCCTTACAAAAGTGTTGATAAAAACTTCTCCTATGTTTTCATGCTCCTTTCCTTATCTTTCCTACTTTTAGCTTCCAACTCTCATTTTCTTCCTATATTCTCCTTCACTTTTTATCTCCATATCTTTCTTTTTCTCTTCACACCCAAACCTTTGCCTCACCTCTCACTCTTCATTTTCTTCTTTCTAAAATGAGTGTGACCTTAGTGAGAAAAGTGGAACAGAGAAAACAGTTCCATTGAAAGGATCTGTCCATGTGCGTAGAATTGCTTGTGTCCTTGACAGAGACTAAAATAGCCTGTGAGGACTGGGACTTCGCCAGAACATGTAGACATTAATCCCTAACATTTCTGTTCTCACTAACTAACTGTAAGTGATACCTGTTTAATATATAGTTTTCACCTGAATTGTCCTATTTGAAACTTAAACTCAAAGCTTAGGTTTAGTCACACTTCAGCCAAATTCTGCTTTGTAACTTCACCTCAGAATGGCTTTCTTCAAATATCTACCTAACTAATGTTATAATAAAAAATGATTTGCGGAACATATGGTCACTTCTCTAAAACCATTTCTTAGCAAAGACTAGTGGCTGATATTTTGAAGTACTTGCCTAAAAAGAGTTTGGTACTTCCCAGATACACATTGCTACTGTACTATTTGGATATTAGATTAGAAAGAAAAGGGACATAGACCATTTGCATGTGAATCAAATCATTCAAGAACAGAATCCTAAAAACTAGGTGGAGGTGAGAGAAAAAGTTTAGATCAATACCTTTAATTCATGTATTTGACAGATGAAAAAGTGTTGCATGCAGTAATGGGGAAACCTGACAATCCAGAGTGGATGCTAGAAGTATGGCAATCAGTCTAATGATAGTTTATAAAGAGAACCCAGCTGTTTAAAAAATTCTAGTTTGACATGCATGCCCAAACATAATATTCTTATGGAAAAAAGGGAATTGAAAGAATTAGTACGTCCTAGCATTGCACAGGTCCACCTTGCTAAAGTAATTATTCTTCCTGACAGAGACAAAGACTACAAATGATATGTTTAGGTTGTACTTCTGTTCTTTAAAAATTACTTCATCTGTTCAGGAAGTGGCAACAATACTATACGACTCAGGTGACCAATAATATGGCTCAAATGGCAAATTACAGGCATTCAGTACTTAAATAGATAATTGCAGCAAACAAGTCACAAGCCGAAAGTTTTACAAACTAATAATCAAACAATTAAGAACAACAAATACATGTGCAGAATCCCTAATCCATTTGCAGCTAAATTATGCACATAAAGAGAGGCTAAATTAGCTAAATAAATTACTCAAGAAGTATTTTCCCAATGCTACTTTTTGACTTTGTCCTCTGTATTCAGTGTAATGTATAAAGCATAACCGAAAATATTTAACCAACAATATCTAGGCAAACACCTATGTAAACTATGTAAACATGTAGTCCAGTAGGAAGGCAGCTACTTCAGTCTCAATTGCTGTAATTTCAAACATTTTTGGATCTTGCTCCTTTGCTCAGTGTCAGACTGGCTAAATTTGGGATCAGGAGGGTGTTTCACCTGGCAGTCAGTTTGGCATGGATGGGGGTGAGGGGGAAGGGGGTGTCTTAGTGTCTTCTGTAGTGGGGGAAGGACCCTCTTCTTTGGATCTGTCAACTATATGTTAAGATTTTAACAGGCTACTCTTTGTTCTCATAGTAGGCAGTGGCCTTGCTTGACGTGTGACAAGTTAGGGTGTTCTTGATATTTTGGGATACTGCATCCATGCTCATGTAATTTTAGGAATAGGTTAGATTAGGAGTGTCCAACCTGCAGCATGCATGTCACAAGTGGCATGGGCAAGATCTGTGTGTGGCTTGTAGCAGATCAGGCAGGAGAAGGGGATCATTTGGGGAGGGTGCAGGGTTAATTTGTGGCATGCCTGCCAGAAAGATTGGCTTCCACTTGGTTATACCAACACATTTATAGGATGGTTCAGATAGGGATGACCCTGCCTTGAGCAGGTGTTTGGCTTGGATTACCTCTTGAGGTCCCTTCCAGCCCTACTTTTCTATGCTTTTGATTATTTGGAAACTTAACTAGCATTTAGAATTTCCCCACTTTTAAACGTGTATGTATTTAGTAAAAATGACTAATAATGTTTGTAGCAAAAGCAAATGATTATTTTCCCCAAAGCTTACACAACGCATTTATATGAATCCAAGATGAAGCAGTAGGGAGGCAGGCATAGAAATGAGGACTGGCAGGGGACCATGGGGCAGGTGGCAAGGGGACAGGAAATGGGTATAGGCATGGGGGGGCGAGGGGTAAGGGTCTGGCCACCTACTCCCCTCACATCCCCGCTTCCCCCACTGCTGTCCCTGCCACAGCAAAGGTTGGGGGAGACTAAGTTAAGACAGCAGTCCAATAATTCGAGTCTACACATGGACAGTTATAACAGATTTATTGTTTTCCATGTCAATAACTTAATTATTGGAATGTCATGTTAAATTTGAAGTAGTCTTGGATTCAAGTAAATATGGTACATCTAAATTAAGTTTTTTTGTCTAGAAGTAGAGGGATGTATATACATTTGTGTCCTTTCCTTATCAAAGTCAAGGAAGTATGGGAAGAGTGGAGATTTTTTAAAATTCTGTTTTCACATTATTGGCTAAATAGGATCTCTGTACAGTTGTTAGAAAGGCACTCCAGAAGTAAGTGGTGAACAAGAATGGGTAATTTAACACATGGATAAAAGTGGAATTTATAGAAACTGCTGATGTTCAGAAATGAAAGGGCTGATAATAGCAATTAATGATTGTGAAGTCTGCTACTCTGTTCTGTGAGACTTTAAAACCATGTCTATAAAGGGGAGAAGATTAAAATACATATTGATTGGCTGATGGGCAAAAGGTAAGGTTTGAAAGCAAAGAATTGACCAATATGTATTATATTAATTAAGTTCTTCTCATCATTGTGAATAAACAAGAGTTGATAACCCATGTCTGTAAATTCCTGAATTGATTCCAGATTGAGTGTACTTCAAAGACATGGTGCCACATAAGTTGGAAATCGCATTCAGAAGGTTTGTTGTTGTTGTTTGTTGTTCTGTTGTTGGGTTTTTTTGCAGCTGAGGGGGAAATGTAAGACACTTTGTTTTCTGCTGTACAACTTCCTTAGTTTTCTTATGAACTTAATACTTAAGTAGCACATGCTGACAGGAGTGACGCGATAGGCTTTGAAATGGGAAAGTGTGCCAGAAAATCCACTCGCTAACGTACACTGTTCCATGAAGATATGTGCAGGAGAAATGCCTGTGTGCAAATGTCATCAGTTGCTGGCAACCAGGTATGAAGGATGAAAATTGAACCTGTACCTGTGAAGTCAGTGTAGTGGTTCTGAGAATCAAGGGTTCTCAAGCCAGGGCTAACAACATTTCATACTACGAGAGAGACAGGCAGACCGATTTCATGGGTGAAACTGTGGCCCTATTGAAATCAATGGGAGTTTTGCCTTTGATTTCAATGGGATCTGTACTGGTCTACTGGGATCTGTACTGATCTATATATCTATCATTACATCCCCTGATTATTAGGACCTGGAACAAACTTTACATGCCTAGGACATTTCTCAGTGCCTAGTCTAAGATACGTTACTGGGTCAGCATTTGTTTTTCAGCATTTCCCTTCTAGGGATAAGTAGATGCCAATGACTTGATTATTAACAATAATAACACTAATACTTTAAGCTGTTATGTTTCCTCCTAAGCTTTTAAAAGCATTTTATAAAGTGAATAGCAATTTTAAGAATCAGGGACTAGAGCACAAGGGAGTTTTCAAGGGTTTGTCTAAGCTAAACTGTTGGTGACAGTGCGATGAAAGAACCCAACCTGCCAGACTCCTGTATTTTGGTATACATAAGGGGGGTTACAAACTGCAGCTCTTACTGGAGTTCCCTGCTCCAAGGCCATTTTGAGGCTATTGCCTGTAAAACTGTGTTTGTGATGCTGGAGAGGATAGATAACGTTTTGGTAGTTCTTTTCTTTCCTTCTCCTTTGCCCTGGCTCTTCCTTGGCTGGTCATTGAGTCTTTCTTAGCTGGAGGGCCATTTGCCAGCAAAGAGGCTGATCGAGCAGAAGGAAGAAGATAGCTCACTTCCTGTAGGTAGCTAGGGGTCCTGAAGGAAGATGCCAGGATTCTGATAACTCAATCTGTAGCCAAGGGCGCTGTGGTTCATGAAGCTCAGCTTACATGCAAGGGTTAGCTTGGAACCAGCATGAACACTTTTTGGACAGACAGAAGCAAGCTTGAGAAAAGTTAGAAATTTGGCTCAGGGTGCAGAGGTGCTCCTGTAACTATCATTTCTCCACAGAACAGGTGCGGCATAGGCAGCTTCTTCATGCCACCTCCTCACTGAACCATATTATCTTCACCCACAAAGGTTACCTTCAAAGCCTTATGCATTTAACAGCAAGGTTATGTCTATAGGATACAATAGGGATCATGCATCCTGAGCTAGTTCAATTCAACTAGCCCATGCATAACTCAAGTGAAGATGACTTTCTTGTGATACAGCTTAGCAACAGCATCACGGGTCATCAACAGTTACTAATGCACCCCTCTTGTCTACTGTACAGACATTTTATAAATAGTTCTCTTTTTGTTGCTAGCAAGTCAGCTACACTGGATGCATCTACATGTGCAGTTAATGTGACTGAATAAACTCTGACGCAATTTGAGCTGGAATAAACGAATTCCAATTTATATGCATGTTTAAGCACAGTAATTTACTCTGCCGTCGGATAGTATCTGTGTTTGATGGGATTATCTGACAGTACTGTAAATTAATCTACTGCACCCTAATTGTGGTGCACATGTAGATAGTGATGCTTTACTGTGCAGTAAATTAGTTTACTGCACAGTACAGTGCACGTGTAGATGCGTCCACTGTTAGATGTGCTGTACTGGCATATCTATTACAGAAGACCCATTGACTACCTGCAACGTTTAAAGCACTGACACTTAAACCTATTCAGTGCAGGTTTAATAGATTTATTACTTAAAATACTGGTGATGGTGCAGATCAAGTGGAAGATTCTCTCTTGTGTGGGAGGATGATTTATGGTTTTATATTAAACACTTGGCTTGCACTATTTGTGGTAGCTGGTTCATTGTGGATAGTTTGAAATGCAATGTATTTTACTTCTAAACTCTGGTCTCCTGGTGCTTTTTGCCTCGCTAAGTTGTAGAAAATTATTATTCCTTCTCCATCCACCAACTTTTCAATCTAGGTCTTGATCTATTTTGCAAGTTTCAGTGTATTCGCATAGCATCCCATTAGGTAAAACTGTCTATCTCAGCCAAGTAATATCTTGCATATCTGACCTCTACTCTGAAACACTGACTCTCATTAGCCAGACTTTTATTGTTCTACTAATGGTATGGCCGAAATGAACTGACGCTAGCAAACTGACACCCCAGCTAGTCATCTCTCGCATTCCTATCATATTTTCAGACAGCAGTGCTATATAATGTACAAAGTCTCTCACTTGTTTCCCTTCTGCATCCGAAGCCCTTATTAGACTGTTCAATTGATTTCTACTGCTGCATCACCCAGTCAATTGCAACATTGCACAGTGCAAGGTAAAAAGATGCCAGCCCCAGTTGTACTCTGGCTTCTTCCTAAGCCATTCAGGATTCCCTGCTGTTTGTTTTCATACAATGCTCAACTCTGTTTTATAGGCATCTAGTGAAGCTGATGATCTCAATAGTAAAGTTGCAGTGGTAGAGAAATCTCCATAGTGATGCTCTGTCCAAGCTCCATGGAAAATTGAAGAAACTGATTATCATGCTGCTTTCAGTACTTAGCACTGCTGAGTAACGTGTCAGAATATATCAGAGAGGAGCAATGCATATAGTATGTGATCAGAACTGTATTTTCAGAGGCATTATTTCACAAATTAGCATCCCTCCCTCAAAATAAAATAGCAACGCCTTTTTGCACTATTACTATCATAACAACTTGCGTTAGATGATTACAATCTGCCTTTCATCCACAGGTTTTAACTAGACTTTCCAGTTATGAGGCTGGGGAAGGTAACCTAACAGCTCTAGTGTGAAGTATATGCATAGTAGTATTCCTGTTATGTACACAGGGAAATTGAGGCAGAGAGGTTGAATGGTTTTCCCAAAGTGTTAGTCAGTGACAAAAGTGAAAGCCCTGGTCTCCTCCTCAAGCCACTAAGTTTGCACTCAGTTTTCTTTATTATAATATAATATGCTTTATGCATAATATAATAAAGCTATCTCACTTGACAATCTATCATGCTACAACTGAGATTTTCAAAGATGTCTAAAGATGTTAGATGCTCAAATCCTATTTAATTTCAATAGCAGTTGATGGTGTAGGTCCATTAAACTTTGCAAATCCCAGTCTCAATACCAAATGAGATTTAAAACCCCATTCTGGTAACCTTTACAAATATCTCTAGTCACATTTACTTCAGTGGTACCAGTTGTATGAACATAGGTTGCATGGTAAAAAGAAGAATCAGTTTCTCCACTCTTGTTATCGAAGTGGGGTCATTCTCAGTGTGTCCTTCCCACCATTGCTGTACAGGGAATTTCCTGTCAAAATCATCAGCAGGCATTGGTGAGAAATACATGCACCATTTAGACTTTTATGATAAACTGCCTGAAAATAATCACAGAATAAATATTTTTGAATGCAAGCAAAAAGTGCATATACTTGCCCTTTAAATCTACTTATAAAATTGGCACTGCTTCACTTTTTTGTTTGGTTTTCTCATTCTGTCACATTAAAAAGTGGCCTGTGCTGTGAGTATCTGTCAAGCTTTCCCCCTCATAATGGAAACATGCTGCAGCTTGTGTCACTGGAGACATTCAGGGCTATTGTATCCAACTCTAACTTTCACTGAAGATATATAGCTACAGCTCTTCAGCCTAATGCAATGAATAATTAGGAGCAATTACAAGAAAATCTAGCAAATTACTAAAACCAACCAGGAGTAAAAATCAGCTTTCATGCTTTAATTATTTATCTATTTGGTACCTTGCAGTTATGAAACAAGTGGTATGTGGGGCTAAATCCTCTTGGTTCCAGTGCAGTGGCATAAATGAGATGTATGATATGTAGGACTCCACAGTAGTATTTACATCCTACCATGGGAGCACTGGAAGGGCTGCGGAGATGCTCTGTATTGAAGCTCTGTAAGGGGGGATGGTACCACAGGGAACCCTACATGTTGCCCGATTGTTACTGTGCCAGGCTTTAGTATTTCCTTTTAGAAGTACTAAAGCACAGTGCAGTAAATGCCCATACTGCACCATACACACTGTGCACAGTTATTTTTAGTAGCTACTTCACTGTAGCAGTGCACTGTATGTGCTGGGGGAGCACACAGCTATGGCACAGTAGCTGCTGATCATGTATAGAAACTTGTGGATACTACATACCCGTTCTTTCCTAAACTCTGGGTACACCGAGGTATCTATGGACATTGTAGCATCATACAAGCTTCTCAATACCTGTCCCTCTTCCTGGGTCTCACCTTTTAAAGCCTTCAGTTAGCTGTGTGAGAGAAGGAAATAGCTCTGTCTTGTGCATCCATACAGTAACCAGCCATAAACTAGTCCTTAGTGGGTGCATTTTTATGTGCATATTTATACAAAGTAATAAACTCCAGCTCATATCATGCTGGAGTTTCTTGATCCGTGTGTGCCCAGGAATGTGGCACATTGAGCCAGGTCAGAGCAGCTCTGGCTGGCAGGGGACCTCGGTGCTCAGTCTGTCAGCCCTGAGCTGCTCTGACCTGGTTCAACATGCTGCAGAGGGGCTGGCTGGGACACAAGGATGCTTCAGTGTGGGGCTAGCCACACTGAGGCACCCGTATACCCTAGCCAGCCAAGTCAGCACGTACATGTGCATTTACTGTGCACAAAAAAACCCCTCCACAACAGGACCTTCTGAAGAGTATATTAGTTTCCTTTGGCCTAATAGAGCTGCATGTGTAGACACCAAGATGTTTACTGCTGAGCTTATTAGGCAACTCCATAGTAAACCTCTTGTATAGATGCACCAGTGTGCATATGGTAGTATCTGCAACACATTTATAGGTGCACCATTGGAAGTATACCATTCATATCCTGCCATGAACCAAAAGGTTACATTAGCATGCTGATGGACCTCAGAGGGTGTGGTTTGAATTGAAAAAGGAACCACAGCCCAAATCTAGTGAATGTTTCATTGTTATTCACCATAAAATCAAGGGCACCCATTGTGGGGCTTGAATGCCTCTACACTAATGCTAGCAGCATGGGGAACAAACAGGAGGGACTTGTACTCCTGCTTGCAAGCAACAACTTTGACCTAGTTGGGCTAACTGAAATCTGGTGGGACCTTACTTATGATTGGGCAGTAGGCATTGAAAGTTATATGTTGCACAGATGGGATAGAGTGGGGGAAGAAGGCAGGGAAGTCAGGGGGTGTTGCTCTCTATGTTAAGGAGCAATATACATCTTCTATAATCAAGATAGGATCAGAGGAGGGCCAAACTGAGGTACCGTGAGTTAGGATACAAAGGGGTTGAGGGGAAAGGGACTTGGTAGTGGGGGTCTATTATAGACTGCTGCATGAGGAGGATGAGCTAGACCTGGGATTCTCTGGGCAGCTCTCAGAGGCTATATAGTCAATAAATACGGTTTTCATGGGTGACCTAAACTACCCTGACATCTGCTGGGAGGATCAGTCAGCCAGAACTAATCACTCATGTACGTTCTTAACCTGCATACGGGACCTCCATCTAATGTAGTAGGTATATGATCCCACTAGAGGGAATGCCTTGCTGGACTTGGTGCTGGCTATCAAGGATGACCTGGTGGGGGATCTGCAGACACAAGGCAACCTAGGGGATAGTGACCATCAATTGATTGAATTCACTATCTGGCAAAGGGTGGAAAAGTAACTAGCAGGGCAGAAGTGCTAGACTTTAGAAAGGCTGACTTCAGTGTGCTTAGATTAGTTGGTGGGGCATTAAAGCTCAAGAGCATTGAAAAAATGGGGGTCCAGGAAGGGTGGTGGTTCCTTGAGGAAGGGATCTTTCAGATGCAGAAGGAAGCAATCCCACTGTGTAGAAAAGGGGGCAAAGGGCCAAGATTCCCTCCTGGCTAAACAGGGGGATCCAGGAAAGCCTAAGGGCAAAAAAAGGGACATACAGGCTGTGGAAGCAGGGGGTAGCTACAAGGAGGAGAATACCTCCCTGGCTCGCACTTGCAGGGAGTCAGGAAGCCCAGAGCAGCATTAGAACTTAAGCTGGTGACAAAAATTAAGGACAACCAAAAGTCCTTCAGGCATATAGGGAGCAAAAAGAAGGTGCAGGGCAGCATAAGACCCCGACAGGATAGACAAGGGCAGTTGGTTACAGATAGAAGGGACAAAGCAGAGCTCTCCAATGAGTTTTTTGCCTCTGTGTTCTTGAATTCAGATCTAGACAAATCTCCCAAATGCATTACTGACAGAAGCAGGAGAAACACCAGCCTACCAACTTTCAGCACTGACCTAATAAAGAGACATTTGGAGGGGCTGAATGTGTTTAAATCAGCAGGACCAGATGAGCTCTATCCAAGGGTGCTGAAAGAATTAGTGTCATAACAGAGCCATTGGCACAACTGTTTGAGTAATCATGGTGCTCAGGTGAGATCCCAGAGGACTGGAAAATGGCCAGTGTGGTCCCTATTTTCAAGAAGAGGAGGAAGGAGGATCTGGGTAGCTATAGGCTGGTTAGTCTCACCTCTATCCTTGGGAAAACACTTGAGAAAATGATCAAAGATCATATTTGTAGGAGTCCAGTGAGTAATATAATGCTGAAGGGCAACCAGCATCGATTCATAGCAGGTAGATCCTGCCGACTAACCTTGTTTCTTTTCATGACCAGGTCACTAAATTCTTAGATGCAGGAGTTGAGGTAGATGTCATCTACTTGGATGTGATATCCCATCATTTTCTTATAAACAAATTAATGGCTGTGCCATAGATGATTACACAGTCATGTGGGTGGCAAATTGGCTGAAGGATCGTACCCAGAGAACAGTGGTGGATGCGTTGGTATTGACCTTGAAAGATGTGGGAGTGGCTTAGTCCTTGGGCCAGTGCTTGGTCCTTGGGCCAGTGCTGTTCAATATCTTTGTCAATGACCTGGGTGAGGGAGTGGAAAACACAAGGGAGTGGAAAGCACTCTGTCCAAATTCACAGATGACACCGAACTATGGGATGAAGCAAACACAATGATGGGAAGAAACCGAATCCAGGCAGACCTGATCAGGTTAGAGAAGTGGGCAGAGAATAATAGGATGCAGTTCAACAAGGACAAATGCAAGGTGCTGCACCTAGGGAGAGGGAATCACCAGCACACCTATTGGATGGGGTGTGACCTTCTCAGCAGCACAGCAGCAGAAAGAGATCATCTCCAACATGGGTATGTGTCATCAATGTGACAAAGTAATTAGCAGAGCTAACCACACTTTGTCATGCATTAGTGGGTGCAACATGAACAGGACCAGGGAAGTGATGCTCCCACTCTCTGGCACTGGTCAGGCTGCAGCTGTAGGACTGCATCCAATTCTGGGCCCCACAATTCAAGAAGGATGTGGGCAACCCTGAGAGGGTTCCAGAGGAGGGCAACTCTTATGGTTAGAGGCCTGCAAGGCCTTGTGAGGAAAGGCTGAGGGACCTGGATCTTTTCAGCCTCTGCAAGAAAATGCCAAGGTGGGATTTTGTGGCAGTATACAAATTCACCAAGGAGGGGCAGCAGGGAATAGGAGATGCTCTGTTTACCAGAACACCCTTTGGAATAACCAGAAACAACAACCACAAGCTGATAAAGAGTAGATTTAGGTTGGACATCAGAAGCAACTTCTTCACGGTTAGGATTGCCAGAATCTGGAATGGGCTTCCAAGGGAGCTGGTGCGCTCCCCTACCTTGGGGATCTTCAAGAAGAGACTGAATAAGCATGTGCCTGGGGTCACATGACCCCAGCACCTTTTCCTGCCACTGGCAGGGAGTCGAACTCAATTATCCTCTGAGCTCCCTTCCAACCCTAGCATCTATGAATCTTAAAACCAAGATATCTCCAAGTACAGCAAACACCTTTCCAGATGAAAGCAACAGTAATGAGTTTGTTGACAATATATTGAGACAGTTTTGGCCTGGGATGGCACAATTTCTAGAGCACTGGATGCACCTGACATTTGTGTTTAGTATGTACAGTCTGGTTCTCATGTTGCCCATCAGGATTCAGCTGCTAGTGAGTGTATAGCCACACATTTTGTATGCAAAATTGGCAAAAATCTAGAACATCTTTGGGTTTGTTCTGTATTTTTTTTCTGCCCCATCACTGGAATCTCCATGCACCTTGAAATGTTTTCGTTTTTACACTGGTTCCATATATTGATCTGAATAGAGTTATTCCAAGCCTATATTGATGTAAGGCAGGGGTTTTCAACCGTTTTTAATAAGTGTAACCTGGTGGCTGGACATTGGGGGCGGGGGGAGGGGGGAACGGGGTGTCGTGTAGCCAGATGCAGAGTGGTGGCACCACGGAGTGGTGGGTAGCAGCAACTGCATGCAACTTCTGTCCCTCCCCCCACCTCCAGTCATCTGGGTGGTGCCTGTGCAGCCCGCAGAGGAGTGCTGCTGCTCTCACTCCTCCCTCCCTGCCCACCGGCCCTGCTCCTGGGTGGTGG
>JAGPOW010003395.1:23580236-23590290 GCA_030014935.1 Caiman crocodilus
TGGTGGGTGGCGACGCTCCATCCCTGCCCACTCGCGTGTACCCCTTAGGGTTTTCCTATGTGTCCCCAGGGGTATGCATACCCCAAGTTGACAACCCCTGATGCAAGTGAATAGAACTTCATAACTCTGAGTAGTATGAAGATTTTTAGTGGGCTTTTCAAAGTGAGGCTCAATGACTTCTGTCAACCAAGGCTGAGTGTCAGTAGAATGAAAGAGCAAGCTGGATAACATTTGAAAATGTAGTTATGAAGGTGAGATTTTTTGATCATACTATTTGTGGGGGCTGAGAGGGGTCAGATGGGGCCACCGATGGAGTGGAATTAGGCACGAAAAGCTTGTCGGTTGAATTAAAAAAACTTTACTTACAAACTGGAGTACAGTGTAGGCACGCTCCGTAGTCGCAGAAAAAAGTAGAAAACAGAAACCGGGTGGCACGCCGATGTTGTTCGAGCACGCAGGGCACGGGGTATGTCAGGATTTCAGCGACGGGGAGTCGGTGGTGGTTGATCAGGCCTCCAAGTCCGCTCCGAGATGCACGTGAAAGTTGCTTCCAATGAGCTTGTGGAGTTCTCTCCAACTTGGGCGGAAACTTCCCAAGATTTTTATACAGCTAGCAAGCCAATTGCCAGCCGCCACGTGTGAATAATTTATGTTAAGCCAATCGAAAGCATGCCTGCAAACAGTGCAGATGCAAGCTTTGGCGGGACTGATCATTGCATCAAGGGTTTTTCCCGCCTTACGGGGAAAATCCCTTGCAACCGAACGCTCGCATTGTGTCGAGAACTCGGCTGTGCTGAGGCACTTTTACTCTCTCCTCACAGACACTATTTTCTGTATGCTTCCTGTAGTAGGCAAATTGGGGAAGTTCTGGGAGGGTTCTGTTACTGTCAGTACCATCCAGGTAATCAAATTCCTAGTGAATACAAAGGGTCTCTTTTAAAGTGCTCCCTCCCTATTTTCTATTCCTATTGTCCTACACACACTTCTCCAATGGCCTCCTGTCACTCACTGTTCAGGGCTGCTCTTAGTTTCCTGCAAGAGCTGAGCTGTCTGTGGTGCTTTCAGTCCCTTCTGGTCTTGATAACCGTAACTTCTTAAGAAACCACACAGAGAGGCAAATAAAGTGAGCTATTATTTATGGTTAAATTTCAGAGCAGAATCACATTCCCACTTAGGCTATTGGCCATTAAACCCTGGGCAATATTATCATATTTGTAATGCAATTATACTTGGGGTATAAATCCTAGTTCACTTTTTGCACCTGTATGGCAGTTTTCTAGCCATGTACCTGCTACTCTTGGAAAGTTTGCACAGTTTGTGATCATGCTCCCCTACCCAGTGTTCAGATAGCTACGAACATTCAAGTAGACTGCACTCTGTGCATGTCAGGAAATTGTACCTGACAAAAACGTATGACTAGCCTGTGTTAGAAAGAGGACAAGGGCCCATAATTTGGCCTAACCAACTCATCCAGGAATCAGGAGACCTAGATTCTAGGCCCCCTCCTTCAGTTTAAAAATACATCTCTTTGATTTCCATGGCATCACGGTTGAGACTCATTGCCTTAGGAACTTTATTGAGGCTGTGGGCCTGTCATGTCACTAGGTATACAAACATGGCAAAGAACAATACCTGCCCCAAAGAGCTAAAGCTCATTAAAGCCGAGATGGCCAACCCGCAGCATGTATGCCACAACATGGCTTGGGTACCCTGTGTGTGGAGCATTCAGCAGACCAGGGAGGGGACAGGCAGCACAGATAGAGGAGGGAAAAGAAAGCAGAGCAGAAGATCAGTCTAGGTAAGGGGGTCAGAGTGGCACTCTGGGAAGATGCAGGGCTAATCTGTGGCATGCCTGCCACAAAGGTTGGTCTCCATTGCTTTAGATGAAGGATCCCAGAAATCATTGCAAAAACTGAGGTAATATTAATTAGTAACATAAAGGAACTATGAGGTTTTAAAGTTCAACTGCTATATTGTGGAAGTCTCTCCAAAAATGTTTCAAATGAAAGCCTTTGCATATTAATTCATATGGTTGTATACTGTTTGGACATATTGTGCAGATAAGACAAATGAGATAGAAAAGCACTTGCGAGAAAATAGTAATCAACGTTAAGTTACAATAATTAACCAAATCTTGAATTAATCAGGGTAATCAGGAGCATTAAACTAATTCATAGTATAAATATCTGAGGCTGCATCTAGGAGAAAGTGACAATGAATACAGAGCTGAATTTCTGAGCTGGCTACTTTTGGACTACTGCGCGAAACAGTGGGATGTCTCAATTCTCAAGCCACTGCACTGTGTTCTGCCTGAGGCCTCGTACAGGCTGAGTTCAGTAGTTTCATAGCCCAGTGTTGGGTAAACACATGTCCATCAGATAATTCTCCCAACTGTAATTACACACAATAGGTGCAAATGTTTAATTAATCAGGCCCTGTGTCATTATCCCCTCGCTGGGCTCCACTGCTAATGATCCAGAGGAAAATTCTGCTCCTGTCTGTGAATTATATTTTATTTAAAAGGGTTTCACTACCTTTGCTGATTTTTCTTTCCTAGGTGAAACTAGCGGAAAGCATAAGCAATAATGTCCTCTAAAGGCAAAAATTGCGACTACCATAACATTCAAAATCAGGAATAGTTAAGAAGGGTTCTTTGTGTTTTCTCACATGGTACCTTTTACCTGCATAAATTAGAATAACTTACACCTAATGCTTCCCTTGCCTTACATTTCATATGTTGCACATACATTTTTCTATAAACTAGTCATCAAAACTTAAATAAAAAGGGTGGGAAAAGCCCTTAAACAGACTTTAAGGAAAAGCCATTCTGGATGGGAAAAGAGAACAGCACAGTCCCAGCCAGCTTTAAGGGGTTACATTTTAGAGCAATGTTTGAGGAGCAGTGGTACCGTCCAGGGCTAATTCATTGACAATGAAATAGCAACCCCCCCCCACCAAAGCTAGACTATGGAAAGGATTAAGAAGGATATTGTCTGCATTAAGGGGCTGAATTTTCCACTGGGTAATCATCAGTGAAACCCAGTGAAGGGCAAATGAGGATGGCAAGCCTGATTAATTAAGCATGTGCTCCAATGCAAAAAGCAACCTGAACACTATTGGTTTTAAAAAAGTCATTGATATTAATACCAATGGCAGAAATTGTAAACTGCTGTTTACTGAATCAATTTTTCACAGTAAAATGGGTATTAAATGTACCATTGAGGGGTCACAGGAATACTACAACATCTCTCCAAACATTACCCATGTTATACAGAGGCTGGCTCTTCTAGTGCTGCTATAAGTTGTTCATTTGTCATAATTTCCAGTATAAGCTCCAAGTTTTACAGCTTTTTAATTTGGCTATAAAAATTCACTCTGGAGTGAAACTTGGCATATGATGATCTTAATACAAGATGCATTTGTTCATATGTACATATGCACATACATACATACATAGATCTTGCATATATAATGTTTTTTGAACCCGAGCCTTCTGCAGCAGAATCTGCAACGATGAATGAAGTGTGCTTGCACAACTTGTCTAGCTAGTACTGATACAGGACATGGCCAGTAACCAGCAGGAGGAGGGAGAGAAAACTGTGGGCCTGGGGAACTTGTGCAAATGTATCTGGTGTTCCCCAATAACAATAAAGGAGACAAGAGGGAGGGACTATGCTAGCACCACATCAGACCCCGAGCCATGGGGTAAAAGAGCTAGGGAGGGTACCAGGGGTGCAGTGGAGGGGAGGTCTTGGCCAGCAACTGAGAGGAGAAACTCAAGCCTCATCATCTTCCTTAGTGTAAGGTCCCCGATGCAACCTGAGTCCTCTGCCAGTGCAGTGGTCACAGCTCACGAGAACAGCTTGCTTTTGCGGCCAGTTACAATACAAGTGCAGGAACCAGGAGGTGGCCATTTCCTTCACACACCCCTCCCCAGGGGAAAGAGGCACAGAGGGTAGGTGCATAATCACCTGCCTTACGCTCAGTATCTGCTTTCTTATGGAAAGGAATCAAACTGTAATTGTAATTATATATATCATGTCTGACTGCAGTCCCACTCAGGCTTCAATAGGGATTAACTCCTGTTAGACTGTCTCAGGCAGGGGGTCAATTCTGGCTCTTTACAGGCACTTAATGCAGAATGAGGGGCCGGGGGAGAGGGGTTCCCTGCAGGTGTCCATGCCTAAGGTGGGGGGTGCTGGAGGAGCACCTATCCCCAACAGCGGGATATCTGGGAGGGGAAGCTAGTGGGAAGCTGTCCCCAAGTGGGGAGGGAGAATGGCAACATATTTATGGTGGAGGCCCAGGATGTGTGTGATGACTGCAAGGTGATAAGCAGGGATCCTGGTTTTTTCTGATTAAAAATTGCAATTTCTCTGATTTAAAAACTCAAAATCGGTGATAAAAACTAGTTTCCCCTCAGCCCCCCCCCCCAACACTGCTGATGCCCTACACTCCCCCCAACAGTCTCAGCAGTCCTCCTGATACCCCTCGCAACAGCCCCCCGGACCCACAGACATGCAGACTCAGATACTCACACCCACCCCAGCAGGTAAATGTGGGGGGGGGAAGGGAGGGTGCTGGGGGGGTAGATCAAGAAGGGGGAGAGTGTGTCCCTGTGCCCACTCCCAGGAGCAGGGCAATAGGGGGAGGGCAGGGGTGCCACTCGGTGGGCCACACACATGCTGGCTAGCCTGATCGGAGGTTCGCACACAGAGGCCACCACCACAGCTCTGCCAGTGCACCCTGTGTTACCATCCCACCGCCACCTGCACAGCTTTGTGGGCAAGTGGCGCAGGACGCGGCAGTGGCAATGTGGTGGCAATCGCTGTGTGCGGGCCACATCCGTTTCGCCTGGCCAGGGGGTGAAACGGGCGTGCATGCAGTGGCAGCCCCACAACTGCCTGCATGGCTCTGTGATGGTGTGGGGTGGTGGTGGCTGCGTGCAGGCTGGGGGGCTTTGTGGGCAAGTGTTGCCACCATGAAGCCATGCCCTTTGCCCCTGGATCCTAGAGGTAAGTGGGGCTTGGGGGCTGTGGGGCAGGGCTGGAGAAGTGGAGGGTGCTGCTGGCCCCAGGTGGCACATTGCAGCTGGGAGCAGGGCCAGGGGGTGAGGGCACGGGTGTCCTCTGCAGGGGGACTTTGCAGGCAGGCGATGCGGGGTGCTGTGTGGTGGTGTCCGTCACGTGCCCAGCCGCTCGCCCAGAGGAGGGGGAGAGGGAGGCTGACATGCAGCCGGAGCACAGCTCCATGGCCAGCTCTGCAGCCATGGCAAGAGATGGGGGTGCGGGGCCAGGGGCTCGCGTGCGGCTGAAGCTGCCACTTACCTGGAGGCACATGATGGCGGTGACAGCTGTTGCCTACAAAACCTCCTGCTGCTGCTGCTGCGGAGCCGTACCCAGAGCCGTGCGGCTGGCCGCCGGGCGGTACCAGCAGCATGGTGGCGGCTGGGTGGCACGCAGCCATCCCTACCACCACCCAGCGCCACGCTGCTGCCGCCGGCCACACGTCTCCGGGCACGGCTCTGCAGCAGCAGGAGGTTTTGTAGGCAGTGGCTGTCACCGCCATCATGGGCAGCTGCTGCCACTTACCTGTGGGATTGCCTGTGCCAACGGTGACTGCCACTGCTTACAAAATGTCCCGCTGCTGCTGTGGAGCTGTGCTCTGAGGCATCCGAGGCTGGGCTCAGGTTCAGAGTCACCCTCCGGCTGTGGAGCACAGAGCAACAAGCACTGCCACGATGGCGCCATGCCCTTTGCCCCTGGATCCAAGCGGTAAGTGGGGCTTGGGGCTGTGGGGCAGGGCTGGGGAAGATGGTTGGAGGCTAAGGGAGTAGGGGGTGCTGCTGGCCCCAGGCGGCACATCACCGCTGGGAGCAGGCCAGGGGGTGAGGGCAGGGGTGCCCCTCTGTGGGGGAGCTTTGTGGGCAAGCGATGCAGGGCGAGCTGCACACATTGCCTGCCTGGCTGCCTGCCCAAGGGAGGGGAAGAGGGAGGCTGGCATGTGGCCATGGTGAGGGATGGGGGCGTGGGGTGGGGTGGGGCGGGGGGTCACGTGTAGTGGCTGCTGCCACTTACCTGGAGGTCCATGATGGCGGTGATGGCTGCTGCCTACAAAACCTTCTGCTGCTGTCGCGGAGCCGTGCCTGGAACGGTGTGGCCGGGCACTGGGTGGCAGTGGCAGCATGGCGGTGGCCAGGTGGCATGCAGCCATCCCCACTATCACCCCGCGCTGTGCCACAGCTCTGGGCATGGCTCCGTGGGGGCACCAGGAGGTTTGGTGCTGGGCTGGAAAAGGGCGTGAGAAGAAGGCAGAAAAGTTCACACACACACTCCCCCAATTTACCTGTGCAAGTTAGTGGCTGGTTGGTGGTGTCTTGCAAAAAAGCAGGCAGGGAGGTGACAGAAGAGGCGGAGGTTGTGTTGTGTGCATGCAAAGCTGGAAACCCCAGGCTGCTGCCCCCCGACAAAAGGCCTCACTCAGGTGTTACACACACGTGCACACACCCAGAAGCTTTGTGTAGGGTTAGCCAAGAAAGATATGGAGGCAGACAGGAAACTATTGTGAGCTTTTATTGTTTGCAATAGAGTATTAAAGCCTTTACTTGGGCTTCTTTGCCTTCACCCCATCATGGTGCTGAACCAACCCTGTCTCCCTGAAAGGCAGTGGCACCCTCCTGGCCCTTGTTGCATTCATTCAGCCCTTCTGTGACCCCACAGAGTTAGGGGGAACAGACTCATCTTACACAAGGCAAGACAAGTAGACTGACTTTTCCCTTCTGGGAGGCACAGGTGTTTCTCCAAGACCTCCTTGAAAATGCCATTTGAGCTATGGCACTCAGCACTGGACTTGTTGGCTTCATCTCTCAAATTCCTCGTGGGGTCTCGCACGTGCTTGAGGATGGCACAGTTCTTATCCAGGGAGTCATGAAGTTCATCCCTCCAGGTAGCTTTGTGTTCTGCTCTGGCTATTGAGAACTGCCAAAGCCTCGAGTGAGGGTCTGTGGGTTCGTCTTTGCTTGCTGTGAAAATCTCTGCAGCGTTTCGCTGACGTGAGAGCGGGGCGCCGTTCCTGGTGGGTCACAGCAGATGGTAAACAAAGAAAGAAGGCAAAGTATTGAAAAAGCAGCTACAACAACCACACACAGGCTCTGCCACCCTGCTTGGTGCAGATTGGTGGTAGGCCACTGCTGGGAGACGGGAGAAATGGAGAGCAAGGATGAAGCACGATGGAGGATGTGGATCACAAGGAGCAGGAGGAAGAGGAGGAGGATGCATTGCTGGAAATTCTGGTTTATGATGGACTGCTGCAGGAAGTCTTCACCAGGAATACTACACTACACTTTTCAGTGGCAAGTTGTGCGATTCCTGCTTTTAAAACACAAACTAGAAGATACGCAGCATACACAGGGGAGCAAAGTGAACAAGTGGAATTTGACTGGGCTCAGGAGGACCAGCAGAATCCGCAAGGTGTGGGCCTGCGAGAGAGAGCAGCCTGGACCGGTGGGAGCAAATTGTCCTGGCCACTTGGAATGACCAGCAGTGGCTGGAGATGCTCTGAATGAAGAGGGAGACGTTCTACCGTATCGTCTTGATGTTGGGCCCACAGATGCCGAGGCAGGACGCAAACGTGCGTTGGGCCATCCCACCAGACAAGAGGGTTGCAATGGCCATCGTGAAGCTAGCCAGCCTCCGCTACGTTGCCGGCCAGTTTGGCGTGGCTGCCTGCACGGTGGGGCAGGTGACTCATGAGGTATGCCAACTGCTTATGGACATACGTCCTAACAAAGCTATCTGCCTGGTGAGTCCACAGCAAGTGATGGATGGCTTTCATGAGAAGAGGTTCCTAAACTGTGTGGGGGCTTTAGACAGCACTCACTTCCCAGTGCTGTGCCCCACAGGGAGTTGGGAGGCTTTACATTAACAGGAAAGGATATGCCTCCATGATCTTGCAAGCTATGGTGGACCACTGGGGTTGGCTCATGAACATTTTTACAGGGTGGGCTGGCAGCACACATGATGCACAGGTGTGCTGAAACTCCCCTCCGGCTAACATTGTGGAGAAAGGAGACTATGCACCCAGCATGGAAGCAAGAGTGAGCCGCAGCGTCCCCATTCCCCGCCATGTTAGTGGGCACTGCCTACTCCCTAAAGCCCTGGCTTGTGAAGCCTTACGCAGGGAACGTCATGGACCCGGAGAACTACTGCCACAGCAGTTGCAGTGGCATGTGCACTTGGATGACTGAAAGGATGATGGAGGGTGCTTATGTGCCAGCTTGACCTGGACAAAGAAAATCTAATGCCCCATGCTGCTAATTTGAAGCATGGGGAACACCTGCTTATCTGGTGCATGGTGCTGCAGACGGGTCCATGGTGTCACATACCACATGTGTATGTTCATCTAGATGTGCCCTTGTGTGACATTTGATTTATTGCTAACGTTCAGGGAAAAGAGACTTTAAATCATGGCAACTCCTGTCATCTCACATTTTAGGTGAGAACCATGAACCCAATTTAACAAAAAGACTGATAAAGATCCAGAACAAAGGGCTTCCTTTACAAGCTAACTACTCAGTTGTGATTAGTACCAGCACTGTAGAAAGTCAGAAAGTCTGGTAAACAGATGCTCCCTTGGGTTATATAACAGGTACAGCATGTAGAGCCAAGAGACTGAGGATTTAATCTTGAACTCACAATATCAGGCCAAATCTCTAAATTAACTATTAGTGACACCTTCTCTTTTTCTGTCTCCACTTTCGTTTGAAAGATATAAGCAAAGTGGTAGGGAAAAACATCATTGTCTATATTAGGGATCTGGCTTTTGACTTAACTTGTACAGCTCAGTTTAAATTAGTGTACTACGCTTTGCAGTTAGGTTTGCAGCAGTAAATTCACTGAAGTTGCTACAGAGGTGTCTAAAAAGGTGAGTTCAAACAAGACCTGAGTTTAAGTAATGATATGGCCTGGATGAATTTGCATTATTCATAGTGATGTGTTAAATTGACTGTGACAGGCCTTCCCAAATTGAAACCAAGATACATAGCCACTCTGTTAGCTGTCTCTTAATGGGGCACTGGGGAAATCCAGCAGCCAGTTAGGTTAGTCACAGGTGTGAATTTTGTATGGGGACCAGGAGGATATTCGTATATAAGAGCATGGGGCCAAATAGTCAGCTAGAAACATTTCTGCGCACTTTTCGAGAGTGGTGAAATTTTTTAGGTGGAAGAGTTGTATCACCAAGACCTGACTCGAATGCCCACGTTGAAAAACTCGCCAAACCATAATCTGTAATGTTAACTGCAATGTGAACTTGCTAAGCATCTCCTGAGGAAACTGAGGCTCCTGAATTGTAATCATGGCCCTGTCCGTGATTAGCTGGACAATTCTGAGCAAATCAGTAAGTCTCTATTGCCTCACATGTCCAGTTTGGTTGTAAAATAAGTACTTGAGTCCTTCATGATTAAGTTGCATTAATTAATGGTTGCAAGCATTTAGGTTCTTGAATAGCACTCGTGACTTGTGTCCAAAATACCATGGTATTCTTCAGCGCAGCTCCACTCCATGAACATAGATTTCTTTTTTTTTAGATAGTTCCACTAGCTACACCTAACAAACTTGTGCTTGTTTGTTACCCATGACTACCAAATCAGGTTGAGGAAAACAAGGAAGAATTGTCCCAATCTTGTACCAAGCTAGTTTACAGATAAATAGATAGGCTTTTATAGTATTAGACTATAAGTCTGTCTGTCCGTAACACTTTATTTGTGCTCTGATTGGCTGATGGAAACAGCCAACCAGAGTGCTCCAAGTGTGGGGGAGCACTGCCATGATTCCGAAGCCGCACCAAGGACCGGAGAGAGGGCAGGACTCGATGCCTCGCTCCCTGCAAGATGCAGAAGAGCGGCAGCATGGGGTGTCAGGTGGTGGTACTCCGTCCCAGCCCCCCCATGTCATTCTTGATGGGCAGTTGGCTAGTGTATATTATATGTGATTTGTTTATTATATTATATTATATTATATTATATTATATTATATTATATTATATTATATTATAT
>JAGPOW010003395.1:23605185-23634678 GCA_030014935.1 Caiman crocodilus
TCTTAGGAGTTAGAATATTTTAAACTGAATGGGGGGTGGGCCATAGATGAATGCTTTCCTTGAAAAGAAATAGGAAGAAGTAGTCATTAACTGCAGGAAAATGAGGAGTAAGGAGAGCATGGATAGGGAGGCAGCTGCCTGGTGTAGCCAAGGTCTTAGTCTGATAAATTCAATCAGTTGGCTGAGGACGACGTACACATGTAATCTGCTGTAGTTTCTTTTCCATTGCAGCGGTTGGCTTGTTATACGTGAGTGATTAGCCTACAGGGTGAGAAAAAACGCAAGTTCCTCACAGCAGCCTTCACAGAGATCTCCAGTTGCTACCTTACCTATCCAGGTATCTTTTGTGAAACCAGATTTCCTGTTAGTCCTCATTTGTGTAGCAAGGAATTTGAGCACCTTCCATCCGGTCAGTCTCCTACGCGGCATATAAGCAATTGGGCAAAGGCCCTTTGTAAGTGTGGTCAATATTTGCTGGACACAAATTGTAGGACTCCACTTTAGGGCCCTATTGAAGGACTGCCTGCGGGGATGGCAATGAACTAATTAATCCAGAAGGTCGTTAATCCTCTATGGCCCACAGGTAGTCAGGTTCTGAGCATTAAAAGTAAGCTAATTTCCCTGAGCGTTGATCTACTGTCCACCCCCACTCAGAGTTAGAAGGAGTAGCTAGCTACACGCTACGATACAGGTAGGTGGAACAATATAAGCTGTATCACACAAGCAGACTCGCACAACAACTACCCGACGCAATATTCCCATAACACCTGAGCTGCAACATGATAAAATGCACTTGCCAGGACAATAACCCGGGGAAATCCTAAATCCAATGTCCCATGTCACACAACCAATCAACTACACATTACACTGAGCTTCAGTCACTACACAGTTAACTATGGTGCAACTTCAGACAACCCAGAAACCACCGATGGCAGCAAGAACACCCTGAGCCTAATCAAAAGGAGAAACCTTCTGGCAATCCCTAGCTAGATTTCTAACTGCCTGGATACTCAGCACCTCAGATAGGGAAAGGGTGATACTTTACCCAGCTGCAGCTTCCCGATGACCAGGTCACAGCAAGGAAACTGCACACAATGAATTTCCATGCCCCGAGCCCAGGCCCAAGCCCCTGCCGGCTGCTCCGGACAGGATTTATGGTCTTCTAATCACACCACCTGTTACTCACCATCCTTTTCACAATACCCAACCAAATTCAAACCTGGGCAGTACTTAAAAGGACCAATCAGTTCAAACTATTTCAACTCAATACAAGCAACATTATCGTAGCTGTCTTATTAATTAACACAGCAACATTGATAAACAGTTGCATTACCATTATACATTGTGCATGCTCAGACCTTAAAAGTAGGTCATGACTTCATCAAGTTTGAGAGTTCAAACCCTCTGGAAACTTCTCACCCGTAGTCATCTGGTGTATGCGTGGACCTTCGCTGTTCTACACCACGTGTTACTTGTTCCTCTTTGCTGACACAACTGGGAAACTCTTCAGTTGGGAATTATGCGGGGGCAGCTTCCTGTTGGAGCACAATCCGGAGAGGGCTGTTTGCTAAACAGCCAAAGAGTGACGTGGAGGTGAGTGAATCTGGGTGAAGCTCTTCCTTTCTGCAGCTGAGAGATGTCCTGGAGCCTCAGGACAGAACCAGGCTGTGCTTTCCAAGGCGCTGAAATCAGGTATGTCCAGGTGCCTGAAATCCCACTAATATCAAGCCCTGCATGTGTGTGGGGAAGGTGTCGTGGATGAGGTATGGAGAGGTGATGCAACAAGGGATACCTGCTTGTCAGACATTCAAAACAGGAAGGTGGGGGATTTGGTTCTTATTGTTACTATCAACTTAAACAACTGAGTGTCGCTGGAGTGTCTCAAGACATCAGTGTATGACGTTTGCTGCCTAGGATTGGCATTTAAATCTTTGTCAATGTAGCTGTTTCAGCCAATGATGGTAGGTCTTTCTGAAGCATCTGCAGGGTCATATAGAAGTCCTCAGCCCTTTAGTGCTGTATTATTCTATATTTATACATGACTCTGTGCTTCACAACATTTTCATCTGCCTTCTACCTAGGCCAGCTGGGCTCTACTCATGGAGATAAGACTCGGTTAACATTGAGTGAAAGAAGAGCCGTCTGTCTGCCAGGTCTTCTTGGAAAGAGAGAGGACGATGTGGTTATGGGGTGCTGCCTGGGAATGGTGAATAGCGTTTTCAACACTTGGATTCTTTTCCAATAAGTATGAGGCAAAGATGGCTCGGTCCTGTTTTTTGTTAGTCGGATGATCTTGCTTTTGTCTTATTGCCACGCTTATGGAGAGGCAGTCTTCTTTTCAATAGGAATAAGGGAAAAGGCTTCCCGCACTTGTTTCCTGACCACATTAAAAAGACTAGAATCCCAAGGAAAATGTTAGCCTCATGGGTTCCTGGCCAGACGCACAGAGAAGAAACCTCTGCTTCTCCCAGGCCTTCCCTTTAAAGGGCGACAGAAGCTCTCACTGTTCCTTTGGGTTCAAGCGCAAGTCTAGTCACTCTTCTAATAGGGCTCACAGGCAGTGAAGGCAAAATTAATTCTGTGATTAACATTATTTATTAATCTCGCTCTAGCATGTGATTGTGAGCCTACACAAAGAGGAGAATGTCATGTGAAATAGAGTCGTATTCCCTGACTTCTCCCATCCTAGACCTTCCCTTTTGCGAAATAGACCCTGTGCAGATTATGGCAGTTACCTTGAGATCATGCGTGTGTAGTCAGATAGGAGCCTAGCCAACAACAATTCAAACTGTGCCAATGGCAGGTATTAGGGATTGTTCCTGTCTATCATCACTATGCTAGGGAAGTGGGTGTGCACTCTGTGATCTCTCTTTCAGCTAATCTCAGAGAACTAGCTCTTCACAATGTTTTCTTTGACAAGAAATGCTACTGCATGTGTGTTGCTTGACAGAGTCATAGTGGAGACCACAGAGGCCCTTCATTGTTTCAGAACATCCTGTCATGTTCTTTTTAAAATGCAAAACAAAACCTTGTCCCAGTTTTCCACTGCAACCTTGTGACTTTCCAAATGACTCGTTTCACTCTGTTAATGTCAGGCCATCTCCCAATTGAAAGGAGCTCCCATACTCCAAAAAAGAAGATCCTGCTGAGTCAGCTGCTGCCTGCAAAAGCAACATGAATAGACATGTTAGGTGTTTATGCAAAACTAATGACAGTGGAGGCTAAGGAGGGCATGATGGGATAAATCACAACACCCTATATGTACTCTGTTCATATGATCTCCCTCAAAAGCATCCACTATTGCCCCTTGTTAGAGACAGGAGACTGGGTGAGGATAGACTGTTAATCTGTCCCAGCATAGCACATTTTATGTTCTTGTGTGTTGTTGGAAACAGAATCTCTACACTTCAGTTTTGAAGTTCTCCAATTTCAAGGCCACAAATAGGCTTTTCAAAACGTTCCTGTCAATTCTAGTCTTCTGAGAAGGTTATTTGGTTCCCTTGCAGGGAATACAGGAAAGAATACCATCTAAGGGTTGTTTCTAATGGTGCTATAAGGTTTGTGTTGCAGGGTGTGTTATAGGGAATTAGAAGTTTGCTGGAGTATTTGTAAACTACTATACAGAGTTCTGTAGCCAGTATTACCTTTTACAGGATTTTTTTTTCAAAAAGGATGTCCATCACATTATCATAAAGCTGGACCCAGTGAATGCAGCTAATATCCTTAGTCCTCAGTAAGGAACTGTGAGCACTCCAGACTTTGGAGGATTGGACCCGAGTTCAAAGAGGAATAGTCAAGAGTCAGAGAATGAGAAATAACCCAATGAAATGGAGTATGACCAAAAGAAGGTGTCTAAAAGAGGAGGTTTTCTTAAAGACTGAGAGGTAAGCTAAATACGGCTACCCCATAATTATTGGGCTTATCAATTGACTGTTATAGCAGCAGCCTGCATGGGCCTCTCCATCAACTGTCATGTCCCATCTCATTCACTTTTTCAAAGGATCTTTGTGTTGTTGCTCTCAAGTAGAGAATAGGTAACTCAAAGTATTTCCTTCTCTGCTATCTGATACACCATTATTCACTTCTTATCATTTTAGCAAAGTAGTTGCGCTGCTGTCAGAGGTAATGGAGACTGTGCCACTAAGAAAATTGACTGTAATTTATTTATCAATTGTTTCTACATACCACAAAAGAGACCATCTACTTTATGACTGGGTCTAAGGTATTTGAGAGCCCCTGAAGTTCATGGTTTTCCGGTATTCTAAGTTCTACTTATGGCTTTTCCTGTATATGACACACAACACCACCCCTGTGGTCTTGAAGGCCGATTTTTTCTTTACTTTCTTTAGTCACAAATCATTCTGAGGCATCCCTTAAGTGCATTTGTATTGTTAAGTGCACCGGCCTGATTTGGTGTTAATTCAATTTGAGTGCCCTTAATATCTTGTGGGGGTGATGCAATGCATGCAAGCTGTACCTTGTAAAAACAGGTTCCAGGTCTGCCTGAGAGAAAAGCACCTTTCCCACAGCAATTTACCAAAGTTGCTGATAAAATTTTCATAAGGAAACCTTTTTAGTTTGACCCTATTGTGTTATTCTACCATTAAGACTCAGGGAATTGAGACTGCTTTCTAGTGACAGTTTATTGCATTCCCCATTATTGCTGCATACAAACACAGTCTACTGATGGGTCACAGCATAAATCCCATCTCCTTAAGCTACGCGAACAGCTTGAAGGGCCAGAACCTGTGAGCTTTGTACTGCTGGCTTCTCTGCATGTGCACCACTATAACAGAGCTGAATGCTTGATAAACCAATCACCTCTAACCTTGCATGATGGAAGATTGTGGGGCATTGCAGTGCAACTGGAGCCAACAGGAAAGGAGGGAGCTAGAATGGAACAACAAGGCAAGCGAGAAAGAAGCTATAGTAGTAGGGTAGATAGAAAGAGCCAAATGCAGGATTTTGATGAAAAGGAAAGCTATTGGGCCCAAATTCAAAGATGGAAAAAAAAAAAAATCCTTCTTATCTCTGTTGGTTTTTAAAGCAATCAGTAATAAACACTAAGTTCACATTTGGTTGGGGGCAGGGGGCAAGCTCAGCTGGGTTGTGCAACTGGACTGTCTAAGCAACTCCAACCCGGCAGATGCTGTTGCTCAAGATCTAAAGAGACAGCAGAATGTATTGCTACACGCCCGTTGTGCTGATAAAGGTGCCACGATGAGGAGATCTGGTGTTGTACCTGTCAGCTCCTGGTAGATTATTTTGTCTCCACCCTTCCTCGCATACACAGCTTGCAAGCAACGCTGAAGTAAGCAGAAAGGAGATTAGATTGAAACGTGGGGCTATCACATGTACGAAGTGTGTGTGGGTAGAAGGCTGTCTCATACACCTCACTGAAATCCTTACATAAAAGCTAACACAATTATTCTATTTTATTTTGTTTTATGCGATAGCTAATGTTCTGGGCACGTCCCCTTCTCATTCTAAACAAGAACTTTAGAACAAATGAAAAGAAAGCCACCAAATGCCCCCAAAAACAAAACAAAACAAAAAAAGACTCCTCCGATTTCATGCTGAGACCAAAGCCTGCTGGACCGGGGCTTTGGCAGCTAAGCTGGTGCTGTGAGACTGTCCCTACAGACAATGCCTTCGTTGCAGGATGGAGTATCAGTTGTTTGTTACACACAGAGCTGCTTACATAACAGAGCACACCCTAGAAATGTTGCTTCTCTGTTCTGGGGATGCGCCATCTCTACCATGGCACCCAGTGCCCCTTTGCACTGGGCAGCTAGGACTCGATTCTGCGCCCATCACCGGTGACATCAACGAGTACGACGGAAAGGGCTCACTTTGAATCCCGCTGGGCCACGTGCATGAATAAATCAGAGGAGTGAGAGTGTGTGTGTGTGTGTGTGCGCTGAGGGGGGCGGGGAAGGTGTTCAATCCACATACGTGTGATAGGAGCAATCTGATTAAGTATTGGATAAAGCTTGAGGCAAACCAGGAGTAGATACACCGGTCAAAGAACTGTGTTATAGTGGAATTTATTTATCAGCCTCTTGACTTGCAAGAGTATTCAAGGAAAATGGAAATGAGGCCATTCTTTCTTTACAGTTTTAACAGAGGAAAAAAGCAGGGAGCATTTACAGCCCTCTTTTCTCTAGCACCCAGGGCAGCATGCAGTGAACATATGCTTCAGTTCAAGATTTCTTTTAGAAAGTGCAGCGAGTCTCAGGAGAGTTGAGTTTTGTGTGTGTGCTTTGTTTTAAAATAAGCTCAGGAAGAGTCTGCCCCTGTTCTGCTCTATATACTGCTCTGCCGGCATCTAGGAGCTGTAAAGAGCCTGCAAAACCCTGAGGAGCATGTCTGTGCGGTAGATATTTTGTCATGTCCCCGTGGACAGCCCTTGCACCAGCTCCCTGCAAGCCCTATCGTGCAGGGAAGTGTGTGGTGGAGGACCCATCGTGCTATAGGGCTCTTCCAGGCTGTCAGCAGCCCGTGCAGAAGACTTGTACGTCTCCTCACTGCGGGAGTTTATTCCTTATCAATAGTGGCCTTAAAGCAGCCCCGAGTTCTGAGAGCAAAAAGCACTTTTGCCGTCCCTCTTCCCTCAGAGGCCTTGCTTTGCTTTCTGCACTGCTCCTTCAGCCTCCGGCTTCTCAGGGGAAACGCCAAAACTCCCCAGCATTTAAAAACAAGATACGGGGTGCTAGCCGTTAGAAAAAATGGAGCTTGCTAACACGTTCCAAATGAGGTCCTGTCAGCTATGCCACCTGAAACGCCAATGTGCTAAGCAGCTAGAGAGGAAGGGGGTGTGAAGGTGAAAGCAGCTGGGGTGGTGTCTCCTAGCACGGGGTGACTGATTCATGCTGCAAATGCCCCTCTGGGAGCAAGAAGACAAATCCTAACAGAGGCCAACCAAGCACTATGAGTGTGTGGGTCAGAGGCAAGGCATAGAGGAATAGTTATCCTTTCACTGGAGTGGGGACCCGCTGGGGAAGAAGGAACAGTGCACTGCAGGTAATGGCGAGGGTAATCCTCCGGTAATGGGAGGGACAGTGCTCTTACGTTCCAGGCCAGTTCTGGAAGATTAGAAGACTGACGTTACTGCAGCATCCTTTTGAGAAGAACAAGCAAATGGATGAAGGCTTTTTTAGGGGAGAAAACATGACATTGGTTATGTAGGAAATGTATTTTATATATGGAATATAGAACATGGTAGGAGAAATAATGTATCTAGTAACAGACCGTGCTCTAGCATCTCCAATCATCCTCGAAAAAGTTAGCAAAAGCTATAGGTGGGATGAGCCACGAAAGAAACATTCAAAACAACAGTGGGGAGGGAGACAGGCTTTGGCTCTTGAATCTAGGGAGAAATTCCTAAAAATACTCCCTAACCCTGGGATGGATTATAGCTATCCATCAGCTCTCATAATGTTTACTTTCTCAAAAATGGTTTCTCTGTGAATGGTGTCTTTGTAGGGTTTTCTGCCAGTACTTGAAGCCCCACTGCATATCTCACCCAGAACCTAAATAAGCATCCCAATTAAAAACCTTGGATGAGTCCTCAAAAAGCACTTATTGCGGGGGATCTGCAAACCAGCTAACCCGGGTAGGGAGAGCTGGGCCACACCTCTTATTAACAGAGACGTGAGCGTCTCCTCTGACAGCTGTAGCCTGAACCCCTGACAAGCCGAGATTCTTCCCCATGGATTTCACTGGTTACCGATCTTACTGTTCAAAATGCCAGTAATTTATGCATGTTTCAATTCACTCTGCTCTTCCACACGCAATCAAGAAAGAACCACGACAAAGGGTAGAATGATATCTTTTACCTGCATAGTTATCTAGCAAATATTTAAATGATGTATGATACTTGGCAGAGCTCATGATTGTCTATGAGCATCTATAGGAGACTGGATTGTGGGCACCATCACCTTCCACAAATATCTATGAACCATATAGTGCGTGTGTGATTTCTACCTTGAATTCCTTCCTGTGATTACTGGAAAACTCTGGGCCTTGCCAGCAGGAAAATTTATAGCTAAACAATTACATTGTTGAAACTCTGACAAATCCACCTCAGTTTATGGCTTTGAAAATAAGGGATAAGTGTGAGCAACTGAATATATTACACTGTATTGTGGCCTCCTGGGAGCTGCAATATAGAATCTGTTTACATTGACTGACACTTTTTATTTTTCTTTTCTTCCAGACACTATTGCTGCAAATGATATCTGTGCTCAATATGGATTTGTTGCTCAAAGAACAGCTCAGATATTTGGATAAACATCTTCTAAACAGGCTCTTTTTTATTATGATTTTTGGAAGTGCTCCAGTAATAATGCAACAGGCAGGCAACGGACTGAGAAAAAGCAAACAGGACTGTATTACATTAGTACATCTCATTACAGCAACGTTAAATGCAGGTGGGATTTCCAAAACTTCTCTGCAATGCAAACCAGTTCTGAAAGCAGTCCATATTCAGACACAAAGTAGATTTAACCTTTCCATCATACTTTCTGCAAAGAGAATCCAAAAGCCCCAAGAATAAAGAAGGAACTTTTTGCTGAGGGTGGAATATTTGCCACCCACATTTTGAGCAAACTCTTGTGTACTGGCCAAATCAGCAGAGAACAGATCTACGAAGCGTGATGAGACTTGAGGGTAGCTCAAGGCACCAAAGGCACTTGTAATCAGAGAAACGCTAGCATGGGGCAATGGAAAAAGGAAGACTCTTTCTCTGCTATGTTTGTACAAATACTTGGACGTGTCACTGTAAATTCTCCTTTCCTTTCCAAAGCTTCAATGAGTAGTAGTTGAGTGTTAGTGAATAAGGGTATTTTTCTGTGTTTTTATTGGTTGGAGTGAAAAGTGAAAGAACAGAGTTACTCTTCCACAGTATTCTACAACTGGCGCCCTAGTCTTTGTAACACCCGACAGCAACTGAGAATGCTTTCAAATTTAGTTACACAGAGAGCCAGCCTATTATCAATGAAACACACACATATGCATTCTGAATAAGATTTTGTGAACATTGAACAAATTTTCAAAAATTATGAGACAGACATAGATGTTCATATGTGTATGAATTTGTATATGTTATGCACCTTAACCCTCCAACTTTTGTGTTAACTGCAGTTAAGTGCTGTCCCAAATAGAAACTTTGGGAAAGAGAGTTTCTCCACTTCTTTTTCTGCCGTACTTGGTGTCTAATACTTCTTCTGGAGAGAAAATGTGCTTACAGTGTTGGCATGCCTCAGCTCGCACTTGAAGAAGTGGATTTTAGCTTGGTAACAGACAGGTTTTCTCCTGGTTGTAGCTCAGCTGTTCTGGAATGGCTAATCTGTACGTATCTTTAGTTCAAAGGAATTTCTGAAGTAATTGCAAAGCTTGTTCATAGAGGACAGATACAGTTCTCTCCTGCACCTAAATCTTCCTGGTTCCTTCATGACTATGAACAAAACCGCCTAAAAGATCTTGCTATGCAAACAGGTCGGGAAGTGAGAAAGCTGTGCAGTGGATTTGAGAGCCTCCTTGGAGACTGCAGGACAGAGCTTTAAGGATGTCTTCTGAGGACATGTGGTGTGGGAGCAAACTGAAGTACCACCAGCGTAACCGTGGCCATGACTGGGAGAGGACTGTGCAATACCACTGCCAGCCACAGCATCTGTCCACGTGCTCAGGACGCCGCACCCAGGATACAGCACGTCTGTAAATAATTGTTGCTTTCCCCTTTGGCAGGAAAGTGTGAGAAATCGGATTAGGGCAGGGTCAGGCCAGGTATACTACACGTGGAAAATGGTATGTCTTTTCTTATTATTCCTCAGTCTCCAGGGACTCGCATTTGAACGATGCAAATATGACCAAAGGCTTAGACAATGGGTTGCATGTTATAATAAGCATATCACGTACCCCCCGCATTTTCCCCTTTATTAGAGACCATAACCCTGAGAAGAGAGAACAAGGGGTAAGTCACTCAGTGATCTTTTCATGCAGCTTCTTCAACATATTTACTGCCGCAGGAGAATTTCCCAGGTTGGTCATGCATTCAGAGCTGTCCCTACCAGCGATCAGTGCCTGAGACATCTGGCTGACTCTTTCCTCAAGACTGAAAAGAAAAAGGCACGGAGCAGTTCCCAGAGCATTAGTTCCTTCCTATTTTAGGTTTACACTTTGACCACATTAAAACAAAGGCTTTCCAGTAAGTACCTGTTTCACCTGAAAATGTTGTATTGGTTCAGCAAGTTTTCCACATTTCTGGAACCAAGCTAAGGACCGTTCATGGTTGACTTCATCCTGGGAAACAAGGCAAAACTGAGGGGATGCTGAGCAAATTTGCCAGATATGAGAAAATGATGTGGTATAAAGGGCACCTTTTATTTCTTTATATTCCTGAAAGGGAGAGAATTTCTACCGTAAGAAAAAGAAATATATTCCCCAAGTCTATTCTTTCACTCACCATCTCTCTGTATTTCCTAGCATTTTTTTCCCACCTTGGAGTGAGGAAGGGGAAGAAGTGATGGACATGTCATAATTACTCTTTCTCGTGCTTACTTCTGCCTACCTGCAAGGTACATAATAGCCTGGGAGTCATGAATGAAGGGGTTGGGTAAGGGCTCTAATTATCATGGTCCAACAGTTTTGAGCTACATGTTTGTAATTTATGGTCACACTTACCAGCAGGCCCTTAATGGTGATATGCTAAGGAACCTGATGATCCAGGGCAAAGAGATAAGGAGAATCTGAGATATAAACACTATTTAAACCCCTGTCATTCACCCACAAGCACCTCCTCTGCTTTGGCATCTAATGTCAACTCCCTAAATCAACCCCCTAAGACTCAATAGTGTAGTAAATAAATTATAAGCTTTATTGATTGTGTCTGTGCTGCATGAGTGTTCTCGTAGAACTGGCTAAGAATGCCAAACTGCTGTCCCAGAATGCACTGGGCTCCGTGTGAAACCTTAAAATGCTCTTAAAGTAGAACTGGAGTCTCTTCTCTCATCGTTCCAAAGTTCTCTTGTGAGCAAACTGGTGAGGGTTTTACCCCTTAACATCCATATAGGAAAGAACAAGCTGCAGATGTTAAGCTAGGTGGTAAATCTGATTTTCACATTGGACCTATACCCAAAGTGAACGGTGCTTTTTAGCCAGCTAAACAAAATCTGTGAATTTCTCTTAGTGAAACATCAGATTCAGCAAACTAGACTTCTCCTTCTTCTTCTTGATTTAGACCTAATTCTCCTCTTGTTGAAACTGCTTTTCGTCGTATGTAACTCTACTGACTTCAGTGGAATTATTCCGGCTTTACCTGGTCTTCCTGAGTGGGAGCCATCCTCAAACCTTTTCTTCCATCTGCTGGTGAATGCGTGGGTGGTTGGCACTGTGTGAAGTGAATGGGGGGTGTCGTTATTTAGCTTTAGAGCTAAGATTTGTGGTCACCGTGGTGTAAATCACAGCTATCTTGCTCATGAGTGAGATAATAAATCACTCTTTGCAGGTGGCATCTTTTATTTATGCTCTGGGATTCCACTTTATTGCAGAAAGGTCTGTTCTTTTGGCTTCAGCCACTCTGCACTTTAGCAAGTGATTCAAATCAAGCTGACACTTATTGGTGAGCGCGCTGAACACTTGGCTCTTAGGCACCTGGCTTGACTGCTACCACCCGGCTTTCTCTGCAGATGTTTGTCCTTTTTTGGTGGTGTTTTAGAGCAAAATCACTGCCTTCTCCTCATGTCGATGGGAAGTCAAAGGGTAGTTTGATTATAGAATGACAGTGGGTCATTTCTACTCACTGGTTGTAAGAAATAAAGAAAGGGGGCTAGGGGAGACAGAGTAACACACCCACAGCCCACCCTTGAGAGTATATTCGGGGGCTGAGACTAACCAAGGCGACGTTTGTTCAGTGTCAGCCCTCCGTTGTTTTGCTGAGCCTTGTGCAGCACACTCAGCGGCACGGCACCAGTCCCAAGGAGTTATCTAGAGTGATTAGGAAACGCTTCATGCTGAGTCTGCTGTATTCTAAGCCACCTATTTTCACAGCAAATAGCGCTTCGCTCGGGAGAAAAACCTACCAAACAAAGAACAACCAACAGCCAGTTTCCCACACAGACCTACTCATATTGCATAATATTACAATCAAAGTCCCTTGGATAGGAATGCAGCTACAAACACAGATTACATGCATTCCTAATTGAATGAAAACATCTTGCATGGTATGTGCCATAATTAGATGCAAGCGCCGTGAAAAGGATGTAATTTCTAGAAGCAGGAATCTCCAGCTAAGGAAGCTCTGTCATTAGACTGTAAGTGGTCAACCCTGGAACTGATACAAGAGGCTCTGCTGAACTTAACGTCCTCTGCAGTGTTTTGTGTAAGATGCAGCTACTCGAATGAATGTGAGACAAGTGAGGACTCTAAAGGAGATCATCCTCTCGTGATGGGGTATGTTGGCAGATTTAGCACCACCACTAGTTCAGATATTGGGAAACCCTATTATGCACCATCTGGAGCTTCTGCATTAAACTAACTTAAAATGTTGCTTAAGTACAGCATATCTCAGTAGTCCAGCGAGGAGGTGACAATGCTTTGGATGACTGCCACAAAGTCTGCAACAAAAGTGAAAGGCTGTAAAATTCTGTGTCCACATATGATCTAATCACACCTCAAACAGCTCTAAACCATTTTCAACAAAAGGCAAGAGTGTGTTGTAACCTCATTTGAGAGGCAAAGATTTTTTGGCGTTGTTATTTTTTATTAGACCAACTGCACAGTGGATAAAGTTAGACAAGGTTTTACATGCAAGGCTTTCTTCCTTAGGTCTGAGGAGTAAAGCAAGCACAGCACTGTTAAGGACAATGAACAGAGCTGTGAAATTTGAAGGGGCAGACATTCCTAGGGGTAGTAGGCGAACAGTTAGTAGAAGAAAGGTATCTTGATTACTGGGAGATCAAGATGTATCAAACGGGAAAAGGTTCATTATTACCTGTAGTGTGTAGGAGGAACTTCAGGAATCCAGTAGATTATACTGTGTCAAAAACCAATATTGATGTTCAGTCCATGGTTCTTAATGGCCAGTTAGCTCATGATTTTTTGTTCTTGAGCTCATCTTTTAAAGGGATTTGGGAATTTCCCTTTAGCACAAGGATAGCTGGATTGTTCTATGGAAAATGTATGCCCTTTGTATCTTTTCTTGGAGAGTTCATTCTGGGGTGTAGTTGAAATTTGGTTTCAACCATTCAGTTACCACGGGGGCATTTGGTGCATTGGATTAGATATATTAGCTATACTGCACCCATGAACCCAGCAGAATCCATGGATGCTATGCATGCCTTTTCCAAAAGGTGATTGAAATACAAAGTCCAATATATCAAATTTCCTCATGGCCTGTTTAAAAACAGTCCTAACTCAAGGCAATATTGACATTCAAAACTGCGAATAAAGACCCTGTGAACATAAAACAAGATACAGATGGGTCCGTGATGGCTTACGGTAGGACTCATAGGAAGTCTGCCATGCTTGTCTGTTCCTTCCTGGTCCCACTGCACTTCCCATCTTTTGTCTGCCTTCACTCTGATGTTGTTTGTTGTGGGGGGAGAGGCCGTAGGGGCCAGTGGCAGCCTTGCAGGTAGCCTGGTCTGTTTGGCTAGGCCAGTCCCCCACTTGGGGCCTTTGTCCTCCCTCAGTGCTTACCCTTTAAGGGGGTGCTCCCATAGGCTTCTGAGGCTTCAGCTATTACAACCTTGGTCTTCTTTTTCTCTCTGGATGTGCCCTCCACCTTGGTCCACTGATCAAGACCTCAACTCCTGGATATCTGCCCCATCTTGATGGGGGTGGGGGTAGGGGAGCTCAGCCTCACTATGCTACTCTGTGTTCCTTGGCCTGGGGCTCACTTCGGACCCCTCTTTGCGCATTTGTACACAACACAGGGGTTTAATTCGCCCTAAATTGAAGCGGTGTTTTTTCAAAGGGCAAAGTAGACCCCTGTGTCATGTACACCTGTGTTGGAAACTGATCCTTACCTGCCCCCTCAGCTGAAGCCTGCCCCTGATAGGGCTGGCAACCTGGAGCACACCCCAGCATGCCAGTTCATGGCCCCTTTCTCCCCTGTAGCCACAATCCAGGCCTCCAGTCTCAAGTTTAAACACAAGAAAAACACAAGCCAGTCACTTTAGAACAAAATAATCCCTCTCTTTAAGGTTAATGTTGTCCACAGGCCCTATCTTCATGGGAACCTCCTCCTCTAGTTCCCTTGGGTAGCTTGGATGCCCATCTGTCTGCCTCCAACAGCCTCTCACTCCTGAGAGCTCCTCTCCTTTTTCATGCATAGAGCTTTTACTTAAATCCCTCAATCCCAGTCTCCTTCCAGCTGCGTGACTGGGTCCAGTGCACCTAGTGGCCAAGTGCAGTTAATTGTTCCATTAGCCACTTGGCCTCGTGAGTCCCGGCCTTGGTGCACCTGGGCTGCTACCCCTACCTAGCTTCCTTGGCCCTGGGGTTTCTACCCCTCCCCCACACAACCCCCCCACACAGGAGCACTTACCTGCAGGACCAGTGTATCAGTGATGCAGAGCGTAGGTACCTGCAAGAAAAGTTTCAGCATCAGGATCAACCTTGCTACCTGTAACCATTTATTCCAGGTGAAAACCTGGTTTATCAGCCACCAGGGAATCCCTTCACTGAGTTTCTCAGTCGTGAGATTAGGTGTGGCTTTCTTCAACCTCAAACAATGACCACAATGATGAAATCCTCCAAGTGTCACTGGGTGACACTTGCACAAATCTGTGGTGACTGGAAAAGTTCTTAGGCCAATGTTTCCAAAAGACCCCAAGATGAAAGAGTTCCCTCTCAGTTAAGTGAGCCAAAGTGGCTGCTCAAAGCATGTTAAGGATGGAACTGAAGAATATAAATAAATAGATATATAGATAGCCAAAGCAAGACTTTGCATACACTGCATATGGATGTGATGATTTCACATTTTAAAAATACATCAGAAGTATGATTTATATGAAAATTGAAAATTTCATCACTTGCATAGTCTTTCTTGCTATACATTCAATGTACCCAGTTACTGCAGCTGTTTATATTCAGAAGATTATCTGTGCAAGCAAAAAGGCTGGAAACATCATTGAAAGAACTTTAATGTGCATTGTGTGTAATTACCTCAAAAATGGACTAATGATTGTTCACTTCCAAAGTTTTGAAAATAATTGAAAGTATTATAAATGCTGCAGCAATCATAGAATTGCCTTTATGAAAGTTGTGATAGGGTTCCATTATTATTAACCACAAGTAATGTCCTCTGGCAATATTATTTCACGATCTGGAGTTCTGAACCAGCACCACAGAACAGTTACAATTTGTATAAGGGCCTGGCAACTCCTTTATCCTTAACCCTTCACACTGAATTAAAGTGGTGCCAGAAAACAGCAAGGGTTAATTAAGAAAAGATTTTGAAGGAATGCAGCTAAAAGCCTTCTCTTTATTTCTGAGTCTTAGGGTAGATTTTATCTCCGAGAATCTCCTCTTTTCCCACATCTTCACTGGCTGTTTGAAAAAAAAGGAGTCATCGGGTAGGTAAATCTGAAATGGGAGCTGCCGGAGGAGCTGGCGTCTGGCTGGGACGCATGTGGCGTTCCCAGGAGTCCTGACAGCAGGGAGAGCCTCACTACCACCCGTGAAATTATCTAAGATGTCCAACGATTTTGCCCATCTGCCCCCTTTGTCCTTCTGAAACATCAATTCTTTTGCTGAGATGTACTGTTTCCACGAAGGCAAAGAAGGAAAGAAGTCTCCATGTTCTCCGCCGCTCCTTGCAATGAGGAGGAGAGAGAGAACTTGCTACCGATTTCGTGTTACGGGGCCAGAATGCACGAGAAGCAGCATGACCCAGCTGATACCCGTTTCCTTCTGCACCCCTGTGGGAGGCCTATGCTTGCAGTGCCATTGCTGGCATGCCCTGCCCACCTAAGTATGCCACACCAGGGTCTATTCCCCTGCTATAACTTGATGTTACCTGAGGGTTCACCAGAACAAGTTGTTCAGTGTTTCTTGATAACCCTGGGTGCCTTGGCTGGTGTTACTTCTGTGGGGCTCCTTACCTCCCCTACATTTCACTCCTTTCCACTTGGGTGACCTTGTTTGTTTTTTGGTTGGATCTGGGTGTGCTGCAGGCACCGTCAGTGCCCCCCACGACAACTAACGACGTGCCTCTGAACAGGACAGTGTTCTGGGTATCTCCAGCTGAAAAACTAGCAACCTAACAATGCATGAACTGAAATTTCTTGAGACGCGAGCAAGCAGGGCCGTGGTGCTTGCTGCATCTGGCACCTCTTCTTGGTGCTCCCACCTACGTGTAGTGTGCTTTGTATGGATGCTGTATGATTCTCTCACTGGCATTATGCCCAGAAGAGTACTGGGTCCTGGGCTGGTTGGCACCTGGACACATCTTATAATATCCCATGGGGCAATTCCTCATGCCTCTGTGACCCTCAGGGTCTTGACACTAGCCAGCCGTGGATTTTAGTGTCTGAAGCTGTTCAGGTCTGGCGGTCTGTGCCACCAAGCTCTCAGGTGGGTCTTTCCCCCTGGCAGGTGCCACCAATGCCTCCTGGACTGCCTTCGTCCCACCCCAGCTACCTTGCGTGTACCTGCTAGCAATGTCCTGTGCAGGTGGGATCAGGCTCCCTTTCCCAGGCATCTGGTCTTTAGCAGTGTCTTCCAGTTCACTGGGGCTCCTTGCTCCAAGACAGGTCTCCAACATCCTTGACATCGGCAAGTGTTGGCTCGGATGCAGTGGGGAAGTTGCAGCTGAAGTCTGAGCTGCTGTGCTGCCTGGTGAGCCTCCTGCATGTGGTCCCCCAGGGCCAGTGCTAGCTATGGGAAGGACTTCCAGAGGTGCAGCAGTTGATCCCTCTTTCTCATTACCTTTGGACACAGCCACTGAGCTCCTTTTATCCTGGGAACTTTGGGGGGCTGGACCAATCCGCGGTCCCTCTTCCAGCTGTGCGGTGCGGGCCTGGCCACTTGCAGACCAGCCACCTGGATGCAGGTAATGCAGTGAGTGGGGAGCAGGCCTGCCACAACCTATAGCAAGATGTGTGCTTATAGCAAAGGTTTTTAATGTGTAGCAGAATATGGAATATTCACAGATCCATAGCCAAAATACATATGTATACATTTTTGTGTGGCTGACTGTCATTCTGGCTGGACACATTTCCATGTATCTTCATGCTATTCCATGTGCCATGTCCTGTTACACAACATGATGCAATGTCTCAGGGTAACATAAGATATTGCCAGCCTCTGATGAAAGACAGCCACCAAAATACATAGGTCCCCATTCTGTCTGGACCTAGTGTCCGCTGGACATGAATTAAAGATAATGAATATTTTATATTGTAATGGCATTGTGTTTTTGTGTTCCGTGGAGAAGTATTTCTTTGTGTTATTCAACCATATTTCATATGTCTCATTGCTTTTTTGCTGCATTAATTGATAGGTGGAATTTAACGTTTCTAAGATTAAAACTTTGGCACCGCAGTCAGAACTGGAGTGTCTGGGCCCGAGAAACAAGCATCATCGAAAATTTCTCACATGTTCTATAAGCATGTATGGGAGGCTGAACACACAAGTCATATTTATGTACAAAGAGGAATTATAGAAAATTAATGATCTGGAAAGGTGACCCTGACATTTAAGTGGTAACACATGGCAAATAAACAATGAAAGAAAAAAGTCACATAAAAAGTTTCCTTTCATTTAACATTATAATAATCATAAAAATGAAACCACTTCAAAGCCAAGGATTATATTGTGGTCTTTTGGTCTTTATTTCTTTCATTCTCCCCAGTCAGTTTAAATCACATTTTATTCATGATTTATCCAGTATCTCTTCAATATAGCAAATGTATAAGTTGTTTATAGATTCATAGATGCGAGGCTCAGAAGGGACCTCAACAGATCATCGAGTCTGATCCCCTGCCAAGGCAGGAAAGAGTGCTGGGGTCAGATGACCTCAGCCAGATGTCTATCTAGCCTCCTCTTAAAGACCCCCAAGGTAGGGGAGAGCACCACCTCCCTTGGAAGCCTATTCCAAATTTTGGCCACCCTTACTGCGAAGAAGCTTTTTCCTGATATCTAGCCTAAATCTGCTAACTGTCACCATTGCTCCTTGCTACCCCAAGAGGTGCCACGGATAGGTTAGAAAAGTGGGCAATACACAGTAGGATGCAGGTCCCTTTCCGCTTCTGTGCTGCTGAGGGTCACTACCCAGCCGGTAGGTGTGCTGGATATTTCTGTGCCCTAGGTGCAGCACTCTGCACTTGTCCTTGCTGTACTGCGTCCTACTGCATACTAATCACTTTTCTAACCTGTCCAGGTCTGCCTGCAATCGTTCCCTACCCTCCAGAGTGTGCACCTCACCCCACAATTTAGTATCATCTGCAGACTTGAACAGAGTACACTTCACACCAACATCCAAGTCACTGATGAAGATATTAAAGAATACAGGTCCAAGGACTGAACGCTGAGGAACTCCACTACCCACATCCTTCCAGGTCTATACCGACCCGTCTGCTACCACTCTCCGGGTGGAAACGCTAAGCCAATTTGCCACCCACTGGACCGTGTAAACACCTATGTCACAGCCTCTTAATGTATTTATGTGAATGGGATGAGATACTGTATCAAAGGCCTTCCATGTCATGAGCTTTGCTTGTCAGCAGCTATAGGTGCAGGGCCCCAGCACCCCGGCAGCTGGCAGGCATCATGGGTGCAGCAGGGGCCACCCTCCCTGCAGCTGTCACCCCGCTGTACCTTAACACACGCAGTGTCACCCATGGCACGAGTTTTGCTCGTCTGCAGCTTGAGGGGCAGTTCCCCCCAAACCCTCGCACCAATCTTCTTGAAACTTGGCAGGCTTTGTGGCCTGAGCAAGAGCTACCAGCCCTGCCGTTTTGACCCCCTGTGTTGTAACACGTAGACATGATAGGAGTTTTGTTTTCAAGATTTGGGGTGCAGTTCCCCCCAAACCTCTGCACTGATCTTTTTGAAACTTGCCAGATTTCATGCTCTCAGCAGAGTCTACCATCCCTGAAAATTCATCCAAATTGGACAAAAAACAACAAAGTTATAGATATTTTATTGTTTCCCCATTATACCCCATGGCTGGATCTCTGCGGTGGCTCTGAAGCGCTTCAGAAACTCTGAACCTCTTTGGGAAGCCTAACGAGGGCAGCGCTTTGACCCGGACGTGCTGCTTTGGACCCCGAAGCATCCAAAGCTTCTCTGGAACCAAAGCTCTGTCTGAAACCTCACACAGCCCTACTACTAACCTGCTCCATGGTTGGTGGTGAACATGGGTTAACCAGTTTTGGTTTGTAATTCAGACATGGTCTTGTTCTCTTTTGTCAGCCAAGAGTTTGCTTCCTATGATGACTTTGACAAGGCCAGGGGAGTTGTTTGAAAGGTAAGGAGGAGGATTTGGGAAATTTCATTTAAAGGTGTGATCTTTTTCAAATATAGGTTATAACTGTTTAATTACATTTCTCATAGGTTTCAGTGGCTGCTTTTGTTACAACTATGGAGTGTGGTCAGCTTGGATTTCTTTTGTGTTGTGGTAAGTTTGTGCAGGGTATTTGTGGGGCTTGCTCAAAGACCCATTTATTATTTGAATGTGGAAAATGACTGTAAAAGGTTACCACGTTCAGGCTTCAGGGCACAAGCCAGCCACTAATTGATGGGGGCCAGGAAGAAACTTCACCTATGGTCGAAGTATTCTATTATAGTCTATTATATAGTGTTTACAACTTACTCTGTAAAGAAAGAGTATCTCTTACTCACCATTATCATAGAAAGCTTAATAGATGCGATGATTCATTTATCTGATTCAATGTGACAATTCTCCCATCTCCAAATTCTACATCTGTTTCCCTTCTCATTTAGACCCCCCCAAATTTATCAAATTTTGTGAAGGCTCACTCGGAGTATTGCTTTCTGATCCTATCCCACTGACAATCCAGCCCAGGGTTCAGCTCCACCCAGGGAGTATGATGGAATGGGCCCCTCTTATTGAATCCTGCCACTAAATTGAAGGGAAGGTCAGAAAATAGTTTTCTTTGGTCTTTTATATTGTTGGGCCTGGATATTGCCAGAACACGTGCCAACAGCATCTTATGCAAGGTTTTCTCAATAACAAATATTTTACTTTAGGAATGGGCCACGATACAAAAAAGTTTCTGAGGGACTATATCTCTGCAGTTCCATAAAAGTTTCATGCCGACCTCCACTCTACTTCAGATTGTTTACATGACATTCTGTGATGTGTTATCAGCAAGGGTCCGGATTTTCTGTCTATGGCAAACTTCCAGCCTGCAAGGGCCTGCTTGGGTCGGAGGGAGTGGGACACGGGGGTGCCACATGCACACATGCACGTGGCCAGCAAACCAGCCAAGTAGTGGTCGAGAGCAGCTAGCTGCAGCTAAGTCTATGGGAGGAGGAGGCATAGGCAATGCAGGGGAGATGTTTGAGGTGGCTATGGTGATATCGTGGGCAGGGTTTTGTGGCTGGGGCTGGGGACGCTGCCCAGTCAGGGCGGTGCCTAGGGGCAGGAATGCACAGCCACGGGACCCAGCTGGGGGAGCAGCGCAGAGCCGCGGGTGGCTTGTTCAAGGATTGGTGGGGGTGGGGTTGGCTTCCTACCACTACGTGCCCTTCTGGGGAGGGGGAGTAGAGGGACACGTGCCCTTCCAGACTTGTGTGTGGGGCAGGGGAGAGTGCGGGCCGTCTGCTACGTGGCGTAGGGCTCCCCGCCCTCCTTGGTCTATAACACAGACCTTATTTTGTGAATAAACGGTAGTTGGGTAATGATGATTAAAAAAAATAGTTCCCTTTCAGTACCACCAAGTTGGTAACTTTTTGGAAAGACATTCTCATGGATAATGACTAAGAGCTGGCAACTAAGAGACCCAAGTCTGTTTTCAGATGCCCTGCATGACCCTGAGTGGCGTAGAAAATCCTGTGTAGAAGAGTGACACTGCATACACTCTTGAGCATCTGTAATACACAGGACAGACTTGAGTCCTAAGTTTCCCACACAGGTGGATAGTACAGTTAACAAAATGTTAAATACAACCAACTATATATTTCATTTCATTTGTTTTTGCACAAGGAAAAAAAGCCATCCTGTCATATTTTTGTAGGCATAGCCCTAGGATCTTGCAACGCCACATATATTTCAATTGTTTACATACACTGAGAGCTGAGAGCAGCCTCCAGATCTCCAGAGGATTTTACTGCTTGATGACATCTTCATTGTTTTCTTGAGAAGGATATAATAGGAAGGTACTAAAGTTGGAAGAGGTTAGGACTGTTTTGGATTTTGCCAAATCTCAAAAATTTACCCTCTCCAAAAGGAGAATAATCTCAAGCAAACAAAATACCCATCATTTTGCATGCTTTACTAGCTGCAGCATCACACTGAAGGCTCATGTTCATCTTGTGGTCAATCATGACCCCCAAGCCCCTTTCATCCGTAGTGCTAGCCAGCGTAGCACAGCCAAGCTTGTAAGCATGCTGCAGGCTTTTCTTCTGAAGGGCAAGATCGTCCTCTTCTCTGGCTCAGCCCTGTCCCCACAGCTGAGCTGGGCTAGTCCCCTCCCACCATGGGCCTCACTTACCCCCGGCTGTGCTGAGGGTTGGTGGGGTTGCTCCATGGCTGTCACTGGTGGGCTTCAGGGTGTGGAGGCATGATGGGCTTTCACCCCGTACATCTTGCACTGCTCCCTAAGCCCACCTGGGCTTTTCTTCCTTTGGCGGGCCCTTTTAAATCATGCGCATGCACAGTGGGCCTACTGCCATCACTGCGCTACTCCTGGGCAAGGGAAGGCCCTGCCTGGGATTCAGGAGACCCTGCCTCACTGGAGAGGGGTTGGTGACTACCCCTTCCCCCTCCCCTACTCTCTCCCTGGCAGGCTGGGCCAAGCAGGAGCCGGGGCAGGGCAAGAACGTCCTCAGCTCCAATTCGGCCACCTCCCTGCAGCTGAGCGGGGCTAGTCCCCTCCAACCACAGGCCCTGACTACCTCCGCCTGTGCTGGGGGTTGGCAGGGGTGCTCTGTGGCTATTGGGGATCGCTGGGGGCTTTGGGATGCAGGGGTATGATGGGCTTTCACCTGTGCATCTTACACAGCTCCCTAAGCCCAACTGACCACTCCCTATGCCCAACTGACTGTAGTATCAGACTTAACTGATTTGGGTCAAACTGGTTTATGCAAGGTCTGTCCCAGACCTCTTGCTGGTTTAACTTAAATCAGAGTCCCCCAGCACCCCAGATACTTTGCAGCTGGGCTGTTCTCTCTGCTCCAAAGAACAGGATGGCCCTGCCCTCTCCCACCTAGCCAGAGCTCTGGGAGAGACTGAAGGCACAGCAGAGTCTGCCTTGGTCCTTCCCCCTCCCTTGCTGCACATTGCTCAGGCAGGGATTCCCTCCTCCCTCCAATTTCCCACAGCATGGACCTCAGCCCCACAGACCCTAGGCATGTGGTATGATAGCTAATGCTGAGAGGTGTCCCTGTCTCCAGTTTCACTGGGACAGGCAGACAGAACAGCGTCTGCTTAGGGCGTTTTGGTGCTAATCAACAGGGCAGCTGGTAAAGTTCTTCCATTCCTTCCTTGGAAAAAGCTGTTTAAGAAGAGCTTGAACTAATGCGAGAGGCTTTGTTTTGCTGATTGGCTGATAACACAGTGGTTTGCTGATGAGCCGATACATTGGTTTTATTAGCTCTCCTCCTGGTTTGCAGCCCTATTAAGTTTGCGGAGAGGGAGAGTGAAAAGCTCAGTATCATCAACAGATGCATGCACTGCATCCCACACCTTTGCCTCAGAGTGCCAGCTGGGGGTTGGAGCAAAGAGAACAGCCCAACTGCAAAGTATCTGGGGTGTGGGGGACTCTGGTTTGGGGGTTGGGGTCTGGCAACACTCCCACCCCTCAAACAGTTAGCAGGGAAAAGTCTGGGACAGTACAGGCCAGGGTGGGGGTTTAAGTCCCTCCCTAATCAGAGCATCCTTCCTGGGCCTAGCCACATGCCCCTCTCAGCTCAGCACTGTAGAAGGTAAAGGAGGGCTGCTCTAGCCCCACTTGGCTTCTAGCCTGAACCACTGCAGGCATGCGCCTGCATTTTTGGAGTGAAAAGGGAATGTTTATCTGCCTCCTAATTGGTTCAAGCGTTGCAAGTTAGACTAACCTGCAAAGATTGAATCAATTCAGCCTCAGGCTTTTTAAATGTTTGTCTCTAAGGCATTCTTTGGGGAAATCTGCAGTGTCTGGAAAACAATACAAGTTTACCAAGTTTACATAACCAGATTCATGATGTGGAAGTTTCCTCTGATACCTTAATGCAGTGATTCTCAACTAGGATGCTGCGGTACCCTAGGGTGCTGTGAGAGCCGTTGAAGGGTGCTGCGGGGTACTGTGTAATACTAGCACGTTATGTATGCAAAAACCTGCATGTGCTTCTTAAGAAAAATCTCAGAAATTTCAAATAGGAATCCATAGCATCAAAAAATATTTCAACTTCTTGTGGCTGTTCTGAGTTTTGTGCCACAGAAGAATTGCTCTAATATTTTTCTATAGTCAAAGCACAAGTGAATGTAGGATCTGGCAAACATTTTCTCACTGAAAAGATCAGTTTACATCTTGTAACATGGAAAAAGAAAAAAATTGGACTTTGAACACCTTGGCTGGTTGGAGTTCCTTGGGTTACCTCCCTTGGCAATATAGCCTAGCTTTGGTTTCTCTCTTCAGATATTCTTTTCTATTGCTTTCACAGTCTGCCTCTCTCTTTGCTGCTCTATTTTGTCAGCCTCTTTGAAATTGTGTGTCTCGACTGGGTTCTATTCACCTCTACTTCTTTATTTTTGCATGATTGGAACCGGATGTTTGCCTCAGGTGTGGACATGGTACCCCCCACAGCAGTCACTCTCTGTCCTTTCCCTGCTCTGGCTCCAGGTACCATCCTTCTACTCTGTCCTGCCACACTTTGATGTTCTTAGTACAGTGTGAAAAGGGAACTTGCCTCAGGGCAGATTGCACTCTCACTTCCTGCCAGCAGATCTCTTTAGATCCTATATGGACTCACTTCAGTCTTTATACTTGATTGGCTCTCCCAACCTGAACTTGTCCCTGAATCTCCCCTACAGCCATGCCCTGCCGGTGTTTCTAATCATTAAATAAATGCATACTTAGCCCAAACCATCAAGCCACCAATCCCTCGTTATGGCATCACCCTTCCCAGCTTCTACCTCGCTGCTCTGGCTGGCCCCTTTGGCCTAGAGCCACTGCACCAGGTTTGGCTTCTCAGGCTCAATTCCTTGTCTTACCCTCTTGGGATCTTATCTCTGCCTCTCACAGGCTGTGGGTCCCCTGGTTCCCAAATGCTGCCCCTGTCTGGGCTGTGGGATCTCTAGCCCTTTCTCTGTTCCTCATGGGCTGCAGGCCCCCAACCCTGGCTCCACCTCTCACAGGTGCCGGGCCCTTGGCCCCGTCTCTATCTCAGCATTTCCCAGCCTCTTCCAGCGCAAGGCACACTTACATTAATAAAAAATGTCCATGGCACACCTGTTAAAGCATTCCCCATCCTCACACCTATTGTAGGTCGTTGTAGCTCATTGCCATGGCACAATTCCATGGCACATCTGTTCATTTCCGACGGCAGTCCTTTGTGCCGTGGCACACTGGTTGGGAAACATTGCTCTCTCTCTCTCTGTACTTTCTCTACTATTGGGCCCTTGGCCTCAAGTCTTGCCCTCTCAGCTAAGCGTCAGCTTGTACCCTGCTTCAGCAAGCTACAACCTTGTCTGGCTCCCTAGCACACTGGGCCCTCCACATCTTTCCTTTCTAGTCCCACCAGTTTAAACCATAAACAAAAGCCCTCTGGCTAGAACACAACTGTCCCACTCTGGTCATAGTCCCCTGCAAGCCAACCGGGTCTTGCATTCAGGGCCTTGCCAGCTCAGGAGACATCCAGGCGGTCTTCTGCAGCCTCCCAGCCTAAGAGCTCTTTCCCCTTCAGTCGGCCGGGCCAGACTGACTGATTGCCTTGGCTCAGCCCCGTCCCCAATGTCTTCCCAGGCGATGCTCCTTTCTAGTCAGCTGACCTCACCCACTACCCATGTGTTTTCTCATTAGGCTTCCCTCCATGGTAGCTTACTGCTGTTGGCTAGCTGCTGCAAGAGCAGCTTGCCTCCCCTGCCAGGCTCAACCCTGCTGGACTAACGCAAGGTAACCTTTCTGCAAAATGCCCTCCGAGCCTATGTTTTCCCCAGGGGTGACTATTTTCTTTGTAATTAGCTCCTCCTGCTGCTCTTTCCTTCATAAATAACAGGAGCTTTGACTCTCTGTTCCAATGATCTATAAACTAACAGATAACCTGCCTCTCTCATCTGCGGCAGAGAGCTCCCCTCTTTTTTGAGCACCAGTGTTTTTATCAGGAAGTCTCTCCTGCCTTTCTTCTATTCAGGATTTCCAATCAATCAATCTTACAACACCTGCTCCCTTTGCTATTGATGCTTATGGCCTCTGTTTCTGCTTCCATATTCCCCTTGTTCAGTTTGTTCTTGGTTTCTCTTCCTTCTCTGCTTCTCCCATCTCTTCCTAGTCTTTTGGTATGATTCTCTGCTGTGCCTCCAGGCAACCCTAGGAGCAGAATATAAGAGTAAAAACTTATCTTTCTCTTGATTTTTTTGGTACGACTGCTTACTATATCCAAGATAATACTACTACTGGTAAGATGTTACAGGATGTGAATTAGTAGGCTACTGGTTGTGTTGAGAGGATGGCACTGAAATCATTATGTAAGAGTGGGAATTGCTACCTCCATTTTGGTAGTATAAGAATGAGGTTGTAGCTGTGATGGCCCAGAAATGATACGATAGGCTAGGATTTCTATGGGTGACATTTTGTATCGGACCACCTGTGTAATAGAGTTAGACAAGCTTTCAAATGCAAAGCATTCTTCACCCTGTCCTCCAGTTTTCACAGTAAGGGTAAAGAGACTAATCTTTGACCTACCCAATGTCCCACAGGAATCCAGGGACAGAACCCACATCCTCAGTCTCTGGCTTCCCACATACGAGCCATTAGCTGAGGATGATATCTAGTATGGGAGAGGGTCAGATCAGAGGAAAGGAGAAGCATAGGATAAGAGGCCTGATATTTAAATTGATCTCCCATTGAGGCTACATTTAACGAAGAGCATGGAATGAAAACTAAGCCTTATATTGGTTTGGCCTGCCCGGGAGACCTAGGAAAAGGGAAAGCATCCTACTTTCAAAAAGTGTTGAAATTGTGACACTTCTGCAGGTCCTCAAGGACTTACCCCGAAGTCTTATATTAGTGAGGTAAAACTCACGAGATATGCATTACTTCATGTCATCATCATTGTTGTTGGAACTTTGCTTGGACAGATTTATAGTAATGAACTCATCCAATTGCAATCCTGTCAGGCCATTTTTGCAGACAGGATTTTTCCTAAGTGAAAGTATTAAAAAATGAAGGCTGATGAAAAGAAATACAGACCACACCATTTTTATTTCTGAAAAATAAATGCTTGGTCTATTTGTTGGAATCATGCTAGAAACTAATCACTGGCCCATTGCTAAATAACACAGTTTTGCTCCAGAACCATATTGACATTGGCATCCAGTGCAACACAAGCTATTTGTGTGTTGTTGAGAATTCTGCATATGCGACAAGCTCCAAAACATTTGGACTTGAAGTTTCATGCTCAGTTTAAACATGCTTTATGCCAAGAATATAGCAAACTTCCATGCTGAAAACTAAATATGTGCATGGAAACCTCAGACATTCCCTGTCTTTAGTATTAATGAAATCAGCAAAGCCACAGTGCCTGACCCACCCTGATACTGGGTTATACTCCATTAGGAATGAGTGCTTTCTAGTACAAGCATGAAAATATCTAGGCTGCGTACTCTTATGGGGTGGTTGTTTTCTCATGTTCTTCCCTTTCCATTTTAAACCCCTTGTATAGGATTGCTGTGTGCCATTAAACAGTTGCCAAGTTTTACCACAGGGGAGTCTCCATTTTCAGTAGTGGATAAAATGATCCCTTTACACAAATGTCTTAAGCAACTGCCCAAGGGACCAGCAAATACATCAGTTGCCTGGATGAGCTAGTCTTCAATAAAGGTTGAACAAGCCTGTACTTTAAAACACTGGGGGTAGTTTAAAGTGGTCACTTAAGGCAGGAGATTTCTTACTGGAAATGGCTGTCTGAGGGCTCCCTCTTGTAAAATGGTCAAAATCCTCAATCCCCACTGACAACACTGAGAAATGAAGGTGCTCAGTAGATTTTCTGAGCACTCAGCATCTTGCAGGACATACCTTGGGGATCTGGAACTGAAGTTCAGTAGATACATCTGACTGATTACATCTGATACGACATCCATCCTGGTCTATCTTAAACTGGGTTCAGCCATTTTAAACCTGGTTTGTGTAAACTGAACTTCTGTTCTGTTACAGGTTCAGACTGGTTCCAAACAGTTATACTGGTTTGCGTGTACTTTCTGTCCCTAGCCTTAGTACCACCTTCACTGCAGTTTCAGCTCCCGTAGGAGGAGGGCAGCTATAGAGATGCAGGAGGCTGTTGTTCTGCATTGAATACGTCCTGGCACAGGATTCCCGTCAGTGGGAATCTGGAGGAAGGACACACTTTAACATGGAAAAATGGCTCTGACACCTGTTTTGTATGTACAGGGGTCTGTTGAGGCCTCAGAAGTAGGCCGTGCTGGCCCACGAATGGACTTGGCCAGCAAAAGACTGACTCTGGATAATTTGTCAGAATTAAAAGCTTCTAGTGGTTTTTTCCCCCCTAAGGGTGCGGCAGCCCTTGCTAGCAGGGGTGTGGGAATTAAACTAATGTGTGTCAGCAGGGATGAATGAATCTGGCCTGAGATGTAGCGGACAAACACATTATCGCAGGCTGAGTCATCCGTAGAGCGGTCTGATAACAGCATCCTCATCGTGGGTCGGGGAGAGAGGAAACCAGTGTTCAGTCTTGCTTCAGATTGCGCTGCGAAAGTGGAAAATTGCCACTGTTGGCAAGGAAAATGTTTTTACTATGAAAATGCTGGTTTATTTTTGTGGATATAAACAGTTCAAATCTCGAATTGTGCTGAGGAAGCAAAGGTAGTACTCGCTCACTTTTCTGTCTGCCTGAAGCCTCTCTTCACAAATTAAAAGATATGGGAACGGCTCTTGTTTGTACCAGGTGGAGAGGTGTGGGGACAGCTTTGCTGACCTGGAATTGTCCGTCTATTGCTTTAGCGACTGCTTTTTTAATGAGTCCAAAATCTCCAAGCAAAACTAGTTGAAATAGCTTAGCTGAGCACTGCCTCAGCAAAAACCATAAATTGGTTAACTTTTTCAGACAACGGTTTAGTCCTTTTGATGAACCTGCGCTGAACGTTGTGCCTTAAAGGAGCCAGACCCTTTTCAAACGGTGTTGCAAAGCTTTTGCATGGGTGTCCTGCCAGCCTTGATGCTACTCACAAATAGAGGATCCATGGTCCTTTAGGTATGTTAGGAAATTCAGACTTGTGGGACATCTATATGGCTACTGCAAGTTATCTTTCAGCTGAAATCATATTTGGAAAATAGTTCAAGACTTGAAGAAACCTTCTTGATAATGATGCTTTAGTTTTGGCTATTTCACACATTTTCATAGGAATGAATTCCAGGAATGAGATTCAATAATTTAAATTATTTACTAGACTTCCAAGTAAAAAGCCAGCCAGTGAGGAATAAGTGCAAAAGCTTGTGTATTCCCTTTTCTTTTCTGTCACCTTTAAGAAGTTTCACCACTGCCTTTTATGATGATTTTTGACCCAGATTATTATAGGTTATTTTTTAGAGAGAGCTCTGCTTCTGCCCCTCTCTTTAACGCTGGGTAAAAGCTGTGTATATATGTGACAGACAGCCTTCTTAAGGAAGAAATAGCCCAGCAAGGGGGCACTGTAGGCCAGGCAGTACACAGCAGCTACAGGTCACTTGGGCCAGCTAGCGAGCACTGCATGCAGCCCAGGCAGTCTGCCGACTGGAAGGGGAAAGGCCCTGGGAGGATACAAGCCTGGGGCTTGGACTAGCAAGATAGTGTCTCCCTGGATGCCAAAAGGTGAAGAGCTCCTGGCAGCAGGGCTCCTGAAGCGACTGTGGTGCTGCATGTGGATCCCCAGTGAGGTTACCCAAGCTGAGTAGTGAGAGAACGTTTTCCGTCTTAACTGGACAGAGGTCTGCTTCCCCTTTCTGTTTGTGTTATAGCTCAGGGGCGTAGTGCTTATGTTGTAGTTGCAGCAGCAGTTTGGGCTGGGGCTGTAGGAATGGCATATGGAGGTCCCATTGGTGCCTGTGGGGCATGCGATCACCTGTCATTCAGCCAGGGCCTGCCCACCTGTGTAGGGCAGTCTGCCCACCT
>JAGPOW010003395.1:23643256-23653772 GCA_030014935.1 Caiman crocodilus
AGCCACGTTTGGCCTTAAGGCCAGGGTGCCTGGAGTGCACCCATCATACAGGGCAACATCCCGGTGGGTCTGGGAGATCACAGGGATGAAGGTCCTGGTACACCATGCCCAAGGCGGTAATAAGGTAGCCTTCCATCCTATACCTCTTATCATCAAAGTTGTGGCAGGCGAGAAGAGAGGGTGCCTTGGGCCAGACTTGGCATGGACAGAGGGCCTCCAGGAGATCACGGCCCTCCTGTAGGACCCCGCCGTGACAATGGCATACTGTGGGTGAAAAATGTGAGGAAGAGGCTCTCTAATCTTTAGGAACTTTCCTGTTACCCTTTGCACTAGGGACAGCCAGAAGCACAAGCATTGAGTCAGATCCTGGGCATTTGTGCTTCCCCACTCCTGGAAGGGTTACTCATTATCATCACAGCAATCCCTTGCAATCAAGGTTAATTATCTTCCATGATTGCCTTGTCTGCGGATTTGAAGATGGCTGATAAGGCCAATCCACGATCAACATGTTCTAGTGTAACTCGAGCACATGTTTCTGTACAGAGTCGGTGGCTTTGTTTTCTTGGTTTGCTCAATGACATGCTGTTTCTGCCATTCCTGCTTTTCTGTCTCTTACTGTTGCCATGAAATTTCAAAGTACTGAGATCCTTGCTGCAAACTTTTTTTCCAATTGGGGTGGTTCTGGGCAATAGATAGTGTCCCATGAGCTGATGTTGATGTTCCATTTTTTCAAGTTGGCCTTGAGGACGTCCTTGAAGGATGTTCTGCCATCCTTTTGTGTGTATGTCTTGACTGAGCTAGCTAGCAGCACAGCTTTGCCACCAGTATGTGCTGGTTCCACAGAGGAGTCTTAGTATACAACTCTCCATATAAAGGAATAATGGTGGCTTTAAAATGACTGGCAGGGTGATATTATAGAAGCACACGCCTATTGTAGCAATGAGGCTAATGAGATGGTGAGAGAAGCCAAGTAAAATGTCTCTGATAGTTATGGACAGACTTCATCTCTTCTGGAAGTCTGTTCCTTGCCCACAGAAGGAGGACCCTGAGGAAGAGGGAATGGTGGATCCAAATGACTATGAAAAAAAGATGCCAGTTAGAATTATTCCAGATTTCAATGGCTAACATCTGCTACTTGGTGCCAGAGATAAAGTAAGTCCTTTGAGAAAGGCAATGGCATCACCTACTAGCTATATCAGACCATTAGACTATACAATTTTTCCAGGTATTTGAAGATATGTTACAAAATTACTATATTTTCTCACATATGCATATACTTTCCCCTGAAAATTCAGATGCTGGCAATTACAGTGTGTATTACGTATGAGGAATATACAGGAAGAACAGATTCTGCTGGCTATGGGCAAAAGTGAAAATAAAATCTGCATGCAACTCGCAGGGAGCAGAACAATAAGCAGGCTGCGGTCTCTAGCTGCTGCTACTCAGTTCATAGAACCATAGCAAAATAGGGCTGGGAGGGACTTCACAAAGTAATCGCTCAAGACAGAATTATCCCTGATTAAACCATCCCTGCCAAGTGTCTGTCCAACCTGTGCTTGCTTGCTACAAGGAAAGGTTTTGTTAAATTTATTCTGCCTTTCAATAGTAAGGTGCATTTTATATTTTGGAACGTGTTGTATGTGAGAAATTACAGTAATTTTAGATGGAGAAATGAATGCTCTCCATTTTAGAGTTGAAAAAACTAAGGCACAGAAAAGTTAAAATATATGTTTCGGGTGACAAATTTATGCATCTCAGTAGCAAAGCCATGAAGACACCTTAGAAGTCCTGATTCCCAATGTCTCACCTAAATACAATAATACATTTTTTAGTGCCAGGTACCCTTCAACTTGACTTCATGACATTTTATGTCTGTAAATGAATTCTACGGTATCCTGCTGTTCAATACACAGCAGTACTCTGATTATATGTGCTCCATTATTACTTGTAGTAGGTACTCTGGGAGTGCCAGATGGGAATTATTTATGTGAAAATGAAATTCTTTCCAAATGGAGCTGAACAGACCCAGAAATGGTTGTGTATTTGACCACTAGAAATACTGCTTATTTTACTTGGAAATACTTTGTGGTCTCTTTCATGACTATTTAGGAGAAACCCATGTAGTGACTGGTTATATTTGCCAGTTTGGAAGGTGGAATATTAGTTCTGAGAACTTAGCTGTTATGAACTAGTTGCAGCCAACAAGCTGAAAAAAACATTCTTTTGCATGCTCTGCAACTGAAACCTGTCTCTCATACTTTTGTCGGAAAGCTAGAAATGCCACTCTGAGACTTGCCAAAATTTTGAGAAGTAATATCTCTCAGAAATCACATTTCAGCATTTGAAGTACTGTTTGCTAGAAAGGAGCCTATCTGTGAGATGTAATCCCCAAAGTAACCTATTCTGAGATGAAATGATACTTGAATGAGATCACAGTATGCTTGTTTTGGGGTTATATGTGGTGACAGCATTCTGAAAGTCGATGCAGATAGTGAGTTCTTAGATTCTAGCCCATTTCTAGCCATCCTGTCCCTCAGTGATAACAGTGGTAATGATACATTTTAAAAAAACAAATTATGTCAGCCTTGGTTTTTGCAGGTATTTGGAGGGTGTTTCTGTATCCTCCGGCGTGCTGATGTTTAAGAGTAAACACATTTAGAACTTTCTTGAATTTAGAAGATAAAGACTGGTCTGAATGAGAACTCTGAAGGCATATATTGCTACTGAGCATTGTTCTTAGCAAGGAATCAGTCAGCAAGGGAAAGGATGCAGTACTTACTCAAGAAATCCCCCAGGCTATCAATCGGACCTTCCCTAAACTTTGAAACACAGCTTTTGCACAGCCTTATGCTCAAAACAGCAGTAGATGAATGGTGAAGACTAAAATGATGTCAACGGCTTGTGCAGAGGCCAAAGAAAATACTGAGGGGCCCTCAATGGCTCCATCCTTGAATTTGTTGCAATGCAGCTGTGAGTAATAAGTTTTCTTTCTTTTCAGTCACAGTACAGTACATTAGAAATAGGTTCTGAACTTAGCACATAGTTTTCTGACTACCTCTTTTTTTTCCCTTTGGGATCAGGAGTTTTTTGAGAGGTATACTGAAGAGCTAGGGCTTAATATACAGGGTAGCAGGATTATAGGTGGTGCTCTGGTGTTCTGCTCTTATAGATGACAGGTCTAGAAGAAGTAACTATTTAGATATTTTAACATACTTTTATAACTGGCCCTGTTACGTATTTGGAATCATGTAAGAAATGGTCGATTTTCTACTATTTTAAGCATGAGTGCAATGCATTATGAAACACAAGAAATATCTGGAAGCCATGTAATTTTTTTGGTATGGATGGGTTCAGAACCAAAACCCCAGAGGATTACAGGGCTGGATGAAATCTCTTTTCCTTTCAGAATGTTATAAAGGATTTAAGGCTGTCATTTTTATCAGAAAGCTAGCATGGTTGGAACAAAACTTCCTATCTTTCCCATTCCCCACCAGCACAAAATATAAGACACTAATATATGCATCTATGTGACTTAGGGTGTTACTGGGGCTGTGTAAACATGGTCAAATGATGCAGGAGAATTTTTCTGAGTTTCTTTGCTTTTCTGGTTGAAAAACTTAGCTGGAGACCCCTGAATAGGTATTCAAATGCTGAGTTCCTGAGGAGCAGAGAGCTTGTAATGTTGATGCTGCACAGTTAGGGGGGCCCTGTACACACATTTCAGCTCTACAGTCTCCCTGAGTCTGCCTGGAGACAGATGGCAGCAGTTTACAGGGCAGTCCTGACTGATTGACCCAAACTGTACAAGGTCAGCCTGTGGCACCCTGCAGCACAATGTGGAGATTGTGAAGGGAGTAGGTTCCAATTCCTGCTTAGCCAGGGTAGTAGAATCCAGCCTGAGTGATATATTGTCTCCCTGGGGAAGAGTGGAGAGGTAGGTGGGAGCAAAACACCCTGGAATGCTGGAGGACTGTGCTGTGGCTTCTCTCAGAAAATGATATAGATTAATAGATTTGTAGATTTCTAGAGTTGGAAGAGACCTGGTAGATCATCGGGTCCGACCCCCTGTTCCAGGCAGGAAAGAGCGCTGGGGTTAAGTAACCCCAGCCACATGCCTGTCTAATCTCCTCTTGAACACCTCCAAGGTAGGGGAAAGCACCACCTCCCCTGAAAGCCCATTCCATATTTTGGCAACCCTTACCATAAAGAATTTCTTCCTTATGTCCAATCTAAATCTATTCTGCTTCAGTTTGTGGTCATTATTTCTGGTAATCCCGAGGGATGCCCTGGTGAACAGAGTATTCCCTATTCCCTGCTGACCCCCCCCGCCCCCGGATGAGTTTGTAGACAGTCACAAGATCACCTCTCAGCCTTCTCTTGCAGAAGCTCAAGAGGTTCAGGTCTCTCAGTCTGTCTTCATAGGGTCTTACCTGCAGACCCTCAACCATACGAGTAGCCCTTCTCTGAACCCTCTCAATGTTGTCCACATCTCTCTTGAAGTGTGGTGCCCAAGACTGGATGCAGTACTCCATCTGCGGCCTGACCAATGCTGCATAGAGGGGAATTATCACTTCCCTAGACCTGCTCATGATGCACATGCTGATGCAAGAAAGAATGCAGTTAGCCTTGCTTATTACCTCATCACACTGGTGACTCACGTTCATTTTTGTGTCAACCAGGACTCCGAGATCCCTTTCGACTGTTGTTGTGCTCAGAATGGTACCCCACAATCTATAGGTGTGTTGGAGATTTTCTCCCTAGGTGAAGCACCTTGCATTTATCCTCATTAATTGCATCCTATTCTGATCTGCCCACTTTCCCAATCTGTCCAGATCTGCCTGGATTCACTCCAGTGTGTTTACTATACCCCATAGTTTAGTGTCATCTGTGAATTTGGACAAGGTGCTTTCAACACCTTCATCCAAATTGCAGATGAAGATAATAAACAGGGAGAAACCAACCCATCCACCACCACTCTCTGGGTGTGTTCCATAAGCCAGTTTTTCACCCACCTTATTGTACAGACTTACATGTACAGAAGGTATTCAGGATCCCAAGAGAAACTCTCCCAGGAGCGATTTAACCCTGGCTGTTCCTGGCTTATTTTTCTCTCACAGTGGCTGTTTATGCTCTGGGAAAAAAACCCTGAACTTCTGTACACTCAGTGTTTCTACTGGGAAAGCAGTGACTCTCCCAGAAGACACTAAATCTCTGTACATGGCCTGGAACAAGAACTGTATGTTTAGTAAATGTGTTTATTAGTATTTATATTTACATTCTTCACTGAATTTCAAAGCTAGAGACAGAAATTACACACAAACCAGTATAAGTGACCAGAAAACAATTCAAATTTGTATAACAACAGAAGTTCAGTGCACATAAACTGCTTACAAAATGGCCCAAATACACTTCCCCCGCAAACCCCCCTGGGGGAGGGGCTAGCATTGGCCCAAGATGTCTGCTCTAGCTGAGCAGGGAGGCATGCTCTAGTACCCTTCAGCTTCTGGCCTGGGGCACAGCAGGCATGTGGCTGCATTTCTGGAATCAAAAGTGAATGTCTTTTCACTTGCTTATCAGTTCAATCTATGCATCTTAGACTAACCTGTGAATATTGAATTGATTCAGCCTTGAGTTTTTTGACTGTACTTAGCCTTAATGGGCACATTCATGCATGCAGTCACGTGTGCTTGCAGCAGCTCAAATAGAAGCAGCACAAATTTGAAATGGGACTTTTTGTCTCAGTGCATGTGCCTAAACATGCACTTTGGTGTGGGGCAAATTGTGCCACTTGGGGCAAAATAATCCTGCCTGGCTCTTCCAAGATCTGCAATCAAGGGAAGCTACAGCCTGGGGCCAGCACCTGTGCTGGACCTCGAAGTATAAAAACCTGTGCTGTGCTGACCCCAGCAATCTAAAAAGCTGCCCTTGCAAGTAGCTCAGGGCTACTCACTTTCAGGAGCTTCTGGGGCCCGGCTACCTGGGGACACTACCCCTTATGCCAGCTGGACTGCTGCAGCAGCCCAGTACCCTCTACCCACTGCATCAGTCTGGCAGTGGGGGCTGCTGCCTGGCTGTGAGCTGCTGCCACCTGCGACAGCAAGTGGCCCCAAAGCTGCCAGACCTGGATGGGGACTGCGCGGCCATCAGAGGGATCTGCATCTCTGCACCAGCTGCCAGCAGGCTGTGGCTGCAGCGTTGGCCTCTGTGCAGCACTATTGCCATGTGTGCTCCTGTCCAGCCACCTGGGCAGCTATTGCCTGGAAAATGTTCTCAGTGTGGTGGCCTGCTTTGAAATTTCAAAGCATGTCCTCCACACTCCAGCTGGGTGTCAGCCACCTCCAGCTGGGTCCCAGGTGCCGGCTCTGAGCTGGCTCCTTTGCCTGGATCCTGCCACTTGCCTTCCTTGCCTAACAGTCACCGGTGGTAGCAACAGCTGTTGGGGCCAGTGGGCCTCATGGCAGAGCTCCCCTGCGACTTGTGGGGCAGTGGGGATTAGCCCTGGGCTCCTGGTACCCATGCTGCTGCTGCTGCATCACACAGGTGGGGCCTGGCTCGGCAGGACACCGCGCCATGCAGTGCACTGTTGGGCAGCTTGGTCTAAGCCAGCTGAGTGGTGCTGGACCCAGGTAGTGGTTGGAGCCACTCTTGAGCTGCTGGACAACACACTCCCTGCTGAGGTGGGCCAAACCCACGTGATGCATCAGAGGCACCATGGGTATTAGGCAGCTGGGGCCCAGTCCTGCTGTCCCTGCCATGCAAGGGGGCTGTGCCACAAGGCCCCAAGTGACCCTGATGGCCTCTGCTGCAGCGGGTTAGTGTGGGCTGTTTGGGGAAGGGGTGGGGCTGAGCAGGGAAGTGATTGGGACCTGGGGGAATGAGCGGGGAGCTAGGGAAATGAGGAGAGAGCTGGGGAAGTGATTGGGACCTGGGGAAACGAGCAGGGAGCTGGGGAAACAAGGGGAGAGGTGGAGAGTGCTGGAGAAGCGATCAGAGAGCCGAGGAAGCAAGCGGAGAGCTGGGGCTGGGTGGAGTTCCCTCCCCCCCCACCCCCCCCAACAGACCCCACCCCCTACTTAACTGGCAGGAGCCCAGGCAGTGCCGGCAGCCAGCATCGCTGCTTGTCCCGCGTGGGCAGGACAGCGTGCTTCAGCACCAGGGCAAGAGCTAGCCATAGACAGAGTCTTTGGCTGGCTACCAGAGCCTCTCTGTGGAAGACCTGGGCTCTGGTTGCCTCAGGGCATAATCTAGGATTGTGCCCTGCCCTGCTTTTTACTCCCAGGGTATTTGTTGATTCTTGGATCTCCAGGTATCAAATTTTGGCCCCACACTGCAAATTTGCAGTGCAGAGAAAAATGTTTTGTTCCCACATGTGCATCTTGCAGCACCTCAAAGGGGTTTCAGATGCTGCAAGACGCACATGCACACTCATCTGGATGTGCCCAATGACTCTTGGAAACATTTAAGGAGCTAAAACAACACTTTTTGCACGTAGCATGCATGAAATGAACCTATAATACTATATTACAAATAAACATAACTGTTCATACTAAATATGTGATTTTAAAACTGGGGCCCTTGTTCTCAGGGCTGACTTACTTAAAACTGGATTACCTTGTCCTTCCCTTGTTGGTTACTCTTGTCCTTGCTTCTAAAATTAGGGTCAGTTCTACAAACACTGAATGCAGAATGTAGAACTCATTACCAGGAGTGTTCCCATTGATTTCAGTATAAAGGAACCATACAGCTGTTCACAGTTGCACACGCTGTGTTCAGTAATAAACGTTTTTAGGTCTGGGACTTTAGACTGTATGATTTTCAGGGCAGGGCCTTATTTCACAGTATTGGATAAATAATATTGCATAAATAATATTGATGCAAACAATGCAAGTGAACTAAGATCCCATTTATAATTAGAATCAGTCAGGACAAACTCAGCAGAATTTAACAGACCCCCTTAATTCAGTTGGGGCCTTTAGGTATTATTGCAATGCCATAAAAATAAATAAATAAATGAATCTCAAATTTATCTAAATTACTTCTAAAAAAATATTAACTCCGAACTACTGCTCGGGTAATCTTTTAACATAAATTGGCAGTTGTGGCAATAGTACAAGAGAAGCAGTAGTGAGTTGCTTGGAAAGTGGCTAAATGAAATGTGTAGCACCCACTACCTCTGACCTCTGAAGAGAGGAGGAGGAAAGAGAAGCCATTGCTGCTAATCTCTAATGCATAAAGAGTTTCCCTTTGCTTTCTCTTCTGATTACTACAAGAGCAGTCAGGTGCCAGGAGAATGAACTCTTCTGTCCTGTGTCAGCAGCTAGTACAACTGCTTAACTAATCCAGTGGTTCAGATAATACAGTACTGGCAAGAGAATGAGAAACTTTGAGGAAACAGCAATGTTTTTTTGGAGAAAATAAAGCCTTGCTGGGAACTGGGATCATAGAGAGAAAGAAGGACTAAAACCAGGGAGCCCAAGACAAAACATCTGCAGGAATAAGGGGAGGGTGATGTGAATGATCCCCCTCTGCCATTGCCAAAGCCTGCAAAGAAAAAGCATTGCCTCAGTGATGGGGAAAAGTGACCCCTGGGATACATGCAGATGTGCCATTTATTGCAGGAAAAACACAAAGGAGAAAGTGCAGTCATGGGATTTGGAAAAATCACTGTGCAGCATCTCAGCTGAGAGAAATGTCCATTCTCTGCTGCGCAGGGAAGGGAGAGTAGCACAAGGGGACATGAAGATTCACGGTCAAAGCCAGGTGAAAATGAGCAATAGGATTCCATGGGAAATCCCCTAAGGATTTAATCTGAAAGAGTTTGGCTTTCTGAAGCATTTGTTGTGCTTCAGACTTCAAGCTACTGGAACCTGAAACTCAGTTAAATTGCACAAACCCAAGGCAGTTTTGTTAGGGCTGATAAAATCCACAAAGATCATCCCGAGTTCCTAGCCCCTGAACAAGTGCCAGGACCCACCCTTCTTTATCTCAGAACAGCAATTTTCTATCCTTGTCTCTTTCATTGCAAAACTCCAGGATGTCTTCTGCAAGGAGGAGTATATATCTGGCACCACAAATCCTTTAGCAACAACATGCCTTAAGCCTTCATTGGATTGCCTGCAGATTACTGCTCATCAATTTTTGAAGCTTCCATCTGGTAAAGAATGCATCTCATAGGCTTCGTCGCCCCAAGATTTGCTATAATTCCTCAGCACGTGCTAACTAGCATAATCGTAAATTGTAGCGTAAAGAAGGCAGAAAGGTTTGTTCCTAGTCATTTAACAATAGTTAAATACAATCGTTAGGAACAAGGAACAATAGTTAGGAACCAAGGGTTGGTTCTTTATTTACACAACAGTTTAAGTGATGTTGATTCATACAATTAACATGTGAAAAATGATTAGCAACTGTAGCTTGGATGCATCCATAGGAACTACTTGCTTGTGACATTTCTGTTTTATCCATATATTTACTAATCTTTTAATAGCTTTAAAAAGGAGTCATAATGGATGTGTTTCTCTGTTGTCCTTTAAACGTGCAGAAGTTTTTAAAGTAATTTATTGGTATATTAATGGAAGTTTCTTTCAGTTATCTATGTTCATTTTGAGATAAAAAATATTTCAAAATATTACAAGTTTGTTTGATGAGGTAAACAGGGGACAAAGTTGGTCTTTTAGAATCGGGCCTGTTATTCCTAAAATAACAGGAAGAAATTATAATTTTATCTCTGCAGTAACTGTAAGCATGAAGATATTTATTTAGATAATTAAGCTAAAATTGGAGAAGTTTATATTAAAAACCTGGATACCTTTCAAAATCTGGCCATAAATACTTGTTTTCAGGCATCCGAATTTGAGTACCTGACTTTGTTGCAATGTTGATGAATAAACCTACTTCTGGTTGCTGCTGCACTCACAAATGCATGGTTGACAGTAGTCACTATTTTTTTTTTATAAATAATAAAATATTTTCCTCCTCTCTTCCAAATCAGCTCCTGGGGCAGTCGCCTTTATCACACCCCCCACCCCAACCTTCCTCAAAATTATACCACCGGTTTTATCTCTCTGTCTGTCCCTTGGAGACTACAGTCTTGGGCCAGAGGTATCAAGATGGATAGTTCTTTCTCCAAAAACAGGGGGGAAAGAGGCTGATTTAAAACTGTGTGTGTGTTTTGATATACCTTGAAGCAACTACATTTAATTGTGATTTGTGACACTTTACGTCAGGGAGAAGGATCCGTATAAATGAGTTGGTTGCTAAGCACTATACACTTGCCTCTGAAGATGTGTCTTTCAGCAATAACTTCAACAGGTAGGAGAGCTAATGGAAAAGTGCTAATTGCTAAAGTACTGAGATAACCCTCCCCATTGCAATATAAGAATTGCCAAACTAAATTAGACTCCAGCCATGGTCAGTAGGCAAATGCTTTGGAAGAGAGAGTAGCCTACCTCCCAGCCCCGCATGTAGCTTGTCTGCAACACATTGGCTGTAGTTCCCTGAAACAATAGTCAGGGGGGGG
>JAGPOW010003395.1:23674215-23708273 GCA_030014935.1 Caiman crocodilus
TGTCCTGTGGGCTGGATAGGCAGTGCTCCTTCCAGCCCGAGGCCAGATCCTGTCAGTGGGCCCTACCTGGTGCATGAGATGCGTGTGGCAGGGACCGATTTGGTTGTGTAGAGAGGGGCAGGAGGCATCCCAGCCCCATCCAGCCACATGGGAGGGAAAGGCATAGCCCAATCCTACACGGGGGAAAGGAGCATGGCCTGGCCCCAACATGGCCTTCTGGTGCAGAGAGAGCATGACCCAGCAGCAACTCAGCCTACAGGGCTTGGAAATTTGGCAGCAGAGGAAGGGTAGCAAAATTAACTGTCACTACTCTACACTTGTCAAATTTCCCATCCCATGGGGAGCCCCACAAGCCAAATGCCATGGCTCTGTGTACCAGATTTGGCCCACAGGTTGAGCATCGAGCCCCTCTGATCTAAGAGAATCACAAGAAAAAAAATTGCACTGCTTCTAAAGATAAGAAAAACTCTTAGGCTAGGGACAGAAGTTGTGCATAAACCAGTTTAAGTCATCAGAAACTGGTTTAAACCAGTAACAGAACAGAAGTTCAGTGCACATAAACCAGTTTCAAAATGGTTGAACCTGGTTTAAGATAAACCTAGTTGAATGTAATATTAGACTTAACTGATTTGGGTCAAGCCAGTTTTTGAAATTTCTGTCCCAGACCTCTTCCTGGTTTAAGTTAAATCAGAGTCCCCCAGCATCCCAGCAAGCTTTCTACCTGTGGGCTGGGCTGGGCTGTCTGCTGCAACAGAGAAGGGTTAGGGAAGGGTAGACAGGGAATGCCCACCCCTAGCAAATCTCAGCTGGGGTATGGGCCCAGGGAGAGAGGATTAAACCCCTTTCTCTCAGTTAAAGCCCCTATCCTCTGAGTACAGAGCTTCCCTGCCCTGCTAAATTTATTGAAAATTACTGCTGGCTGTGACTGTGGACTACAAATCCCAGAGGCACCTGGAAGCAGGAAGAGAAAATGATGTGCAACCCTGCAGGGTTCTGCTGCTGTAATTCTGGACTGCAAATCTCAGAGACTTTGAGGGCATCAGGAAGAGGAAGTGAGCACACAGCCCATGCTGGCTACGTGCCAGAGACCTGTGCTTTGGCACCCCCTGGGTTTTGGCCTGAGCCACTGCAAATATGTGGATATATTTCCTGAATCAAAAGTTAACATGCATCCAGTTTCATAGTTTCATAGTGTTTAGGGCAGGGGCAAAATACAGCCCACCAGGCCATTCAATCTGTCCCATGGGGCCTCTAAAATTTTTGAAAATGAATATTTATCTGCCCCTGGCTCCTGTCAAAGATGAAGGGGCAGGATAGCCCCGTGTGGGCTGGAAGTAGCTGCAGCAGGAAGTGCCGGCCATGAGGAGGGGGAACAGCTGCTTTTCCCTTTCACTGAGCAGCGGTACGTTCCCTGCCACTGCTGCTCAGTCCAGATGGGCAGCGTGGGGCGAGTGGGGTCAGGGCTGTGCTGTGGTCCCTGCCTGTATTGCAGGGCTGGGGTGGGGTCACTGCGAGTGAGCTGACGCGCGGGAGCCAGTGGTTGCCAGCAGGAGTGTGGGGCCCACGCCAGTGTCCTGGGTTCAGTGCCGGCAGGGCCCAGAGCAGGGGCTGACCCAGCTGGCAGGGACTCTATGGGACCAGGTCAGCTCCCCGCACTGGTGCAGCCCAGCTTGGCTCCACAGACCCCTGCCAGTCCACACCCCATGCTCCTGAGGCCCCACTGGTGCTGGCCCCAGGCCACTGGTGCAGGGCCTGCACTCCCACTTGCTTCCACTCCCCGCCTGATGCTTTCTCCCTTTCCTGCCTGCTGGACACAATGTACCACATGGCTCCCATATCCACATCCATACCCCCACACACAGATCCATGCATCCCCACAAGTTCCCATATGCAATCACTTCTGCATATACAGCACAAACACACACAAATCAGAAAAAAATATATTTTTAATTAAATTAAAATGTATTATTATGTGTGTTTGATTTTTAGTGTGTAATTTGTTTTCCCCCCGTAAGATGGCAAACCCTTTCCCCCAAAGGAATACTTCCAGGTAGCAAGGGAGGGACTTCTGGTGGCAAAGGTCAGAGATAAGGAGACGGGACTTCCTGTCCCAAGATGGCAACCACGAGGTGGGGCACCTATCGAGGGGCAGGGCTACCCATGCAGACCTTGACAGCTTGCCACAACTGCATAAGTGGCCCTCTGCCTGAAATAATGCCCTCCCCTCCCCCACAGTTTAGGGTCTGGAAAGGACCTTACAGATCATAGGGTTGTTTCTCAGTTTAACCTCTGCAGCCTTGACTAACCACCAAAGACCGAATCAATTCGGCGTTGGGCTTTTTGACTGTCTGTACTTAGCCCAAATGACAATTGTAGGCATGTCTAGACTAGGAGAATGGGTCATGTTTAAAATTGTGTTAGTGAAAATGTGCTAATCTGTTTCAAATGTTTGAAGTTAGGCTTAAACCCCATTTTTAAAAACAGGATAGTTTCCCTCAGGGGAAACTCTCTGCAAAACTATTTAAAAACATGTTAATGTGTTAACTTATCAAACATGACCTATTTTCAAAGCCTAAACAGGGTCTATATGTGGATATCTGTGTGTGTGGTCTCTTCAGTTCTTTACACTGAAATTCTTGGCATGTGCTAAAGAACAGTTTATCTCATCTCAACTAGAATTTTAGGAGACAGACTAAGCTAGCTAACCTGATCTAACATCACACCTTTAAATCTCAGCCAAGATAACACCTTTGACTTTACTTTTGAAGCTATTTTCTCTCTTTGGCTTGTCTGGAAAATTGGGTAGAAGAAACACTGCAAAATCAATCACTCTGCATATTCAGTAACAAAAAAAGTTTATTAACTCAGAGATGAGTTTGCCTCTTGTCTCTTGTCCCCTTGCAGAAAGTTGAGATCAGTTAAACTCATATTTCTGAAAGTAGAAGTATGCATCAGTATACCCTGAACTCTGCTCCCCACTGCTGGCCATGGCCAGTGGGACTTACCTGCCTGCGTTAACTGCATACACTGAATGTTGGAAAGATCATTCGGAGCGTGATTGATGTAAAGTGACCCTTGTGGTTCCTGCCTTTCAGGAAGGAGTGAGCCCCTCTGACCGACCCCTGAGTGTTTTCTCAAAGACAAAGAGTGTGTATTTGTAACAAACCCCCCAGTTTTTGTTTTTGTATTTAGTTTCAAATGCATTCCCTCCCCTTCCCCAACCGTTTCTGACTTTTTCTCTCCCTCTCTATTTCCTATAGATAAGTCTAAGTGAGCTCAGAATTAGGATAAGCGTTAAACATTTTTTTCTGGTAGCAAGTTTTTGGTTTTGGATAAATAGTAAATTCCATCTCCCCTTTTCTGCCACCTCTCAGCCTCTCCTTGCTTTTCCTGTGATTTTCTGCTGTCCATATCTCTGTTTTCAGGCTTCCCCTGCACCTTCCGTAATCCCCCTGGCTTCCCAGCTCCACTTAGCTGTCTTGCAGTTCGGTCTTGCTCCAGCTTCCAACACCTACCACTTCTCTAGCTGCCCCAGAGCCATACTCTGGCTCCCCACACCCAGAGCCCATCTTTAACGCCCACACTTTACCTTAGTCCAATTTTTCCCTCTCCCCATCTACCTTTTCAGCTTTTCCATAGCTCTGGCCCCAGCCTGTGTGCTGGTATACTTCCTTGTTCTGCAGGTTTTCGGGGTTGGCTTTTAATTGATGAAGATCAATTAACCTAAAGTTACCCCAGAGCCTCAGTTCTTCAGCCCAGGCCCCTCTAGTCTACCAGTGCTAATCCCAGTCCTGGTGACTTTCATTTCGAGTAACTTTAACTCCCTACACTTCTACTTTCTTACCTTAACCTTTCCCCAGGTATCCCAAGTACACCAAGCACATGCATACATACACACCACAACACCCAACTTAGGAACTTACTTGTGTGTATGTGGGTGCAGGGATTTGGGTTGTAGCCGTGTTGGTCTAAGGACATAGGCAGACAAGGTTCCTTGGGTGAATTTGATATCTTTTATTAGACTGACCCAAATGGTTGGAGAATAGTTATTAAGCAAGCTTTTGGGTTCAAAAACCCTTCATCAGGCTAAGCAGGTTTCAGCAGTCGGTGTGCGCTCTTCCTGGATGGGATGAAAAGTAAAGAAGCCAGGGGCTGGGCTGGGCTGGGCTGGGCGGGGGAGTCAGTCGCGAGGCAGATTGTAATGTATCAAAAATCCAATGTCTATGTTTAGTCCCTGATCTCTAGTATCCAGCAGGTTGATGAAATGGAGCTCATAGGCTCATCTCTGCCCTTGAGGATCAGGACTGAGAGATTGCAGGGAGAGTGGCCCCCCTGTGAGAAGTGTGCCCCCACCGGTAATTGAGTGTTTTGTCTTTGATGGATTTCCGGTGTGCGTTCCTTCTGGTGCGCAGGTGTTGTTTGGTCTCTCCTACATATCTTCCATCAGGGCATTTGGTGCACTGGATGAGGTGTATTACATTTCTGGAGGTGCAGCTGCAAGATCCAGGGATGCTGATGGCTCTGTTGTGGGGTGTAGTAATAGTGTGTGGGGGGGCTGGAGATATGTTGGCAGGTTTTGCATTTCTTGTCCTGGCACGGTCTGGATCCTTTTGGTGTGTTCTGGGCTTGAGGAAGTTTGCTTCCGGTAATGAGGTTGGCGAGGTTCGGTGCTTGTCTGAAGGCTAGGATGGGTGTGTGTGTGAATTAGTGAGTACATACATATATATGTACATATATAGTTATCATTGTGTGTGTGTGTGTGTGTGGTATATGAATTAATAATCCATGTATGTGTATTGGATGTGCAGGTGTTGGTAACTGGTAACTGATTCTGTCTAAATGTGGTGTGTGTAGCGTGTATGGGCTTAAACTGGTGATAGGTGTGCATGAACCTAGGCTGGTTATTTTGAACGCATGTGTATCTGAGTTGCTAGCGTGAGTGTGTGCATGTATGTATGTATATATATGTATGTATGTGCGTATGTGTGTGTGTGTATATATGGCATTGTGTGCATGATATACAAATTAGTGATCTGTGTCTAACTTTTGGGATGTATAATGTATGTGCTTGAATTGATGATAAGTATGCATGTGCCTAGGCTGTTTTGGATGTGTATGTGTCTGAGCTGGTAGTGTGTGTGTGTATGCACCTAATTGATGTGTGTGTATTTTGTATATGTGCAATTGTGTCACACCCTCCTGTCTAACAGCACAATATTGAGATCCTGAGAGTTGGCCTGTCCCCCTAGGGTAACATTTTCTTTGGGAGATGCAGAATGACTGATTTCAGTGCTGCTTCACGTAGGTTGTATCAGTGGTGGACTGCAGCGGAGATTTTCAGTAGCTAGGCAGAAGACGGGGTGGTCTTTGAGTTTAATGATGATTTCACTGAAAGAATAGTGTTAAATAGTGGTGTGCCCATGAGCATGATGGGGCTGTGAAATTTGAAAGTTGAAAGCCAAAGTACAGGTACGTCTGCTATGCTGACATTGCTAAAAAGGGCTAAGATTGTGTATGGCTGTGTATCTTATCTTGATATTTATGGTGTTTCCTGGGTTTCAGAAGTTTGAGTTTTGCTTCACTCACTGTTTTGGAACTCAGTATACTACTGTGAAGCCTTAACTCTACACTACAGCAGTGCATTGTCATTTCATTTCTTAGCTTTTGCTAAATAAAACAGAATAGTGGCTTCCGTAATACAGCAAGAGTTCTGTATTCTGCATATCTACAGTGGTATAATGTATCTGGAAATTTACCTCTTGCAGCATAGCTTTTCAGTTTAAATATGTATTTCTAGACTATAATTGAAACAATAGTGCTGGTATAGGTGAAGAGCCTCTTTAGCTAAATGAATTTTTCACTCTGAAACCTAATAATCATTTAATTGATTTTGTAGACATTAGGACTGGAAGGAACCTTGGGAGATCATTGAGTCCAGCCCCCTGCCCCATTCTCGTATCTCCCACGAATGGTGAAATCCCCGAATAAGGCACTGTGTTCATGAACACAGTGTTCCCAGTAGCTGAGGCAGGAGGACACGGCTGCTCTGGCGATGGTGGGAGCCTGGCAGCAGTGGCAGGAGTGTGGCAGCGGGAGCCCAGTGGCAGCAGCAGGAGTATGGAGGTGGGAGGCCAGCGGTGGCAAGTGCGGAGCTCCCAAGCAGCTCCTTTAAGTGTATTTAAGATGTGGGTATGGCATTCACAAATATTTGAAACTGCGAATGCCAAACCTGCAAATAGTGAGGGTTTCCTGTATGTATAGGCTGCCACCAGGTCCCCCCTCAGCCTGCACTTTTCTAGACTGAAGATTCTCATGGCACTCAGCCTCTCCTCATAAGGCCTATTTTTTTGCCCATTGATCGTGTGTGTGGCTCTCCTCTGGACTCTCAAGCTTCTTCACATCCTTCTTGAATTGTGGGGCCCAAAAGTGGATGCAGTACTCCAGCTGCGGCCTCACCAAAGTCAAGTACAGGAGGAGGATGGCATCCTGAGATTTACTTGAGAAGCATCTATGGATGCCAGCCAGAGTTTTGTTTGCTTTACCAACTGCGACATCACATTGGTGGCTTATGTTCATCCTGCGGTCAACCATGACCCCCAAAAGGCTGTGACTGTTGGTGCCTGCCACTTTAAGGGCTGAGCCAAGCAGCCAGCAGTTGCTTAATTGTGGCAGCCATTTTAGATCCATGGCTGCTTATATAAACAGGGCAATTCACTGTTGGCATGCCAGGCAGTAACATTGCCTGGCTACTAGGCTGACTTCAACATCCTGGAGGTAAGGGCAGGAGCTCATGGTCCTGGGCACGATCTAAAACTGCACCCTGCTGGGAGTGGAGCTCTCAGTGGCATGGGAGCGCCCAGGAAATGCCAGGCCGGTTATCAACCCAGTGAAAGGTGAGTAGGGGTGCCTTAACCCCAGCCCTCACCTTTGGGTGGGCCATTTGCTATTGGAGAGGGTAGGCCAGGTAAGCTTCTTGAGGTGCTTGAGCCTCCTGGGGGAGTGACCCTGCAAGGCCAGGCATGCTTTCAGGAGCACCTGAGCTGGGAATGGGGGACCCCAATCCCTAAGTGCAGGCAGGAGGCATAAACCCAACCAAGGGACTCGACTAGTCGATACTGGGGCCAGGACTGGAAGGGTCAAAAGGGTCAGGGGCCCACCATGAGGGACACCCATGATGAACGAAGAAGCTCAGGGCCCTGATATGAGGCCAGGGCTTATACAGAAGCTGAAGGTCCCATGAGTGTGGCCACAGCTAATGGGCGAAGGGGATGGTTGAGGCAACTGTCTGAGATGCCATTTGGGAGGCTTGGGCCACAGTGTAGGGGTGGAATGGAGCCATGGATAGTCCCCCCCATATCGGGGTGTAAAATGGGCATTCACCTGCCTTAATTAACAACACACTTAATGACAACAAAGCATGGCAGATGAGTCAGGTGGGTGGCATGCCCAGAGGCAGGTGGGAAACTAGCTTTGTGGCTAATCAGGGACTCCCACTTTGCCACTGTGACATAGATGTTTACATGGTCTGGTGGGTGGCAAAGTGGCTTAGCTGTTGTACCCAGAGAGTGGTAGTAGACAGGTCAGTATCAACCTGGAAGGATGTGGGTAGTGGGGTCCCACAGGGTTCAGTCCTTGGACCTGTACTCTTCAATATCTTCATCAGTGACTTGGATGTGGGGGTGAAGTGTACTCTGTCCAAGTTTGCGGACAATACTAAATTGTGGGGTGAAGTGCATAGTCTGGATTGTAGGGAATGATTGCAGGCAGACCTGGACAGGTTAGAAGAGTAGGCAGTACACACTAGGATGCAATATAACAAGTGCAGAGTGCAGAGTGTTCTGCTCTGTTCACCAGGGCACTTCTTGGGGTAACAAGAAACAATGGTCAGAAACTGAAAGAGCAGATTTAGGCAGGATATCAGGAAAAACTTCTTCATGGTGAGGGTGGCCAAAATTTGGAATGGGCTTCCAAGGGAGGTGTTGCTCTCCCCTCCCTTGGGGGTCTTTAAGAGAAGGCTGGATAGGCATATGGCTGGGTTCATCTGACACCAGCACTCTTTCCTGCCTAGGCAGGGGGTCAGACTCAATGATTGGTTGAAGTCCCTTCCGACCGTAGCATTTATGAATCTGTGAATCTGCAAGCAGCTGCCATGGTGTCTGCACAAGGGGTGGTTCCTCTTGCAGCCAGACACTAAGCCTAGAAATGCCAGAGGCACTTGGCAGGGGAGGGGGAAGAGGGGGCACCAGTGCTCTGCCTGCACCTCCTGCCTGTTGCTCGCTCTCGAGGAAGGGGGGGCACTGTGCACCCCTTATGCGTCACTCATGCTAATGATGAAACTTTCATTTCAATGCTGCTGATATATTTAGCAGAAGCAAATAACTAATGTATTTATTCCACAGTCCCAAACTTTCTTCCTCTTCTTTTTCATTCCCCAAAGTCCCATTTATTTCCTAATCAGAGGCTAAAAATCTCCTGAAAATATTATAATGCACTTGTAACTTTCCAATTTAAAATGCTGTAGTGTGCTGAAAATTGAAACTCAGAATTTAGTAAATTAAATAGTATTTAATATCAAATAAAATAGTGTAGGGATTATAGGACTAATTGGATTCTACATTTACACTTCACATTCAATACAATCTTAATTTCATAGTTTCATAGTTGGTAGGGTCAGAAGGGACCTGAGCAGATCATCAAGTCCGACCCCCTGCCATGGCAGGAAAGAGCACTGGGGTCAAACAACTCTGGCAAGGTGTTCATCCAGCCCCCTTTTAAACACCCCCCAGAGTAGAAGCCAGCACCACTTCTCTTGGAAGTCGGTTCCAGATCTTAGCCACCCTGACAGTGAAGCAGCACCTCCTGATATCTAGCCTGAATCTACCCTCTGCCAGCTTGTGACCATTATTTTTTGTCACTCCTGGTAGTGCTCGGGGGAACAGGGACTCTCCCAATGCCTGCTAGTGCCCTCTGACTAGCTTGTAACAGGCCACTAGATCCCCCTCAGCCTTCTTTTGTGGAGACTGAACAGGTTCAGTCTCTCCTTAGCCTCTCCTTGTAGGGACCCTCTGCTGCCCCCGATCATGCGGGTGACCCTCCTTTGAACTCTCTCAATGTTGTCCACATGCTTCCTGAAGTGCAGCACCTAGAACTGGACGCAGTACTCCAACTGTGGCCTGACCAGTGCCGCATAGAGGGGGAGGATCACCTCCTTGGACCTGCTCGTGATGCATCTGTAGATGCATGACAAGGTGTGGTTGACCTTCCTGACCGCGTCCCCACATAGTCGGCCCATGTTCATTTTGGCATCAATAATGGCTCCAAGCTCCTTTTCTGCCTCTGCACTGATGAGAAGGGAGTTCCCCATCCCGTAGGTCTGCTGCTGGTTCTTCCTCCCCAGGTGCAACACCTTGCACTTGTCAGTGTTGAAACCCATCCTGTTCTCATCCATCCACCCCTGTAACCTGTCTAGGTCCAATTGCACCCTATTCCTCCCTTCTAGTGTGCCCACTTCTCCCTACATCTTAGTGTCATCTCCAAATTTGAACAGGGTATGTTTTACCGCCCCCTTCCAAGTCACTGATGAAGATGTTGAGCAGTGCGGGCCCGAAGACTGAGCCCTGGGGGACCCCACTGCCTACATCCCTCCAAGTCAAATAACACCCATCCACCACCAGTCTCTGGGCGCAGCCCTCCAGCCAGTTAGTGACCCATCTGACTGTGTAGGCATTGATGCCACAGTCTCCTAGTTTTTTAATGAGAATTGGGTGTTGAAGGCCTTCCTGAAGTCCAGAAAGACTGTCTACTGTGATACCTGCATCCAAGGATTTCATGACCTGGTCGTAGAAGGCCACCAGATTGGTCTGACAGGACCTGCCTCTAATGAACCCATGTTGGTTGCCCCTAAGCATAATCTCCCCTGCAGGCCCCTCGCAGACCTGCGCCAGGATCATTCTCTCACAAAGCTTACCCAGGACCGAGTTAAGACTAACTGGTGTCTGGTTTCCTGGGCCCTCCTTCCTCCCTTTTTTGAAAATGGGAACCACACTGGCCCTTTTGCAGTCCTCTGGCACAAAGCCGGAGCACCATGAGTGCTCATAAAGCTGTGCCAGGGGTCCCGCAATATCCTCTGCTAATTCCCTCAGCGCTCTGGGGTGGAGATCGGATTTATTATGGCAGTCATAGGATTTCCTGTTTGTTGTATCAGAATACAATAGAACTCAAGAAGTGTGTCTGAAAAATATAGATGCTGTTTGCCACAAAGGATTTAAGTCTTGCAGACAAGTATACATGCATTTCATATGCACTGTGTACATGCAGAGAATGAACGACAGAATGTCTAGAATGCATCTGGGCTGTCCTAACTGTGAAATTGTATATGAAGTTTGAAGAAAAACACAGAAAAATCTAAGTTGTATTTAAGAATACCAAGCCCTTAATGCACAGACTTATAATCATCCATTGAGGTGAATCTGATAGCTGGCTGGAGCAATATTTTTTTTCTATTCTGTGGGAGGAATACACTTTGTCTCAGAGTATAGGGACAGCATGAAAGACAACATTATTCCTCCAGAAAGTCAAACCCAAATGCCGTGAAAGCCTGCAAATTCACATTAAATGGTCTATAATTTGTGCATTTATATATACTGAGGTGGGACAATGACACATACAATGTTCATGCATTTGTGAATAAAGTTGGGTCATGTGGTCTATTTGGGTTGAAAACTGCTGTTTTAGGTTGTTTTCATTTTTAACCTTTTGTGTGTGTGCATGAAGAATTTTTAAAAAAAATTATTATTCAAGCGCATGCTGAAATTGAATCATACTATTCTTACATAATTTTTCATTGGATTGTTGCAACCTATAAAGAAATCCAATTAAATTTCCCTTGCAGGCATGGAGCTTCATTCAGCAGGCCTTTATAAAGCTGGCTTGTTGTATTGTATGGCATATCTATGAATTGAGAAGCACAGAGGCACTGTCCCATTCCTTGTCCTGTGTGACATGATGTAAAGACAGAGAGTCTACCATCAATGTTTCAAAGAGCTGTATTATCAGATAATGTAAAGGCCTTGCTGTCATTTATGCTGCTGTGGTTTAGAATATGCACACTTCAGTGCATTAGTTGAACAATTTTGAGCACCGTATGGTTAACATATTACCCTCTGGATCCCTCAGTTTTCACCTTCATTATCTTGGGGACATCTGATTCAGGGTTTTATGCTATGCTGAAGATAAAATAGATAACATTCTCAAGCTCTTAGAAGCTAATATATTATACTCCCAGACTACATGAATGAAGTGTATTCTTTTACTGCCAAAAGAAAGCAGAATTCAAAATTTGGGGTATTAGATTATAATGGATTAATCCTTGACGGATCATGGGATTTTTACGTTGGTTGTTCTCTTGTTTCTCGTTAGTAATTTAAATATCTTTGCAATCTAGATTATTTTTAGGCATGAAAGACCTCCACCTACTGCTACTATCCCCGATTGCTAGGGCTGTGTGCTACATCGCAACACGGGTGGGAGGCAGACAAGCTGGGCTGCTTCCCTGTCCTCCAGACTAGCTCACATAAGCTCAGAAGGGCTACTTCCCAGTCTCCCATGCTAGATTGCGCCAGCACTGGGAAGCAGTGCAGTTAGGCTGCTTTCTGGTCCCCCACGCTACATCACGCCAAGGGCAGGAGGCAGCCCAGTACGGGAGGAATCCCAGCCCCTGGTGCAATCCAGCACAGCCCCTGGAAGCAACAATGTAGTGCGGGGGATTGGAAAGCATCCCAGCTGGGTTGACTTCTGTCCTGGTGCAATGTAACATGGGGGACCAGAAAGCAGCCCAGCTGGACTGCCTCCTGCCCCCAGTGTAATGTAGCCAGATCTTGTGTTGGGAATGGGAAGTTAGCCCAGCTGGACTGACTTCCCATCCCCAGCCTATGGTCAAAATGTTTTGACTTTTGAAATGTTTCAGGCAGCCTTGTTTTGTTTCAGGGCTATTTTGACGGCTTTTGTTTCATTCTGATTTTGGTGTTTCAACCTTGAAGTTGGTTGAAACGGTGTTGGAATGAAGCAGCCGGAGAAATTTCGCACAGCCCTACTGATTGTATTGACTACACCATCAGACCCAGGGCACTTGTTTTTGTCCACACGTCATAGAAATGCATGCATAGTGAGTTTCATTCAAAATTGGATATTTTACCATGTATAATAGTTAAGTTATTTGTATTGTCAGATACTCTAGATACCATAAGAAAACTGTCTTAATTGACTTGAACTCATTTGTAGCTATAATTGTCAAGCAAGAAGGGAAGAACAGCATGTAGTCTTGTTGAAGTTCACTGTAAGTGCCACATCAAGGATTCATCATTGGTAGTCCCTTGTAGTCGGAGATGATTGTTTTCCATGACTTCCATATCTGTGGATCTGAAGATGGCTGACCCATCAACAGGTCCTATTGCAACTCGGACATGTTTCTGTGCAGGGTTGGGTGGCTCTGGATTCTTAATTTGGTCCATGACATGCTATTTCTGCTGCTCCCACTCTTCCTGTTGTTGTCATTAGGTTTCATCAGATTCTTCCTCCATTTGGGGCAGTCCTCGATGATAATCTCTCAGTGGCGACACATAGGGGGTGCACAGGGGTGCATGTGCACCCCCTGAGAGTGCTAGTGCACTCCCTGTCAGGCTGCGCTCCCTGTTTAAGTGACAGGTGGGGGGCAGGCAGGAGCACTGGTGCCCCCCCTGCAAGCACCAGCCAGGAAGTGGGGCCACTAGCAAAACCTAGTGAAATAGCGCCTCCTGATATCTAGCCTGAATCTACCCTCTGCCAGCTTGTGACCATTATTTTTTGTCACTCCTGGTAGTGCTTGGGGGCAACAGGGACTCCCCCAATGCCTGCTAGTGCCCTCTGACTAGTTAGCAACAGGCCACTAGATTTCCCTTAGGCTTCTGGAAGCAGTGCAGCTGCTTTTTGATGAGTGAGATCAATGCCCCTTGTGCCCCTTCCCCTCCTCCCCCCCTGGTTGCTACTCAAGAGGCACCAGTCACTTGTGTAGTCCGTCATGAGTTGATGTTGATGTTGCCTTTTTTCAAGTTTGCTTTAAGGATGTCCTTGAACTGCTTTATCTGCCTTCCTCCTGAGTGTACATTTTGGCTGAGCTGGGAGAATAAAACTTGCTTCAGGAGTCTGGAGTAAGGCATCTGGATGATGTAGCTGATCCAGTGAAGTTGAGGCTAGATGCTCATGATGTTTACTTACGAGAGGATGCTAATATTGGTGTATCTGTGTTCCTACTGGATTTAGAGGATCTTCCACAGGCAGCATTGATGGTACTTCTCCAGGGACTTGAGGTATCTTCTGTACATTGTCCATGTCTCAGTTCTGCACAATTGCTTGATAAGCCATGAGCTTGGTTTTGAATCTGATGTTGAAATCTTTGAACACCCATTTCCTCAGCTGTCTAATGGCTGCACTTGCATGTTTGAGATGGTGTTGGATTTCTTGGTCAGCTATCTGTGACTGATGGCTTCTAAGGTATGGAAAATGCTTAATGTTCTCCAGATTCTCACTATAAATCTGAATTGCCAGAGTTGGGAATTGCTTATTAAGAGTATGTTGATGGAGGATCGTAGTCTTCAGAATGTTAAGCATGAGTCCTATTTTCTTGTATGCCTCAGAAAAGATGTTGATGATTGTCTGAAAATCTGCTTCCAAGTGAGCACATATTATAGGATCATGAGCATAATGGATCTCAATGTTTGAGATTGGGGTAGTCTTGGTTTTGGCTTGGAGTTGGCTGAGATTAAATAGCTTACATTCAGGAGTTTAGCTCCACTCTGTCTGTTGGTGGTTAGATGTAGCACTGCAGCAAGGACTATCAAGAAGAGGGTTGTGGTAATGATGCAGCCTTGTGCTTTAACCTCAAAGGGATCTGCGATAGATCTGTTACTGAGAATCATTGCTTACATAGCATGGAGCAGGAGAAGAATGGTGATAGATTTTGGTAAGCATCCATACCTCAGAAAGATCCTTCACAGTGCTTCTCAGATGACAAGAGTTGAAGGCTTTTGTGAGGCCAAAGAAGGCCATATAGAGATGTTTACGTTGTTCTCACCATTTTTCCTGCAGTTGGAAAGCTGTGAAGATCATGTCAGTTGTGCCACTTGATACCCTAATCCAGGGGATGGCAATTATTTTGGCTGGAGGGTCATTTTGGGACTTTTGGTGAGCTGTTGCAGGCTGTGGGGAGGTGTTGATCCAGCGTAGTAGGGGCAGTTGAGCTTATCTAGCCCTGGGCCCATCCACCCCACACCCCTGCAAGGAGTGCCAGACGGAATGGGCAGGCAGGCGTGCAGGATCTCCATGGAAGGAGATATAGCGTGGGGCTGGGGCCTGGGAAAAAGCTGCGATCTGCTCCCTGCATAACTGCCCCAAGATCCTGGCCTCTGCCCAACCATCCCACTCCTGGTCCCTGCTCCCCAGCCATCTGCAGCCCCATTCCATCCACCAGCTGAGCATACCCTGCCTGAGGGGGTTCTGGGCCAGTCTCCATAAAGACCCTGCCTGCCTGCTCTCCTCAGTGCCCCTGACGTTGAATGATGGGCCAGGGCACCTGGGCAGTAGGGCAGGGTCTGGCAACAGTGGAGACAATAGTGGTAGCAGCCAGAAGAAGTTGCGGCCACTGGAACTGTCAGGAAGTGGAATCTGTCTACTGCTTCACCCTGACCCCGCAGCGTGCCTTGGGAGCAACAAGACCAGCCACACACTTGGAGGTGGTAGAACCAGTCACATGTGCCACAGCCCAGGCAACCTCTCACGCTGAATGGCATGAGACCAATGGCTCTGTAGCAAAACCCCCAGTTTTTCTTCTTTTTTTTTTTCCTTTTAAAATTAAATTCCCTCCCCTTCCCCAACCATTCCTGACTTTTTCTCTCCCTCTTATTCCCTATAGATAAGTATAAGCAAGCTAAGATGTAGGATAACCTTTAACATTTTATTTTAGGTAGTAAGTTTTATTTTTCTCTCCCCTCTTTGCAAATAAGTGCCCTGCTATTTTCATAGATTCATAGATGTTAGGGTCAGAAGGGACTTCAATAGATCATCGAGTCCGACCCCCTGCATAGGCAGGAAGAGTGCTGGGTCTAGATGACCCCAGCCAGATGTGTATCCAACCTCCTCTCGAAGACCCCCAGGGTAGGGGAGAGCACCACCTCCCTTGGGAGCCTGTTCCAGACCTTGGCCGCTCTGACTGTGAAGAAGTTCTTCCTAATGTCCAGTCTAAATCTGCTTTCTGCTAGCTTGTAGCCATTATTTCTTGTAACCCCCATGGGCACCTTGGTGAATAAAACCTCACCAATTCCCTTCTGTGCCCCCGTGATGAACTTATAGGCAGCCACAAGGTTGCCTCTCAACCTTCTCTAGCAGATACTGAAGAGCTCCAGGTGCCCCAGTCTGTCCTTGTAGGGCTTGGCCTGCAAGCCCTTAACCATATGAGTGGCCCTTCTCTGGATCCTCTCCAGGTTATCCATATCCCTCTTGAAGCGTGGCGCCCAAAACTGCACACAGTACTCCAACTGCGGTCTGACCGGTGCCCAATAGAGGGGAAGTATCACCTCCTTGGATCTGTTCGTCATGCATCTGCTGAGGTACGATAAAGTGCCATTAGCTTTTCTGATGGCTTCGTCACACTGACGACTCATGTTCCTCTTGGAGTCCACCAGGACTCCTAGACCCCTTTCCACTTCCGTGCCACCAAGCAGGTCATTTCCTAGGCAGTAGGTATGCTGGACATAGGATATTTTGCTACAGCTATCCAGTGTTTTATAAGTGCTAATTATTATGTTTGTATTAATTTTTTTTTACTGCTTTTATATTATGTGATTACTGTTTTAGGCCTATATATGTATGTTAGTATAAGTCACATCAAGTATCCAACTTGTAATGTCAAGCCTCCATCTTATCCCCATGCCTGGTTGTGTAACCTATGACTCATACTACCCCTCCTATGTAATTTGGTTCCTGAATGAATGGGGATGAATGAGGGTGCTTGAAATACAATGGCAGTAAATCTAAAAATAGCTCCCTCTGAATGACTGAACCATCAACTCCAATACCTGGACCAATGACCCAGCCCTTGGACCCACCCTCAGCAATCAAGAAACAAAAGATGAGGTAACCCACCATTGTGCCAAGGCTGCACATGCTCAGTAAGAACACCTGGAGCCCTCTGGAACAGGAGGCATGGCCTGGACAGGCCCTCCCATAGGAGATCAGAGGTAGTCTACCCCATAACAAGGGGTAGTGAAGACTGACTCCTTGGGAATGCCATTTCCATCTGGACCAGACCAGCTCCACGTCACACTGCCTGTCCACCCCAGAGGCCCTGCCAGCAACCCTCTCTGCACAACATCAAGCTGAAGGAGACCCTGACTGGCCATTGAGGACCCACTTTCAGCCTGGGATAAGTATATATCAACTGCATATTTTATTTCCTCCTCCAATTTGGACTTTCTCTCTCTCTTTCTCTCTTTCTCCTCCTGGACTTCAGCCCCTTCACCAAGCCCCTTTAACCTCTGTTCCCATTGTGTATATGTGCAAAGGAACCAATAAAATATTGTGTCACCATACCCCTGTTCAATAAAACCACTATCATTTGTAACCCCGAGTTGGGTTGTGTTTTACTGAGCCCCGGTCCCTTCCCTCTTAGATTTCAGTTTTTGTCTCTCTCCCTCTCAACTCTTAGCCCCGTTGCTTTCTGCAGACTCTCAGCCCTGTTCCTGGCACTTGTTGCTTCCTCTCTGTCCCTTTTCTGCAGACTCTCAGCCCCGCTTCTGCCACTTTTTGCCTCTTGCCACCTCTTCCCAATCCCTGTCTCTCTGCCTTCTCTTTTACTCTCTCGCCTCTCTGCTCCCCTGTAGCCTCCTTGCTCCAGCCTCCAGGCTTCTCCCTGGCATTATTCCTTTGCTCTGCCCACTTTCTGCTTTCAATTAACACCAATTAACCTTACATTACCCCAACTTCCCTCCAGTCTGCTGGTTCTAATGCCAGCACCAGCAGCTTTCATCTCAGTCTCCACCAGCAGTAATCTAAAGTAACCCCAAGCTTCAGCTCAGCTCTCTTTCTAGTTTACTGGGTCTAATCCCCATCCTGGTGACTTTTACCCCTATACTTTCACTCTCTCTCTCTTACCTTAACCTTTCCCCAGGTATCCCAAGTGCACCAAGCAGATACATACACCCCACAACACCAAAGTTAGGAATTCACCTGTATGTACGTATAGGTGACTGGTATGTATGTGAACTGATATAGTATGTCACTGTGTGCATGATATATGAATTAGTGATCCATGTATGTGTATTGCATGTGCAGGTATTGGTAATTGATTCTGGTCTAATTTATTTTGGTCTGTATAGTGTTTGTAAGTGCTTGAATTGGTGATAGGTGTGCATTTGTCTAGGTTGGTAATTTTGGATGTGTATGTGCATGAATTGGTAGTGTGTGTGTCTGCATGCCTGATGGGGGTGCATGTGCCTAGTGTGTGTGCATGTGCCTGATTTTTTTTTTGAGTGTGTGCATGTGAAATTGTATACCATGCCCTCCTGTCTAACAGCGCAATATTGAGATCCTGAGAGTTGGCCCAACTCCACAGGGCAACAGCTCCACCACAAGCTAGATAAAATCCCTTGGTGGGCTGGATTTGGCCCACAGGCCATATTTTGCCCACCCCTGCCTTAAACCCATACTGAGTCCAGGAGGCACACTTCAGCAAGAGGGAGGAGGGTTCTCGCAATGATCTTTCCTGCACAGCAAGGCAATCCCTCTGTGACTTCCAATAGAGTATTATTGACTGTGTTCAAGAGTGACAACATAGGTGAATGACCAAAATGGGGAAAAAAGAAAACTGGTATCTCAAAAGGAAGTGCTGTCTTCTGCTTTTCCTCCAGTATAATTTCCAGCTCCAGCTCCATATTACAGCAGCTAAACATAATGCAGAGATGTTAAAGACATAGATGGGTAATCTAGTAATATCTGTCCCCCTAGTGTAAGATTGATTCCTTTAGTGTATTTGTTAATGCTTCATGCAATCTAGTGTTGTAGGTGGTGAGTTTTGTCCTTATACTATAATGATGGATACCATTTGATACTGCAATGTGACAGCCATGATCCAGCTAAAAACCTTAAGGGCATGTATATCTTTAAGAACATGAAGTGCACCATTCACTTTGTGTATGGATTTAAAGTTACCCACATCCGAAAGTCCTGAGAGTAGATAGATTTCACTGACTGGAATTTCTTTTAATATTGAACCTATTATTTTCTTTTCTTAATTTCATCTTATTACTGCTAGTTACAACTGTTTAACTGAGCTAAATCATTAATTGATGTTTTCATTAGCTTCAGTGGCAGCCAGGCGCCCATATTGTAGTACAAACTCTGGCCCTTAATAAAAAAAGAAGCAGCTATTGTTTCACCAACCAGACACCAGAAATGTCAGCCTGTACACTTTCTTTTGCATGAGGCTTGCCAAATTGTGCTCTAGACAATGGTTTGGCGAGCTGTAGACTATCTGTTGCATGAATTTATAATATGCAAATCCCTGTCTGTACTGATCAGATACACCAAGTTAGAACTCTAAGCTAGGAACATCTGTTTGCGGCAAAGTCCTAAAGGGGCACTTTTCTACCTGGAAAGAGATTGTCAGCAAGGGGCTGTCCAGGGGTTGATTTGAAGAGGTTTTTTGTAGATACTGTCCAAGTGAGTTGGATCTAATATTAGCAAATGATGAGAAACAGAGTGAGCAAATAGAGAGCTTTGGGGATCAGTGACAAGGCCAATAAATAGATAATGTGGTTTAATGTAGAATAATGTAATGTAGTATGTCAGGTGGCAACAAAGAAAAGGAGAGAGTATTTGTCATATATTAAATAGAAGTCTCAGGCAATGAGGTAACAAAGAAAAGGATTTCAGGTTTTGGCAGAAATATCTTTGGTTTTAACTGCTATCCCATTGGGAAAAGGAAAATGAGACCCTGGGATTCAGTTCATGAACAGGCAGAAACAATATGCACCAAAAGAAATTGTCACTGTAGACAGTTCTGGTTAGATGTCATTTAGCCTGTTTAGGTCACTTTTTCACAGGCATGGCAACATTTTTCTGGAAAGAATATAACAAAGGACAAATGTAAGTGTCACCAGGTTTTAATAATATTTGAGATGAGAGTCTTTTTCTCAGTGGATAGAAAGTAGATACTAAAAGCAGCACTTATGCATTTCTATGACCTTTACTGGATGCTGTGGGATAGAAAAAAGTGTAAAATACATCTCAGAGAAGCAGCGTAGTTCACGGGGCTAATCAGCGTGCTGGAATCCCGGCGTTCCTGAATCCTTCCTCCTTCTGCCGCTCACTCTTTGTTTAACCATGGGCCAGTTTTCTAAGTAGGGTTACATACTCTACCAGTCTAAAAGAGATCTAAGGAGAACAACCTTCACTGACAATTTATCTTGGTGCATAATGTTTCCACTCATTTATAAGCTGAATCCTAGCGTCTCTCTCATTTTCTTCTTTCCACTGGGATAGTGGCTAAAACCAAAGAGGTTTTCTGTCACAACCAGAAATTCCTGTCGCGGTTACCTCACTCCCCGAGACTTTTCTATGAAACATGTGACAAACACTCTGTCCTTTTCGTTGTTGCCACCTATTAATGCACTACATATTTTCATGCCTAGATATATCACCCAGGATCATTGTCCCATGATTGCTTTCTTCCATGTATGGGATCAGATTCACTCTTCAGTGTCAGCTGTAAAACCTGGCGGTAGCTGCTTTGGAGTGGGTTTCCCTGAGCTTTAGGAACGTGTTTCCTTTCCGCGATCATTGAGCATGAGCCGCAGGTGGTGAGGAAGGTGCGAGTCCCAGTCTGGTTGCTCCCCTAGAAGGAGTGAAATGAACTGCATTTGGTAAGCACATGTGGCACGGGCAAGGCTACGGCACCTTTTCGGTAAGGCAGTCATTTGGGCGAGGCCTGCTTGACCCTGGAAAACGGTGCCAAATCACTGCAGTAGATGATCAGTCTATTAAACTGCCTATTGAGGAGAATTAGTTTGGAGCTGATCAGTGGAGCGTATTTTCTTTTCTAGACTACAGCGAAAAAGAGTGGAATAGGATTAGTCATGTTGGGAAAACCACTCACAGAAAAGTGCTCTGAAACCCACCTAGATTTCAATCCTAAGTCTCAACCTCTTGTATAGCTAGGGCAGAAATTGAGTAAGCCATGATACTTTCAGTTCCAAGGTACGGCGTCTTTCAACATTGATTCTCACTGCCAGGACCAAGTGCTCAGCCACTGCCTGTAGTGGCACACGGCCTGTATGCTGGGGGGGTTGTATAAAGAGGAAGCAAAACAGGAGTGTCGTGTAGTGGCAGGTTTCATCCCTTCGGCCAGTTCTGATCCAAGGTCGTAGTCGTTTCCCCAGCTGGAAACTCCTGCATAAGACTGCTTTACAAAGAGCATGGCCAGCTGCTATCTGTGCTATCAGGACTAGGGCAATGTCACACTGGGATAATTGCAAGAAGGGTGAGATTGGTAGCAAAGAAAAAGAAGAGCGGGGAGGGGAAGAAAATCTTAGAGGAAAGAATTACACTGGGTCAGAAGTCAGGTCTGTTAATTGCTGGTTCCTGGTCTGGATCTTGCTTGATTTCTGATGCCAATCAGTCCTATAAGAGCTTTGATTAAGAGCACATCTATATCCAGGGCATATAAATATTCTGTTCCACTGCTAAAACCTGGGCTGAGATTCAGCTGTAACTGTAGCTTGACAAACATACACGAGTGAAATGAACAGAATAAACATCTAGCTAAACGCATGCCTTTCTGACTCTGCAGAAAGATTTAGAGATAATGTGCAGCAGTTGGAATCCAGACAGTTGAGAGAGACACAGGGTTGCATACGGAGAAAAGAAAGGAAAGGAAAATGAAGGGTTGGGAAGATTTTCTCTGACATATATTCTACATACTCTGAAAGAAAAATGGGTGTAATTTGGACCCCAAATACAAGGCTAAGAGACAGCATCTAATAGAGAGAACATGATTTAATGGTTGGTTTATAAACTAAATAAATTTACTGTAGTGTATAAATGAATCTCATGACAAGATCCAAAGATTTTTTTTAAATGCTGGATAACAAATACTGTATGTTAAGGAGGGAAATTGAGATTTTTTTTTTAGCTGATGTCCTTAGAAATATATGTATATAGTCTTTTTATAGCTGTTGGCATATAAAATAAGTCATTATTCTAAATAGAAAAATATTGATGATGTCATAGGAGCCATTGCAGGACACATCAAGCTGATCTGATGAACTGGGAAATCAATAGATATTTTCCAAATGAAATGGCATGTCTTTTAATTGGTTGTGTGAGCACAATATAGTGCAGAGTGCAAAGGTGTAAAGTTAATTTTCACATGGTTTGGGATTTTTAATGTGTGTTTCTATTATTTTTTAACAGGTTTTTTTGTATGCTTATAAGTATTTACGCAAAATCAGATCATAATAATTTTGCATCTAGGCGCACAGAGGCTACCAGATTAAAAGCCATAGAAGTACTAGCAAATATAATAAAGTAGATTTCACCTAGCATTAATAAGGCTTCACTTCACTTGTCTAAGCTAGGCAAGTATTATAATTTAGTGCATTTTAGAGATGTGTTAAGGGTCTAATGTCACAAAGTAAGTGCTGATAACCAGAATGCCATTCAGAAGACCTGACTTCTGTTTGCTTACACTAACCATTACACCACACCACTATTACAGCTAGAGTACTACACAAGTATATAATCAAGGTCTTACTAAATACAGCCTCCCCACTGCACCCCTCAAAGCACTTAATAACAAAAACCTTCTTACAATGGAAGTTGATCAGTGCAAGATGAGTTGAGTGTGGAGGTGTCCTTAATTAGGAGAATACTTATCCTTTCTGTTTTTAAGTTTGAATAGATTTAAAAAAACAAGAGATGCTGTTAAATACTTGTTTATTTTCAAAGCAGTTGATGATATTATTTCATGATCTTGATCTTCCATCAAGTTCATGTGCCCCTACTGGATTTCCCTGCGAGGATGGACATAGGAGCGACATCTAGAGTGTGTGGAGATGTTGAGGGATGGAGGCATACGTATACAGAGAATATTGTATTTACTGCTTTAGCTGGGTAAGCCTTAGGTGTGACTTTCAGTACAAGTGTGGAGCAAGACTCAATTTCATGCTTCAGAAATAGTAGCCTTAATTGCTCTGCCATCACTTTTGTACATTACTACAGAAGTGGTAAAACCCTGGCCCCATTGAAAACCATGGCAAAACTCCCATTGATAGTGTCAGGATTAAGTCCATCATGTTCAAATTCCCAGACCTTCAAAGTCTAGTCAAGAGATGGGTTGCAGGACACAGGGGGAAAAGACTTTTTTTTCCCATTCTTTAAAGAATTCCTGGCAACTAGACAGCTTCTAGCCTCAGCTTTTTGCCTTGGTTCCTCACTGGTGCCAAGTCTCTTGTCTATATTGCCTCCTGCCAAGCTCAAGGCCACAAAATCACTTGGTCACTGCCATTCAGTGAACACAGAAGCCTGGCAGTTAGATCATGTAGGACACAGAAGGTGTTACACAAAACACTAACTGCACAGTAGTGCATCACAGCACCAACAGTGCTAATATGCTACTGCGGGGTGTTATTAGGCTACTGCACAGTAACATCACTATTCTAGCATTTGCCAGCACTAACGTGCAGTACTTCTGGTTACTGCTCATTTATTTAGTACTTGATTATACAGGTACTAAATAAATGTGCAGCAATCATTGTGCAGTCGTGTCTTGTGTAGACGCTCCCAGAAGTATGTTGAGTGCCTGCTCCAGGGCCACTTTCAGGATCTACCAAGACAGAGTGGAAAATTTGCCATGAGGTGCATGCTATGTATCCCTTTTAGCTATTTATGCTCACTAATTGTTGGGCCTGGGGGCCCAGAGGAGAAGTGGGCATAGCTTATTTTTTGGCAGCAGGTCTCATCTCAGAATAGGAAGCTCCATGTCTTTAATTTTCTTGTCAGCCTCCTGTCATCTTGAATCTCAGTTTCCAGTCTCATGCCAAGTAGCTGGAATGGCTGCTAGTATTCTGTTTATATTCAGCTAATCTTTGTAGCACGCCCTACCCCACAATTGCTAACATGCTGCACCTCTGCCAATTCCCTGTTTGATGTAGTATTTGTAAGCCAAATCTTCACCTGCTGCTCAGATGAGACCAAAACCAAGATACAAAATTTTGCCTTCCATTTCTGCCTTTCATAATCCTCTCCCCTCCCTCTCCTAGTCCAAAATACATCTATCCCAGTTCTACATCTAAAGAAGCCAGTAATCACAAACAGGAGCCAACACAACATATATGACCTCTAAACTTTTCAGCATTCGTGCATGCATACGTATATACATCTGTGTGCAAAATAGACACTTAAAGGACAGTTTATTGACCATTTGAATATATAAATCAGACCATTTCACAAGTGTTTGCTAGTATGATCCTTGCACTTGCACTGTTCAGCAGAGTGTTTAGGATGTAGCTTGGAAGGTTGGCTTGACATTTCAAAATTAAGAGGAGAAAAAGGCCTGGATCTTATAAACAGTAAGTATCAGACATCATGATGAGTTCTTCTGTCTGTGACCTCACACGCCATCCCTATCAGATATGCAATGTTCATTACCTTTAGCAATTTGGAAGTCTCTCATTCCTTTGTGAACCATAAATATAAGAGGGGTTTTTATTTTTTCTTTTCCAAATCATCTTAATCCCCTGAAAGAGTAACGGCTGCATTCCTCTCCTATCTCTTGTTTGTTTTTAATGCATCCCGGCTGCATAGTGCTAGGGATGTTGTACTGTACGTGGAACAGAGTTCTAATATCATTTTTTGAATTTTGAAAAGCACTCCTTTGGAAGGAAACCATTCTCTGAACTATTTTGAAAATGCAACAGAAGCTCTAATCCTCAAATGGTTGTAGGTAAAACTGCTGCATTTTTTTCACCAGGGAACAGGTAGGGGAAGAGAGATTTTTTTTTTTCATATTGTAGTAAACAGTTATAGTGGTAAACAACTATTTCCTGTTCATAAAATAATAGTTGTGCATGAAACTCAAAAATTATTGGTCAGCTTGGTTGAAAATCATGATTACAAGATCATCTACACTTCTCCAAGATCATCTTGCCTGTCAGTATTGTCCGATAGGATTTCCTGAAAATATGAAGGATCTATGGAAAGTCTTTTAATGCCCCAGTTCCATATCTAAAAACATGGGGTAATAGGAGCAGATTCCTTTTTCTGTTTTCCTTATTTAGGTATTAAGTTTTTTCAACAAAAGAAGCCTTGTTTAACTACTGTGCCTAGAAATAGCAGGGTTTTGTAATACTGGTTGGAAAATGGGGACTCCTGGGGCACATTCAGACGAGCATGCATATGCGGTATGCAGCGCTGCAGACCTGTCTGTGGCACCACGCTCCACATATACCACACGTGCAAGCATTCCCCATGCTGCTAATTTACATGAAGGAGGGGTTTTGACACCAGGAGATCCCACTGTCAAAACACCTGTGCTAGAAAAAAACAGGGTAGTGCACACGGCAGCAGTGTGCACTGCCCAAAACTAGAGCCGAGCCAGCAGAGCCAGTTGGCCAGGCTCCTTGCTGCTGGAGCCCTGCTGCTGGAGCCCTGGGAGGCCCCCAGAACGCCACGTAAGGCCGCTGGGGCCAGCCCCAGCCTCCCCCATCCCACCCCGGGTAACTTGCCACGTGCCACAGTGCACGTTCACAGGCATTTCCTGGGGACAAGTACCAGCGATGCAACCGTGTGCCACTGCTATTTGTCTTGGGAGAAATGTACACGCACACTCATCTGGGCATGCTCTCCGAGCTCTTTAGGAACTTTTAATTTTTCCGTGAGAACTGAAAAATATTGTCAAAAAATGAAATATTTTGATGTAGGGAAAAGGAACGGGGTTTCATAGCAGATACAGTCTGGTAGGGGAACTGTGTCTGGAAAAGAAGAATGGGGATATGAAGCATCTGAACTACATCTGCTGTAAGGTAGCATGTAAGCACAACCAAAGCTCTAAATTTGTATTTTCAGCCTATATGTTTTATTTTCTGTGCAGTCACTGTTGACAAAATGCATTTTTCCCCCAGGGAAAAATCATTTAATAAATAAACTTGATTTTTTTCTTCCATTGAAAAGCGGCTTCTTAAACTTTATATTTTTAACCCAGTCAAGTGATTTGATTTCTTTGGGTTCTGCAAACACTCCTTTATTATCAACAATAATAATGAAGATGAAAAGACACTACAACATCCATTCTTGGAAGATGTCGCAGGAATTTGAACAAAGCATAAAGATGGCAATGGGATGTGTCAAAAGCCTTTTTAACAATGAGGTTAAAATATGCTTACAAACTTAAGTGATACTGTTATTGGGCAGTGCTAGAATTAGTACTTTGCATTCTTATGGCAGGGGTGGCCTGGGAAATGTTGCGTTCCAAAATGTGTCTGTTTTCCAAGCCTGATGTCTTAGTTCAACTGGTTATGGCTGGGAGTCCAACTTTCCAATCACAAAGAAGCAATTGCTTTCTATAATTATGGATTAGCAGGTTCTAAAAGGGGTGATTCAACTGGGATTTGACTATACGCTTCGTTTATTCAGAGCTAGCCTCTTTTTTCCTATTTGGGTATTTCAAAGTCTCCTGGTCAGATACAGGAAGTTCAGAAAAATTCAAAAATTAAAAGCTAAACCAGAATAAAACCACTTGAAAGTTTAAGGCTAGATTCTGCAAGTGACCATATTGGTGGCATTTGCTTATTCACATGATTGATTTCAATTAATTTGAACTCCTATTTAAAGTACATCTTGATTTTGGGGCTTCTGAATGATACATGGTTCCTGATCCTAAATTGGTGACTAAAATATTTGCCACGTGACAATAATTTGTACTGAGTAATAAAATGTCTAAATTTTTTTTCTGTGAATAATCAGTCATGCTGAGACGAGTGAAACTTTTTGGGACATATGATATTTCTAATCAACAGAATGGTCCTCCAAATCCTTGCAAACTAGAAATATATACAAATACGATCCATTAGTTAAAGCAGGTAAAACTGTAACATCCATTGCAAAATGGTTTGTGAACTGCTCTTTGCACTATTTGACTGCCTATATTCCCGGTCGATTTTTACAGCTGGGACAACCACTATAGGATTTCCCATCAAAATAGACCCTCTCCAGTGTCCATCAACATGGGTCATCATCAGCATGCTCCTCCGACCTCCTCTTCCTCAGGGTTTTCACTTCCTCAAGTAGAAAGTGCTCTTAAATTCATGCAGCCCTGCTGTCTGAAACACTGGAACCCAACTGTGCTGGGAATCAAACAGCCATCTTTCATGTGCAACAGGCTGTACACGTGAGCACTTTAGTATAATACTGATGAGAGTAAGGGGTCTTAGTGACTGATTTCCAAATCTTATAATGGGCAAGTGTGATTTTGTAAATCCTGCTCCTGTTTTGCAAGAAAAGATTATTTGAGACTTCGGTTTCTCTCTCTCTTTCTTTAAACAAATTCATTTAACATTTATTCAGCACTGTTCTATCAAAGGAATATTAATTGGATTTATCATTTAAGGATATTGGATCTCATTTAATTTTTTTTCCCTTTAATATTTCTGAGACATGCATATTTATGAAAATGCTCATTTTGTAATCTTTGAATCTGCTTTATGAGCTTGCATTCCGAGTTTTATCTTGCCAGGTTTTTACAAAATCCTATTGCTAAATCTGACCTAAATCTGTTAAATATTGACTCCAGACTTGTCAGGCAGAAATGTTATTCTGGTAATAAAACAACTCTATTAAAGATCATTGATACTATAAGTGAGATAACTTCACAACATGTGTATCAGTGTTTACTTTAATGAAAAGGATTTCCTGGCATATTGTCAGCTAAATGTTTTATACCAGGAGCAGGTTGGAAAAAAATTAGACAGATTAAAGTCAGTCTGCAAAAGTGTGAGTGTGTGTGATTTTTTTTTTTTATTAATATGTATATTTCTTATAACTTAAAATGTGAAAATGAAACTGCATTTAATAAAGCACAATAATTTATTCTAGAAATTAGCAAGCCCACGTTTCACCCATAAAACCATTGCTCTGTGATGTGAGACTGGACTGCATTTCAGTGGCTGTGATTTATAGTTTGGGTTTGTTTTATTTTTGAGGGGGTGGTGATTGGGGAGCAGCAGAACAGGAGCTATTTTTCAGAGGTTTATTAATCTTTACAGAGGCTAAACCAATGGACCAAAACTTTTTGAATATGAGAAACACCTTTTCCAAAGAACACTTGAATTTTTGTAGATTGGTTGATACAGATAGCACAAACCAAAATGTATAGGTGCTTGTTGTGTGAGCTCTAACCACTTATGCTTAGTCATGCCCCCATTTGCAAAGATTTGTAAGGACTGAGGCTCAAGGATAGCTCCAGTGTAGCTGTAGTGATGTTGAAAAATTTGACCCTAACCTGTATTGACGCGATTATCTCTGTGTAACCCACAAAGAGAAGGAGACCCACTTCTTACAATATATAGCACAAGGAAAGAAGTATACCTGGAAAATAAATGGAGATGCATTCAAGTAAGAGAGTGTGAAATTTGTTTTTGTGGGCTGATATTTAGTGAGGAGCAGAGAATTCCTGCCAAAATGCCTCTAATATAGGCCAGTAAGTATTTCTATTTTTAAAAAATCTGGATCGTGGCCCCCCAAATATCACAAATTGCATAAAAACCATGGAAACAAAAATTTAGATGCGTCTATACATGCATTAATGTGTTGTTGTTACTGTGCATTAAGTTTAGTACCTGTAATAATTGGTATTAACTCAACGTGCAGTAACTGGTCTTTTTGTGATGCTAATATGCAGTGGACTAATTCTACTTTGCATTAGTACATTAGCATGGCTTTTGCTAAGATGTGCATTTGGCATCTCATGTAGACATGCCCAGTGTTTCTTTTTATTTGCTTCTTGAGCCTGTAGGGTGTCCTTGGGGCAAATTTTCAAGTCTTTTAGTACATCAAGAGGACTAGAATCTTACTTAAAAAAAAAAATTAAAACAGAGATAGTTGCATAGTCACATGACTCCTGGAGCGGGAGCATTAAGGGGGAAAAGCTTTGTGACGCTTGCCAAAAAGACCCAGTAACAGTACCAAATGCAGCTGGGAAAAGGAGCTGTGATTGGCAACATCCTGTACTGCCACCCCTTTGACCTGATTCTCAGGATTTTCAGTAGTACGTTATCTAGATATTGGCTTAGGCTTGTTCAGTTGCTTCCTTTATTAATGAATTAGGCTGGCTTGTTGTTTCAGCTCTCCAGAAGTAAAAACCTGATGTGGATGGGCATTGTCTTGATCCTACAGCTTCAGGAAGAAGGTGGTCATGGGTTGCACAGCAAGTCCAGCATCCTTGGGTCAGTGTGGATAAATGCTTTGGACTGTCATGCAAGTTAATAGCACTCAGTATCATATGGATAACTACGTGGGATGGATTTGGCCCAACGAGTGTACATAGCTGACTCAGCTCTGATTTAGTTAGTGTATAAGGTGCAAATGTACCCTGCCTTCTGTTTGGCTTCAGACTATCAGGGCTAAGAGCTACCCCTCTCAGACACGTTTACCAGACAGAAAAGCCTACATTCACTGTTCTGAAGCACGCGATGTCCTTTACCTGGAGTACCACAGTGCCTGCGTCTTACCAGCTAGTAGGGGCAGATGGGTGAAGGGGGGAGGGTGATACCATTGGGGTTTTTCCTGTATTGGTAATGAAAACCATTGCTGCAAATGGTAGGGTGTATAAATTATGTATGTTATATGCCTTCCCTTTTAAGCAAGGTCTGTGTGATTGAGTTTCTCAGCAGACCTGATTTTACAAGCCTCCTAAACAACATGAGTTAGCCGGAAAGTAGCCATGGGATGATTTCCAGAGAGTACATGGGGTATGCCAGCAGGGACTGCAGACCCTGGAACAGTTCGGAATAGAAAACAATGAGTCGGGCACAAAGGGTAGGTATTAATTCATTGGTTAAGGGCACCACAGCTAGCAGACAGATTTGGAGGTAAAAAATGCTCATGCTTTAGTCATGCTGCAGCAGGCACGGTTTTGCCACTCAGTAAAACGACTCGGAAAACAACATCATAGATAGGCATTTAGAGTGAAATTTACTGGTGCCGTTTCAGGTGGTATGTGTATGAGTCCTTCATAGTTGTCAGCAAAACTCCCAGATGTCTAAAGGTTTCCTTGAGGAGTCCTCACACTGATTTGAAGAGAAGACAGGTGCAGGGATTGAAATGACTTGCCTTCTCCTTTTTGACTCTCCTACTTTCTGAAGTGCTTGAGTACTCAGACCAGTGTGCAGCATCCATCTAGTACTAATTTCCAGTAACAAAGTGCTATTTTAGGTTCTCTTCCAGCAAACTCTCTTGCACAGGTTCAAAGGTGGCATGCTAAAATACATCTTCACTTTCCTTTGTTTGAGAAAACTGAAGATAAAAAGAAAAAAGAACTTAAAGTGAGAGCGGTAAATTAGCTCACAATCAATCCTTTCTCCATCATGAGCTGCACAGGAGAGGCCTTTGGATGACAGGATCATATTTTCCCTTTGGTGCGTGCAGAAAAATCCAGACCATGAACATACAGACTCTCACTGTGTGAGGTTAATGAGTTTGCCTATGCTGATTTCAGTCTGTCCAGGTATTTATCACACGGCGAGGAAACAGAAGCACGAATAAAATCATGCGTCTTTTAGTTTTGTATAGTATTTTAACTTAACCCCTTTACCACAAGCTTGCATCCCACCCACAACTCGGAGACAGCCCGAGAGAGCCTTTCTGATTAGCGGAGCGGGGTTTTGAAGAGCTGTTTTGCAGAAAGCGAAACATTAGAGTGCTTTGTTATGACAAGTTGGAAACATGTCTGTCTGTGCAGGTCTGTATGTCTGTGGATGTGTGATTTCATGCCTTTGTTGTGGTGCGGTGGCTGGGATAGGATTACACAAGGAAAAGTTGAAAGGGAGAAGGAGAGACAGGAATTGTTTGGTTTACGGCGTACGGCTTGCTCGGGTTTCTGAAGCCTGAATGAGCTGCGGGCCCAGAAGAGGGTGCCACTGCTCTGGATCTGACTCGCACACCATTGTGGTTTCTGTAAAGCAAGATCCCCTATAAGGCGAATGTCTGATTGATTCGACGGCACTCTCTCTCACATTTTCTCTCTCTCCCTCTCTCTCCAGCCTCCAAACGGCACACTCCGGAGGGAAGCTGAAGTCTAGTAACTGAGTGTTAATTATGTCTGAGTGGATTCTAGAGAAAAAGAAAACCATATACTGTATCAGCAGAGAAATGGTTTCACTGTGAGGAAACTAATGATGCTTTTATCAGGAACAATATAAAGATTGCTTTTTTACTAGTGTGTGTCCCACAGGGTTTGGACTATGAGATATTTCTGTATCTGGCTTTAGGTTCCTCTGAGCTTTTACATAATCAAATCAATATAGCTATGATTCACCCTCTGGCAACAACTGCTTCTTGCAAGTTGCTGCTGCTTCTTTAGTGACTAAAGAGAAAATAAATAAATAAGTAGAAAGAAACTTATTACAAATCCGTAAACATTGATTTGTTTGGGCTTAGATTTTACTTTTTTTAATTGCCAGAGAAAAAGCAGGAGCGGAAGGAGGATAGATGAGTTTGTAGTCAGTCGTGCAGATGCATGACCACTTGGTTGCTGTATTTTTTTTTTAAAGGGAGTCAATAGGATTTTATGAACCAACCTGAAGTATTGTGCAAACACACAGAGACGAGCAGCCTGGGCAAGTAAAGGGCAGAGGCTGAGAGCAGCAGGGCAGGCGCAGAGCTGAGGGGTGGGAAGATCTGATCCTTCAGTAGCCACTCTTGCGTTGTTTAGGTCTGTAACTTTACTGCTATGTTATTCAACGGGAAATTCTGAACATAGGATGTTTGCAAAACTGCCTCTCTAGTTTCCAGGCAAGAGCACAAAAAAGATGCCTTGCCCAGCTGGGTTTCTTTTTGTCCCTCCATCCCTCCATTCCCCACCCTCCCAGCCAATTCCCTTCATTCCAGAAATTCTGTCTCTCTCTTTTGTGCCATATTGTTATTATCAAACATTTGTCTCCCTTGCATTTGCTAGCACAGTACAGAAATCTGGCGCACACAACAAACCTGTATAAATGACATCTCTTGTTGTCTTGTTTTCCCCCGGGGGTGACATCTCTGTCATCCTCAAAAAGAGAGAGAGAGAGACAGCGAGCGAGCACACAAATGATTGCTATCTTTGGTTTGAAAGAAAAGCCCATTTTGAAACAGATCTGTTTTTATTTTTAAAAGTTTGCAGCTTCACCCAGTGGTTCCTAGCAGGGACTTTGAGCTAGATGCTATTGTTATAGCAGCAGAATGCTTTTGGGCTCTATTCCCAACGGTACTTGTGCAAACCTGGGCTTTCAACATGACAATTAGCCCCCCAATGTTTTTGTTCATTCTGGTGCACTGAGGTAAGGTGGGATTGATAAGACTTACCTGTCTCATGTATGTGCCATGAGGTTTAATTAACGTTTGCAAAGTGCTTTGGGATCCTTGGATGGAAGGTGCTAGAAAAGTGCTAAGTACTATTACCTTTGTCAATGGCCTTATGACACAACAAAGAATAAAATGCCACTGTGCTGAAGCTTGTTTTCTATCTTGCTTTCTAATTCTTCTGTTACTTTCCCTTTATTTTAAACACATGAAAAAGTCTTTCCTGTAACAAAACGCAGGAGGGGAGTTTGATGTACTAGTTGTGTCACATGCCTTTCATACCCCATGTCAGGCAGGTAGAATGAGGGCAACACCAGTCACTTAACAATATGGCCCAAAGTAATCTTTCATGTGAGCGCTGTTACTTTCGGCTGAGTTAACCCAGAGAGAAGTTTGGCTCCTTGTGCTCCCTGGAGACGGGTATTTCTTTGGGCAGGAAGGAAACCAGATCTAAGTGCACTGATAGAACAGAAGAGCTCTGTAGTCCATCAAAGCTGGACCTGGCCACGTCGCATCAAAACAATTTTTAAATCATTTATAGAAAATGGATACAAAATATTAAATACCTTATTCCATAAATACTCTTTGGCCAGCTTAGGAAGAAAAGCATTTGCCACTTAAATCATGTGTTGGTCACTTAAATTATTCAATGATTATTGTTCCAGCGACTCCAATAAACTTCCTGTGCTGTGGGATGGATACAATCACCGTCAGTCTGTAGCTGTAGGACACTGCATTAAATGCTTTAAGAGCAGGAGTGTATGTTACTGTAAAATTTATGCCCCACCTTAGTTTGCAAAGTCTCAGGATCACAATTCATGGCCCCTTCCCTCTCCTCTAAAGCATAAGGAAGATTTTGTGGTGCGGTATAGTTCCCTGGGTCTTATGTTTACTTTAAAAATATAATTAATTTGTAATTTTCAAAGTTCTCTGTAATTCTGCAAGCCCTGCAATACTAGCACTTATTTGCTCCCCTCTGCCCCCGTACCATACCTGTTGATACCATAGTTCACTGAGTCCCAAAGAACCTTTGACAACAAAATGTCTACCTTTTCTGAAGTTGTGAGGGGCGCTATCCTGATTTTTCAGGCCCTCCAAGAGAAGGGATCCCAAGCAGTGATTTTTATCCATTGAAATTAATGCACTGTCTGTTTATGTCCTTATATTTTTACCTTTTAATTTTAAAGATTGTAGTTTTTTTCCCCCTCTCAGTCCCAAGACATCTAATAACAAGTACGCTAGTTGTCCTACCTAGTTCTGTGGGCCAAATCCAGTTTTGCAAGGACCAACGTAGCCCTCTGGGCCATAGTTCTGTAAGCAGTGAAACTTTTGACAGAATACACATTGAATCACATGCAGCATAATTTAGCCTCCGTGCTCAGGCAGATGAATATGGAGCATGGTTGCAAAGAGACGCCAGAGGGGCAGATTCTTAGTTGGTGTAAATTGTCATCGCTCCATTAGCTTTCAACAGTTTACGCCAGTTGACAGTCTGCCCCTGGATGTCTGACAGTTAGCCTTCTTCCCAGGCTCACTCTCACACACATACAATCAGAAAATACACTTTAAAAATCTAATAATACTTACTTGAGGCTTTTAAACTCCTCAGGGGTAGATAGAAACAAGGCAGTAAAACAGCAGAGGGAAAGAAAAACAGTTTAAAAAAACTAATAAAAAATCCCATAGGAAGGAAATGACCCCCACCTCCCCACACACACACCTCTGAAGGAAAAAAAATTAAAAGGAAGCTAAATTGTACTTGCCATCACTGCTTGCCTGGAAATGAACCTACAAGTCAAAGGTATATATGGTGCTTATGTTGGAATTGTTTTCTAAACAGATTTGTGTGTGTGAGTGTATGTGTGTGAGTGTCTTTTTCACCTCTCTCAAGCAGCTTGTGCCAAAAGCAGTAAAAACACTGCTGTATTTAACGTAAATCATGGGCCTGTGTCTGTAAAGGACTTCTGTTGTTGGGGAGAGTTGTCTGACTGGAGATGAAAAGAGACCTACCACCACATTGATCTAAGGTGTTCACATGGAACATATTTGGCTAGGATCTGCCTTTATTAGTTGTATCCATGTGGGCGCTGGAAGAATTAAAGTAAAGCTACACACTTTAAGTAGAAAACTTTACAATAAATGAAACTGGTTAAGTATTCGTGTCTGCGATACAAAATGAGAATATTTTACTGTGTTTTTTCTAAGACAAAATGAAAGCCCGTTAAGGATTCCAGGGTAAAGAAGACAGTATATCAGCATCCACATGTGCATTTGTATGGTTAAGGGCCTGCAGGCCAAGCCCTACGAGGAGAGACTAGAGAAACTGGACCTTTTCAGCTTCCGCAAGAGAAGGTTGAGAGGCGACCTTGTGGCTGCCTATAAGTTCATCACGGGGGCACAGAAGGGAATTGGTGAGGTTTTAT
>JAGPOW010003395.1:23756250-23769723 GCA_030014935.1 Caiman crocodilus
TGAGCCAAGTATCTTGGCACCTGTCTCACAGCTAAGCCTGGCCAGGATTACAAACGAGGCACCCCTGCACCTAAGTCCCCGGGGTGGCCCAGCACGGTACATGAGCTCAGGGCGTGCCTAACACAGACTGACAGCCCTGAGTTCAGCAGAAAGCACAGCAGCCACAACCGCTGGTGTCCGAGCTGTCTTGTAGGACCAGCCAGTAGCTACTGCACTCACGCAGAGAAACTTAGGGTCTAAGCCAGCCTCAGCCTGCAAGATTTCAACGGCACCTCACCCTGCTTCTGGGGAGCATTTCCTAACCGCCCAGCAAGGTGGTGTCCTGGGAAGGGCGTTGTCCATCCTTCCTGCAGTGTGCCGAAAATAATAAAAGATTCATGGGGCCAGAGACAGGGAGCAAGAGGAGTCTGCCCTTAGCGTAGTGATGAGGGCGCTCACTGGAAGAGTGAAACCACAGGTTGTAATGACTGTCCCCAGGACTGGTTGTTCATTTTGTAGTTGACAGTCATTAGCTAAAATAAACACCTGTGGAACCGAGGCCTGGATGAGGGGCCTCCTCGTGCTGGAGCACTGGGTTCAAAGCCCTCCACTTCCTCAGCAAATGATCTAGGCCATTATATAAAAGTCGCTTGGCACAGTCGGTCCTGTTATTGGTCTTGACAAGAAAAGGGATGATAGAAGTAGCTAAATCTGGGAGGGAGTTTCATACTGTGAGTGTTAACCCACACAAACCCTCTCGAGAGGTGTGATTGCAGCTGCTCCTCTCTGCAGTGTTGTAACTATCAGGCCCTGGCATCTGTCTCTTCCCATCCATTTTATGGGGACCTCAGATGCTGCCTCGGAGCTGTGAAGTCGCTTCTGAGAGCTGGTTGCCTAACACTGAAGTACGGTGATACCTAAGTGAGTGCCACTCCACACTCGGTGGGTCTGGGCCCTGGGTACATCCTAAGCATTAAAGCTTTCCTTTTCTCTTCATTATAAAGGGGTGACTCCCTGGGAGTTCAGTTTATTTTTCAAACCAGCAATTATTGCTTTCCCTGATCTCTGACAACGCTTTCATCCCCCTCCTCACTTAGCACACGGTGGAGCACAGGAAAAACGCCTTTCAACATTTGCCACGTTGCAGCAATTGTGACCCTGCCGGGTCTCTCATTCCTAGTGTATAGGGTTGCTCTGGTTCACGCTGAGCTGCCTTTGGGGCTTTTAATGGTGCTCCCTGGATTTTACTTTTCCACATTCTCGTTGTTGTTATTGACTTAAAACAGCCTCTTATTTTTTTCTTAGTTCTTGTGCTCCTTAAAAAGAAATTAGTACTGAAGGAATGAAGGGGTGAAGGGTTATCACAACTCTGGGAGTGGACAAGTGTGAGGGGAAGCTGGGAATACTGTACCTCTCTTCAAGCAGCTCTCTTCTGTGCTAATGTGTTGTTTTTGCTGAAGGGACTCCACTACAATGCTGGCTATTTAAACATTTATGAAGAAGGTTTCGCATACATTCTGTGAAGTGATCACCTCATATATATTTTCTCCTGCGCGCACTATAACAACCGTGTACATGGACTTGTACACAATTGCGCTACCCATTGCTGGGCTGATTCTAATCTTGCTTAGCCCAGTTTTACACCAGTGTAACATCACAGGACTCCATCAGGGTGACTTTTGATTTGTCCTAGCATAAACAAAGTGAGAATTGGGCCCTGCTGGAGCTTATTTTTAAATCAGGCCTGTTCAGCTTGAAAAACCAACAGCACAGAAAACCTGCACTTAGCATGCAAAAGCTACAAGAAGTTACTTTCACTGTCAGTGGAGAATTGAGAGGCTTTTTTGTTTATTATCTTGAGCGGGGCGGGAGAAAGCCAATCATTTTCCATATTCCTAGCAGTTCTTAGTGCATAGTATTTATGAGACTTCCTCATCGCACCCCTTCTCTCAAGACCGTCTCACAAAAACCCTTTTTCTGCCTCTGGTGAAAAAAACACAGGCCTGTACTGCCAAACTCATACGGCTTGTGTGCTTGCAGCAGCTCAAATAGGAGCGGTGCAAAATTGAGCCAGGGCTTTTTGCTTCAGTGCATGTCCCCAAGCATGTACTTTGTTGTGGGAGCAAATTGTACCACCTGGGGCAGAATAACCCTGCCTGGCTCCCCCTGGGCCAGGCTCGCGTGTAGGCTGGCTCAAGTCTCCCCAGCCCTTGTGTGTGTGTGTGTTCCCCGCTCCCTCATATTCCCCAAGCATAGCCCTCCCAGATCTTTCCCGTGGAAATGTAGCTGCCATCCACTTCCCCCATATTTCCCCCACAACCTCAGCCTGCCCCAATTAGATTCACCAGCCCCACTGTACTTTTTTGGGTTTCTGTTTTAGTTTCCCCTCCCTGGTATGAAGCAATGGCAGGGCACAAACCTGCTGTGGGGGAATCTTCCCCCACACAGCTTCCTGCAGCCCCCACTATGGGGGCAGATCCCAGCCAAGCCCCCAAGGGCACACATGCCCCTGCAACCCCCCACCCCAGAGGCAGAAGCTAAACAACCTCCTCCAGGGGTAGAGATGCCTGAGACCCCTGCTGTGGGAGCAGGCAAGACTCCAGCAGGGAGCCAGCAGGGCCAGGGGGGTCTTCCTGCATGGAGAGCTGGGGGTGGGAAGAGCGAGGGCCCCGCCCCCAAGCCTAGACCACCAGCACCTGAGGGGACCAGGTGTGCCACACCAATTGGCACACCCACTCAGCCTGTCCCTGACCTAAGCCCTGCCCCATCAATGCAGCCCCCCCCAGTGGGGGAACTGCAGCTATGCACAGGGCTGCAGGACATCCCACCAGTGGGCAGCTCAAGCAGCGGGACCCCCTTTCCTGCATTCGCTCATAGGCACAGGGTGAAGTGCCAACTGCCCAGGTAGAAGAACCTGCATTTTGAGACCTGGGTGCAGGCCCTGGCTCGGGTACTAGGAGCCCCCAAGATTATGGCAGTCTCCCACTTTCATAGCAAGGGAGTCTTTTTCCTTGCCTCGGAGGGCACCACACAAAAAGCAGTGGAGAGGAGGATCATGGTGGAGGGTGAGCATGTCCCCTGCGAGCCCCTAGAAGAGCTGGGGACCAGAGTGGGGACCTTATAGCTCCAATTGGGCCCTGCTTCCTCATCTCCAAACCGTGGGGAGAGTTATCTATCTGGTGGTGGCCCTCTCACTGAGGTGCCAAGACCATGGCCTCCACCAAGTACACTCATTCTGTTGTCAGGTCATGATCCAGCTGGCAGTGGAAGAATGGCTGGAGGCCAAGGGCAGCCTCATAATTACTTTTCAGGGGGTCCTAGTGAGGATTTTATATATGCTTCTGGTTCTGTGCCCCGTGGCACTTACATCATGAGTGATCCATGGGCCAGGCAGAGAAGGCAGGTCCCACTGGCAAAAGGGGTGCCCCTACCACTAGTGCTCCTTCTCACTCAGGCTCCCCTGGCACCCCACCCACAACTACCAGCCCTCCTGGGAGCTCAGGGGACACCCCCCCCCCAAACAAGTATGGCAGACTTCCGGGGAGGGGGGCAGTGGCCGGGGCAGGAGAGGGAGAGTGGCTTCCCTTCTCCTAGCTGTTCTCCCACTGTAACTGCCCCACCGCCCCAACCCTCACCTTCTACTGGAGCCTTCACTGAGGACTGCCCCATGATTGAGTAGGTGCAGGTCCCTCCAGGTGCAAAGCCAAGAGAAAGACCCAGGCACAGCTGGAGCTCTCTGACACAGAGGACCTCCTCTGCCCCAAGACCATCACATGGGGAGGAGCAGTTCAGCTTCTGGAGGCCTCCCCAGCTGCACCTGACACCCCACCCCCAGGGAAGATTAACCAGGTAGAGGCTTCAGGGCTGCTGGGCACTGCTGACTAGGAGCTCATGTAGGAAGCCCCTCACTCCACTGGCCAGGGCCTACCCACTGAGACCATGGACACTGTGGCTGAGGCTGATCCAGAAGAAGGTCTGGCATCAGAGCACTCCCTCTCTGATCTGGGGGAGACAGGGGCCTTGACGTTCCCTTTCAACAATCACCATCTTGTCTGGGCCCAGTCTATACTAGGGCCTGGGCATCCGGGGTTGGCCTACTGTCATTTCATTGCCAGTCTGCTGGAAGATGTGGGCATCAGGGAGGCCTTCTGGGAGTTCTGGCTGGCCTGGCAGGTACAACAGACAGCTTTCCCCTCAGCTAGGAGATGTTGGGATGTGGGGGAGGTGTGCATCCAGCGATTTTGCTACAGCTGCACTCGGGGCCACACCTGGCAGAGGGAGGTGGTTTGGGAGCAGCTCGAGTGGGAATTGTTAGAGCTGGAGAGGTGCCTGGCCACCAACCCAACCAACCCATCCGTCTGCAGAGAGTGTCAGGAGAGACAGGAAGAGCTTTGTGCTCTGGATGACCACCGCGTCTGTGGTGCATTTGTCCACTCGTGCATCCAGCTCCTTCGGGAGATGGCCTGTGGCTTCCACTTCTTCTATGCCCTGGAGAGAAGGCAGGGGGCCAATAAGTACAGCACCCCCCTCACAGATCTAGGTGATATGTGCCAGTGCACACAGGCCTTCTATGAAGAGCTCTTCTCCCTGGATCCATAAGACACCGAAGCCATTCACCCACTAGCCCCCATACAATAGGGGCTACTCGTTAGCCAGGTGGACCTTAGGGCCTATGCCATTTTGAACATTACAAATAGACAGGAGCGTCTGAGGCCCACAGGACACCCCTATCCTGCTTTTTTTCATTAGTTTTCCCAAGTATTTTGTTGTGTCATCCATGCATTGACCCCATAAAATAGGGGATTTTAGTTAGCCATGTAGGCCTCAGGGCCCACGATAATTAGGTGATACAAATAGTCAAGAACTTCTAAGGCCCAGCCACTTGGTGTCTGGGGACACTAAACCCTTGTGTCAGCTAGACTGCTGAAGCAGCATCTCAAATTCACTTTTTAAAATACCCCAAAATAGACATTCTTCCACAATTAGAACAAAAGAGAGAGAGAAAGGGAAATGGATTATATGGGCAATGTTTTATTGAAATGTTTACAATGTTCAAGAAATTTGGAAGCCTAACAGTGTCTCTAGCATCATAATAAAATAAATCCTAAATATCTATACGTTTTAATATTTGCTTTTGGTTTCCTTTATCACATGGTGGGTGTGTGATATGGGGATGTGGAGCAGGGGGATGTTTGTGGGTGAGTGTAGAGGGATGTTGGGGGATGTGATTCATTGTGTGGGTAGGTGTGGGGAGACTGTGGGTGTGGGGGCTGCTTAGGAGGGGTGGGTCCCCTGCATGAATGCCGTGTACCCCCAGCAGCTGGTGAGGCATGGTGGCACTGGTGGCGGCAGGAGTGTGGCAGTAGTGGTAAGTGGAGAGCTCCCACCTGCACAGTTGGTAGTGGGGTGAGGGGTGGCGAGCAGACGCCACCAGTAGCAGGCTGGAGATGAGCAGGGGAACAAGAAGGAGGCTAGACACAGCAGGGGAATGTCTCCAGCTCATCTCCAGGGGCTGCCTCCAGCCTCCTGCTGGCACTCCTGCTCATCTCCAAGCTCCGAGCAGGGGAACGAGCAGGGGGCCAGAGACCAGCAGGACGCTGGAGACAAGCCCCTGGAAATGAGCTGGAGACATTTCCCTGCTCTGTCCAGCATCCTGCTGCTTCTCTGCTACTGCTGGTGAGGGGAGCAAACAGGGAGTGGGGAGAGTGCGCGGGAGGTGGGTGGATTGAGTGGGGGCAGGGGGAACAAATGGGGAGTTGGGAAGGCCCCCTCCCTCATCCTCCAGCCCCCCAGCCCCCTATTCACCTGGCACAAGCTGGCTCCAGGTCCCTGCAGCTTGCACCACTGCAGGTAGCAGTGTGCTTCAGGACTGGGGAAAGGGTCCCGGGGAAAGAGCCAACCACAGAGATGCTCTGGCAGGCTACCAGAGCATCTCTGTGGAGGACCAAGCCTCTGGTTACCTCAGGGCATGGTCCCAGACTATGCCCTGACCCATTTTTTCCCCCTGGGGTATTGTTTGACTCCTGGATATCCAGGGGTCTAATTTTGCGCTCCTATTGCAAATTTGCTGCATGGGGAACATTTTTTGATCCTGCATGTGCTTCTTGCAGCATCTCAAAGGGGTTTGAGACACTGTAGGAGGCACATGTGGGCTCATCTAGACGCACCCATAGGGCTGATTTCCACTGACGCAGGTTTGAGACCCACTCCCCCCACAACAAGGGATAGGCAATGTGTTGTGCTCTGCCTCACTAGCAGCCCCTGGGAAGACTGGACTGGGGATCAAACTTGGCATGTAAAACACAGTTGCTGGGGATGCACAGTTTTAGTACTTTTAATAAGCACCCTGTCTTTGCCCCCTCTTTGTATAAAACATTTTAAAGCAGCCTAATCTCTTCAGCACCCAAAGAGCAGAACACAGCTATAGGTTCCAGGTGGGTCTGCTGATGGTAAGAGCTATTTCAATGTATTTGAACAAGATGCCCAGTACCAAATTATTAGGGAGAAAAAACTCTACTGCCAGAATGACAACCCAGCCTGTCTTGTAAGACCCTGAAAGCCCTGAATGAAAAACCCTGAACCAGACCCCCAGCTGGTGGAAATTAGTGTAAATCCCTTGAAGTGAAGTTGCATCGATTTATATCAGCTGAACATTTGGCCTTGCATTTCAAGTGTGTCTGCTGCCAGGGGAATCTTATTCATGCTCTAACAAGCATGAAACCCTTATGTTCTGTTTCAGTGAGACAAAAGAGGGAATTGGGGTGAACCAGGTAGGGTCCCCAAACTTGCTCACAACTTGAGGGAAGGTGCAGATCTCAAAAACAGGGTTGCTAGTACATAGCTAAGAGCAATCATCTTCTGTGCTCTGTTTGCTTGAGAGTTCAAATCATTGCATTTGTTTTACAAAGCTAAGCACTTTCCCCTCAGCACACTGTGGGATGCTGGGGTATATTCACAAGACCAGTCTTATGACTCTAAGTAATCACAGTGTTGTACATTGTGTAATGTCATCACTGAAAAGGCTGGTTGTACTAATAGGAAGTGATGGCTGATCCCATTTAGAAAGCATTTCCAAGAGGCAACAAGGGGTATAGTATTGAGAGGACACTTAGATGCCTGCATCCCTTCTCCTGGGAGTGCCTGGAGATAAAGGAGAAGTAGATAAGAAAAGTTAACATTTGCTTTCTTTTCTGGATAACAACTAAGTACAAGGCTGCAAAGTTGTATGTGTCCTACAAATCATATCATCAGCCATTAAAATGAGAAAGGTGTGTAGTGGGGGTGGGGGGAGGATGACAGAGTGGAAAATTGTGCAAGCTAATGATTAGACCATTGTGCTTTGTCTTTAATTTGCAACATGTATGTAGCACATATCAGACCATATTCTGGTTTTAGGTATTCTGGTATAAATCCACAGTAACTACATTAAAGTTGATAATTATCAGAAGTTGTTCCCATGTAAATCTGGAAAAAAATCCTGCATCCATGCAACCATGATGAGTACCTAAATCTTTTCACTGAAGTTCTATATTTTCCTGGATGCCTAATGAGTTAAAAACTATCTCACATCTTTTACCATTGTTAAATCGAAGCTCACTATAGCACAGACTCACCCTATGGAAGCTTGTTACTAAAGACTCATTTGTTCCCTTAAGACTCATGACAATCCAAATAGATAAGAGCTATCTCATAAATATTAATAGTATTCCATAGGCAGAAAACTAAAGAAAAATACTTTACTTGCCAAAGCCACAAAAGGAGTGGGCAGCGTCAGACCGCTGGAACCCAATCCTCATGCACAGGGCAGGAGGGGTGTTGTCGGTGCAAGGGGGTAGGAAGGGATGGTGCCAAGCCTCAAGGCCTGATCCTGGCATGTGGGGCTCCATTTGGCCCATGGGCTAGACTTGCCACATATCTGGCCAACAGGGACAAAAGATTGAGCACCACTTGTCTAACACATTCTGTAAAGCATGGATTAGAAGTCTGCCTATGTCCTCAGACCAACATAGCTACAACCTACACCTCTGGATTAGAAGTCAGGCTTTTCTGACCCCCAGGGTCAGAAATAATGCTTATTTCTTCCCACTACTTCTATTCGATTTGACAAATGTTAACCTAGTGCACAGAAAAACCCATGAAAAGTCTAAGTACAGCTCCATGGATTCTTATCCTCCCTGAATACCTACCATTATTGTGCTGCTGAAACATTATCTCTGTGATTGCTGTTTCTTATCTAGGTTTCATGTACAAATCAGCAGCAAGCACACTGAATTATCTCCACCAGAAGTTGCACATGGGAAGTTTTCTGGGAAGCAAAATTAATATTCATTGGTTAGGCTGCTTCAAGAGCTTGTGGGCAAAAGAGCTGTGTATATTGTTAGGGGCAACAGAGTCCTAAATAATGGTGATTTTACACTAAAAGAAAAACCTGTATTGCTGTGAAGAATTGGACTTAATTCTGAAGCATAAATCTGTCACACTTCTAATGCTCCCGTCGCTGTGGTATCCAGGGGCAGACCCAGAGGGAGGCAGTGGTGCAGTTTCATAGATTTCATAGACGTGAGGGCTGGAAGGGACCTTGAAGATCATCAAGTCCAGCCCCCTGCCCCAGAGGCAGGAAGTCATCTAAGGTCAAAGGATCCCAGCTAGATAAGCATCCAAACATTTCTTGAATGAGTCAAGAGTAGATGCCTGCACCACTTCTGGAGGAAGTCTATTCCAGGCCTTGGGGGCTTGGACAGTAAAGAAGTTTTTCCTTATGTCCAGCCTAAAATGGTCATTGAGGAGTTTATGAACATTGGTCCTTGTTATCCCTTGGGGCACTCTGGTGAACAGACGTTCCCCCAGATCCTGATGGATACCCCTTACATACTTATAGGCAGCCACCAGGTTCACCCTGAGCCTGCAGATTTCCAGGCTGAAGAGTCCCATGGCTCTCAGCCTCTCTTCATTAGGCCCTGATCATGCACGTGGCTCTCCTCTGGACTCTCTCAAGCTTCTCCACATCCCTCTTGAATTGTGGAGCCCAGAATTGGATGCAGTTGTGGCCTCACCAAGGCCGAGTACAGCAGCAGGATGACATCCTGAGATTTACTTGAGAAGCAACTATCAATGCAAAACAGAGTTTTGTTTGCTTTACCAGCTGCAACATCACATTGATGGCTCATGTTCATCGTGTGGTCAGTCATGACCCCCAAGTCTCTTTCAGCTGTGGTGCTAGCAAGTGTAGCACTGCCAAGCCTATAAACCTGCTGCGGGGTTTCTTTCCCCAAAGTGGAGGACCTTGCATTTTTTCGGTATTGAACATCATCAGGTTTATATCTGCCCACTTACTAAGCTTATCCAAGTCAGCCTGGATCACTCAGATGTGGAGGCTATGCTCCAAAGTTTAGTGTCATTGGCAAACTTGGCCAGTGTGCTTCTGACACCAATGTCCACAATGTTGATAAAGATGTTAAAGAGAACCGGTCCAAGGACAGAGCCTTGGGGTGGCGAGCCATAATGATTCACTACCATTGAGTACTACTGTCTGGGTCCAACCTCAGAGACAATGTCCCAGCCATTGGATTGTGGTGTAGCCAAGGCCACAGTTGGCCAATTTTTTCATGAGGCCACCAGACCAAAGGCTTGTTTAAAGTTCAGATCTAAGATGTCAATCTCTTCTCCCTTGTCCAGGTGATATGTCACCTGGTCATAGAAAGAGATGAGATTGGTCAGGCAAGACCTACCCATGACAAACCCATGCTGGCTGTCCCTCAGGATGTTGCCATCAGCCAGCTTATCAAGAAGGGTCTCTTTAATAATTTTCTCCAGAATCTGACTGGGGATTGAGGGCAAGCTGATTGGCCTGTAATTTCCGGGATCTACTTTTCACCCTTTCTTGAAGATGGAAACCACATTGGCCTTCTACTTCATGTGAGCACCATGAGTTTTCAAAGATTTTTGCCAATGGTAGAGCTATGACACCTGCCAGCTCCTTGAGTACTCTAGGGAGGAGTCTGTCAGGACCAGCTGACTGGAAGGCATCCAGCCTCACAAGGTGTTCCTTTACAAGGTCTATACTGATGCTGGGAATAAATTCACCCTCACCCTGGCCACCCTGTGACATGTTAGGCAGGGCTGCATGAATCACCCCTTTGGGCTGATGAAAGACCAACACAAAGTACCCATTAAGCAGGTTGACTTTTTTCTGGGTATTGGTTATCAGTTGTCTCATTTGGTTCAGCAGGGGTCCAATGTTACCCTTGATTTTTTTCTGACTCCCTACATATCTGAAAAAGGACTTTTTATTGTCCTTGATATGTAAAGCCAGATGGAGTTTGGTTGCAGCCTTGCCTTTCCTGGTCTGCTCCTTATAGGCACAGCCCAGTGCTGAGTACTCCTCCTTGGTGGTTATTCCAGCCTTCCATCTTTTGTAAGTCTCTCTTTTTAGGTGAAGGAGGTCATTAAGTTCCCTGCTGAGCCAAGGGGGTTGCTGTGCTCTTTCGCTACCCTTCCTCCGAGATGGGACAGACAACTCTTGTGCTGTCAGGTTTGCTCCCTTGAGGAGCAACCAGTCCTCTTGGGCTCCTCCTCCTGTTGAGTCATGGTCCCTCAGGGCCTCGACAATGAGCCTCCTGAGCTTGTGAAAGTCAGCTTTCCTAAGGTCGAGGACTTCTGCATTGTTGACTGACTTGCCAGCCTTGCAATGGATAGCAAAGGTGATCATCTCCTGGTCACTATCACCCAGCTTCCCATTGATTCTTAGGTCACTGACTAGGTCATCCCCTTTGGGTAGTACCAGGCTCCAGCAATGCTTGACCTCTTGTCAGCCCATAGACTTCTTGGGTCAGGTAGAGCTCATCCACGCACGTGATGAAGCTTTGCAACCAATTGGATTTGGCCAAGTGCTCTTCCCATGATTTTCTACTCTTTAACTGGAGTAGTTAAAGTCTCCCCTGACAACCATGCACTGAGAACATGCAGCCTCAGCCGGTTCCCTGATGAATTCCTGGTGTAGCTCTTGTTTCTGGTTAGGAGGTTTATAGTAGACTCCTATCATGATGTCCCCTGTGCCATGCTCCCCATGTATTTTAACCCAGAGGGACTCCAGTTTTCCTCCCTTGGTCAATTTGCAGGGATGTGTAGCTTTCCTTGACAGAGAAAGCTATACCCCCACCCCAAGCCTCAGTTCTTCAGCCCAGGCCCTTCTAGTCTACTGGTTCTAATCCTGGTCCTGGTGACTTTCATTTCCAGTAACTTTAACTCCCTACACTTCTACTTTCTTACCTTAACCTTTTCCCAGGTATCCCAAGTACACCAAGCACATGCATACATACACATCACAACACCCAACTTAGGAACTCACTTGTGTGTATGTGTAGGTGGGTGGTATGTGTGTGAATTAGTGAATACACACACATAAATATTTATATATACACATATATAGATATCATTGTGTTTGTGTGTGTGTGTGTGTGTGTGTGTGTGTGTGTGGTACATGAATTAGTAATCCATGTATGTGTATTGGATGTGCAGGTGTTGGTAACTGGTAACTGATTCTGTCAATCTGGTGTGTATAGGTTATTTTGAACATGTGTGTCTGAGTTGCTAGTGTAAGAGTGTGTGTGTGTGTGTGTATGACATGGTGTGCATGATATACGAATTAGTGATCTGTGTTTAACTTCTGGGGTGTATAGTGTATGTGCTTAAATTGGTGATAGATATACATGTGCCTAGGCTGGTTTGGATGTGTGTGTGCCTGAGTTGGTAGTATGTGTGTGTATGCACCTAACTGATTTGTGTGTTTGTACATGTGCAATTGTGTCACACCTTCCTGTCTAAAAGCACAATATTGAGATCCTGAGAGGTGGCCTGACCCCTCAGGGCAACACTTGGGTGCCCTAACCTGGTGGTTATGCAGTAGTTGCCTAGTGGACTTGCATTAGCGGTTGTCCACCCTTCCCCGGCAGGCTTAGTTTAAAGCCCAGTCGAGTAGCCTAGCCACTCTGGCTGAGAAGGGCCTCCTTCCCGGCAGAGTGAGGTGGAGACCATTTCTTCCCAGCAGACTGTTGCCTCTCTCACCAAAGAGCCAACTGTGATCATGGAAGCCGCAGCCTTCACAATGACACTAGCGCTGCGGTCTCTGGTTGACTACCTTGATCCTCCTCTCCCTCCTCAGCCTATAGCCTGAAACCAGGAGGATCAAAGAAAACACCACCTGTGCCCTAACCCCTTAAGCTCTGCTCTGAAAGCCCTGCAGCGCCTCATGACCCAGCTGGGATTGCTCTGAGCCATGTCATTCCTGCCCACGTGGATAAGGTAGTGCTCGGTGGGCTGGATAAGCTTTGGGATCCTCTCGGCAATGTCCCAGATATGGGCTCCCAGGAAGCAGCAGACCTCCCAGGCTAAGGGGGTGGGTGGCAGATTGCGCCCTCAGTCCCCCTCAGGAGGACAATGACCACTCTAAGTGGCCTTAGGGAGAGCAGGGATGGTAGTAGAGGGTCAGCCTGTGTTGCCTGCAGGAGCTGGCAACTCTGCAGGCTCTACTGGGGCTGCCAGAGGTTCATACCTGTTGCAAAGCTCCAGAGATGTGGGGACCTTGGTGCAGCGGTCCTTGGGGCCACTGACCACCTTGGTCCAGCGCCCTGGCTGGACAGTATGGGAATCCCCGCGTACTCCCTTGTCCTGGAAGGTGACCTTCCCCCTTTCCTCCACCCACCACTGCTGCTGTCTCTGGCTGCCCCAGGGCAGGGAGCTCCAGAGCCACCCCTGCCCTGCTCCAGGCAGGCTGTGCAGGTAGCCAGGCTTCGCTAGGCATCAGTAGCAGCAGCAGGCAGGTTCCTCCTGTCCAGTCCCCCTGGGTGCTCCCTGCAAGCCCAGGAATAGGCTTGGGGAAGCGAAACCCACTCAATGCTGCCACTGCTCTGTACGGAGCCTGGGTCCCTGTGCAGCCTGGTTGGAGCACCTCGGGTGCAGCTTCTGACCTCACCTTGCCCCCACAGCAGCAAGAGACGGTGGGGATCACAATGGCAGACAAGGGACAGGGGGTGGGAAAGGAAGGGTGACATGCTGATGAGCACAGAGGGGAAGGGAGATAATGCTGAGACCAGGGGTATGAGTCTTACCTGATTCGGGGATTTTTAAAAAGTCTCCAGCTGCCGGTTCTACAGCACGGTCTGAAGGGGACCAGGAGGTGGCAGTGCACCTGCCTCTGCAGTGCCGGTCGCTGTTCCTACACCTCCCTGTGAATTTAATCTGTTTTGTCGTGTCCAGGTTATCTGCGCTGACTTGCCAAGCTTTACTAATGACCATTTTACCATTGCCTCTTCCAGTGGTGCCAAGTTCCAATAAATGACAAAAACTCACACAAGCCCTGTTGATATTAACAGTAGAGACTGAAATAGAAATATTAAGCCAAAAATGAGTCTGGCCCGTTAATTTTAGACATAGACTAAACCTGGTCAAAACTTAGTCTTCCTTCCATCTTCCTTTCTCTCACGTGCCACACTGAGA
>JAGPOW010003395.1:23790777-23802293 GCA_030014935.1 Caiman crocodilus
CAACTGGTAGCAAAACTGAAGCAACAAGGGTACTTACCCGAGCTGTAAGTAAACAAGTTTCAATTCTGTCCTTCTTGTGAGGGGATTAAAACCTACCTCTTCCCCTTTCCATCCCAGCCCATCCAACCAGGGTACACTGTATTTCAGGACAGAGGTCTTCTGTTGCACTTTGCATTGACTAAAAGCTTTACTGGGATGAGGAATGCAACAGTGTAGGGCACATTCATTCCTTCTGGAGAAAAGTCAAAACCCTACTCCCAGCATCCTGGAGAGTGTAACCATGCAGCTGAAAGGTATTTTTCAAAGTCTTTTTCAGTCCTCCCTCTGGAGGTTGTTTCCATGGTCTATTACACAATGGAACATTAGGAGAAGGCCAGAGAACTCTGTAGATGCTGATCTCTCTCCTTTTCTATTCCTTTTGGACAATGACTTTTACTATACATTGATGCTTACAGCACGCTTTTGGAATTAAAAGTTCTTTGGAATGGCTTCATTCAAGACAGATGTAACTGCATAGTGATATGGCTTCAAAGGGAGGAAGAAAGAAAGAGTGTCATGGGCCACTGTAGTTCATGGCATGATAGATTTAGTCTTGTCAGAGAAATGGGAGCTGAGAATTTGAATACCATGAGATCCTTGCTGTTATCGTGTAGCTTGAGCGTTCTTCTGAGCGATGAAAACCCTGGGTTCTGTTCCTTTGCATTAATCTAGGGGTGTTCAATCTCGAGCCTGCAGGCCAGAACCAGACCACAGAGCCATGTCTTCCACTTGTGAGGTTCTCCAAGGTCCAGAAATATGGTGGCAAGGGAGGGGGAGTAATTAATATTGCCACCACTCTGCCCCCTCCATTTCCAAGGCCCACATGGCTGGATCAGGCCCAGTCATGGGCTCTGCATGGCTGAATCAGCCCAATGTGGCTAGATTGGGCCCTGCTGGTCCCATGCAGCTGGACAGGGGTCCAGCTGGGTCTGTACCACACACCAGATCCAGCCTATGGACTGGCCTAGCATCGTCCACCTGGCCTATTAGGCTAAAACAAAAACTGAACATCAAAAATTGAGAACATAGAGATCCTAACCTAGGACACCTGACTCGTAAATGAATAAGTGGACTAACAGGCTGTGCACCACAGTTGCCTCTGTCATCGCGACCCGTGAATCTTTTGTTCCTCTGAGTGTACCGTCACCACTTCAAGAAAGAGAGTGCCTCTTACGTGCAGAAGCCTGTAGAACAAAGTAGTATTTTGGGGCACAGTACTCTCATATCCAAATGCTCATTAAGCAAACTATACTAAATGGTTACTGGCTAAAAGACACTAGAGATAAGAGCCCTAAAAACTATCCAGGAACAAACTACCTGGTTACAGTGTCCAATGCCTTTTGTTTTACTCTCTTTTCGACCCACTTGTCGCGGGAAAAGGGGATCTCCAGGTGGCTTTGGAGGCCCTCCGCGAAATACACGCCGGGTGAAGTGCTCGGACGGTGACACTAACCCAGGTGTGTTTGGGGCCCTGGGCAGGGAGAGACAGAGACTCCGGACGCGGTGTTTGGAGTAAAACAAGAAAACTTTACTCACAGAACTTGAAGAAAACTGGTACAGCAGGTTGTCGAGATGATGTTACACTCAGGGCAAAGCGACGCGACGCGATGACTGACGCGGTGGCTGCAGCCCGATGACGGCGTACTGCAGTGCTTGCAGAAAGCGGGAACTCCCCGTGCACTTCGGGGCTTCTCAGAGCCTGAGGCAGGTATTCGGGCCTACCTCAAATCGCGGCTCAAGAAGAGACACGTGTGAGGATGAGCAAGGGAGTGAGCGCTCGATGATATGCACTCCCACTCCTAACTCGTGCTCTCTCTCTCTCTCTCTCACGTGGGCACGGAGGCTAGGCAGACAGGTTAGCCAAGTGACCTGATAGCCTCCTCCCAGGACTCACTGTCTTGCTCACTCTCCTCCTGGCGGGACGCGCGCGCTGCTCTTAGGGAGCAGCCCCTAATATACCTTCCTCCACCAATCAGGAAGCTACCTTTGCAGATGGTTCTCGAAGCGGGGCAGCTGGACCTGCCAGTCATGCCCTCAAAGTGGGTCAAATCTATTAAGTATTGCGATCTCGCACTGCTTGAACGGCTCTGCCACTGAGTGACTCATTGTCAAACATGAACAGTCATTTCACTTAACATATGCAATACACTACAAACATGATTAATTAAACATCAAACAAAAGGAGAAACCTTACTCATAATTAAGGTAGCAAGAGAGGCAATAATAGAGGCGCTAATTTGGTGGGAGTCACCTCTCTAAACAAGCTGATTTATCACACCACTGAATTTCACCCTCCTGCATGTGTGGTGACACGGCATCCAGGGAAGCGTGCTGACCAACCCAAGTGGCCCCTGTGCCTTTATAGCAGAGCCCATTCCTAGGAGGTGTCTGGTCCTTGCTCCCTCCAGTTTGTTCTATGTTTTACATTACATTTGGCTAAAAATCAGAAGTAATCCCCCAGGCACAGACTCCAAAAGACATGCTCCCCTACCCTCAGGGGAATTGTCAAACCAGAGGCACAGGCAGGGAACCCTAAAGCCTAGCCTCTGCTCTCAGGGCTCTCTCGTTGTTGGCTAAAAAGAGCCTGACGTTGGAGACCTGTAGAAGCCAAGACCTGACAGCCCATGGCAATGTTGAACCGACTGAGCTACAGCAGCAGGTTCCACATGGACCTTTCTCTTTTGCCTCACTAACTTTAATATGAAATGGCTACAAGAAGAAGGGTGGAAACCTTGCCAAGTATCCTGCCTGGCAGCTTGCTGGTTTCTGGCCCTTACCTTGGCAGACAGAGCCTGGGGGCTTGAGCCCTGTAAAGTGCAAGAAGTGCTCAACTACCAGTGTCCTATAACTTCAGAGGGTGCTTTCCATTTCTTAGGCCACTCCATCCAAGATTTAGTGTTTAATGACTTGTTTGGTGACAAAATAAAGACCCCATGAGTCACCCCGCTGAACCAGAACTTACTTCAGGTCTCTTTCCAAACAGACATCCCAGCCTGCAGAACTCAGCTCTCCATGGCTGCTTTCTTCCTGGGCCCATGAGCCTTGCCTTCATGTAAGCTGCAGGGCATAGCTCCAAAGGGAGCCCCTGTCCTGATGTAACCACCTGGTTATAGCACTTCAGCTGTGAGCCAGGAATCCAGACCTCTGGGCCCTATTCCCGGTGCTCATTAATTGACCTTTATTAAATGGATTTTGGTTAAAAGCAAACCCTTGTTCACTTGTCCTTACTGAATTTCACAAGATTTCTTTTGATCCAGTCCTCCAGTTTGTCTAGGGCTAGAATCCTAGCTCTACCTTTCAGTGTCTCTACAACTCCTCCGAGGGTAGTGTCTTCTGCAGACTTGCTGACGATGAGCACCATGCCATCTTCCAGGTTGTTGATGAAGATATTAAATAAAACCCGCTCCAGGACTGGACACCCCACCTGAGACCAGCTGCCAACTAGACATTGAGCCAGTGATTACAATCTTCTGAGCCTGATGATCCAGCCAGTTTTCTAGCCACCTTAGTACATTCATCTAAACTGTACTTCCTTAGCTTGCTTGCGAGAATGCTGTGGAAGACTGTATGAAAAGCCTTGCTGAAGTCAGGGTATATGCCATGTCCACTGTTTTCCCATATCAACAGGGCCAGTAATCTCACCATAGAAGAGGTTTCTCTGGCCTGACGTACCCTTGGTGAATCCGTGCTGAGTGTTACTAATCACCTTCTTCTCCTCCAAGTGCTTAGAAATGAATTCCTGGAAGACTTGCCACACTCCTTCCCCACGCTTCTCCATGGCATTTGTAATTCTATGAGTGGCCTAATTATAGCATTGGCCCTCATAGGAGAGTCCTCTCTTTCGTCTCTCTTGCTTGGGGTGAGAATACTCACAAATGTTGAGTTAAATTCCCACATCTGAATGAGTGCTTTCACTGTACAGGTACCTGCTTCTGTTTCATCTTGTGAGCACTCTACATGTGGGATGGGTCCGACACAGCAGACCCTGATGAAGGACATGGATCTTCAACTTAGTGTAAGGTAGGACTGTCTTATTTAAATTCAGCTCAACCCTTGGTCTGTGGGCCAAGTCCAGCATTGGTAGCTTGTCATGAAGCCCATGGGGAGCCAAGGGTTTGCTTTTAACCAAAAACCATGGGGATCCCTGCAGGGCAGAACAGTGCACACTGGATGTGGTTTGCAGGGCAGTGTAGGGCCCAATACCACAGCACAGAGCTGGGCAGAGGTGCCAGGGAGCCCTGAAACCTGATCCCCACAAGTGGGACTGGGCAAAGACAGCATGGACCCTTGGGACCCGGATCTTGGCCCTCAGAGCCAGGAAGAGACAGAACAATGTCTGGGGGCTCCAATCCCAGCATGCGGGACTGGACAGAAGTGAGTTCATGGTCCCATTCAGTCACATGGGGCTGGGTGGGGGCAGTGCAGTCTGGATCCAAGCACGCAGGACCAGTCCTGGGACACAGGGTCCTCTCTGGCCCTCAGACCAGCTCCGCACCACTCATTTGGCCCATGGGGCCGAAAGGTTGAGAACCATTTTGCTCTAAACCTTTACAATCTGCAGACCATGGTATAACATACCTTGATCCCTTGCATACGCTGCAGCCTTTGCATTACTATTGTAATGTTTTTGGTATGCATAGTATACCATATGTATCTGGTATATAAAACCAAACTTTGAAAATAATTCGTGGTAATCTGTATTCAAGATAACCATTTACTTTTTTTTTTGGTAGCACAGGGGTTAGAGTTGAAATTTTATCCTGAGCAAAGGGCTACAGGACATTTTTCCAACATTAAAAATTAGTTAAACCTGAATATCATATAAGTTAAATCTGTGCTCATTTACCTTTTAGGTTGGAAACTGATTGTTAATTTTGAACAAACAACTTGCCAGCATTGTTCCTAGACAAGTTACAAAGGCCCCAAAACATAAGGTAAAAAGAAGCAGGGAGGGAAAGGTGGGCAAGAACTGAGTAAGCTGCTTAAAAGTCACTTTGCAAATGATTGTCCTAGATAAGAATTGTTTCATTATCACCAACACCGCCATTGTTGTTTAATAGTTCGAGGAAAAGTGTCTACTGCTTATTGTTAATCACTCATCCCTCAGCAATTACACATCTGTTAAATCCTCCAAAGATCTTAAAATGCTGCATATTTGCGGTTATAAATGCAAGAGAGAAAGAACAGAGCACTAATCCGGTTGCCAAAATCGAGGTATTCATCTGCTGGCCATTCAAATAGGGGACTTTCCACAACAGCTTAGGGTCACAATGCCTGAATCTATGCTGGCTACAGTAAGCATTTCATAGCACACTTCTGACAAGAAGTAGAAGCACACTGAATCCCACGCACTGTAACAGAAGCTTTCTCTGCCTAGAGAAGAATGATCTCGTAACTCTGAAACTGGCACGCGAGCATTGCAAACCTGGGTCACATACTGGATGTGTCAATATAGGGTCACCTAGGTTACATATTGTTCACACACTGGATAATATCTTGATCCTATTGAATTCAAAAGGGATTTTGTCATCATCCTCACCAGTGGATTTCATTCTTAATCAGTAACCCAGGTTATTTGTACCTGTAAAGTAGAAGTAATAATACCTGCCTACATGTCGCATGAGAGGCTTCTACGGCAAACTGGTATTAAAACAATTCCATCCAAACAGGTTTGCAATGGAAAACTGGGTTGTTAATTAAACAGAAATATTTTTCAAAACTATGTTTTCCATTGAAAATGTAGACTTTTTTTTGTTGTTTAAAAAATGAACAAGCTGAATTTTGTCGATCAAAAATGAAATGTTTTCCTGTTTTCAAATATTTCATTGGGCTGGAAATAAGTTTCCTAGCTAGCTCTTCTTAAGAAGATTGTTCTTCTTAAGAAGATAGTTGACGATTTAAAAGCACATTCAGAAAGGCAGAGGCCTAAGTACTTATTGCTGTTAGATAACATGGCTTTATGATCTTTTATTGCTGATAGAACGTGGTAATTTGCTCAGATATATAAATAAATGGATAAGGAAAAGGTGAATATGGAATAGTGGTTATGGAAAGTAACGTTTACAAACTGGCCATTACTAATATCAGGTATTGCAATCTCTGTCCTGAAGAACTGACACATAGTAACGCCAATGTGGCTCACACATGCATATACACATGCATATATACACATATGCATATATACACGCACGTTCATAACCATAGCATCAGGGCTGCTTTTAAATATGGTACAGAAATTCAGCAAGGCTGATGATATTTCCATGTGAATATTGAACCATTTCTCTATAGAGGTAGACTTGAACTAGAACTCTGATCCAATACTTATCAGGATGGTGAAGCCCTGCATTTTCCTGCCCTGTGTCTCTTGCATTATCCCACCATTTTTTCTTACAGCGAGTACATTGCTTGTTAATGCTTGCTCTTTCCCACCTTTTTTAAGCTGAGCTGAATCTAAACACTGAAGGATCTTGGTTTCAAGTTAGAGATGTAGCTAGGTACTGCCTGCTTAGGGCTTTAAATGGTTAATTGTCTGTTTAATTGTTCAACTGTTTGTTTAATTGTAAAGTAGAGGAACTTAAACCAAACAGGGAAGGGAAACCAATGGAGGTATGAGAATATAAAGAAAGCTTTTGAGAACTGTGACTAAAGACAGTAGGAGGGAAGTAGGGGTGATAACCGCATGTGGGTGCAGAGTGGAAAGGTTCCTAATGCATAGTTTCCACCCAGGAAGAGCACACACCGACTGCTGCAGCTTCCTCAGCCTGACGAAGGGTTTTTGAACCCGAAAGCTTGCTTAATAACCGTTCTCCAACCATTTGGGTCGGTCTAATAAAACATATCAAATTCACCCAAGGAACCTTGTCTGCCTCCTAATGCATAGGCAGTTTCATGTAAATGCAGGGGTGGGACTGTGGGTGTAACAGAAGGAAACTGGGCATGGTTAATGCTAATGAGGGTGAACTAAAAAGTATAAACGTATGAAAGCAATGGTATTCTGCGCGGGGTGTGTGTGTGTGTGTGTGTGTGTGTGTGTGTGTGGTGGCGGCCGCACCTGTCTGAAGTTGCCTCCACTCTAATAAAGCAGCTGAACGCAGCATGTGCTGGTGTTCGCCCCCTGCTCTGCTCTGGCTAATGAGTATCAGGATCCCATGGGCAATTTGTTCATTGGATTCCCTAGGCGTTGGGCCTCATGTGGGGTTGAGGTTTATCATCTTGGCATAGTCGGCATGATCGACACACATTTGGAGAGAATGATAATCTCATCCTGCCACGGTAAGGGTCTAGGAGGAATTCCTAGATTCTCTTGGGCTTTCCTCAGCCATCATTCCCCAGTCTACTTCCCTTCTCCCAGTAGCATGGCAACAGGTACAGAGGCTTTTCCTCTGTTGGTGTCAGGTCAGGGTGACCTCCGTGAGTTTGGGTGAGTTGGAATGGGTGTCCATTGCAGGGGCGTTTGACACCCTGGGGTGTCCGCCTAACCCTTCTTGGATGTTGGCCCAGGTGTGGGCTGAGGGTATTTAAAAAGAGAAACGGCAGAATCTGGCCTTCTGTGAAGCTGCTGCCCTGCAGGCATTCACTTGGGGTGTTCAATCTATCTGGCAAGAGTGCCAGGATAGGGAAACTCTTTGTCAGGAGAAAGATGATATTATTTGCCAGCTTAAGGATGTAATTGCCCAGCAGCAACAAGTTGCCCATGCATCAGTGCTTGCTGTTGAGACAAAAGCATGGGATTCAGAGGCCTTGCGTAGTGCTAGGAGGGAAATTAAGTCGCTCAAATCTCTTATTGATAAGTTATATCAGGAGTGTGAGACCTCGGGAAAGGCAGCTGATTCCCAGGGTGTTGCCCTCTCGAGTAGCAAAGTGTTGCCAAGAGTAACTTCTTCTGCGCCCCTTCCTTGTCTTGCTGTGATCCCTAAAACCCCACCGTCCCGTTCTCCTGGTGAACCTCCTGACTATTCAATACAAGAGCTCCCTGTTGAACAAGTCATAGCCTTTGTTCCCCCTCCCCCTGGAAAGGAGGCACTTCTGGGCCCCGAGAGACTCCCTGCTGACCGGAGATTACTCCGTAGGGCTGGCGTAGAGACGCCCGAGGGAACCACACAAATGCAGTGGGTTGGCATCATTTCACCCTCCCCTCAGAAGAAAGGCACTGAAAGCCCACCTGGGTCCCATGCCTTTGGGACTTGCTGGTTGGCAGCAGCAGAGAAAGGTCTTCGTTTGCTGTCGGAGCACGATGTTTTGTTAGTTTACTAAAGGAGTTAGTCTTGCTATGTTGGGAGATGGTGAGTGGCAGGTTCAAATGTCACCAATCGCCCACGCCCTTTTTGGTATCTATACCCTAGATCAGGGCATTGGGCTAATGCGGCCGCTCCCAGGGGAACATCCCCGCGCTGTTATGGAGAGGGTACAAGCATGGGGTCAAGTCTGGGAAGATCCCTTGCCAGCACAATGGTCTTTACCACCCGGCGCAGGAGCCCACTGGGCAATTCACCTTTTTGCTGCTTGGCTGCAGCTGGTCCCTCCTGAATTACTCCTGATGTTAGAAACGCAGTCGGGAGCATTGCGGTGGATAATCTGCATCGCTACCTTGAAAAGGCAGAGGCTTGGTGGCGATTGCGGCAGCCAGGCCAAAGCAGGCAGGTTCAGGGAGCAGCAGAGGGGATCATATCAAACAGGGTCCTCAGCCGTGCCTCTCTGGGGACTGGGTTTGTCCTCAAGGGGTGTGCACGGCTCTGAATTTTGCATGCCGAGAAACCTGTTTCAAGCGTGGTACTCCCTGGCCTCCTTTCGACTGCTTACCCTCACTTTCGCATATGTACCCCTATCCCCTTCCATTTTAGACTGGGGCTGAGCCTCCGATGGTCTCAGCCACTGGTTCCTATTTCAGTGTAATCAGGACGGGAGACCACGGATCCGGAGCTGGGTGGAAGGAGAGGCGCCTGAAGTGTTTCTATTCGATACCGGATCCATGCTTAATTGAACAAGGTTATTTCACCCAAAGATCAGGAAATAAAGGTACTTGTTTCTTTTTCAGGAGCCACGGGGAGATCTAATCAGGGTTGGCAAGTGTCTTGTTTGGTATCGATGAACAGCTTGCACCAATGGGTGCAAAAGTTTCAATTCGACCGGACGTGCCACCCCTCCCGCAGTATTGTTGGAATGCCCTTTTTAAAACATCGTTTTATTGACCTGGCTAATCAATGTGTCTGGGTGGACAAAACCCAGCTCAACAACCTTTGGAAATGGCTTGCCACTCCATCAAAACTTTAAAACCTGCTACCATCCCCACGGGTTGGGAAGAATTTGGGCAAGTGTGAGCTGCTGACAGTTTTCTTAAAGGGCCAGAGCTGGCCCAGGCAGGGCACCTGTGGTGGGGCTGGGGGCGGGAAGGGGGGCATCGTTCAGAGCCACCCATGCAATGTGGGGTAGTGGGGGGCAGCAGAGATCGACCCCCTGCCTGGCAACACCTGGTGATCCAGGGCTTTTTTCCCCGCAAAGAGCTGGGAGCTGGGGCAGGTGGTGCAGCCATTGCTGGGCTGGGGGTGGATGGGCCTGGCTGATTTGGAGATTCAGCTGAATCAATTCAGGACAGTGATTTGAATCACTGAATCAAATTATTGTCCCCCTGAATCAGCCAAATTCAAATCCAAAGCGAATACTAGCTGCTTTGCACAGGCCTATTGAATAGTAATACATCAATTAGCTAAGATGTTACCATTAAAAGCCACATAAAGGAATGTAAGAGCCCGATTCGTCAAACTTCATAAAAGTTATGCTTCTTATTTTTAGAGTCACAGGGCGCGTCCACACATGCAAGCGTGCACTTGCAGCAGCTCAAATAGAAGCGGTGCAAATTTGAGCTGGGAATTTTTGCTTCAGTGCACGTGCTAGGATGTGCACTTTGTAGTGGAGCAAACTGTGCCACTAGGGGCAAAATAACCCTGCCTGGCTCCTCCTGCATCTTTGGCCAGGGGGAGCTAGAGCCCAGGGTCAGCAACTGTGCTGGCCCCAGCAGTATAAAAAGCTGCCCTAGCAAGTAGCTCAGGGCTACTAGCTCTCAGGAGCTTCTGGGGCTCATCCACTTGGTACCTGTGGACACTACCCCTTGCGCAAGCTGGACTGCTGAAGCAACCCTGAGAGTTTCCTGCACCCTCTCCCCACTGCAGCAGTCTGGCGGTGGGGTCTGCTGCCTGGCTGTGACCTGCTGTGTACCCGCCAGACTCGGATGTGGACTGCAGAACCAGTAGAGGCATTTGCCCCTCTGGGCCAGCTGCCAGTGGACTGCAGTTGTGGGGTTGGCCTTTGTGCTGCCATTTGTCCCCTCTGCTCGGTCATCTGGGCAGCTATCACGTGGAAGATGTTCCAGGTGTGGTGGCCTGCTTTGAACTGTCAAAGCACATCCTCCTCACCCCATTTGGCCAGGAGGTCAGCCACAGCCAGGTGGGTCCAAGGTGCCAGCTCTGAGCAGGCAGGGTCCTGGCACTGGCCTCCCTGGCAGGAATTCTGGGGTTCCCTATTGGAAACCTGAAAAATCCCAAAATTACTCTCTAAAATACACCCAAATCCATGTTCCTACACAAGTAAAACAAAAAACCACTCTAAAGAGAGAGAGAGAATGAGACAGAGACAGCAATCAGTTGGACACTGTTTTATTGATATATCTACAGCGTTAAAGTAAATCTCTTATCATAATAATAACGTGAACTCTAAATACAGGTTTCATGAATTCATGAATACATATTTTGCCTTCCCACAGGGCAATGGCCCCCCACACAAGGGGTTGGTCTCCCACACAAAAGCTATGGCCCCCCAACATGGGGTTCAGCCCCTACACAAGGGGTTCAGCCCCCACACAATGCTACACACCCCCAACAGGGGATTCTGTCCCCCAACAGGGGATTTGTCCCCCACACAAAGGGTTTGGCCCCAAAAGGGGGTTCAGCACTCTCACAAGGGGTACACCTCCCCAACAGGAGGTTCATCCCCCATGCAAAGGGTATGGCCCCCCAACAGGGGCCAAATGGCCCCCACAGGGGCTACCACCCCCCCTGCAAGGCCCACATGCCCCACCCCAGCCCCCCAATTGCTGCCACACCTGGCCCCATCTTCCACCAGCTGCTGCAGCTCCCCCAATGGCTTCCCCACCCAGCGCCACCCCCCAACTTGCACCCCAAGGCTACCCCCACAACCCCAGGCACCATCACTTAAAAAAAACCCCAGTAAAAGAACAGAAAAAAATGGGAAAAAAAGCCTCTGCTTATCTTAGAAGTGTGTGTGGGGGGGTCCTCCAGGGCCTCCTGGCAGAGCCCCCAGGCAGTATAGGACAGTGCATAGGCAGGAGGGCCTGGGCTGGGGCCACGGGGGCTGTTACCCCCCCACCCCCGCACTGTGCAGGCGGGGCCCCAGGCAGCCGGACGGCAGCTTCAACTGCTGGGTACGTTCCAGGGGTTTTTCGGTCTGTTTGTTTTTTTAAAGTA
>JAGPOW010003395.1:23802393-23835047 GCA_030014935.1 Caiman crocodilus
CAGGGATGGGGGGATGGGGCCAGACAGGGTAGGGGTTGGGGGGCTCAGGGAGCTGGCGGGGGCAGGGGCTGGCCGCGGCAGGAGGCAGGGGCAGGGTGTGAGGCCCTCCCCACTTCTCCGGCCCTCCCAACCCCTTACTCACTGGCACCAGCTGGGGTCCAACCATAGAGACGCTCTGGCAGCCAGAGTGTCTCCATGGAGGACCCAGCCTCCAGTTGTCTCAGGGCACAGTCAGAGACCGTGCCCTGCGCTGCTTTTTTAAACTTCGCTTTTTTTAGACCCCCTGGATATCCAGGGGTCTAATTTTCTCCCTGCACTGCACCTTTGCAGCACAGGGAACATCTTTTTGTTCCCGTATGCACCTGTTGTGCCTCCTCAAAGGGGTTTGAGGCGGGGCAAGAGGCACACGTGCACTCGTGTGGATGCACCCACAGTGCCCAACACATGCCAGGATGAAAGCGAGCAATGGCTATTTATGAAAGCCTCTGAAAATCTAATTTAACACAATCCATATATGCCTGAAAATTCAAGATTTACGTATGTGAACTGGTATTGCCTTTCATTTGGAAAGTATAAAAGTTACTCAGTTAGAAAACAAGAACAGCTGCTTAACCAATCGCCTGCTACAAGTAACAAATGAAAATTACCTGGATTTAACAATTGCTGAACAATCCAGTGGCTGCAAGCTGTTCCCCAAACAACAGGTTCAGTGTTCATGATTTTAGGGAGTCTTTAGGAGCCCCTAAGTAAGGAACCATCCATACTTTCTTTAAGGCTAGAAACTTATAGGAGAATGCCCTGAAAAGGCAGAAAACTACTGCATTGGTATCCATCATTTTTCATAGTAAGTTCCCAACAGCGTATATTATTCCATTAGGTTTAACAAATATGTATAAATGATGGATTGTTGCCTTCTTCAAAGTATTCAGTTAAAAATAAAAAGCACACTATTCTTTCCAGACAGGGAAACCTCTTTGTACAGATGTGGCTTATTGGGAATTTTTTGATCTAGCAAGAAGCATTTCATAACTTGCAATACAATATGCAGAAGTCTTGTTCTTTCATGGATTGACTGTTGAGTCATTAGTAGGGCCTGATATGAGTGAAGGATGTGTGTGTATATGAGGGTGTAATGGGTGTGGGTAGAAGATGGAGGTGAATTTAGTCTCTGGACCAAACACAGGGACACTAGGTCATTTTTTTAACAACTCCCTGGTAACAATTGTGAGTTTAACATTCCTTGTTTTATGCAAAACTGTTAAAATGGAGGGGCCTGGAGAAAACCTTCTCCAAGAGTAAAATGGTCAGCTACATAGTAATAAGTGCCACATTTACGTCTGAGTGCCAAAACACTTCAAGCTGCATCTCTTCAGATAATGTGCCTTAAATGACTTTGGGGTGCAGCAAACTACTTTGGGGTGCAGCAAACTAAAACATCTCTGAGGAGCTTTAGTCTGCTACCTTTGCAGCTGCGCACGGTTCTGTGCGGCTCAGTAGCTGTGCGGACAGCCCCAGCAGGCAGCCCGGCAGCAGCCCAGGAAGGCAGGCTGCCCTGAAGTTAAAAAAAAAAAAAAGCAGCAAGCCTGATCTTTTATTTTGTTTCTTTCCTAGAGCCTGCCTGCCTGAGCTGTGTGGGGGCCCGGTGCTACCCTCCACAGCTGCAGTACCCCCGCATCTCCCAAGCCGGGTGCCTGCAGGTTTAAAAAACCACCACTTCCATCTGAATCCCCGTGCCATCTACAAATACCCATAGTGCCTCGTAAATTAGGCTCTAAATTGTTACTAACCAAAGCCCAGTGTGATATCCCAGTTCCAGTGCAACCTAAAGACACTTTCTAGCACTCTCACAACCAAGGAGAGAGAAGTAGAACAAACAGAACCTTAACTTCAGCAGCTACAATTAAGATCAATAAGTATTCTGAAAACCTGTGTATTGCTAACACTGAGCAAGCCAGGAATAATCGTCTACATATTGCATGCTGAGTTAACTTGTTTCAGAAATATGTTCCTTCTTATTGCCCTGTGCCTCACAGTGAAAAAGAAAGACTGGACTACAAATTAAAATACCATTGTTTTCATTTTTAAAAGGAGTGCCTGGGAGCATTCTTTCAATAGCCACATGTTGGCAACTGAAGTATGCTGTGAACTGTCTGCACTATTACAATACAAAGAGAATTTTTTATTACCATGTTATTATCCTGAGGCCTGGCCAAAAAATAAAAAAAGACGACTTAAAACTGTGGTCGAGTAGCATGAGGAAAAGATGCTACTCTGTCTCAGCAAAAGATTGCACTACTTCACTGTTACTAGAGAGCTCAGGGAATGTAGTCCTGAGCCACATGCTCTGTCTAGTCTGTTGGCAAAAGTGTGTATTATGGTTTCCTGAGCTAAAACATACCATGCTGAGGCTCATCGGCTAGGTGCATGTGGTGCCAAGAAGAGCTCTATAGGAAATAGCCACTAACGATGAGGAACAGCATTTATACCCATATATTTGTATCGTATCCGCGTTGCATGAACAAGCAGACATCAGGCTCTTAGTCACCAATCCATGGAATCTGCTCTCAAGAGCAGCTATCATGTGCTATCAAACGGTTTTTATCAGGTAACACTGATAAACAAACATTTCTTTTGATCATGGAACAAGGTACAAGTGATGCATCTCTCTCCTCAGTTCTATGGGAATATATAAGGAAAGACAGAATAAGAAGCTGAAAAAGTTTTATTAATATTATATATAAGTGATATAAGTGATCAAATTCATCTATGGTATGACTACTTATCCAGAAGTTTATGCGGACACGCTGAGGATGGCTCTCACCCAGTGACGGGAGAAAGTACAGAAGTTCTAGGTATAAAAGAAAACCTCCTGCCTCAGCAACACAGCTCCTAACGTTTATATACGGGAGTGCCTCCCAACCCAGGGAATACCAAAGAGCTTCTTTATAAATACAGGAACCCTGCCACCTTCCATTGAAATCCAGCCACCTCTGGGGTGGAACGTGGCAGCTCCTTAACACCACAAATTGAAGAATACCACAGGCGACTAAAGCCGGATGGGTGGAATTTATAATAAGCTGAATATAATTATTCAGTTGACTCACAATCTTCAGATCCTACCAGCTAGAACCCAATGAGCTCTAAATTATTATTTTAGAGTCCTTTCATCCCTGTTCATGCGCTGTGCACCTAATACTTTGCTGAACAACTTACTATAATAAATTGTTTTTCACCTTATGACAGCAGGGAGAAGGAACTTGTAAAGGAGGGAAGGAACAATCATCCAAAAAAAGCAAGCAAGCTCATTCAGCTTATATTTTTAACAATGTTGCCTAAATAAATGATTAGCTTTTCATTGACTGTCTCTGAGCACCCATTTTCAAGAAACTTCACTGCTGAAAATCATTAGTGAAGAGGGAAAGTGAAACAACTAATAGAAGACTGGAAAAAACAGATTATAAACTGGATTTAGCAGTGTTTTGATGGAAACAGGCTGAATTTGATGAGTTTGTTGTTGGTCACTTAAATTTAAAAAAAACCCACCTCTAGAGGTCCACAAGAATAATCAGATCATATTAATTCCAATATTCGCAAGAAAATAGGCCTGTGTATCCTGCCATACACCCCACTAGTACTTTTGCTAGCCCTCAGCATAGGTGTCAAGTTATCCTAATATGTGATATATACATACATATACATACACCTGTATGCATATATATATATATAGTCTATATATAGTATATATATCTATACACACACACTGTATTCTATGTATAGTATATATAATCTGCTGCTTGGATTCAGAGCATTGCTAGTGTGCCCTACCTGTGAGTAGGGCTGTCACTTTTACATTGGACTCAGCAGCTGTCATGGTGCACACGCCATGCTCTGTAAAGAGCTATGGTGCCAACTGAATATCTATATTAGATAGACAGATAGCTAGATGGATGGATAGATAGATATAGGCACAGCATTTGTACTGTTGTACAGTGAAAATCTAGTCCTGTTGAACAAAACTCACACTAACTTTCCGATTTTGAAAAACCAAGGATGACATTATTATTGCATTTATGGTTACAGGATTACACCTTATCCAGGTACAGGAGATAAAAACCACGTATGAAATTACATTTCACATGAATTATTTTATGTAACCTTGCTTCCTTTGAGGTCATTTCCTTTGGTAAATGTTTTGATGGTACATGGTCTCTCTCTTTCTCCCGCTTTTCCCTTAAACTGGTTTAATGTAAACTGTGAAAAATGCAAACAATAAACTGGTAGTAGCAGTTGAGAGAAAGTCCTTCCCCATCCCCTACTACTCCTCCCATTAAAAAAAAATCTTTCAAAAACAATTTGCAGTCTAGCATTTTAATGTACAAAATGGGGGTCTGGTACTACTGAAAAGAACAAGCTTTTCAGGTAAGCAAAGCGATCTTGACAGGACCAAATACTGCTCTCAGATTCACCAGGAATAATTTAGAATCCATAATTTCTTACATACAACACAAACCTTTTTTCCAAAAACCAGCTGCTGGAAATGGAAGTGCAAATTATATGCAAAAAAATTGGTAAGAGCATTTCCTGCTGCTTACTGAGCCAACTGAAAGCAAAAATTGCATGTTTCATGGCGCTACAATGAGCAGGCTCAGCTCCTAAACTGTTGCTACACAGCTACTCACGGCAAGGGAAAACCTTTTTTCCTTCATTCTGCCTTTCAAAAACAAGGTGCATGTCTTATTCCAGGGCCCGTTATATGCAAGGAAAACCAGTAAGTCCCTTGTCTTGAACTGAATGACTCCAGATTGGCATTTGTGTGACTGAGACCATGGACAACTGTTCATCTAAAGGCACAATGGGAACTGATCTCCAATCCCAATACTTGTATCATCTGCCATGCCACCTGTGCATAGCAGGATGCTGAGTTCTGGGATTGGTTATCAGATCCAAATTGCACTTTACTTGTCAGAGCTGAGGGAGCTCAGGTTCCTGATCCTGGGCTCCCCCTCGCCAGTATGTTGAAATCCAGGTGTTCAACAACCAGCTGATGGTCCGCTGGCTCTGGGACCACACTGGGGCTTAATAGACTGGCCCTTGTGCAGTCCCCAGAGCTGGCTGATAATGAGCTGCTTGTGAGCCAGTGGGGACCACAGGGCTGTCCACGTCCTGGCGTGGTTCTGCAGCCAAGGATTGTTGGGCACTGGGAATTGCACCAAGGCTGACTGGAGCTCTGGTGAGGTCCTGCATCTGTCTGAAGACCCAGGTGCAGTCCTAACCCTGCTATATGTTCAATTTAAGGTATAACAGCAACCAGCCGCAAAAAATATCACATATTTCTGTGCAATGTTTCTGTGGCTGCTTTCTCTTTGCGGCACCTTTAATTGCTTGAATGTGTGGCTTGGTTAGTATTTAAGACCTGATTAACAGACTAATTGTGCCATAAGTAGGTTTTGGTCCATAGCATATTACCTGCATCATATCCTAAACCACAACTTCATTCTGGATGTCTTTGCTTTGGCTTGACATCGGACTGCTGCCTGCCATGCCCCCCTCTTGGTTTCTCTTACGGATATGCTTATCACAAAATGCATCCTAGCCAAACCCTCACTGATGGTGAACTTCCCTATTTGACTTGTGTACGGAGGGCGAGCAGGGGTTCGTTACCCTGGCATATGCTATTCTACAGAAGCTCGGTGCACATCAGTTTCACCTAAGGTTTATTTAGCTAGCTCCCACTCTGTTTCAGGGAGGCATTTCAACGACTCTGCTCATGAACAATAGTAGTTTGTTTGTCACAATATATATATATAGAAGCTTGGAGAATCAAGCTTTCACAAGTTCATCCGTTTTCATTCTGTGCAGATATTTCTGAGTCTTTCGTGCTGGTTTTAAAGTATGAATTCAAGCACTTCCACCACTAAAATTTACTATCAGCAGCCCTGTGTCACATGAGTATCCTACGATTAAGTTTCCTGTTACAGGTGTTACCTTTCCCATGCACGTGACAGTGCCTTGACTAGTTCTACACAGCACCACCATTGTCCCATGCTATCGCCTCCCAGACAGCCAACAATCATCACACCTAACTCTTGGAGAGACCTTTCCACTGAGTAACTTGAACGTAGACCTTTCTGCACCGGGAAAGGCCGCTTGCTGATGGCAAATAGAAGGGAAGTTTATTGTTTGCCAGTTTATTTTCCTTCACAGGCTTACCCAAATGTAACAGTGGTGCTTTGCTACCGCCTGCGCTGATGAGAAGAAAGCAGCAACTCCACTTACGACCGACCCACCGCTCCATATTTTTAACATTTCTTCTGTCCTACAGGAAAAGAGGCACTTTTTGTTTTAGTTATGTACAAGCATTCGACCTGCACAACAAAAAATACTCTGCCACATAGGTGAGGAAATGTTAGGGGACATGCCTAGACTTAATTCATAATACTATTTTCAAGAACATTTTCTGGCCACATTTTTCATATGAGCTGACCCAACTGCTTTGTTGTACGGACACGATAGAGTCACAGCTATATTTCTGAGCTTTTTCATTTACGTATCTCACTGCAAGTACACAATGACTTGTAGTCGATCTGCTATTTCAGAAACAGAATGATGAGGTATAATAATAAACTCCCTCCATTTCAGGGGCTTTTCCCTCTTCAGGCGTCGGAAAGCTGTTGAATGAGCAAGTCACAGCTCTGTTCTGCTCTCTCGTTTTCAGGCAACAAAGGGGAGACTAACTTCCAAAGACGTAACTCTAGATTTAAATAATAAAAGGAATACAACTGAGATTTAAGTAGCTTAGACCGCACATTCAACAGTCCAGCAGACCAAGCTCACTTCTACATGCTCACAAGCTGATATAAGATGTTGTATTGTTTAGACAAATTCCACATTCAGTGAGCCAAGAGACTGTATTTTATTATAATGCTTCTGAAGAGGTTGGCCTTCTGGGTTATGAATGAAACGCATCTTCCAGAAGAAGCCTCACATTACTTTGACAAATTCTGGTCTGTACCTGTCCTTCAGACTTAATAAAAGGTGGTAAGAAGAGGGGGTGGAGGGGAGCAATAGAGCTCGGCTCGCTTCTGCTAATTCTCCCCCCTCGCACCCTTTACATTTCATTTACAGCCAGACATGAACAAAAGAAGAGTGTTGGGCATGCACACAATAATGAAAATCCATGACTCGACTGTGCATTCATAATTATTTTATAAATAAATGGCTTCTGGAGAGCCACATCTGTCTCTTTCCACAGAGTGTATGTCTTTCATTAATGTATCACAGGCTGAATGAAGCCAGCCTGAGTGCTTCGCTTGCATCTTCCTTCTCCCCTCCATCATTGTCCATGGATAGGTTTTTGTGGTTGTGAAAGAGCTGCAAGCCCCACACTTCTCTGCAAGACTGATGGCTCGTCAATAACATTAGCCAGCATTATGGGCTGCATCGGTGTAGAACAGAATCAATACGGCCAAGTAAAAAGTCTAATAAGTTGACATGACCATCCTCAGCAGGGCTCATGTTACAAGAAATGAGTTTTTTTAAGGAATCAGCGTCAGCGCTGCTTATTCACCCCAAACCAAGATGCTTTGTCTTAGATTTATTGTTTCTTGTTTTGTCGGCAGAGCAGGGTAAAGCTTGCAAAAGTAAAATAATCATTCAGGTTAAAAGAATAGTAATGAAAAGGACTTTTCAAACACCTTCCACTCTTTACTGAGAAGGTGAAAACCTGCAAGGAGAGGATGCTGCAGGCAGGATTTGGGAAGTACAAAGAGTTTACAGAACTGAACATAGGGATTTGTCCTTCTGGTTTGAAAATTGTGCATTATTTTTCCCACATCAGTACTGAGGGATGGATTCAGATTTCAGTTTCACCTGTGTAAATTTGAAGGAACTTGACTGAAGAAAACATGGCTACCGAAGTTTCTTTGCAGTGTAGGCGAAAGAGCAGAATTTGGCTCTACGTGCCCATGGCAATGTCCCCTTTTTAAAGACGTTTCCCATGGATGCATCGCCCTATGCACACAGTTATTGCAGAACCGTTTTACAGCTCTCTCCCTTCCTCCCTCTCCATATCCCCCTGCGCACAGATTCACCCACAGCATAAGAGCACGGGGGAGCAGCGTCAGATATTTCACTTTTATGAACTGTGCTGATCATCTGTCCTCATTTGTCCACTCATCTGAGGGAAACCCTGTTCATCCATGTGAGGGTAAAGCGTTAGTGAAATCGTTAGTGCAGCATGGGCAGGCTAATAGGCCCAGGTCTCGGGCAGTTTTTTCAGGCTGCAGACCACCAGTGCTGGAGTTACTTCACAATATTTTTTTCTAACCAGGTAAAGAAAAATCACTGAATCCAAGCAGCGTGTTGGCGGATGGGAAAATCAAGGTATTAATTACTCCCATTCCAGTCTGTTAGAATGAAATATCTAGTGAGCCCTCACAAAAAAAAGGAAGTCTAAACAACGTTAATAGCAGCATTGTGAAGAAATCAAAGAGCCTGATCCTGTAATGCCTACCCAGGCACAGCATGGTTTCAACATGATTAGAAAAGCTTCAGGACGGCATCTTTTTGTACAGCGTTGCCAAAAGACCCGATGGTCAGTCACAGAGGAATCCAAGCTACTTACACCTGTAATGCACCCAGTGATCTCATTTTAAGGTCCTTGTGACCCCTGGTTAAAGCCCAAAACACCACCTCACTTGACACAAAGCAGGGCAAAGCCTAGTCATTCCAAAGGCCAAAGCTTATCCTGATTTCACTCTTAAAGACAACTGTACAAACCTCCAGAACTCATCAGACACAAACGCACCTACCATCACGTAATATTGCAATGGTACCCAAGGCTACAATGAGCCCTGGGCCCCGGGGCACTCAGCACATACAAAGCTGTGGTCCCTACCCGTACAGGGTTACAATCGACTGCAAGTTGCCATGAAACATGCCACATTTTCCCTCAAAGTTCTCGCTGGAATAGTTTGCAGAGTAGTGTGGCGTAGGCTGCCCACTTTCTGCCAATATTGTGCCTGTTTTTAGCCACTACTGTGAAGGGGAGAGGTTTCCGGACAGCGACTTAAGTTCCTACCACAAAGCTTTTAGGTAATCCCTCACTAGGGTATTAATATGGTAACATTAATTTAAACTGTTTTTAATGCAAAAGCCACACCATAGTATCGTTTCAACCACTTGAAGCAATTCAAAGAAATATTAGCCTCTCTGCATCCAAAGATCTTGGAAAACAATTCCCCTTTCACACTTAGGAGAACTTTGCCCCTTTGAATTCAACAGGGTTGAAAAGTTTCACTGGGCACACGCACAGGCTTTGCACAAGTAAGCAGCACACAACAAACATAGTCTTTTAAAGGTGATGCTGTGCAGGTGGGGTGGCTTTTTCTGCCCCCTGGAATTCCTGACTTGGCTTTTTAAATACGCAAAAGGTAAGTTATATGTAATGCTTCACAACTGCCTTTATTGGGACCTGACGCTGAGCCTACTGGATGTATTTCCTTGGTATAACGCATCTCTCTTCCAAGTTTCCTGATACAAAGACACAGTGAGCATGGTTGGTGACTTGTCTTATTGAAAGCTGTGAGGAAAGGATGTTCGCTCCATTACTTTCCGTATGATTGAATATGTACGGAGAAGCTGTGAAGCTGGTCAGCGTGTCAGAAAGCTCCCTCTCATGCTCTCTCGCAGGCTGCACAGCAACTTTTAATAATGCATTGCCCCCACTGTGGTCACTATTACAATCGTTACAATTTGTGCCTTTGGCTTAATTGATGTTACCACAGTGTCTCTGCACCACAGTGGGCCAAAGTCCAGGCCTTGTTGTCTAAGCAGCACAGAACCCATCTATACGGCTGCCAAGTACTGAAGTCACAGATCAACCACACTTCTTCCCAGCTCGGTGGGAGCTGGACAGGGGAAACAGGAACCCTTTTCCTCGTCCCCTTCAAAAGAAAAAGGAGCAAGGACTAGGGAGGAGGACTCAATGGAGACCAAGGAACTAGAGGCCAGGCAGTGGAGTAGGGAGGTTTTCAGAAGAGGGAACTCTTGGGGTGGTTAAGGTCCTGAAGAGTTGGGATGCGGACCCTGAGGAGATGTGGTCTTGCGGGGAGAAGGAACTTGGATGATTCTGAGAAACGCAGAAACCTGGAACAGCCTCCCTACTCCACCCTACCCCCAAATCTACTCTGCCTTTCCCCTCATCACCTCCTTCCTAGCACCGCTGTGGTGAGCTGGCAGCGGCAGGACACCTGAGAAAAAGAGGAGGCAGAGGGGCTGCCCGAAGTCAGGTGTCACACTCGCACCTGCTAGCCAGGGACTGCACCTTCAGGCACTTGCTGACACCTGACTGCATCACGTCATGACTAGGCTGAAGCCAGAGCTATCCAATCTGTGGGCATCACACCAAATGCAAGGAGCTCCTCGTCCCTACACGGGTGCATTTAAAGCAAGAAAATATTCTCGTACCACGAAGAAGAAAAAGCCCCTGCAGGGCAACCACACAGAATATAGACTAGCCAGCCAGTCCTCTTCCATTGTTCACTCCCTCCCAGGGGCTTTCCTTACTGCACAACGGCTGCAGGTGTGTCATCAGATAACTGAAAACCAGGGGAACTGAATGCCCTTGCATTGCCCACATTGCAAGCACCCAGGTGTCAACTCCCAGTGACAGGATGCACCTAAACCCCAACATTAAACACTACTCTTCACCTGCAGCAGATCCAAAGGAGAAATCTTTTAGATGCGTGTACATTCATAGATGCCACGGAGGTGCGTACGTCTATGGACACAACAGGTGTGTCGGTTGAGAACTGGTAGGTATGCGAGTCAGATATGTTAACGTGCCGGCAAAGATATTAGAGTGGAGCCAGACAGGTGCAAATAGCAGCCTTTAAAGACACAAGTTAGGAAAGGCATTGCTTAATGACACCCATGACTTAGCAGGGCTGATCAAGCTGAAAAATGCAACAGGTCTCAGTGCCACGCCATGCAGACAGTGCTGCATATAAGGCTATCACTGTTAAGAGTAGCTTGACCAAGCCTGAAATTTCACTCTCACCATATCCCTTAAGTAAAAGGCATTTTGTAAACAGCCTGCTTTGGAAAGCTGCTGGCACTTAGACGGGAAGAACACAATTAAAAGACGCAGTAAAAATTGACAGATCTCAGCATGGAGAGCTGAAAGCACATTACAATCCCGATCGAACTATAAATAAAAACCCTAAATTAAATAAATCTTGTGCAATTATAGATTAAAATATGTTTAGCTTTAATGACCTAGCGTGCAGGTCCTAACTCTTGAAATGGTTGCTGAGACCACATGGGCTGCCTAGGACGGCAATAATAAACAAGCTGCCTAGCCCTAAGAGTCCACAGAGGCTGTGTTTGTTGCTCGTGAGACTCACCGCTTTGCCTGGCACACATGTGACATGATTTGTGCTGTAATATGATGGGATCTGGGTGGAAGAGCCATGCAATTCAGACTTGCAGTGGGTAAATATTGGGAAACTGAACTTTTGGTGAAAACTGAATATTGGGAAACTGAATTTTCTCCACCTTCCTGCCACAGTTATCAGAAGAGTGTTAAAACCGGTAAGGAAGTATGAAGGCAGCGAGCCTGGGAGGCACAGACGTCCACACCAGGGCAGCAGAGCATTCAGTCGCAATGCTGAGGAGACAAGCACACCCCCTCACTTGTCCTCTACATATGTGTGTGACAGACATTTCTGGTTTAAATATGTTCACGGAATAACATAGCGTGCCTCAGTTTTCCTGACTAGCTTGTGCATGGAGAAAGAAGGGTTAGTAAGACCTGCTAGGTCTCAGAGCTACCTACCTGCAGGATGAGAGAAGATGGGCTTCCAGCAATAAAAGAAATGATAGCCTCAGGTGAGCTTGGTACTGATCCCCTGGAGGAGGCAGGAATCAGTTTCAAAATGGCCTTGAGCAGTCTGAAGCTGGGTATCTGCCGATGACCTAGGGAGCTGATGAAGCAAGGGACCAGCCAAGCTATTCAGGCTTCAGGCAAATGGAGTGGAGCTGAGCTAACGTCAGCACGATTAAGGCTCTGCGTTCTTGACGAAGAGCGGGACCTCTCTTGCTGCTTTGAATTCAAGGTGTGCTCTGTTCCCCCGCGTACAGAGCAAGAGCCCATCCAGGGGGATCTCTGACAATATCAACACAGGAAATAAGGATGCCTTGGTGTTGCCCCCAGCACCTGAGTTACCAGCATGCTCAATGGCAGCTTTGGTTGGCACCAGGACATTATCACTGCCTCAGTTCCAGTTCACACAAAGCTGGAACAAATGATCAGGGATTATTTCCTTGGTAGCGTGACTGGACATAATTGGTGTTGATGATTGGTGGCATGATAGCAGATATCTGACGGGCTGCCATAAAGCAGAGGGAGAGCACCTTTTCTCCATCATAGCAGAGAGTAAGATGCATAGTAATGGACTGAAATTGCAGCAAAGTATGTTCAGATTGGCATCAGGAAAACACTTAACGTTAGAACAGTGAGGTAAGTGGAATAAATTCCTTCAGGAAGTTGTGGAAGGTCCTTCACTGGAGATTTTCAAGACAAGGTTGGATAAGTCTTGGTTAGGAATCATCTAGAAGTAGTTATGCTTTGAAGAATGCTGAAGACAAGGCGAGCTGGAAGCCCAGGAGCCCCTCCGCGTGGACCTCTGGGAGATCAGGAGAAGAGCTCTGCCGCCCAGAGCACGCAGATGTCAGAGAGGAAAACAGCCAGCTGCGGAGGAATAAAGCAGGGCTCCACAACAGGTTAGGTACAAAAGAAGATTAAAGGGGTTTGGATAAATTAATGGAGGGGCAACAATGACAGAAAGGGAGTCTGATGTGTGCAGCTCATTGCTGTCCCCAGGCTGTAGAGGGTATTTGCTTTTTCCTGTGTTTCTGAGCTTTGCCAGCTGCTTCCTGGGGCCAGGAAGGAATTTTTTTCTTTCCCGTTGCTACACGTGCCGGGGGGGGTTGACAGTGCCCTTGTTCCCCTGCTTTGCCTGTGTTCCTGGTGTTTTGGGGCAATGTTCCTGGTAGTTTCCTAGTGCTTAGGGTCGGAAGGGACCTAAACAGATCATCAGGTCTGACCCTCTGCCCTGGGCGGGAACGGGTGCCACCCCAGCCAAATATCTGTGCAGCCTCCTCTTGAAGGAGAGAGCACCACCTCACTTGGGAGTCCATTCCAGAGCCTGGCAGCCCTGGTGTCCAGCCTGAACCCTCTCTCTAACGATTTGTAACTATTCCATTATTCCAAGGAACCCTGGGTGGTGCCCGAGGGAACAGGGCCTCCCCCAGTTCTCGCTGGTTCCCCTTGGTGAGTTTGTGAACAGCGACCAGATCCCCTCTCAGCCTGCTCTTGTGGAGACTGAACAGGTTCAGGCCCTTTAGCCTCTCCTTGTAGGGCCTGCCCCACAGCCTCTTGCCCATATGTGTAGCCCTCCTCTGAACCCTCTCACCCACATCCCTCTTAAAGTGCGGTGCCCAGAACTGGATGCAGTACTCTGTGACCTGACCAATGCCGCACAGAGGAGCAGGATCACCTCCCTGGACCTGCTTGTGATGCATCTGTAGATGCACAACAAGTTGCAGTTAACCTTACTGACTGCTTCCCCACATTGGCAGCTCACGTTCATCCTGGAGTGGACAATGACTCCAAGATCCCTTTCTGACAATGTGTTGACAAGAAGAGTGTTTCCCAGCACACAGGTGTGTTGCTGGTTCCTTCTCCCTAGAGGCAGCACCTGGCACTTGTCTGTGTTGAATCCCATCCTATTCTCATCCGCCCACCTCTGCAACCTGTCCAGATCTAGCTGAATTCTGTCCCTCCCCTCCAGCGTGCCCACCTTGCCCCACAACTTGGCGTCGCCAGCAAATTTGGACAGCGGTCATTCCACGCCCACATCTAGATCTCTGATGAAGATGTTGAACAGTACAGGCCCCAGGACCAAGCCCTGGGGGACTCCACTGCCCACATCCCTCCAGGTCAAAAACGACCCATCCACCATTACTCTCTAGGTGTGATCATCTAGCCAATTTGCCACCCATCTGACTGTGTAGACATCAATGCCGCAGTCACCTAGTTTTTTTAAGAGAATGTGGTGGGAAATCATGTCAAAGGTCTTCTTAAATTCCAGGAAGATGACATCAACCCCATCACCTTCGTCCAGGTGACCTGGCTGTGACCTGATCATAAAAAGAAACCAGGTTAGTCAGGCAGGAGCTTCCCCCAATGAAACCATAGGCCCAAATAATTGCCCACTCCTGGTCTAGATTAAGTCCCTTCCACCCTTACTTTTGTATGATTCTCTGATCCTATGGACACTCTGCCAAAAGAATGAAGACATACCTAGGGGACCCAGCCTTAGTGCACAGTCTCCACTCAAATCACAATATGTGCTCAGCTGCCACAGCTCCTTTTCTTCCTTGTCAGGGGAAGCAGTATTAAAACAGAAAACTAGAACGTAGGAGACCTAAGTGCTGTTCTTATCGCTGCCTTCATATGCCATGAGTCCTTGGACATAGCTACTTAAACTAGCTTTGGGCCATCAGAAACTGGACAAGTGAAGGGATAGTCTTCACCCCATCAGCCTCCCCACAGAGAAGCATAAAATGAATTGCTCCAAAACCACCATTTTAGCCAGTATACTAGAGTAGGTGCAATAGCTCTTTATCTCCAAATGTTCTAGCCATTCACATACAGAGAATCATAGAAGTTGCACTATGGGCTTGGGACACTATGACTGTAGGAAATACCGGGGGGAATTTAAACTTTTGAAAATTTCCATTGAACAAAACCAGGAAATGTACTCTCTTAAGGTCTAGACAGAAGTGCAGCTCCTGGGTGTAACTCATAGTGCTTCACAAGAAAGTGCCATGAGTTAAACTGATTCTCCTAACCCAACAGACCTTGGCCACATTCCAGTTTGGAGCTCATCCAGGAACAGAGGCTGCATCGGTGCAGTCTCTGCCCCTAGCTCCACCTCACTGATCCCAGCTCCTGTGCTGACTTAGGATGGGATGGGGAGGAGATGAAGTTCCATTTTGGGGTTTTCCCAGCCACACTGGAGTATGGAGGGGGGGATTGGTGCCACCCATCTTGGGAAGATTTAATCCACCCACTTCCCTCTCCAGAACCAGCTGGGCAAGCCCCAGAACAAGCTCCCTTCACTCTCTTCCCACTCTCCTATTCTGAAAGCAGCACCAAAAGCAGTGCTGCCTGCATCAGCTGACCCTTGCTCCCAGCAAGTGCAGACAGAAGTTACTGAGGGCATTCCACCTTAGAGTGCCTTCATCTGAACCCTCATGTAATATAGAGTGCTTTCAGTGGCCAGATTGGGCCAAAATTGTCACTTCTGTCTGCGCCTTTAGTGTCCCACAACTACAACTCAGGCAGAAGAAAACAGTGTTCTACTTTTTCAAGTCTGCTTTCTACTTATCTCATTTAAGGCTAGGTACACCTTCTGTGACAATTGCAATGGTTTAAGATAACCTGTGCACTAAATCTGAGGACCTTTGTTGTGCGTTAGATCAGGGGAGACCAACCAGTGGCATGGGTGCCACAACTGGCCTGTGTGTGTGGCACATGGCAGATCAGGGGGAGGGCAGGCAGCACAGTGGCAGAAGCAGCAAGCAAAGTACTGAATCAGGTGAAGAGCACATGGCTGGAAGCAGAAAGCAGAGAAGCAGATAAGGCAAGGGGAGGGGATCGGATCAGCACTTGGGAAGGGTATAGGGCTTATTTGTGGCATGCATGCGAAAAAGGTTGGCCTCCACTGCTTTAGTGGATTTTAAAGCATTTTAAAACATCTCCTTATCTAAAATCCGAGTTCCTGGTACTGGTTATTAAACACTGATCCTTTCTAGAGGATGTTAACTGAACTTAATTATATTGTGGTCACTATTATATAGCGGCTCAATTATAGTTATTCCTTGAACCAGCTCCTGTGTGTTATCTAGAACTAGTCTAAGAAGTTTTCTCCTTTTATGTGCTATAGAAATAGTTGGTTCAAAAAGTAATCATTAAACCTTGTTTTAATGTGACATCTGACTAGTTTTGTGATCAGTTAAGTCACTCACTATTATTGTTTTATTAGAGTTAGTTGATCTTTTGATTTTTCTAACCCATGAACACAATGTACTCTTCTTGAGCCAGATTTTGGGAATTTAATCCTACTGGCATGCATGTATTCTTATGGTTTGTAATTTGTAATAAGGTAAATTCTGCTGAACAGTTTTCACCATTCTGAAATGTTCTCAAAGTTGATGCCATGAATCATTCAAGGTACATTCCTCAGCCTCAATTACTGTCTTTCCTGTATACCTTATATCTGATAGCTCATAATAGGGTAATAATACCATTTCACCTTAATTTCTTCCACACCACCATTTTGAAATGCTGATTTTTGCTTACTAAATATTGCAACCAAACACACAGGAAAACTTTTTTTAGGCTATGGTCAACTTAAGGACCACAGAGTTTGGGGAATATAAAGTCACGGCGCTCTAATGAAACATGCAGCATTTAGTCCCATGGTAAGTTTATTCACCTGAAGTCTAGTAAACCAATATGCAAGGTATACACTTGACTGAAGTACGTGAGTGCTAGTTAAAGTGTCACTTATACAGAATTCACTAGTCAGTGGCTGCTGACGGATGTAGTATGTCAGGTGTATTGGTCTTTATTACTCTGATTCTAATCATAAAATTAGGGCCAGGAAATGAAGTCTAAGTTTTTATTGTTTATCCTGAATATCAAACCCTTATTAGAGCCTTTTTTCTTTACCAGATTGGGATGAAAATCCCTAAACCAAAATGGAATTTACTGCATATAAATTGATGTGGACAGGCCCCATTTTGCATCTTTGAGAATAATCCAGAAGTCATGAAAGAATCTTTTTATATATCCAAACCTCAACGTTTGCGATTTTTAAGGCAAAGAAAATGAAACAATGTATTTTATATACACACACACACACACACACACACACTAAAGTGTATACATACACTTTAAACAGATATGTATCTATTTTGTAGGTAATTATTAAATACGCATTGCCTGAGCATATGAATGTCTATCTGATATTTATCCTGACACAACAGACCCTTACATGGTATTATAAGCTACTAAAGCCTTGCATTAAATACTTAAGTGGCATACAACTTAAGTGGCACAGGGAAGATTTCACTTTAAAATAGTATATAGTTTTTATATTTCAAATTACCATGAAAGTTAGGAGGCTTAAAATACTTTATTTTGAAAAAAGAAAAAAATGCAGTTCTGGTTCCAGTGAAGGACAAGGCAACAAGATGTGAAATTATGAGAGTGCTTTAAATTTTTAATAGTGCTCAAATTTGTAAGAATTAAGCTCTCTAAAAATTTGTAAGTGGCCTAATAATTTTATATGACTGCTTACTGCTCATGCCCAGAGCTCTGCTAACCTCCAAATTCAACTGTTTCTAATGTTTTTCCAAACATTTCAATAACATGAAACCAGCCTATGTAATGTACAGTGCATGATTCATAATTATCATAACACTTCAGACTTTTCTGGGAGGCTTGTCATGCTAGGAAGCACTCACATCACTGCATCCAAACTAAGAGGATCAAAACATACCGGACTGATTAAATAGAACGCTCTAACCGTGAAAAATGAAATTGACCTGAATAACTAGGATTTAAAAAAAAAATTGAAGGAGATTCTGAAAGGCATCCCGAAAAACAAAGGCCATTGTATACGGTGGATATTTTTGCTGCGTTAGGTAAGGGCAATTAAGAAATGGAAATGACACTCGTATATGGTAAAGCATAAACATCCATTAAAGGTTAGGAAAATAAAGTCATAGTTGAATTGGTGAGATGAGTTCATGAATACTGTGGGACAGTTAAACTTAGGTGCCTTAAACTTACAATGAATCTTATTTATTATTTCATTTGTGAAAACATAGCAACTAGGATTAAAAGGACCTCCTGGATCATCAAGTCCAGTCACTTCCTGCATAAGCCCTTTCATAGGAGAGCATAGCTTCACCTTAAAACTAGTGTGCGTTTGGTTTCTCCTCCTCCTGTTGGTAGGCTGTTTCAGAAATTTGTTTCCCTGATGGTTAGAAACTGCCTTTTAACTTCCAGCCTAAATGTATTTGCTACTATTTGTTCTTGTACCACCCTTGCCATTTAGCTTCTCTTCCCTTAGAGTTCTCCTGGATATATTTATAGATATCAACTCTGCTCCATCACGGCTCTCATTTTGCTAGGCTGAACGAGTCAGGCTCTTTGAATCTGCTCCTCAAAGACAACTTGCCATTCCACTGTTACAGTAGCAGCTGTTCCTCTGCATCTCGTCTGGTTTGAATTCACTTGCCTTGAGCACTGATGGTGCATTACATACAGTATTCCAGATGAAGATGAAGTCTTACCAACAGTTTGCACAAGGACATTAATACTTTCATATCTCTACTAAAAATACCTCTCCTGATATATTGTAGGACTAGATTTGCCTTTTTCATGGTCATATCACAGTGGCTCATAGTCATCCTGTGATGAAGCAATATAGCCTGGTCTTTCTCTTCCTGTATAACGTTGAATAAATAGGCTCCACCTAATAATATCAATTCTGTTTAGTCCTAAAATGCATTACCTTGCACTTTTTACTAATAAATCCCATCTAATTTCAATTGTTCCAGTCTTTAAAGTCATCCAATTCTTCCTCCTGATGCCTCAAACTTCTAGTGCATTAGTGATGCCTCTCAGCTTTGAATCAGTAGCAAATATTATTAAATGATCCTACTTTTTGTGACTACATTAAACCTCATGAACAAATGCAAAATTAGAAATAAAACAGTATAAACAAAAGATGGAAAACTACTATCCAAATTGAACAACCAACTAAAATGGTGGGCTGAGCACTTCAAAGAGATCCTTAGCTGTTACCAGCCAAATAACCCAGCAGAGACTGCAGAAGCTGAAGACGACATACCTATAAAAAGAAATCCAGTGAATAGAGAAGGGATTGTAAAGGCACAGAAGTTTATAAACAACAGAAAATACCCAGAATTACACATCAGACAACTTAAAGGGGGAATAATATAAACAGATGCCAAAGGCTCATCTATAGTTTTAAATAGCCTGGGATTAAATAAGATCTGGGAACAGGAAATAATACCAAACGAATGTAAGTAAGGCCTAATATTAAAGCTATCTAAGAAAGGAAACCTCACAGAAAATAACAGCTTGAGAGATATTACACCTCTTGTGGTAGCAAGCAAAATAAGCCATGGATTTCTTCTGCATAGGACACAAGCTGCTACAGCCCCTGTTGTAATAGGAACGAAGTAGTTTCAGACAGTGGATGCAGAAAACTAATAGGGCAAAAGAGAGAGTGGAAACTCCAGATCATTACCTCTCAGCTTCATGGATTTTGAAAAGGCCTTTGATCCAATAGATAGGAACACTGGAAAATACTACGAAGTTACAAAATTTCCATCAAAATAGTGAACATTATCCAGGCCATGCAAGGTGGCTTCCACTATACTGTAATAGTCAATGGAATATTATTGCCTTTCCTTGCCTATCAACAGGCGTCAAACAAGTATGAGAGATCAGGCAGTTAGGTGGGTAATAAGCAAATCTGTTGAAGGGCTATAAAGCACAGGCAAAAAAAAAGCACGTTTGACCTAGTAGAACTAGTTTTCACTGATGATATCTACCTTCTTTGCAATAAAAAGGACATTTTCAAATGAAAACAGACTAAGCATGAATGCAGAATGCATAGGCCTAGTAATCAAAGCTAAGAACACACAATGTCAATCAACAGAGACCCTTTATACTTAATAATCTGTAATCAACATTCATTAGAAGTAGATGCATTTGTATACCTGGGATCCAAATCAGCAAAAGAGCAGGAGGCTGCAAAGATATCCAGAAGCATATAAAAAAGGAAAAAGAAGGATTTATGCAACTGGACAATATTTGGAGATCAAAGAACTGTCGCTACGTTTTCTGTTCAACAGTTACCTAACACCATCCTCAATTTAGTGTTAAAAATCCTTGCTAATCAGACTTACGATTTCATGGGCTAGGTCTTTCAATATTCTTTGACAGAGATTATCAGGCTCTTCTGACTTGAGCTCATTTCTATTTTCATACCCCATTCCCACTGGCCACCTTGCTTGTGCTGTCCTGTTCAACAACATCTTCATTGAAAATTAAAAGCAAAGTAGTTACTGGGTTATACCTAGGCTATCATAATCTCACTTTCATTCTCACCATGTGGCTACTTTTTCCTTTGCTCTCCTTTTATTGATCTGACTAAAGAATTTTCTGCTACTTATTTTAATTGTTTTTGAAGGATCTAATTCAACTTGACTTTTAGCAATTCTGATTTTAGCCTGTACTGTTGATCTTTAAGACAATTCCTTTTCCAGTTCACATAGGTTCTTTTCTTACTTTCTAACTGCTAATATCTCTTTAGACATAGCCATTCAGCTAGGGGTAAAGCCATTCTCTACGAGTCTTTTCCTTTTGATCCAGATAGGCTTTCCATCTTTGACTTAAAGAATTTCCAAGCCTCTTCCACACTTGAGTCCTTGAGCTCTTCAGTCATTTGACTTCACTAATTAGTTCTTTTACTTTCTCAAAAGTTTGCCTTTGAAATTGAAAAGCTTAATTATAGACCCTTTTATCTACTCTTCCATTTAATTCACACTGATTCAACCTGAGAACACTTGATTCTAGATTATTTTCTATGACCAGCCCATCTAAAAGGTCATAACTACTTACTAAAACTAAGTCTAAATAGCTCTATCTTTGGTCAATGCAGTAACTGTTTGGAGAAGAAAACTATTGCATACATAACATCCAAGAATATCCAAGTCCTATCATTATTAGTAGCAATTGTTCTCCTAGCTATATATGGGAAGCTAAAATCTCCCATAATCACAAAATTCCCAAAAGTATTTATTGCAAAGAAAAATGAAGTGATTTATTCCATATAAAAACTAAACCTGGGATGGGGAGTATGTAGCAGACCTACAGCACTGTTTCAGCAGAACCTCTTTTTATCACCCTTCCCGAAATGACTTTGTCCTAGGTGGATTTTGTCCCTGCTGCCCCTTTTTATTTCTTATAGCCTTTTTCTTATTTCTTATTTCTTGTAGTGTACAGTGCTAGTAGCTTTATTTCCATCGCTCCTGAACAGCACGTGCCCTACATTGCCTGCATTATAATGATGACTGATATTATTTACTCTGTTCCTCTACCCCTATCAAATCAGACTTCGTATTCTGCTCTAGTGGTACTAATTTCTCCATTTAGTTGCCCAGGCTCTTTACATTAGTATACAAAATATTCCAGTTGTTTTTTCTCAATTTCATTCAAATCACTAGCTAAGTTAGATGTAGTCCATTCACTGAACATGCTGAATTCATAATTATTGCTCTTTTCAGCTCTGCTTATTCTCCAGCCCATCACTATTCTTTTAACTACTGCTGCATTTTCATTTACTCGTTCTTTTTTTCCCCTTTTTCTATAGATGAGAATCAGGTGTGGAGACTGTAACTCCCAAACTTTTCCCTTTGTTTCTCAGAGCTCTTCCTAGCAGTCGGATCTGCCTCAGCCCTGGAAAGTAATTAACCCAACAACTCAGGTTGACACTATACGTTGAGAAGAAACCTCTTTCCACGAATGCAAATCAACAATGGCCCAATATCCTGGAACCATCTACTGTTCTTCTTCACTTTGTCAGGCTTTTCCCCCAGACTCTTCTTGAGATCGGAATTGTTAGTATATCCAGTACACGACTAAGGACCAGATTTTGTGGTTCTTGACTCTTGAAAATATGACCAGTTTTCTTCTTTCTGAATGTTCATCTCTGTCTCCCTTTCCTACCTGTTGTTGCAATTATGTATGGAAATTTTATGCAGCATTTACTTGCAATGAACTGAGAAGCACTATAGCCCCCCTCCCTCCAGGAACTTAAAGTGACAAAGCTAATCCCACAAAATGCAAGAAATCTAACAAAGGTCATGCAAGGATCTTCAGCCTGTGGGTTTCTACCCGGATGCAAAATTCTCAGAAAGCGTTAAGCTTACAGGCATCTCAGGAGTTCGGGTCAAGGCACAAGTGGGATGGATTAAGATTTTTACCACACCAGCTTGCGGAATTAGCATAAAATGATCATTTTACTAAACCATATGTTGATCTTTACAGGATAATAGCTTATTTTGGATGGAGCTATAATACAACTGGCACTTTACATTCTTAAATCAAAATGGCAAACCGGAGTGGGAAATAAGCTACAACAGGAAGGAAGTGATAAACTATAATGGGATTCTTTGGATATAGAACTAAAAATTGCAGTCCAAAGGCCTAAATGTGCTAGGGCACCCGGCTCGCTCTAAACCAGCGCAAGAGAAGTGCCGTCAGCACACAGGCCCTAAAATTACAGGTGGAAATGTTATGGAAATGCGGTGGTAATGTTTATTTGCTCTGACTGTCATTTTGTGTTCTTTTTTACAGATAGATTTCAGCTAAAGGTCAAGGGAGAGCCACTGTGTATTTTTTTTTCTTCAAACAAAATCAATTGAAGGACCTAGAACACAATAAGTTATGTTACAGGGCTGCACTTGCATGTATTCCCATTGGAGACCTATCAATGTGAGCTAGCACTGTTGGGAAATCTCTCCAGCTACCCCAGCTAATCAATACCTGTTCATTATACTGTCTCTGATGAATATGGGTAATGATTGGGTAAGCATGAGTCAGGTGACTAAAAATAACTGCACCTCATACAAGATCAATAGAGATTTTTTTTTCTGCAGAATTACTTCAGGCAATTCAATGTTCTTTTTATTCCCCCCGCCCTCCCCCGCTCCTCATTGTTGATAGATCAACATCATTGTAGGAGCAGCTTTATTAAATAAGTAGCACTTAATCTACTGTCATATTGTCAACTTGCAGGGAGCAAACAAGTTTTCAAGTGGCCCAGTGTGTGCTGACTGGCTCTCACCCAGGCAGTTAGCTTCGTGCTGTGCCAAAAGCTGTCTTTATGGGTGCCTGCTAATATCCCTTCACTGACTATGAAAATCCTATGTTAAAAAAAAGAAGAGGCTGTTTAAGGGGAATTCATGCCAATTATAGATGTGTTATGATGGATGAAAGATTATAATTATGCTTGGCTTCCATGCAGAACTACATTAACACGTCTATGACATTTAATAATATGGGAGGATAACCACATGCCTCAACAGAGGTTGACTTCCCCAAAATTGCTCAACCTTTGTTCCACATCCCCCATCCTACTCCTTTCCCTCTCTATAAAAGCTAAAAAGGGTTGCATTGGCTCGAAGTATTTTCAATAAATAAATAAATAACGGTGAGACAGGAAAGTGGCTCACGTAGTGGGGACCGAAAGCTAACGACTGAAAGTCAGTCATCGATTAAAACCATTCAGTTTCGTATCGGGCTGTTTACGTCAGCGTGATGAAAACCAGGCAAACTGAGTAAACAGTCTCTCAAGCCTTCGGTTAGCGGTCTGATGGGGCACATCTTAGTGTGTCTGCGTAGCTAATGCCCCTCAGCATATACAGGAAATTAAAACTGGGAAAAGGGAAAAAAGTTCTGGTTTTATTCTAAATGCTTTGTAGAAAAGTGGATTCTGGGCATGCTGAGAGGGCTGTAAAGGGCTGGGTCTGGTGGTAGGTTAGAGAAAGTATTAAGTCCATTAAGCAGCATGTATTACGCCTAGATGACTACTTTTATAACACCCCCTGTCCCATATGCTTGACAAGCATCGATCAACCCAGCTTCACGGAGCCCCTCTGTAGTTACTAAATGTCATCATCTCCATTATACTCAGGAGTAAACTGAAGTACATGGGCTTATTGTCTCCCCCCAGGGCTGATGGGAAGCTTGTGGCAGAGCCAGGAGGAATAGGACCAACGTGCCTAACCCTGAGCCCCGTCCTCAGCGTCCTGCCAGAGCAGAGCAACCTGGTCTCTGCCCAGTAGCGTGCTTCTGGAGCCTAAGAGTAATCAGGCGCGAGACCCTGCTGACGTAGCTGGAACCACGCACTTGAATATGCTGGTGGATCAAGGTGTTCAGCACCTTGTTGGAGTGAGCTGATCAAGGAGGAGAGGGAATTACTATGAACCATAATCAAGTACATTGATTCAGCTATGCTTGTAATGTGTTCTCTGTCGCCCCGAGCATAGTGACACACACAGAAATACCATATTATTTGACATCTCTCCATCTGCTTGTTTTCTTTCTGGATAACAAGGTGCAATATGCAGAAAATCATTAGCGCCATGAGAATACAAACTGCAACAAAAGCGTTTATCCTGAAAGGACGTTGTCATCCTTTTCCCAGCTGCTGTGACTGGCCACAACGATGAAGAAAGAGATTTTTTTTTAACAATTGAATGAATCCAAGTTATTCCACTCCGACGCAGAACTTAATGACAACCTCTTCAGCCTGGAACTGAAGTTAAGTGCCAAGAAGCCTTAGGAGTCCACACCAAAAGGAACACGTTGGACTCCTGTACCCAGATCACAGGGCCACCATTTCTCCTGCTACCCTCTCTTGGTATTTGCCAACCGTGAGCAAGTGCTAACCCAAGCTCCAGCCTGGGTCAGCAGGCTACTAGTACTGACCCTGCCTTTGCTCTGTAAAATTAAGGACATTCACAATGTCTGAGTTTGATTCAACGATTTCTGTGAGCGTGGAAAAAAAGTGACTTCAAGCTTTTTTGACGCATCTTGACGCCTAATACCCACTGAAATAAAAAGCATTGGTCTCAGTACCCCGTTACTAAAAAAGGGATAATAGGACTTCCTTACTTCATAGAGGTATTATGAGGATTAACATATTAAATGATGAGATGCACAGACATTATGGTAATGAGATATAGAGAGGAAACTCAGATAATAACTATAGTGGGCTGAAAACAGCAGATCGCAGCAGTGTGGTGAATTGTGCACGAGGGCAAGAGTTGGTTTAAAATAGATTTCATAATGAAATGAAAGCATGATATAGACTTTGCAAGAAAAAGTCATTGTTTATCACTGGATTTTTTAAAATCTGAGGTTAAAAAAGGTTTATTAAAAAAAAGATATCTATATGCCTGGCAACCTTTTGAAGTATTGTGTACAATTTTCAAAATAATGAAACACTATTTGTACTTTACGAGTTAGCATACTTCAGTGATCCCATGCCAAATATATTTTTGTAAAAGGCTACTATCATAATCATGCTAAAATTCAGGAGAGAGAGAGGGAAAGAGTCAGTGACTGATAAATCTTTAATATAAAAATTGTACAAGAATTTTGATACAAATTACAAGAGGTATTTGGACAAAATATGAATAAAATTCCATTTACATCCCCAAACCCTTATGCATTTTATGCAAAAGACATACTGTAGGACAGTTATAGTACAGAAAATACAAAGAAAGAAATGTCAAATTAAAAACAGGACTTTTAATTCCCTCCAACCACTAATGGAAAAAACTTGTTTAGGGTACATACAGTATTTATGAAGCTACCAATGTCACGATTATTAGATCAACGTGATGCAGGTTTTCAGTTCCCTTGGTACAGCTATATTCTGTAGTGCATGCTTTGGTTCTGCAGGCAGGATAGCAAAGCATTCATGTTTCACTCACAAATGGAACAAAAAGTAGAAACAAAACGCCTACTCTAGCAAGACTGGGAAAAATACCTTTGCAAAAAATTTCATCCCTCTCCAAATCTTATTGTTCCCAGAACATGTGTCCTGGCAACCCATTTTGATAAAGCCCCTTTAAACAAGTTTTACCATGGGACAACAGTGGGTTTGCCATGCAGAAGTACCACCTTTCCCCAGGAGTCATGTGAACGTCGCACAATAATGAATGATAAAGTATACACTACAGCTGTGAACACCCACCTATGCTCAGTTAGGAACAAGAACATGGGCTTTGTCATGCAACTGAACTGTTTTGTGTGGGGTTACAGGCCCCAAGATTTATTCAGGTTCAAACTTAGCTTACCCATGCTTAAATCTGTTTGTGAACCAACTGAAAAAATTCAGGTCTTTCCAGTTCGCTGCAACTGGAAACAGAATTAGTGACTCTATCAGAAAACGCCATGCAGTTTGCTCCATGTGACCTTTCCCAGTGCACGCTACTGAAACAACAAACGTGCCTGCGAACAAAAGCCTCCAAAGTTTTGTACATCTCTAGACAGAGCATTAACTCCTTGGATGATTGGTTTAAACCCACTGTGATGAGAAGCTTGCAGAGACAAAAAGAACTTGGGGAACCCACTTGTGGTTAAATGAGTGCAGGTTAAACTTGAATTAAGTTATATTATGAATGCACTTAAGGTTCAAATCAAGTGGTTTGCCCACCACGAGTACCAACCTATGTTGGAGCATAAAGCACTGCCAGCTCTTGCTGCTCCTTGTTTTTAACGAAGACAATAGGCACAACTACCAACACCGAGAACGTGCGCTGCCCATCAGGATGCAACTTCATGGTGGGAAAGCTCCCCATGTGATACATGAACCAAAGGTTGCACACAAAAAAAACCCACCACATGGATTTTATAAGTATAGCTAGCCATATCAGATAAATATATAATACTAGAACATGTCATTCACTTAACCACTTTACAAACTGTAAACGCTTGCATGGGGAGAACATGCAAACGTTTCCACAGGAGGATGCATTATTTCTCTTTGTGTGCATCTTTTTGGGAGTTTGGGGTTTGTTTGTTCGGGGGGGGAGGGACAGGGCGTATAGGTGAAATGCTTGGGAAATGAGAAAATGAAGGAGATTAGATAACTGTACAAATTCACGTAAAAAAAAACCTAATTGAAAAATAATGAATGAATCAGCTTTAATTTATACATCTCGAATGAACCTATTTACCTAGTACCTTGTCTGAGAGACTAAGAGGAATACCCCTAGAGTCAATATCCACAGCACTCCCGTACTGCTTCTGAGCTGGGGCAGGAGGGTGCGTAATCTCCTACCAGTGCAGAAAGGGGAGGGGAGAATAGGCAGACAGATTGCTAATAAAAGTCAAAAGCTACCAACAGCACTTGCATAACTTTTTGCTTCTTCTTTCCCCCCATACAAATATGCACACACACGATCACCAGTGCCACTATTTCCCCAGAGTCACCTTTCACAGGCTTTTGCATTCCATAACAGAAATGGACAGATTCTGATTAACTATTGATGAGTTTGCCATCCTAACTGTGCATTATCTTCTGATCATTCTCAGCCTTTTGTTTGACAACGGATGCCTTATAAAATCTTTATGCGTCACTTAGCTAGTCTCTTTCCCCCCACCCTCTCTCTCTCTCAATTTCTCCTCAAGAAATATATTTGCATTAGATACTTTCCTCCATTTTCCCAAAATGCTTTTCTCCAAAGATTTGAAAAGGATGGTACATTAAATATGAAGATCATTTGAATAAAGCTCTCTAGTAGGATAAATTTCTAATGTGTTTACAAGTTTTCCTTATTACTTAGGACTTGGAGGAAGATGTACAGGTAGATATGCTGAAATCTGTACAGTTTTGGCAATCTATACCCTCAGAACAAGAGTCTTTGTTCTAAGACTGTTACACCTCTGCCAGCCGTACACTGGGTCATTAAAAGCATATACAAGGAAACACACAGGAAAAAGCTCCCCATACGGTATAGGTTTCTCTGATCAGAAAGTGCTCAATTTCCACGACAGCCTTCAAAAATGATACAAAAAGAAACCAGCCTGGACTGGCTTTTGCTTATTTGATTTGGTCTATCTATATTCTGCTTCCATGTGTACTCTGCATACGTAAACTGTATAAAAGATTTACAAGAGGGAAAATGATGAGGCCAGTCTTTAACTTCAGAAAGGAACAGCCCATCACCTCTTACCATAATACTCTCAGAAAATATCTGATAGTTTCTCCTTTATTATAATTTCTGATGCACTTGAATGGAGGGGGAGGGAAACGATCAATGATCTCATGTCTGATCATTAAAAGCCGTAGTGTATTTATAGAGATGGACATAGCTACTCTTGTGAGTACCAAACTGCAATCGAGTATTGAGGAGCACGCCAGCATCTGGGACCTTCAAACAAAAGCTGCTGTATAATACCAATCTATGCTAACACACCTCAACACAGTTTGGTTTTTTTTTAACCCAAAAGCTTGCTTAATAATCATTCCCCAACCATTTGGGTTGGTCTAATAAAAGATATCAAATTCACCCAAGGAACCTTGTCTACGTCAAAACAGTGGCACTTTTAAATTTTCCACTCCAGAAGGTTTGCATTCACATTTTCATTTTTAGGAATTGCAGTGATCTTTTGCAGCCCCCAATACTATTTGACGCAATAGTATTGTAATAGACAGCCCATAGCAATCTGATCCACAAATACAACAAAAAGGAATGACTATTTCTTAAATATATATTCTAATTACAACAAAAGTCAAGTACGTTTCAATTTCTTGAGATTGGGCTTTCGCTAGCTCTATGAGAGTCTAAGTCTAGCTTTGATTAAAAAAGATAAGCTGCAACAAAGCCGAAGGACCAGTTTGGACAGTGCGTCTATCCTCGGCACGCTTGCTTTCACGCGCTTGGAATTCTGAGTTTTGAAAAACTAATATAACTTTCCAGATCTTATCTTCCCACTCCATTTCTTTCTGCTGACCTTAGTTAAAAGGAGCAAGTCAATAATTTTTAGCAATCCTCTTCTGAATTAAAAAAAAAAAGGGCAAATTTCTCCTCATATCGGTAAAACAGATCCTATCTCTATTACCAAGATCCATTGAGATTCCTGTTCACCTTAACATGAAATGCACACGTTGAGGCAAAAATGAGCACTGGGATTGACACTCGCTGTGTAGGTCGGAGACTGGAATTTTGCTCCTAATTTTACAATAGGAAGAGTTAAACTACAAAAAACCCCATACAACCTGTTTACCATTTAACTTCAGCGGTAGCACCAGCAGCAAACCTCCATGCTTATTTCTAGGAAGCACAGCATGGCTTTATGCCGATACAAAGCAATTAGTTTCTACATAAGCGGACAAAAGCGCCGTCACGGACAGCATTTCTCAGCTGACTTTTTGTTAAGAAGTCATCTTGTTACTGTCTGCCTGATCGCTGGATAGAGCCGGTGGCAGCCTTGGGCTTCCCAAAGACAAGTGTGTGTGTGTGTGTGTGTGTGTGTGTCAAGCAACTCAGAGGGAAAGCCTGGCTCCTGCTTGTACTCAATTTCCCCTGCACAAGGGATAAACAGGCAATTACGCATCCTTTTATATTTGATGGCCAAGTGCTGAACTTGAAAGCACACTATTAGTTTGTGTCCCTTCAGGGCCAGTGCAATAAGTAGCCAGGAGAGCTGGGCCAAGAAGAGAGGGTGTTGTCTGCTGTTAGTGTGACAGTCTTGTCAGCAGCGTTCACATTACTGGAAGGTAATAAAGTGACAAGTAAGTTATTAGAAAGATATGAGGTGAAATTGAACTGAAGCTTCTTGCTGCTCCGCTCAGGGTTTTTTTCCTCCTGTTTTGTAATGGGCCACTATTTGTTACAAACCAAGCCTTGTCTTGAGATCTTCTATAAAAAGCAGTATTTATTCTTTGCAGTAAAGGTCGCATGAATTTACAACACCATGCGTTAGAGGAGAAGAATGAAAAAAGTTTTATGACAACAACAGTATGTTGCTATTTAAAAAAAATACAGTTTCATCATGATCAGCAATAATACTGGCAAAAGTCAGGGGACATGCCAAAAATGGGGGTGGGGGGGGTGGGGGGGTTAACTCTTTTATGGCCAAAGAATTTGGTCCTCTTCCCCCTTCCAGTGCTAAATGTATGAGCATTTAGTATTGGAAATTATTCAAGCAATGGCTTGATCAAAAGGACATTTGTCTTTGTTTCCGTGTGTGTTTTCACTGTCATTGAGGACAATGATGTGACCAGGCAAAAAAGCTACAGCAAGGAAAATTAAGCTCGGACTTAAAAAAAAGATGCCAGAGCTGAGGAGCCACGGCTTTGTTCTGCCACAGACCTTCTCTAGGGAGCGATAATGCTGTATTGCAAGAAGATGCAGAAACCGTGTTACTGGTACAGATACATGCCTGCATTAACACGTGGGTGAGGGGTGAGTGCCATCATGTGATGTAGCTGTGCATGGAAATAAAAATAATGGGCATGGACAAAAAGTTCCTTTTATGTCCTTAGGAGGGGAAAAGGACTCATCACGTGATGACAGAGGGATATGCCGATCCTTATCTAGCAAAGTAGCATTGAAGTCACTGTTTTGTTGTGTTACTATAGCAGCAAAGCAGTGACATAAGAAAAGAAAAGAACCGACATACACCAGCTGCCATCATGCATCTGCCACTCACCTTCTCCCCATAGACCACTCCAGCTGCCTCCTTACACCTACTACAGAGGACTTTTCATCTTTTCTTCAAATAAGAAAAAAAATCAATCTGTTAATTCACCTAAACAGAGACACATGAAAGGTAACGAAACATGCTTTGAGAAGGGGAGAAAACAATAATTCTCTTTGAAAAAAAAAGTATTATTTGAAACCTGAAGGAGCGTGTGCCCATTTTTAGAATACAGTTTTCCTTCCCCCAAAACACAGTGAAAATGTTCTAGGCCACTGCTGTCAAGTGGAAACAAATGTATTTTTGAAAAGACCTTCTGTATGGCTGAGGTAGCTGACATCCTTGTGCTGCTTCTAACAACTGATCTAACTCACGTCCTTTGATTTTAACATCCCTGGACTTCCCCAAGAAGAAAGGTTTGTAAGGGGTCCCTGTCTCTAGAATTAATCGCAGCCCTGAATCAGAACGTCCTTCAGCTTTGTGGTGTTCCAGATGCACATTAGGAATCGAGATTTTGTGCCGTATATATGTCGATAGGTCTTATAACTGCTGTATTTTGAGTTGTATAAAAGCAGCAAGGTGGATGAAACTCAAAAAGAAATGACATTCAAGACATGCACTATTCTTATTACATATTACCGGAGCTGGTAAACAGAGATGTTAAGCAGCTCTTGCCACTCCCAGGGATATATTTTATGTTTTGAAGTATAATGTTAATTGCCTCTCTCCCCAAATAAGATTCTCTTTTTTTCTGTGCGGGTACAACAGCTAAGAAGAAATGGGGGGACGGCAGTTTACAGCCTTCTGGAATGAGTAGTGAAGGTAGAGTTTTATTTCCACAAGAGAAAGAAAGAGAATGTGTGAAATTTACTCAAAGCAAGCATGGCTCACAATTTCCCCAGTGTAAAGACTCCATCATTCCCTGGGAAATAGTCCATTTTTATGAGCCGAGTTCTTGGAAAGCATTTTAGAAATATTTTAGAGCAGCGTGAAAGTCCTAAATGGGCCTGTTAACCTGTACCTTGCACAACTTATCACATTCAGTTGTGACTCTATGACCAAATGCTTGTACTACATGTTCTTTATTACAATGTCACTGTGGTGCCAACTGTAGTTTAAGAGTTGGCTGGGTTTGCATTGTAAACCTCCCCGTCATAGGGAAGCAGCTGGAGGGAAAGTAAAAATCTCAGCCATTTCAACTTTCCTTCGGCAAAGACATTGTTTACCAATATAATCTAAATAGTGTAAAATGTGTAATATTATGTAGTGCTGACAATAGTTCTTTAAAAACATCAACTAATTCATCCTCACAACATCCCTGTGAGGTAGGTAAGTAGTATTGTTATCATCCCCATTTTCACAGAGGGGTAAACTCAGACGCAAAGTGGTGAAGCAATTTGCCCAAAACCAAACAGTGAGACAGTGCCAAAACTGGGATTAGTAATTAGAGTTACTGGCTCTTGCTTCTGTATTTCGGCCACAGTGCTTTAATTTAAAAAGTCATTTAGTATGGGGCTTCAAAAGGAACATAGTGCTTAACTGATATCACATGCTTCCTTTAAAAAAAAGCTAACAAAAAACCCAAGCACACTCCAGACAAGAAGAGGCTGTCTTTTAAAGAAGGAAATTTAGCATGCAGAGAAATTTCCTAAAGTGGACTAAACCATTTTGATATTTACAAAAATACATCTAGTCTGAAATGAGCAAAACATGAACATTATCGGGTAAGCGTTTTCAGTATCTACTGGACCAAAATTGGGAAAGCTCCTCTTGAAATGAATAAACTTGGTGCCTTTCCCCCCCCTTAATTTGGTTAGCTGTTGTGAAAGGTGCCCTCAACTGATGACGCTAGAAACAGAAGAGCTAGGCATCAAACCGGTGCCGCGTGGGCTGCTGCGCAGTCTTCCTCACAATACCACGTCACTGCACCCCAGCCCTGATCTGGACACACAGGAGGTTCAAATCACCAGGCTCATTCAACTTCATGGCTTCTGCTGAGACTGCCCATTGATGCCAACTGTTGTGATTGTTTTCATGACATCCACTAAGACAGTAAATAGATGTTGCATTTGTCTCAGGAAAAAGTATTCTGCACCACAACCCTACAGATTTACAAGTCCACTGTATGGCCTTCGCCCTACCAAAGTATGTGGGATAAAATGTGCCATCGTTTTTTCTTGGGACGGCCTCGTGTGTCTGCGAGGTTTCCATGGGTCATTCCGGGGACAAACTGGCCAATCCGTGTGCTCTCCCTGGCCAC